>CAWUFW010002715.1:1200000-1800000 GCA_963921515.1 Calotriton arnoldi | reverse complement strand
GATGATAAGGACCATGACTGCATATTTTTTAACTGACACTGTTGACTTACCAAACTGATAGGTTTACATGCACATAATGGTGTAATGGGCAACTCACAACAGGACTGATGTGGAATGCAGATTTCTGTATGGCAGATGTGTGCAGTTGATAGTGAAGGAGTGCTATTTGACCTAAGGGGTGATGGTGCCATTTAGCTACTTGTCATTATTTGGTGCTACTTTGCTATCCTTGCTTGTTGTCATACTTACGTTGTCATACATCTATACAGGGACATTGTAGTTCTGTGAGTATGGTACATGGACAAGTCATGTGGTACATATTTGGGTGACACATTCCTGAAATGCATTGTCCATGCACTGTAGTGTTGTAGGCATATCCCCCCTGCTCATTGTGTTACATTACATTTTGACTCAGGTCTGCTGATTGTGTGCATTGTGGGATATGCACCTTTTAGCCAGTAGGCTACATGATCACTTTCTTGTGACAATGCATGTGTTTATGGTATGCAGATTCACTAGATGCTTTCTCACCTGGTGTACACAGGACTGCACCTCCTGTACGAGCAAGCGGGAACATTAACTTGAGATGCGGCAGGATGTCTACATGGCCCCCTTGTCTCAACACCATGCATATACGACTGGTCTGCACCGGCCCACATCTTTGTGAAGCCAAAATGAGGATGCAGTGTGTATGTGACTGATCATGTGCATGAGTGGGCATGCCACCAGCAATGTCAGCACACAAGCACCATTGTGCCCGTGTGTCTGAGTTGTGTGCAAGATTGTGTATGTGCAGTAGTGTCACCCTTGATGCACATGCACAATCTTGCACACGACTCAGACATACGGGAATATGCATATGCGTGGTGTTGAGGCAGGGGGCCATGTAGACACCGTGCCGCATCTCCAATCAATGTGGCCCTTTGCTCTTTCATGTAGCCCTTATTTTGTGGTCTGATATGATACTTGGACTATATTTGCTAGACTTTTATGTGCACATTTCCAGGTCTGTGAGCCCACCAATATGTGTCTTGCAATGTATTGGGTGAGTAGGGTGATATGTGTCTATGCCACCAGGGCCAAGGGTATCCGGGACATGATCCACAGTCATTGTGGGTGTGCACTGCAATATATTTAATTGTGCATGGGTGCCATTAGGCCCATCTCTCCCGTCCCCCCAGTCCCTGGTTGTTACTCACCCTGTTGGTGTTGTGTCTGGTCATGTTGAGCAGTATCCTGTCCCGGAACTCCAACCACTGTCTCCTCGCTGATGACTTGGGACACCTGTTCCTCCAACGCATCCAGCTCCTCCTGTGGCGCTGGACTCCAGTCTGCATTGCTGCTTTCAGATTGGCTGCAAGTTTCTGCTTGGTCTAGCGCTTAGCATCATGCCAGCACTTCTTGCAGTCGTCCACTGTCCTCCTCCCCCCTCCGACAGCATTCACCTTGGCAGCGATGGACTGCTATATTGCATTTTTTGTGCCCAATGACACTGTGGAGCTGACAAAAAGTTGTTGTTGGTTTTCTGTCACCTCCGCAATCAGGACCTGGTTTTCCTGCGGACTGAACCGGGTCTTCCTCTTCCTCTTCTCCTTGCCCTTCCCCATGGTCTCTGGCTGGTCCTCCTGGGTGTTTGGGGGATTGTTGTTGGCTTCTGTACTGGGTCCAGCTTCCTCCATGCTTATTCTCAATTGTTTCTATTTTTTTTTTGGTGTTTGGGCTGCTTGGCGGGCGTTTTATAGTGGTTTTTCCCGCCTAATGTGAAAAATATTGTGCTGACACTAATTTGCGTGCTGTTCCTGGTCGCTAATTGGCCCATCGCCACTTTTTTCACGTTAGCGTGCCGATTTTTATCGCCGTGACGCTAATCTTATCGACGGACATTTGACCCGGTAGGGGAAACTATCGCCTGTTAGCGGCGTGTTGTGAATACGCCGCTAACACGGCGATAGTTCCCCGTGGCACACGGCGATAAGAAAACGCACGCTAACTGAGGTTAGCGATAGTTTTCTCCATTTCTTGTGAATATCCCCCTAAATATTACACAGTTCAATAGCAATTGCAATTACTGAGTTGTATTCTCAGTTACAATCTTTAATAAAGTGCTTACATGCCCCTTTCCATACTGTCTGTCCCAGCTACAGATGTTTTCTAATAACTTTAATCTTCAGAACACTGTGTGCACAGGCATCGATTAGGCAGTGGCGAGGATTGCGTATAGTTACCCCACTGATTAAATGTAAAACTCAGTTGCATGTCTTTTACCACTTCCATTCTCTTGTGCAAAAAATGTCTATGCAACAGACTCTTCTGCACATTCTTGTTCCATTGGCATGCAAAGGACCGCTTTTACCTACTAGTTGATGTTGCAATTCTAGTCATGCGGTGGATGTGGTTGAGTACCCGATCTTACAGTAGCGGCTTTCCTTCCTCTGGGGCCAAGATGGTGACAGTGAACAGGGACTGCTGGAAGGAGTCAATGCAGCAGGCCAGCACAGCGGCACTTGTCTTCGGCAGTGATGCTTGCCTGGCCAGGTGCAGACAGTTGCTCAAGTAGGGCAATTGCTGCTTCTGGGCTTATCAGTGTTTTCCACTTCTGCATCAATATGGCTCCTCTTCCAGACATCAGCCGTGTCAGTATGAGTCCATTGGGCTCACGGATGATTGCTGGGTGACACAATGATGTTCGTTTGTGTAAAGTCTTGGCATAGTTTTCAAGGTACCTGCTCAAAGACACAGCCCTCACAGCATTGTTGCCCCCTGGCTTCGCACTCTGTAGTAGTCAGCTTTTGCGTGTGTTGTTCTACCATTCCACATGCTGGGATTCTTCTGCTGGGTAGTCTCTATTTCTGCAAGTCCAAGCACACACATTCTCTCTCTCAGCAGGCAGGCAGATTGTGCAGACATCACGTGTTGTACCCTCATTCCTGGGAATCTGGCTGTCAGGAATACAACAGCCTTGGCCACACACCAGCTCTTCAAGTTTACCCTTCACTGGTAAAGAACACCTTGGAACTGTAACCGAGAGGGATGATTTGTATTCCACTGTTAAGTACATTTCACAGAAAGGGTGGACCAACTATGTAAGGTTGCATAACCAGTGTAGGTTGGTTCTCTTTCAGATCTCAATTTCTGACTGTTCCTCGGACACAACCTTTGTAAAAGGAGAAGGCTCTCACATCAAGTAGGAATTAGGCTGGCTCCAATAAGGAGTGTCTGCAACATGGGCATAATGAAATCAAAGAGAGAAAAAAGGGCAGGCCTTATCTTGAAACTTGCTGACCTTGAGCAACAGAAACTACACTCTCAATCCTCACCTTTACCATGTGTCAAATGACAGTGCTCAGGTACAACTAGTCAGCAGTCCTTTGCAAGCAGGATCCTTATTGAATTTTTAAATTACATGCATGGATGTTGAAAAATTGTGGCAGTAGGCCATAACTAACGCTAATAAATTTTGTCTAATAATACATTGGTGAAGCATTTATTATTTTTCTCTTATTATGAAATGATGATTTAACTGTCCACCATGGAGTGATATTACACCAACTAAGATGTCATAGAAACTATAAAGGAAGAAACCCCAGAGGGGCAATGCTTGGAACGCCATTACTTTTTTTCTCAATGCGAGAACACATACATTGCAATGCTATCATTTTTCCTATGGGACACTACGCAACACATCACTTTTGATTTTTCTTTTCTATGAGAGACAGATGAACACTTTCCTATGATTTTATAACCACCTTTTGATATTCTATTTTGGACTGCCTTTTGCTGATACTGCTGCCTTGAGCAGTTGATCTGGAATCCTTCTATGCATAACTACTTGATTTTGCTTATTTTCCCTTTATTCCATGTTCATGGACATGCCTTTAGAAGGACTCTAACTTAATACTTTACCCTTTTTGGCTTTAGAATGTAGATGCTGTTAGAGAACTGAACCATCCTTCTACCTTTAGTGGTGGTAGGAATCTGTAACCTCGTATCTGATGTCTGTTTTAAACCATCCTCTTTGGATTTGAATCTCTGACTAAATGTGTAGTTTTGTACTACATGCTATAATATTCATGACTGAAATACTTAAGAAATTGCTCGTTTGTATGGATTTTGTATCTAAATTGCCTGAGTCTATTATTGTGTCCTGATGTTTTTTCATTGAACTAAGTTGTATAATCTATTAGCTTTAAATGTGTTGTAGGGAAAATCAGCAAATCTTTTCAGAATTTCTGCTTCTTTTATTTTGTGAAGCTGTAGCATATTTTTTGTGTGCATAATCTTGATTAGACTAAACTTCTTTAGAAGATTGGGTCTTCCCATTGCAATATTGTATTTTTATAGCATGGTCCTGAGGGTGATATATTTGAACTTGATCCCAAATTTGTAAGTTAGTCACCAATTAATGGTCCTCATTGGGTGGCTAATGTGTGTGATTTGGACACCCTAATTCCCACCCCTCCTATCGGCGGAGAAAGATCCATCAGAGGACCATTCGCCTCTGAGGTAAAAGAAATGCTGTGATCCGTCTAAGTGTAGAGGGCCCACTATGGTTAGAGTGATAAATGAGGAAGCAGTGTGAGTAAAAACATAACTGTTTCCTCTGGATCATTGGCAAGTGGGAGGGTTAGTGGCAGGGCAAAGGCCATGGTGGGCATAGAGAAGGGAAATGGCATGCCCAAAGGAACATGAAGGACAGAAGGGATAGGTAGGGGCTGGACACAGACAAAAGAGGTCAGGGGAAGGGGCTTCACCACAGACCACGCAGGGCGGGAAGAAGGAGCAGTTGCAGCACAAAAAAGCAATGGAATATGGTGGGCAAAAAGTAAGGAGCAGGGGCATGCACACAGACATCGGATGGCAGGGGGAAGCAGTGTACTGGCAGCATGCTAAGCACAGAGGCTAAGTAAGAGGGCAATGATGGGGCCTAGAATTTGGCAGCGGAAGGTAGGAGGAGTGGGCAGGGACATCACAGGATGTCACTGGTTTTGAAACAGTGGAAACTGAGCCTTTCTGACTTTGCTTTTTTCAGTGAAAATAGGAGGGTGGCAGGTCCATGGAATATGGTGGGCAAAAAGGAAGGAGCAGGGGCATGCACACAGACATCAGAGGGCAGGGGGACGGAGTGTAGGGGCAGCAGGCTAAGCACAGAGGCTAAGCAAGAGGGCAATGATGGGGCCTAGAATTTGGCAGCGGAAGGCAGGAGGAGTGGGCAGGAACATCAAGCTAAATGGTGGCAGTGACAGCACATCAACCATGCAGGGCAGGAGGAAGTGGTTGGTGCATGGACTGGTACAGCAGAGGGTAGGGAGGAGGTGGATGGGGCAGCAAGCTAACTGTTTAGGGAGACAGGAAGGGCTGTGGCAGAACATCTACCACACACAGCTGTAACGAGGGAGGAGGGTCATGCACTTGGGCAATGGATGGCAAGGAAGAGGCGGGGCAGGAGCAGCAAGCTTCAGTTGAGGTAAAATATATATATATATTCACTGAAAAAAGCAAAGGTAGGAAGGCTCAGTTTCCACTCCTACAAAACCAGTGAAATTCAGCAGTTATAGTTACCTGAGCTAACTATAACTTATGGCCCCACAATGCACTGCTTAATTATGACCTCACATATTACATCACTCATGACATGGTCAGTAACATCACTCATGACATCACTCGTGACATCTCAAATGACATAATGACATCATTGATGACATAATCCACTGTACAACATATATATATATATATATATATATATATATTATCTACTGGCGGTCGCCAGTAGATAGTTATAGTTACAACCTATTATCCATAGGAAATCCGCGACATTCTATTTGAAATAACTCTCTTGCCGGTTGACGTATCTTCGCAAAATTTTCAAACTTTATGGCCCGCTCCGGTCCGCTCCTACCCTGAAAGTCTCGGGGGATTCGTCAAGCGGGGGCCGAGAAAAAAGGGGGTCCCAAAACGCGTTTTCCCCATGCAATTTTCCATAGGAAACTTTAGACACGGCTACAGCCCGAACTGCTGAACGGAATTACACCAAATTTGGCAAAGAGGTAGTTCTTGGTTCAGAAAGAACCCTTTTGTTAAATGGTGTAAATCCGTTCAGTAGTTGCTGAGAAAATCAAAAGTAAAAAGATAGTGATATCTAGGGCCGCGGATCCTCCCGAGCACGAGCTTTATGTTAATTGGCTGTCAACACTCCAAACCAGGAAGTGTTGGCAGCCATTTTGTCCCTCGGTAGAACCGAGGGACAGAAACAAGTGCGCAAAGCGCACAAAGGGGGCAGGGTAGAAACACCCTGACCCCCTAGGTCTGCTCAGGGGGTCCCACAAGGACCCCCTGGGCAAAAAAAATTTTTTTTTTTTTTTTTTAATCGGCAGGATGCGCTTAGGGAGCGCGAACCCTGCCGAAAAAAAAAAAATCGAAGCGCGGTCTCCCGCGCTTCGATGTTAATTGGCCCCGGGTGGGCCAAGTCCCGGGGGCATGCTGGGGGGTTAATTTTATGTGTGGGGGCCTCTAAGGGCCCCCCAAGCCCCGGGGACCACCACCCCCGGGGCTTTATGTATAATGGTGTGGGAGGGCTCTGAGCCCTCCCGCAGCCCGGGGACCACCACCTCCCGGGGCTTCTTTTTTAAAATTAAAACCTGTGTGGGGGGCTCCAGCCCCCACACGCCCCGAGGACCACCACCTCCCCGGGGCACTAAGAAAATTAAAATGGGGGTCCGTTTTGGACCCCCAAGCCCCGAGGACCACCACCTCCCGGGGCTTTCAAGATGTAGGGAGGGGGCCGCGCGGCCCCCTCCTGGAGCCTGTGGTGGCCCTGGGGACCGCCACCCCCAGGGCCGGCTCCTGCAGTGTCCCGGGGTGCCTACCCCGGGACACTGCTGTTTGCAATGACAGGACGGGAGCCTCGCGGCTCCCGTCCTGTCATTACAAACTGCTTTGGATATTGGAAGAGAGGCAGGAAACCTGCTCTCTCTTCCAATATCCAAAGCCGACAGCTTTCCACATGGGGAGCAGCATGTTAGCTGCTCCCCATGTGTAAAGCAATGCCGGCTCCCGTAGGACACGGGAGCCGGCGGGACTGTGGGGGGCTTGGGGACCCCCCCACAGTCCCCAACGAGAGGCCAGGCCCCGGGGGATGGGGTCCCCGGGACCATAAGTGGCCACGGAGGGGGGCCATGCAGCCCCCCTCCCCAAAGTAAAAAAATTTAAAAAAAATTTAAAAAAAGTGCAAGGCCGGCCCGGGGGATGGGGTCCCCGGGGCCTTAAATGGCCTGAGGAGGGGGGCCACGCAGCCCCCCTCCAAATAAAAAAAAGAAGCCATGCCCCGGGGGATGGGGTCCCCGGGGCCAATACAGGCCCAGGGAAGGGGGCCACGCGGCCCCCTTCCCGTTTTTATTTTTTATTTTAATAAAAAAAAAAGGGGAAAGGCCCTGGGGGATGGGGTCCCCAGGGCCTAAAAATAGGAGAAAAAGGAAGGGGGCCACACAGCCCCCTTCAGGGTGGAAAAAAACAAAACAAAAAAAAAAACGATCGGGCCCGTAGGCCCCGCCCCCTTCCTTCACCACTCTGCAAACGCGCCCCTGGCGCGTTTGCAGAGAGGGAACAAATTCCCCTTGAATACTGGGGGTCCCTGGGGGCCAACTAGCCCACCAGGAACCTCCAGTATGCGCCAGGGAGCTGCCTTGCAGAGAGGTGTACAGAGGCCACGCCCTTTTTACACCTCTCTGCAACGCAGCTCTATGGCGCTTTTGGAGGTATATGGTGGGCTAGTTGCACCCCAGGGACCCTCAGGATTCAAGGGGAGTTAATCCCCCGACTTAAAACGCGCCACGGGGCGCGTTTGCACAGTGGTGAAGGGAGGGGGCGGGGCTTCAGGTGACATGTGTGCAAACAGGCCCCGTGGCGCATTTTAAGATGGGGAATTAAATCCTCTTCAATCCTGAGGGTCCCTGGGGGCCAACTAGCCCAACAGGTACGTCCAGAAAGCGCCACAGAGCTGCGTTGCAGAGAGGTGTAAAAGGGGTGTGGCCTCTGTAAATGTCTCTGCAACGCAGCCCCTGGCGCATACTGGAGGTTCCTGGTGGGCTAGTTGGCCCGTAGGGACCCTCATGATTCAAGGGGACTTAATCCCCCAACTTAAAACGCGCCACGGGGCGCGTTTGCACAGATGTCACCTCAGGCCCCGACCCCTCCCTTCACCATTGTGCAAATATTCCTCTAAAATCAGCCGAAATACGAATTCTGATTTACTCACCTGTTATCAGGAGAGACCTCAGTGCTGCATCTTTCAGCCCAGTACTAATCCTGAAAAGTAATTTTAACCGTACTTACCAGTAAATTGAATTTCTTTCCATAGGCTAACATTGACTGGTTTCACTTGGAAATTCTTCTAAGTGTGGAGTTTTGGAACTTTAAAATATTCCTCTAAAATCAGCCGAAATACGAATTCCGATTTACTCACCTGTTATCAGGAGAGACCTCAGTGCTGCATCTTTCAGCCCAGTACTGATCCTCAAAAGTAATTTTAACCGTACTTACCAGTAACTTGAATTTCCTTCCATAGGATATCATTGCCTGCTTTTTGCTGAAAAAGTTTCTAAGTGTTGATTTTTTAAACATACAAATATTCCTCTAAAATCAGCCGAAATCCGAATTCTGATTTACTCACCTGTTATCAGGAGAGACCTCAGTGCTGCATCTTTCAGCCCAGTACTGGTCCTGAAAAGTAATTTTAACCGTACTTACCGGTAACTTGAATTTCCTTCATAGGCTAACATTGACTGGTTTCACTTGGAAATTCTTCTAAGTGTGGAGTTTTGGAACTTTAAAATATTCCTCTAAAATCAGCCGAAATACGAATTCCGATTTACTCACCTGTTATCAGGAGAGACCTCAGTGCTGCATCTTTCAGCCCAGTACTGATCCTCAAAAGTAATTTTAACCGTACTTACCAGTAACTTGAATTTCCTTCCATAGGATATCATTGCCTGCTTTTTGCTGAAAAAGTTTCTGTGTTGATTTTTGAAACATACAAATATTCCTCTAAAATCAGCCGAAATCCGAATTCTGATTTACTCACCTGTTATCAGGAGAGACCTCAGTGATGCATCTTTCAGCCCAGTACTGGTCCTGAAAAGTAATTTTAACCGTACTTACCAGTAACTTGAATTTCCTTCCATAGGCTAACATTGACTGGTTTCACTTGGAAATTCTTCTAAGTGTGGAGTTTTGGAACTTTAAAATATTCCTCTAAAATCAGCCAAAATACGAATTCCGATTTACTCACCTGTTATCAGGAGAGACCTCAGTGCTGCATCTTTCAGCCCAGTACTGATCCTGAAAAGTAATTTTAACCGTACTTACCAGTAACTTGAATTTCCTTCCATAGGAATCCATTGTCTGGTTTTCAGCAGAAAAGTTTCAAAGTGTCGATTTTCACAAACTACAAATATTCCTAAAAAATCGCCTGTATGACTTAAACGCATTCTTTCAACTGTTTACAGGAGATGCACCAGTGCTGGATCCAGGATCCAACACTGAGTAAGAAAAAGTAACGATAACAGTTTTTAACTTCTAAGTGAATTTCCTTCCATAGGATAACATTGGTGATTCTATGAGAAAAAGTTTCTAAGTGTGAACTTTTAAAGTACAATAATATTCCTTAAAAATCACGACTGTAACCAAAACGCTTTTACTCAACTGTTTACAGGAGATGTCCCAGGACTGAATCTAGGATCCAGCAATGTGGTTAGAAAAGTAATCCATAAAGTAACTAATTGCATTTAACTAGAAATTCACATTGAGCTGAATGTTGCATTGTGTTTGAAAATGTGTTGCCCATTGCAACAACTGTAACTACTGTACTTAAAAGTCTATTGCCTATGTGCAAAGTAATTAAACTAAAGTAATTCATTTTGAGAAAGTATTTTTTGTAATGTAATGTATAATGTAATTACAATGTAATTTAAAAAATAAAATATGTAAAACAAAATTGTTTCTAAAAAATTTGGAAATCAGTATGAAAAAAATTTATATAACAATTAATACATTTAAAAATTGTCATTTACAAAACCTTTGAAATTCACTGAAAAAACTGTAGGTTTCAGACATGTTATAGTTACAAATTAGCATTTAAAAAACCTTTGAAATTCACTGAAAAAACCATAGGTTTCAGGGACGTTATAGTTACAATTTAGCATTTAAAAAACCTTTTAAATTCACTGAAAAAACCATAGGTTTTAGGGACAGTTATAGTTAGTTGGACATTGCACTCGTACAAAACCCGTGAAATTCCCCGTTATAGTTAGTCCAGCTAACTATAACTCGCGCCCCGCAATGCACTGCTGATGACGTCACATATTACATCACTCATGACATGGTCAGTGACATCACTGATGACATCACTTATGACATCTCAAATGACATCACTGATGACATCATCCACGTGATAATCTGATGCACCTCCTCACACCCTAATATAACCTTTGATACACCCACTCTAAATTACAGACTGCCATTCGCAAAACCATAGACACTCCAACACCAATAACTACATACCCACTCACTGATTCTTAGGTCTACGCACACATCCACTCACTCACCCGTACAGTCACTCATACTTACGGTCACTCAGTACAGGACTATCATATGCACTCATACTCCTATATAGACACTCAAACACCGCCACTCATCCATAGAGGTACTCACACACCTAGTCAGTCATGCAAATAATTAAACACACTACCATTTACTCACCTATACAGTTATACACACACCAGCTCACTTACTCATACAAATAGTAGCACATTCTTACGCTCTTATACAATCACTGATACAAGCACACACTCATCCATACAGCCACTATCACAATCACTCACTCTCGCTTATAGCTATTTATATACTCCAACACACATATATACTGCCTTTCACATATGTAGTTACTCACACATGTACCACTGGGACATACATTCACTCACTAACACACTCTTACACACACTTACCCACCCATACAGTCTATCACAGTTGCACTCTTGAAACCATCCACCCAGTGAATCACCCACTCACACATCTATGCACAGAGTTGCACACACCCCTCCCACACAAACACTCAGGCACCCATACAGATACTCAGACAAGCATTCAATAACTCATATAGACACTCATGTAGCTATTCACAAACACATGCAGCCACTTACACAGCAACAGACAGACGGATACAGACATTCACCCAGTTTAGTCACTAACCCATGCATTCAGTAAGATACGTTAAATCACTCACTTATAGAGTCAGTCACGCACCTACTAAATCATCCATACAGACACTTACACACCCACTCATTCTTCAATACGTCTTTTCCTATATATATTAAAAATATATAAACTTTACAGAAACACACAGTCACTGGATGATGTCATCAGTGATGTCATCAGTGATGTCATTTGAGATGTCATCAGTGATGTCATCAGTGATGTCACTGACCATGTCATAAGTGATGTAATATGTGACGTCATCAGCAGTGCATTGCGGGGCGCGAGTTATAGTTAGCTGGACTAACTATAACGGGGGAATTTCACGGGTTTTGTACGAGTGCAATGTCCAACTAACTATAACTGTCCCTAAAACCTATGGTTTTTTCAGTGAATTTAAAAGGTTTTTTAAATGCTAATTTGTAACTATAACGTCCCTGAAACCTATGGTTTTTTCAGTGAATATATATATATATATATATATATATATATATATATATATATATATATATATATATATATATATATATATATATATATATATATTTTTTTTTTTTTTTTTTGCTGGCTTCGCCTCCTGACATCCAGTTTTCCCCGGAAAGGACGAACACGGACCCAGAATTTCTGGTGCAAAGTGTGTTTATTAGCTGTCCTGCACCTCCGCCATAACGCGTTTCGGCCTCACATATAGAGAGAGAGAGAGCAAGAGAGAGAGGAATATATAAATATGTATATGCAAAATGTCAAAAGTGTGTGGCTGTTAACTCTCTCTCTCTATATATATATATGTTATATATATATATATATATATATCCACATGAACTACCCAACACTTGAGGCGCCACACACAAACGCGTTAAATCCTTCTTTATTGGCAGGTTGCAGGGAGACAAACATCACCTAGGACAGCCAAAGCGTTCTCCAAACATGTTTCTGGCTACCAAGCCCTTGATCACTGGAGTCCATGGGGGCAGGCTGCATATCGTTTCACGCCGTGCTCACAGCGTTCAATTATAGTCCCGCCTTGTAGGCATGCATTGTGGTATTTGTAGTGTGGCAAAATTTCTCCATAGTGGAATGTGGCCCAGCCTCCCGTTTTCTTACAGTCCTTTAGTAGGTTGCTGCTCAAGGGGACACTCGGGTCCCTGCTTGTATTTCCTGCCACAACGGACACGTTGTTCCAATTCACGCTGCCGTTTTCAAAGCGCTGGAGCCGCTTTTCAGAGCGGGGCACCTCGCGACCCTGGGCGGGGTCGCTAAATATATCCACATGAACTACCCAACACTTGAGGCGCCACACACAAACGCGTTAAATCCTTCTTTATTGGCAGGTTGCAGGGAGACAAACATCACCTAGGACAGCCAAAGCGTTCTCCAAACATGTTTCTGGCTACCAAGCCCTTGATCACTGGAGTCCATGGGGGGCAGGCTGCATATCGTTTCACGCCGTGCTCACAGCGTTCAATTATAGTCCCACCTTGTAGGCATGCATTGTGGTATTTGTAGTGTGGCAAAATTTCTCCATAGTGGAATGTGGCCCAGCCTCCCATTTTCTTACAGTCCTTTAGTAGGTTGCTGCTCAAGGGGACACTCGGGTCCCTGCTTGTATTTCCTGCCACAACGGACACGTTGTTCCAATTCACGCTGCCGTTTTCAAAGCGCTGGAGCCGCTTTTCAGTGGCGGGGCACCTCGCGACCCTGGGCGGGGCCGCTAAATATATCCACATGAACTACCCAACACTTGAGGCGCCACACACAAACGCGTTAAATCCTTCTTTATTGGCAGGTTGCAGGGAGACAAACATCACCTAGGACAGCCAAAGCGTTCTCCAAACATGTTTCTGGCTACCAAGCCCTTGATCACTGGAGTCCATGGGGGGCAGGCCTCATATCGTTTCACGCCGTGCTCACAGCGTTCAATTATAGTCCCGCCTTGTAGGCATGCATTGTGGTATTTGTAGTGTGGCAAAATTTCTCCATAGTAGAATGTGGCCCAGCCTCCCGTTTTCTTACAGTCCTTTAGTAGGTTGCTGCTCAAGGGGACACTCGGGTCCCTGCTTGTATTTCCTGCCACAACGGACACGTTGTTCCAATTCACGCTGCCGTTTTCAAAGCGCTGGAGCCGCTTTTCAGTGGCGGGGCACCTCGCGACCCTGGGCGGGGCCGCTAAATATATCCACATGAACTACCCAACACTTGAGGCACCACACACAAACGCGTTAAATCCTTCTTAATTGGCAGGTTGCAGGGAGACAAACATCACCTAGGACAGCCAAAGCGTTCTCCATACATGTTTCTGGCTACCAAGCCCTTGATCACTGGAGTCCATGGGGGGCAGGCTGCATATTGTTTCACGCCGTGCTCACAGCGTTCATTTATAGTCCCGCCTTGTAGGCATGCATTGTGGTATTTGTAGTGTGGCAAAATTTCTCCATAGTGGAATGTGGCCCAGCCTCCCGTTTTCTTACAGTCCTTTAGTAGGTTGCTGCTCAAGGGGACACTCGGGTCCCTGCTTGTATTTCCTGCCACAACGGACACGTTGTTCCAATTCACGCTGCCGTTTTCAAAGCGCTGGAGCCGCTTTTCAGTGGCGGGGCACCTCGCGACCCTGGGCGGGGCCGCTAAATATATCCACATGAACTACCCAACACTTGAGGCGCCACACACAAACACGTTAAATCCTTCTTTATTGGCAGGTTGCAGGGAGACAAACATCACCTAGGACAGCCAAAGCGTTCTCCAAACATGTTTCTGGCTACCAAGCCCTTGATCACTGGAGTCCATGGGGGGCAGGCTGCATATCGTTTCACGCCGTGCTCACAGCGTTCAATTATAGTCCCGCCTTGTAGGCATGCATTGTGGTATTTGTAGTGTGGCAAAATTTCTCCATAGTGCAATGTGGCCCAGCCTCCCGTTTTCTTACAGTCCTTTAGTAGGTTGCTCCTCAAGGGGACACTCGGGTCCCTGCTTGTATTTCCTGCCACAACGGACACGTTGTTCCAATTCACGCTGCCGTTTTCAAAGCGCTGGAGCCGCTTTTCGGTGGCGGGGCACCTCGCGACCCTGGGCGGGGCCGCTAAATATATCCACATGAACTACCCAACACTTGAGGCGCCACACACAAACGCGTTAAATCCTTCTATATATATCTCTTTCACCATTGCACTGAGACCTATAAACTTAAAAAAGAAAATCTCAGTCTGCACCTTGTGATACCCAATTTATCAAACTCTAAAATCAAGAGCTAATGGTACTTCTTACCTAAGTACTGATACCTAAACGAGTAATACGATACAAATGCTTATAGTTGAGCAATGTAAATGGACTCTTGAGAGTTATGGCCCCTCCACTCAGCAATGCATATGAATAATGTTTTAAAATAAAAATGATCAGCTTTCAACATGTCAGTTTGGGATGAAGGTAGGAGCTTGATTTAGGATTTGACAGAGGGTACTCCATTAGCTCCATCACCCTGACAGACTGCCGTCCATCATATTTAGAGATGACCAGCGGTCATCTCTGTGCACTGTAAGCAACCACCGTCACCCTGAGTTTTCTCCCAGAGAGTGGGGGTCATTATTATTTATTTTCTATCCCTCTCCACATGGACAGCAAAAAAAATACTTTACTCTCTCCACCTTATATAGAGCAGGAGGTTTAATGTCCTTCCTCTGATGCCACCAAAGAGTCGCAGAGGAAGTTTTCCATCGATGGAGCCAATGAAGGCTTCACCCATCTCTAAATGAAGCATGCGGACTGAGGATTTGGCAAACAAGGGGCCTTTTCCGATCTAGTATGCAATCCTCCAAATTCTAAATCAGGCCCCATCTATTTTTCATATGTTTCACTACAAATGTATACACATATAAAAGACTGATGCTCAATTGCAATAACTGTCTCCTGAATTGAATTCAGATGTGTTTTCAACAGCCCTTGTAAATTGGCATGTATAGCCTGGGCATGTGACTGCCTGAAATTCGTTCTATTTGTTCTAATTGTTTATTTCATTGTTGTGTGTGTGCAAAGTATTTTTATTCTATTTGTTGATTTAGAGGCTGGATGCCAAACTGCCGCATTTCTGGGCTTACAGCCCTTCTCCTTCCACTGTTTGTAACTGTGGATACATAGCTTTTGAGTTTTTACTGGTCATAAATGGTGGTTGTATACTTTGGTCAGCCTCCTTATATATTAATGGTGAAGGCTATGTGTTCACTGTGTACTAATCTTTATTTTTCTTTGGCACATGACTCATTAGTTCCTAATATGCTAGCCCTTCTTCCATTTCAATGACTCTGGATGGCACCTATCATGTTAACGCTCATGCCTTGGTCCACTGTTGTTGTGAGCTCCCAGCCCTTCTTCTTCTGATGCACAAGAGTAGCAAGGCCCTTCTACTTCTTAAATGGTGGAATCTGATATCTTAGTTGTCTTATTTCAATGACCCACAAATGTTGGGGATCAGCCTTTCTGGCCCTCTAGCTTCAGTTCCTCATAATTGGGGAATGCCTGCACCTATCATAGTTCTATCTCTAGACAAAGCTTGATGAATACTGCAATTGTTACATTTTGCCTGTAATAAATAGATCATGTTGGACCTTTCCTTCTGATTTTTATGGGTCAAGATGTTCAATATTCACTCTTTTTTTTTAAAGTTTAAAAGCTTTATTGTTATGTTATGTTAACCAACTTGTAGAGCGCAGCGATTACCCGAAGGTGTCTTGGTGCTATTCCTGCGAGCAAAGGTGAGCGAGAAAGAAAAGGAAAAAAAAGCCTACTGATTGAAAAGCCACGTCTTAAGGTGCTTCCTGAATTGGAGTAGTGAGGAGGCTGACCTTATGGAGAATGGGAGGAGATTCCAAGATCTGGAAGCTCCCACCACAAAACTGCTTCCTCCCCATTTAGCTTTATTAAATCTGATGGAATTGACTTTCAAAGAGCCTGATGATCTTAGGTTTCTGGTAGGAATATACCAGGTTGAGACTTTCTTCAGGAAGGTCAGTCCAGAGTTGTGAAGGGCTCTGTAGGTGAGGCACAGTACCTTGAACTTAATTCTATTTTTGACCTTCAACCAATGGAAGTCTTTCAGCGCAAGAGAAACCGACTGGTGTCTAGCCAATCCTAGTAACAATCTTGCTGCAGAGTTCTGGAGTACTTGCAGTTTGTTCAGGTATTGGGTTTGCAGGCCATTTTAAAGACCATTGCAATAGTCTATATTAGATAGTATGAGCGTAGAAATAACTGACTTCCTATCAGCAGTAGGGAGAAAGATTAGTATTTTCTTAAGGATTCTTAGAGTATTGTAGGAAGAAGAGACCACAGCATTGATTTGTTTGCCTAAATTTAGGCGATCATCTAAGATGACTCCAAAGCTTTCGGCTTTGCTAGTAGGATTAGGGAGGCATCCCATTTCTGCAGGCCAGCAAGGTGCTGACCAGAATTTTAAATTGTTACCAAACAGAATCACCTCGGTTTTCCTGGCATTAAGCTTGAGACAATCTTTGCTCATCCAGGTGTTGATGTATCTCATCCAATTTTGGATGCGATGACTTGTCTCAGCTGAGGTGTTAAAGGTGGAGAGCACGATTTGCGTGTCGTTCGCAGAGGAGGTCAAAGCGAAGCTGAAGGATTGGACCAATGGGGCAGTTCCGCAATGTACACATTATAAAGGGTGGGGCTAACTGAGGATCCCTGGGGAACTCCACAGGGTAAACAAAAGGGGTTTGATGAGCAGGCATCAATATTGATTGTATTCTCCCTATCTGATAAAAAAAAAGAGAGTAGTTTTAAGGCAAGACTTTTGACACCTATTTCTTCCAAGTGTCGGGTCAGAGAGGAATGATCCACTGTATTGAATGCCATGGATAGGTCTAGCAGAATCAAGGCCGCAGATCCACCGTCGTCCAAAATGAACTTGAGTTCATTGGTGGCCTTGATCAGAGCAGTCTCGGTACTGTGTTCCAATCTAAACCCGAATTGGGTGGGATCCAGGCAATTTTTGTCATTGATGAACTGATTTAGCTGAGTGTTCATCACTTTTTCAGCTATTTTTGCAGGAAACAGGAGTCTGGAAATGGGTCGATAATTGGCTGGATCCTCCAGGTCCAGATATGATTTTTTAAGGAAGGGCAAGATAGAAGCGTTTTTCCAACGGGAAGGGAATATGCTCGTTCTAAACATGTTGTTAAAAATATCAGTAAGATTAGATGCGATGATATCAGTGACTAACTTGAGGACTGCAGGTGGGCAAGGGTCATCCGGGGAACCTGATTTAGTGGTAATGATAAGCTGTTTGACTTGTGTAGTGGTTATCGGATGGAACATGTCAAAGACGTCCACTGCTAAGTCACTGGCAGAGGGATCTTCCCTAGTAACTTCATGATCGAAAGTGAGCTGGTTGCCTGGATGATCAAAGGAGTCAAAGATTAAGTCAATTTTGCTTCGAAAGTGCACTGCGATCTTGTCACAAAATGACTGGCTAACCCAGTCCTTTTTGTAATCAGGTTGTTTAGTGAGTGTATTTATCACCTGATATAGTTCTTTCGCCGAGTTCTTGGCAGCTTCGATTTGCGATGAGAAATAAGTTGCCTTTTCTTTTACCAGAAGTGACTTATATTTGGTTAGTGAGAGTTTCTCCCTCCAAGGAGTCGTATTGAGCTCTCCATTTTCTCTCTTGACGTCTGCAACATTGGCACTCTAGCCTAAGAGCTTCAGAGAACCAGGGGGCAGAAGGACGGGTCCTACCTTGACAAGCCTTTTTTATCGGGACCATTTGAATAAAGGCTGAATGAAGATAGAGTAGTTTTCTGCCGCTACTTCCAGATTTCCAACTAGAAGAGGGGCGGATGAAGTCAGCAATCGCTGTAATTGACTCTGATTGACATTGGCCCACGCTCGGTACTGACCTGAAGAAAGCCGCTTATTGAGAGCTGAGTCAGCTCCCGGGCAGTTAATCGTAAAGAAAATGGCTGAATGATCAGTCCAAGTCAAGGGGAGCACTTTGATGCTGTACATTATAACAGGTTTATTATTAGAAAAAAGCGCATCTAGCGTATGTCCTGCACTATGTGTGGGATCAGTTATATATTGTGAGAGATCAAATGCATCCATGATTTCAAATAAGGAGATAGTATCCCTGTCATCTTTCTGGTCTAGATGAAAATTAAAATCTCCAAGAACTGTAAAGACGGAGTAACAAATATCTGCCTCAAGAAGTGAGTTGATAGAACTTAGAAAACCGGATTTGGGGCCGGGAGGGCGGTAAATGAGTGAACCTCTGAAAGTGTATTTCTTAGTAAGCTCTATGCTAAAAGACAAGGCTTAGCAGTCTTCATCCCGGATGGTCGCAAAATCTACCCTGAGGTGCTCACGGTAGATGATGGCTAACCCCCCTCCTCTTTTTGACAGACGATCTTGTCTGTATAATCGATAGCCAGTGGGAGTTGCCGAGAGGTGTTCTGGCATAGATGTATCTGTGGCCCAGGTTTCTGTTATGAAGGTGATATCAGATTTGTATAAATCAATAAGTTCTGCCATTTCTAGTGTGTGCTTTACCAAGGAGCTGGCATTTATAAGGGTACAGATAAACGTATTAGTGTCCTCTTTTCTGCTGGTTCTTGGGCAAGAATCCAAAAGACTGGGGAGGGAAAAGGGCCTGCAAGCTGAAAACCATAGGTCTTACAGCTTTCCTGCCCCTCTAGGCAGAAAGCAGGTATATCAAAATGATTACAGTTTAGGTTGCCGTTGTTAAGATCTAGGAGTTCCTTACCTGAGAAGGAGATTCTGGGCCTGAGGTCTGGATTAAAACAGGCAGGGGTTCTGGCACTTGGCGCGATCCGGGCACGGACGGGCCCAGGCGGGCTTGCCTTTGGCACGCCTTCGGCGCACCAGCGGTGCACCCGCTGTGCGCGTCCGCACAGCGGACGTGCTGTAGCCGTCCTGAAATAGCCCTGCATATGAGGGGGCGTGTCTACATGCCGGCGCTAGGCGTGACCTTAAAACCAAAGGGCAAAGTAAACAAGGGTCAAACCTGGGGCCCAGCTACCCCGCTTGCCCTACACAGGCTCCCCTGTGTGGGAAAGATACTGGGAACAGAGGATAAACAAAATTAAAAGGTGAGAGAACAACGCATAAAAATATTAAAAATGGGCTAATTAGCCCTTCCAAGATGGCGCTCCCTATGGGAGATAGGACCAGGCATGGGCAAAGGTGGAGCCAGGCAACTCCGGAAAACAGGCTCTCGGTGCTTACAAGGAAATAAAATGGACAGAGCAGGTAAGGGAATGAAAATGACTCACTGTTGCTCGAAAGAGCTGCGTAGACGCGCTGTAGCTGTCCTGAAATAGCCTGAGACTAGCTCTCTTGGTGCTTACAAGGAAATAAAACGTGACAGAGCAGGTAAGAAAATGGCTCACTGTTGCTCGAAATAATCAACAATTAATCAACAATTAACATCAACAACCAAATTACAATATATAATGTATTTGCCAAAGATAACGATTACTACAATGTAATGGGAGAATAAGAAGGACAAAGATTTATTTATGATAGGAACATTTGTAACCTATGTAACATAAGCCTTTAACCATTTTCATGTAAATTGGGAAGAGGGAAATAGGAAAGGGGGGATATAATCAGATAAAATATAAATAACATAGGTAAAATTGTGAGAAAAGTAAAAGACAATAAAGACCAATAAATTGTCACAAGCAATAACATGATAGCAATCCATTAGTAAAATACTAGTAATAAGGAAATGAGTAAGGGCAGAGAATTCAACATTTCATACAGGTTTAAAGTTTTCTGCTGTTATCAAATTTGTATTAGAAAAATGTGCACATCATTTATTTAGATAAAGTGTCCATGGTAGCCATGAAAAATGCTGTATCTAGTCTATAATGATGACAAACATTATACCACCAATCTTTATGAGATATATTAGAAGAACATTTCCAATTAGCAGTGATTTGCTGAAAAGCTAATGCCAATAATAAATCTAATAACTGAGTCTTATACAAAGTAGTGTAATTAGTATCAAATAAGCTCAGTAGAAATGCATGTAATGGGGAAAAGGGGCATTGGATAAGAAGAATTTTAGCAATCGGAGACCAAACTTTATGCCAAAAAGTAATTGTAATTAGGCACCAAAATAATATATGCATTAGATCACTCTTAGGTTGCTGACAAGACCAGCATTTATTATTTCAATCCACAGAGAATTTAGCAGTAAGGGACGGAGTGATGTAAAGTTTATTATATAGGAATAACAAAGTTTGTGTGGTGCAAGCATTTCAGGACCCTTTGTGAACTCTAAGCCAAATTCAGCCCAGAATGTAGTAGACAAGGAACTGTTCAGATCTAACTTTCATAAAAGTTATATTTTGAATTCAGAACGAGAAGACTCTTTAAGGAAAAAAGCTTTGTTTAAAAGGGAGGCTTGAGGTGAAAGACCTAATATGGATGAATATATTAAGGAGGCTTAAACAGGTGAAGGAGATTCTGGTAGTGAATAAAAACCATCTACTGCAATATCTATTAGAAGAGAGAATTTCTTTTGGAGGTGACTTGGACAATTAAATGTGTTTTGAAAGAGTGGGAAAGATATATGAACATCTTTTGTGAATAAATCCAACCACCCAACTACGCTTGAGCTTTAAAGCTATGAAGTCTGTGAGGTGTGTTTCCTGAAGTAGAACCAAATCAGGATCATATTTGGCCATATGAGATATAATTATCTTTTTTTTTGTAGGGCTAATAAAACCTTTGGCATTCCATGAAAATACTCTAAATGTTATAAACAATAAACAAATAAGAGGTCATAAGGTACTCATTAGAGGTACAGCAGAAAAATAGCCTGAATGAAGTTAAAGGGAAGTAGGTGATATAGTAGTGATAAAATAGACAGAATAACCCAAAGGAGGAAGAATGAATAAGGAACGGGGAGAGAAGAAGGAAAAGAAAGGGAACTGAATCAGAGTAAAAGAGACAGTACATGTCAAAGGGTTGACAACTGAAACATACCTTGATAAGGAGCATAAATAAGGATGGGGATGGTGACAGCACCAAGAAAGGCTGATATGGCGGGGAACACTGTGCAATGATGACAGAGTTAATGTCAACAAATCTAACTGGACAAGGGCAAGGAAGAACAAAACCTGCAATTAGAAAAAAAATATTAAAAATTAAATGCAAAATCAAAACAATGCTGAAATGCAGCATAAGTAACATCAGTAAAAGACTTGTAAAAGACAATAAGATAAAAAGAGAAAATAGCAATCTCTCATATGATAAGCATATAATATTAACTCTTATAAGGAGCTGAAACATCCATAGTATCAGAACAAAACTATTTAGAAAATGTTTAAGGTCTGCAGGATTTTTGTAGGTGGTACTCTTATCTCAGATGGTGACCTAAAAAAGCATGGATGAAGCAGATCATATCTGGCACCTATGGAATGCAGTTGTGGACAAATGTCAAGGAATTCCTTTCTTCTTGTAGCTTTGTAGAAATCCTGAGTGAGGAAGAATTGATTGCTTGACCCTATAAATTGTTTTTCAGCTTTGCTGCATTATGAATTTTGAGAAGGTCAGTAAATTCTAGCAATAAAATAATGACTCCTCTTGTATTAAAGTAAAGTAAAGTCCAGTACTTGTATAGCGCACGAATCACCCCTGAAGGGGTCTCTCGGCGCTTGGGGGCCATTGGGAAGATTAAGCGAGCTATTGCCCAGAGTCGCATGGTGCTGGGCAGACCCCTGCCACCGGAGCCAGGGATCGAACCGTGATACTCAGCGTCCAGCGTCAGCTCTCCCCTCCCCTCACCTCACCTCACCTCTCCCCAAGTGGATGAGCTGTGTGAGGACGTGGACCAAGGCGGTGTCCACACTGTATATCAATAACTGTAGAAGATGGTAAGCCTACTAATTGAGGTAAAAAAGATGAGAAGAAAGCTATCGGGTCTGTGCCTTCAATTCCTTCTGGAAGACCATAAAGGCTAACACTATTCCTCCTATTTCTATTTTCCAAATCTTCTGTCTGAAGTTAGAGTTGGGCCGCTTCCTTCTCCAGGTAAGTCATTTTAAGAGCTTCATCCTGAATGTTACTAATACGTTGTTCCATCATCACGACCCTTTCCTCAATATTGGACCACTTATCGTTTAAGTGTTGTATGCGACCACTGGTTTCTTCCACAAAGGATGTAGTGCTTTGATGTCATCAAGCAAAAGCTCCAATGAAAATGGTGATTGTGACTTTACAGGAGAGGGAGGGTCTTCCTTGACTCTTTTATGAGTAGAAGTAGGAGTTTGTGCCTTCAAATTAGGTGGAGTAGCTGTGGATTTGGGAATGGTGGAAGGCATTTGCGCAGACTGAGATAAACCAGTTGCCATTGATGAAAGTTTTACAGAGCCTGCAGAAGTTGAAGAGAATAATTTAAGCTTTCCAGTCTTGCCCATATAAGAGCATTTGATAATTACCAGGTAAGTATCAGGTAGCGTATTAGTAAGAAGTAGAACACCACAGAAGCATGCACACAAAACACCAAGTATCCAAAAGAGCTGAGTCTCCGAAGATCAGTACTATATATAAAAAATTCATTCCAAGCGCTTATTAGCATAGGTGACCAAAGTCATTGGAAGGAAAACCTTAAATGCCTTACCTTCATTGTGAAAAATGCATCGTCATGAGGTAAGATTGCATCCATTGAAGAGTGCTGAAGGGATTCAAGATGTCCTTCATGAAGAGAAAAAAAGAGATGTTGCGAGGCTGCAGATGAAAGGAGTGCATTTTACAGCTTTAAAAGGGCTTACTATTTACCTCGGGCACTCCAGAGACAAGAATTACTGCATTGCACAATAATTATATTGGTACGAGTGGCATCCTCATACAAATTTCTCTGTTATGGCACAGAGCTCCTGGCTCAAGTGTTTTTTACACAAATGTAAAGCGATCCCACAGAGATTGTCCTTCTTTAAGGCTCTGAAGGCAGACCCATAGAGGGACTGTAAACAGTTATTTTAAAAAAAATAACCTTGCAACAGTATTCAGGGGGCTATAGTGCAACATGATACCAGTTATAAATCCAAAACCTGATGGCAAAGGAAAGAGTCTTGCAAAGTGAATGCAGTAAGTGTCATCACTCACTTTTGTTCCTGATTCCAGCAATAGAGCATTAGTCATAAAAGAAACATCTCTTGCTAGCTTGTTCATACTAGTTCTTGTATCTAACATTTGAGAACAGTAGTTTAAAAAGAATCTGGCTTGCTCCTGAGACCTGTATTATTTGTAGTAGCTGTCAGAAGCTAAACAGCTTCTTTCGATCCGATTTCAATATTTTCAGAATATTAGAAGCATTCCGGGAGAATTCAACCCTAATTTTGATGCACTCAGAGCAGATTAGTTCTGTACAAAAAAAATGGTTCTAGAGGAGTTACTACATATATGACAGAGGAAGGGTTCTAGAGCTAAAACAAAAGTATTGGGGATAGAGGGCAACCTTTTTTGTGTTTGAAAAGCTTTATTTGAATAATAATAACAAATACAGAGGCCAGCAAAAGAGAAAAAGACATATTAAGTAATATATAATAGAAGAGATGGCTAACGGCGATGCAGGGGAGAAAGCTGTTTAAAATTTTAAAGGAAATGAGTGGAAGGGAAGAAGGGGGAAGGGAAAGGAAAGAAGAGAAAGGGGGGAAGGCGAGAAGAGGGGGGGAGCTCTTTACAAATTAAATGGAGTATATAATTGCACATTTACATAGAGATATAAGCAATAAAACAATAATCATCATATAATGATAATAGATAACAAAATTACTTGAGTTAAAAAGAACGAGGCAGAGAAATTAAATATTTAAGGAGGCTTAAAATTTTCTGCATTTAGACGAGAATTATCTGCTAACACCAAGTTATCTAAATAAGTAGTAAGTGGCATCCAGAAACGATCTCTATCAATCCTTGGTTTACAAGAGGAGGCAAAAGCAATATCCAGACGATGAAAATGACATAGATTGTTCCACCAATGTTGAATAGAGAGTTTTGAGAATGTTTTCCAGTTAAGGGTTATGTGTTGAAAGGCCAGAGCTAACATGAGGTCAAAGAGACCATGCATAGGGGAGGGGAGAAACAAGCTGCCAGCAAAAAGAAGAGGGGGAGAGTGAGGAATAGAATTATTAAACATGTGAGAGATATAGGCCCAAGCTTTTCCCCACAAGGCAGAAACAGAGGGGCAAAGGAAAAGAAGATGTATAAAATCAGCATTAGGGAATCCACAGGACCAACAATTAGTATCCGTAGAGTGAGAAAAATTAGCAACAGAGACAGGAGTAAAGTAAAGTCTATGATAAAGAAAGAACATAGATTGAGTAAGAGAAGAAGAGCGAGAGATTTTAAGAGAGCGAGACCAGAGTTTGTCCCAAAAAATAGTAGTCCAAACACATGCAAGGTCAGATTCCCATGCAAGTTCCACTTTAGTTTTAAGACGATCAGAGTTAGGAGATAGAAAGAATTTATAGATGAGAGAGGCTTTGGGAAAAAGAAGGAGAATTTTAAGTAAAGGATGTTGATCAGAAGGAGAAGGGATAGAGGGAAGAGAGTAGAAAGATTCGAGGATAACCGCCAGGAGAGTGGAGTATTTTTTAAAAAAGGATCGGGGACAATGAAATATGAGTTGAAATTGGGGGAATGAGCACAGGTTAAGCCCATCAAACAAATCTTTAACCCAGATTATCCCCCTAACTCTCCAGGACTTCCAAAAAATGGGTCTGTTATTAACTGTAATAAGAGAATTATGCCAAATTGAAGATTCTAAAAGGATTCTCGAGAGAGAGAGAGGTCTTGGATGAGACAAAGGTTTTAGTAGGGAACAAGTGTGCTTAAATAAAGGGAGAGAGGCAAGAGGGGTCTCAGCAGAAAAGGCCAAAACCTCACTAAATGAGAAGGGTAAAAGCAGAGCACGTTCAATAGTATACCACAAAGGGGTATAGGGAGACTGATCAACGAGGAGCCACTTTGAGGCTTGACGCAGGCAAAAGGATTTGTGATATAAACAAAAATCAGGGAAGTTCACGCCCCCATTAAGTTTTGACTTACGAAGGGAGGATAAGGAAATACTGGCCTTCTTGCCCTTCCAAAGAAATCTAGAGAGAAGGGAATCGATTTTTTTAAAATAGAGGGCAGGAATGTGGACTGGAAGCATGGAAAGGGTGTATATTAAAATAGGGGTAATCATCATTTTGATTGAGTCTAGCCGACCCCACCAAGAAAGAAAAAGAGGGTTCCAAGAGGAGAGTAATTTGTCAATCCGAGAGATGACCGTGGTCATATTTAACTTAACAGAGGAGGAAATGGAGTTGGAAAACCACATACCTAGATATTTAATTTTGGAGGAAGACCATGTGAAACCAGTAGCAGAAAAGGAGTACGGAAGACATAATTTTGTAAGAGGTAGAATTTCTGTATTATCTGAATTAATTTTATAGCCAGAGACTAGGGAAAAAGATGTGAATTCATCTAATAGAGGAGGTATAGAGGTCTCAGGATTGGAAATAAAAAGGAGAATGTCATCGCATAAGCGGAAATCTTTAAATGATGATCGCCATAGGAAAAACCAGAAATCGAAGTATTATTGCGAATTGAGGATAAGAAGGGTTCAAGAGCCAAAATGAAGAGGAGATGAGAGAGAGGAAAGCCCTGTCGGACACCACGTCGAAGGGGAAAGTAAGAAGAAACGGATCCATTAACAAGTACGGAGGCTCTAGGGGCTGAATATGATAAGGAAATAAGTGAAATTAACTTGGGGCCAAATCCATGCCACTTCAGCGAAGCCAACAAAAAAGACCAGTCAACCTTATCAAATGCTTTTTCAGCATCAACAGAGATGGCTGCCAGGGAAGATGAGAGAGAGGGGACCTTGTTGAGAACATTTAGAAGGAGACAGGAGTTATCTGAAGTCAACCTACCTTTAACAAAACCACATTGCTCTTTACCCACCAAGTGAGGCATAAGTGGATCCAAGCGCAAAGCAAGTGATTTGGCAAATAATTTATAATCTACATTAACCAAGGAAATTGGACGATAGTTTTTACAAAATTTAGGATCCCGGCCTTCTTTATGTATTAGACAAATGGTAGCCTCCTGAAAAGTGCCCAATGTCCCATCAGAAAGAAGGAAAGAGTGAAAAAGATGTAGGAGTCTAGGAAGAAGCAGATTAGAAAAATGTAGATAAAATTCGACTGAAAAACCATCAGGGCCAGGGGATTTTCCTTTCTTTAGAGTGGTTAAAGCATGAGATAATTCCTGAAGGGATAAGTCTGATTCAAGATTAGAAAGATTAAGGTGATCATTAGATGGAGTTGGAAGCGCCTCGAGATAGGATTGGATAAGGGAAGAAGGAGGGGGAGAATCCGGGGTATAAAGGTCTTTGTAAAAAAGCATAAATTCTTTCAGAATATCCTGGTCCTTATAAACAGGAGATCCATCTGAGGAATAGATCACATCAATCAGAGTACGGTCCTTACGGGACTTGAGGTAATTCGCTAAAAGTTTCCCCACTTTATTACGACCACCATAGTACCTAGCGCTACTACGCAGTAGTATGGAAGATGCATTATCAGTTGTGGTCTTATTAAAGGCCAGCTTGGCACGGATAAGAGCAGGCAAGACCGAATCTGTGGATGAAGTATAAAACTTATGTTCTAGGGATTTAATGTGCGTTAGGGCATCTTTGCGTTGTTGGAGGAAATGTTTCTTCTTTTTGGCGACAAAATCTATAATAAAACCCCTTGCCGTAGCTTTAAAGGAGTCCCATAGTAGATGCGGGGGAATATTGGGAGTACTGTTTAGGTCAAAAAATTCCTTGGCAAAAGTAGTAAAAGAGGAAGAGAAAAGGGGGTCAAGGAGAAGAGAGTTATTAAAACGCCAGCGGGAAGAGCTAGGGTGAAAGGGAAGCAAATCGAGGTCCATGACGATTGGGGCGTGATCAGAGATGACAATAGGTTCAATAGAGGAAGACAGTAAGTTTTGAGAGAGAGAATTCGATAGGAAAAGATAGTCGAGGCGAGAGAAAGAATTATGAGGAGGAGAAAAGAAGGAAAAGTCAAGAGAATCAGGATGGGTGAGCCTCCATGCATCTACAAGGTGAACCTGAGAAATGGGATCAAGAAAATGTTTGTGTGTCTTATGGGGAACAAAACGTGTCTGAGATTTGCGGTCAAGAAAGGGGTCAATGATCTGATTGCAGTCACCTCCTAGAATAAAAAAGTAATCTTTAAATTGAATACATTTCTGAGTAATCAAGGGCCAGAAAGAACAGTCAGGATGAGTAGGACCATACACATTAAATATAGTTAAAGAGATATTGTTAATTAACAACCTAGCCAACACCCATCTACCTTCTGTATCGGTTTCTTGCAAAACAATTTTGCAATTCAGCCTCTTATGACATAAAATAATCACGCCATTTTTCTTATTAGCAGTGGGGGAAACCAAGTCCCACCCAACCTTTTTTCAGTTTTAACGCCTCAGGTTCCGAAAGATGAGCTTCTTGTAAGAAAACCAAGTCCGGATTATAAGAGGCCAGGTGGGAGAGTATTCTCTGTCTCTTAATTGGGTTAATGAAACCTTTCACATTCCATGAAATAACTTTGAATGCAAAACCATCAAAATTACATAGAAATCTGTAAATGCAACAATAATAATAAAAAATAAGAGAGAAAGGGAAACAGAAGGGAAAGATGACAAGAAGATGCTGAAGGAGAGGTATGTAGTGGGAGAGGAAGGGAAAACATCTTGGGAGAAGAGAGGGAAAGATATGAAAAGGGGAAGAAAAAGGAAGGGGAGAAAATATAGGAACAAGAGGAGCCAGTACATGTCAAAAAGACGACTGTAAAACGTACCTTACAGGGAACAAGGGAGGATGAGACGGCGACGGACAACAGGTATAGCACACCCAACAAGGGGACAATGCAACACACCAGAGCAGCAAATAACAGACAAGGGCAGGAGCGGGAACATGAAGAGAAGCAAGTTAAACATCAGTGAACCTGTAAAAAGAAAAAAGAGTTATGCGGAATAGAACCAGAAACTAATGTATGTAAATAGAATTAAACTATAACAATGACATTCAATGCAATAATACAAAATAATACAAAAGTAGGAGCACAACAGTCAAGATCCAGAAGGAGAAGGAATTGTCTCCATTGAAGCGTGGGAATGAGTCTGAATAAATCTTCTAAGATCTGCAGGTTCCTCAAAGGTAGAAGTCTTGTTAAGATTAGTGACCTTGAAGATGCAGGGGTGAAACAAGCCATACCTGGCGCCCAAGGAGCGGAGAGGTGGATGGAGATCTAGAAATTCTTTGCGTCGTTTGGCTGTAGCCGAAGAGAGATCCTGAGATATAAAGACTTTGGTACCCTGCCAAGAGAGATTCTTTTTAGACTTAGCAGCATTCAGAACAAGGAGAAGGTCAGTGAACTGTAGGAATAAGATGATTATACCACGAGGTTTCGTTGGCGCAGATGAGGAAGAGAGGCGAGGGCCCAGTCTATGTGCGCATTATAGATTTAATTTGGTCGTAGGCGGGAGGCCTAGGAACTGTGGCAAAAAAGAAGTAAAGAATGTGACAGGGTCATCACCTTCAAGACCCTCAGGAAGACCATAAACGCGTAAATTATTACGACGATTTCTATTTTCCAAATCCTCAGTGGCTCTTCGAAGTTGCAAGACTTCTCTTTCCAGAGAAGAATTTTTTGAAGGTGCATCCTGTACAAGGACGAGCTGTTGTTCCACCGCAGCCACACAGGAATCCATAGAGGCCCATTTAGAGTTCATTGATTGAAGACGAGCATTAGTTTCCTCCACAAAGGGCCTGATAGCACGGATCTCCTCCAGAACCATGTCTAAAGAAACCGGCGAGGCCGACTTAGGGGGAGACAGAGGATTCTGCAAGTCTTTTGCTGGTGGTCGAAGGTAGAGGAACTTTGGAGGCCATTGTTGCTGCCGGCTCTGCAGTGAAGGCACAATCACTGTTCGACGAAGTCTCAGATAAATAGGAGAATCTATTAAAAAGCATGCAGCCGGATCCAGGAGAAGTAGGAGTGTTCAACCTCAAATTTTGGATGTGGCGCGGCAAGCGCTTGCTCCTACCCATGAAATATTAACCACAGGAGGGTTCAGATGAGCGCTGGTACCATATCCCACAACAACGTTAAAAGAGAGGATCATGTGAGAAGATACAGGACTCCAGCAGGAAACTGCAACCGACAGCAAAGTATAGCTTTGTGTGAAGAAATGTGAGGAAAAATGAGGAAAAAATAGACAGGAAAGTGCACCAAATGAGGCTGACTAGAGGTCAAATAAAGTCATCTGCAAAGTCCAATATGTCACTCACAATAAATAAAAAAATTCTTCAGATAGACTCCACATGAGTATTGAGAAACACATTAGACGTAAGCATCTGCTCCTACTTAGAACAAAACATGAAGGGCGCTGGGAGATGTAGGCATCACATAGGAGGACATGCAGAATGTTCCCTCTTTAGCTGGTCAAAGGTAAAAAATAAGTATTTCCCACATTAAAGTAGTAGGGTTATGAGTTAGTGCAGCAAAAATTCCTGGAACACTGAAAAGGCATCACGTGAGGTAAAGCTGATAGAAAAAACGGCAGGGCGACCTATAAAATGGTGGCCGTTACCTGACTGAAAAGAACACCTGCATAATTACCCCACAAGTTGCAGGAATTTATGGCAGAAAAACACTGCCTCCTGAAGAGCAGGGATTCCGGTTCAGGAATTAGGCATCAGAGGTGGCAGGGGGGGCGCTGAAACCGCTCGTAAATAAACGCGGTCCGGTGAGCCGCGGAGCCCCGACGTCAGGTGGCCATCTTTAGTCGCGGTGCGCGCGACCTCCTCGGGATAGAGGGCAACCTTGTCGAACTCCCCGTTGAAGGGAGAAATAATGGGAAGTCTACCCATTGACAAGAACTGAGGCTTTAAGGGAAACATATAATAAAGAGATTAAGGCTATAATCTTCGGGCCAAGGTCATGCCAAGTTTTTGCTGCACTCTCAAACTATGGTTTAGCAGCAAGTTAAAACAAGCATTGGCAAAGCCAATAGGTCTTGCCTTTTTCCATACTGGATTTTCAAATGTGTTTTGAAGGGAAAAAAGCAGAAACGTGTTATGATGTGAGATGCGCATGGTTGCTGCTTGCTTAAGCTTTGTGACACTGATGGTGGATGTGTCATTCAGTGGACTTGCAATGACAAGGGTAGATTTTATAAAAAAATGTATGTAACAATTCAAAAGAATGAGATACCACTTGGATGGGTAAATTAAAAAAACAAAAAAACTACTTTTCCCTTGTGCAAAAGCGCTTTTTTTTTTAGAGCAAACAGCTCAGCAGCTAATGGGAGGAGCTAAGCACTCCAAAACAATTCAAATAAAATATTTTACAGACTGCAAAAAGTGGGGGAGCAATGGAGGAAAGGGTGGGTGAGCAAGCAGGGAGAGAAGCACTGGACCATGGGTTTGGGAACAACAGACAAGCTTTAGGCAGTGTGAGGATAAACAAAATGGAAGGCAGTGCTGGAAGAAAGAGCAACACAAGTTTGTGTTAGTTGACATGAGAAGCAGCACATGAGAGAGAGAGAGCAAGTTAGTGGAGGCAAGACAACATGGAGTATTCTGGGGTTTGGGTATTTAAGGGAAAGCCAGCATATAGGAGAGAGTCAGAAAACACATGCATTCTCATGGGTGCTTTAAGAAAAAGTAGTTCTTAAATGTGGGAGGTAGAAGTATACAAGTCAACCAATCAAAAGCATGATAAAGAAGCAATGCTCTAGGTGAGGGAGGAACACTAGAAGAGGAAGGATTGGACAGGCTTTAAGCCCACGTACGTTTTTGGAATGGCAAACAGACAGCTAAAAGCTTTCTGTAGGTGAGGCCTAAAATGTGGGACTGTCCTATTCTCCCCAATGAGACTGTATTATATAAAAGAAAATGCACCTTACCTTATTGCCCACTGTCTTACTGCTCTTTCCGCAGGGCTATTACATTCAAAAGCATATACTATAGTTTCGTGCAGATAGCTCAAATTTGTATTCAGAGGTGGCAACATGTACCATTTGAAGACATGACATTACTATCACAAAATGCTAAACAGAGAAGAGGAGAGGACCAACAGGGCACTTATATGTACACTATACACCACTGAGTTGACCATCGAAGTACTCAGACATTCATAAACCTGCATTAGGTCATATGCAGACGTCATGTAAAGCCATCGAAGGCAGGGGACTTGTTGCAGATATTTGTCTTGCTAAACAATACAACCATGAAAAGATAATGTTTTATTGTATAGCTATGAGCTGGAGCACAGGTTTCTGGGCTGAGTTCTGGTATGTGTTCTCCTACATGGATCTGTCAGGTGCAAAAGAGGGGATGTTCCTTTTTTTGAGTGGCCAGTATATGTTTTGCACGTGTATCATGATTCTCAACATAAAGAGAGGGCTGTAGATGTGTTGACATTACCCATTACATAGCATGATGAATCAGGCTCAGATTTGTGTCCAGTGTAGCTTCTACCATTTTATCTGCCCTTGGTCCCGTTTGTTTGCCCTCTATGTGCTCAGGTGCATGGAGATGGGTTGCTCTTTGGTAAAGAGAGATGATTGATCAGCTCTGATGACAAATACTAACCGTTTCGATCTGTACCTTTTCCATAATACCTCATGATCAGGGAAGGAGTGGGCCAGAAGTACAGTTTATGAGGCCTGCATTTCAGGGACACAGTCTGCCTGGCTTTTGCCTCCATGCCAAATTAGGACCAAGCCTTGGACAAGAAACCTGTTTGAAGTGCCGCTGGAACTGACTTGTACAGAGAGAGCCCTGCCTGCTGTGAGAGAGTATACTGGGCTTTACCCTACCCTACTGCCATTCTAAAAGGAGTGTGTAGGTGCAACTGTCTGATGACCTGTTAGATCTGTCAAGAGGTCTGCAAGTGGTCTGCAACATCCCAGAAAAAGAGATCGACCAGCTATTGTGGAGGAATAGAAGGTAAGACCTTCAGTCTGCATTGAATGGGGGCCAGGGAAAGGTTAAATGCCTACATAATGGTTGGCGAGTCTGCTTTGTCCCTGACCTCACTGTAGGGAAAATTGTGCTAGTCCTAAATTGCTTCAAATAACTTTCTTGTTTCCATTCTTTGACCTGAGTAATTTAGAGAGTTCACTGGGTGAGGTTGTGCTGATTCAGGAGCCATTGACTGTGTGTAATTCAGGTCAAATAATTTACTGAGCTATCAGCCTTTGAATTCCCAGTCTCTTGCCTCCAGCTTTTGTTTTAGCCACCAAAGTTTGTGACCCTGAATATGTGGACAGACTTTTCACAGAGAAGACCAGACGAGACCAAGTTTTCAAAGATAAAGGTTCCTTAAAGTAGTGATATTTAGTGATACTGCTGTATTTTGCTATGTTTTGAGTGTCTGGTTTACATGATCAACATGATATGTTGGACCAACAACACCAGTGACAAACTACTCCAGCTGCCAAAATTTGAGCCCAGTAATCTTTGAATGCCCTGGGACCACCCAAACCAGTTCTCCGAGATGGGCTACAAGATTATTTGTACAATGTTCACATCTAGACCAGGATAATAGAGCTGCTGTGCTGAGACATGCTTTTTTCTCCTTGGCTGCTGGGTATACATATGTATGTGCATCGCATGGTGTGTCTGTTGCCTAGAAGATTTCTATGCCCTTGTGAGCATTCAGGAATAGTTGGGATTCGTATTGATATTATTATCACATACTTTCTTACGTGGGTTTTACCTTTACTTTTTTAAACACAATGATTGTGTTGTACACATTCATGCTATCATTCCCCTCAATCGCACCCCATGTGTGGGTTTTATTTCAGACTGGTTGAGATTTATTCGCTTTTTGGGCATGCACACTTACACACACAAAGGCCCTCATTACGAGTACAGTAACACATACCAGAATTATATGGACCACTTGTAAAGAGGGCCAAAGTGTGAGTACATGTGTTTGTCTGTGAGTGGTGTATGCATTACTTCTGCATAGACTTTATGGTGTGGACATGGGGTCATGGTTAACATATTTGCACTTTGATGTTACTGCTGGATTAGTCTGCACATGAAATTTCATGAGTGTAGTACTTTGTTGTTATAGGAGGCCTAGAATGATGTGATTATGGTTGTTCAATGATGCTCTGATATTGTGTAAGCAGGACCAGCCCATGCAGGTAAGAGCGGTGGGCGTTGGGGGGAGGACTCAACAGACGACCACGAGGGAAAATTAAATAAATAATTAATTTTCCCTCGTCGTCATCTGTCGAGTCCCCCAACACCCACCCCACCCCACCACTCTTACCTGCACGGGTCACTCCTGGGTGCAATGTATGGTGCCACATCGCATCTGTTGCCTGAATATTGATTTCAGTCATTATGCCCTTTACTTCCTGAAACTCTTCCATCAGTCCAATCAATGCCCCTGTTGAGCAAAGGTAAGCAGTAGCAGATAGTCAGTCACAAGATGTAATTCAACAAGTCTTTGGATGTTATGCTGTTAGGGCTGGCCACGCCGAACCTCCTAGCCTATTCCTAGTTCCATAAACAATGGGGGCTGCTGCCTCTGCCTACATTAGACCGCTCTGTTTCTCACTCACATCTAGCCATCCATGCGTCGAACTGTTTACATTCCACACTCAGATACTGTCTGCACACGAGCAAAGATACAGTCACTTCCTACTAAGGAATGTATTCACTTAATTAAAGCCAAGTTCTAGGCCCGGCAGAAATCCTTTTTGTCATCGGGAGGTCTGGAAGACCTCTGCTTTGGCTTTTCCTAATCTATGCCAGATACTCGTTATCATGGGATACCCCGGTATAAAGCTTCGAGGCTGCACACCCTACAGAAAGCCTGTCAAAATAAATGTTAACTTGTGACCGCGATAGAAGACACTCCGGAGGTATTAGGAGAATCCGAGCTGTCAGTCACAGCCAGGGATCAGGGTTTACATTATTAACTCCGACGCCGGTGGCATGGTCTTGGGATAACAACTTTTCTAAGCTATAATGGTCCAAAAAACACAAACTGACTGTGGAATATATTTCGTGCCGAGGTGACGTTACCAGTGTCCAAGAACCTTTTTTTTGTTTTTTGTAAGGTGATGCGTTATTAGATTACGCCGCGCGCCAAGAGACACAGCTACCTACTGCCCGCCTACTGTGGGCTTCCATAAGAAGTGAAGCGGCTCTTTTCAGAATTGCATTTGTAGGTGACAGTGGAACTTTTAGCTATTCGCCTAGTCTTATATAACTGCACTTTCTGCAAAGCCAAGCTTGCCAATCATGACCTGCTAAATAGTTGTTTGTCAGAGGAACAAGTGACTGTCGGCATGAATGCTTTGCCAGTCACGTACCAATCTTTTACTATGTAAAGGGGGGCTTCAAATGAACAAATGGCATCGCAAGTGCAAAGGGAGAGGGCCAACCGTGTCATCAACACTGCATTCAAAAACTAAATGTATAATTAGAAAGTTATTCTTTTGCATTTAATTAGGTAAATGGACCGGATGCAATTTGCACCATCACTTTTGACTCGGGTGTGAAGACTCCTAATATGTTTTCTGGAAACACACACGGTACTTCCTCGTTGCATGTGATGCATTTGCACCCTGATGCTGCTTTTGAACCCATTCGAAAACAGGTTTTGCTGCAGGGTCAGAAGAAAGAGCGCCTCCCAAGCCCAACAACTCGTAATATTGAGTAATATTTGGTCTGACTTTGATTCTTATTTTGCTACTTATATCGGTTAATTAGAACAGCCACGTCTCTTTTTAATGGGAAATGAAACTGTAATCCTTAGATCCAGCAGCCTAGTTTATGCAGTCAAATCTTTACTAGTCTTGCTGAGTTCTTTCTCAATCCGATGGACTAAGGTTTCTCATAAAAACAGACGGCATGTGGGAAGTAAACATGGTCCGCCGAGCTCCCCTCTATCAACAGTTTTGGGTGACTTTACCCTCTTGCTGACTTCCATATAATCTCTGCGTTTTACGAACACGAGCTATGTATTTGATCAAGATCATATGTGATGGCTTCACTATGTTCTGCTTGTTTTGCTGGACTGACATTCCATTTTTTCCATATTTACATCCATGTCTCATAGAGGGTGGCCTCCCCTGCAGGTTTTTGGCTGAAATCCCTTTCACCGCTGGAAGACATATCTGATTTCCATTATGTCCCGTGATGAGATACTCTTTGGTGGATGGGTTAGGGACCGTTCACTTTCCATTTCAGTGTTATACTTTTCAACATACGGATGGAAGTGCAAATTCATAGACAATGTGGCAAGATGCGAAAATATTACAAAAATGGGTTAGAAGAGTTAAATCATCAAGAAAATAGTCTTTAAGTTTTTCATATTGTGGCCACTGCACTGCTGGCTCTTCACCTTTGAATAGAAAGCAATTTTTTTTTCATGGAGGACCAAAAAGCGGTTCTTTCAGTCTGTATTTGATACAAGGCCCTGTTTGCAAATAATCCAAAAGTCTGAATGTCCTGGCAGTCTTCAGGCCATAACAACTGATGAACCACAGAATCCCTAAAGCGATTTCCTCCCTCCACCCAACAGTACATAAAGTACCTCTTGCATTCATTGTGCAGCTACACCAGTCCTCCTCCTTCATATCTTTAATCTCCTTGCATCTATATACCTGGTCACAAAGAGGCCACGAGATCCAGTAAACACAGAGCACTGACAAAAAACCTTTAAATCACCACAGAGCAGGAATTGGGGGGTCAAAGGAGCTTCACACTCAATGCAACCAAAATAAAAATTCCGCATTGTTTTATCTGCTACACCTTCCCAAAGAGAAAAAAAAGTGTAACTGAGTCCCACTTCTGAAAACAGTGTGGTTAATATTATTAGCGGGTTGACAAAAAATAAAACAATTTATGGTCATTAACCCACATTAGTCCTTCAGAGGACCTATAACGCTAGAGGGGATCGAACTCAAAAGAGTTTCAGAGTTTGATTATCTTGGTATAAGGATTACCCACATTATGCTCTGGTCCTCCCAGGTTAAGAAGAATAGAATTAATTTATGTCATCATGCATCTGGGATGCAGAGAATGTACTGGGCATCTACAACTAGACATATTTCACCTGCACTGAGAGCATATAGGGGCTCATTACGATGTCGGGCGGAATCACTTTTGCCCGACACCGACTCGGTCATGGGGCCGACCGACACCCGGTCGGCGGTCCCGACTGCCCCATTAGGATGCGACCGAACACTGTTCAGTCGCATTCCTATATTTCACTATGGAAGCATGCATTACAGCCGTAAACCAGCTGTAATGCATGCTCCCATAGTGAAATGGGAGGTGCAGTTCATCCCTGCACCCTGTGGCAGGCACGTCAAGGTACCTGCCACAGGATGCATGGATCAATAGGGGGCACCATAGATGCCCCCTAGGCCGCCATTCGGCAGACTTGCACCCATGGGGGCCCTGCTGGGGGCCCCCTAACATGCTTTCCGACAGACCGGCATGGAAACCATGTCGGAAAGCGTGCATTGTAATCTCAAGGGCGGAAAGAGCCGCCCTTGAGATTACAGGCCGCATTCCGACTAGCGGACGAGCTCTCCGAGCCGGTCGGAAGCCAGCTGGAATGACCGTCCGGTTTCCTTTCTGACCGCCTCCATCAAAATGAGGAGGTCGGATAGGAAACTGACCGGCCCGGTCGGGGCCTTTACGGGCCGTATCATAATCGGCCCCATAGTGTGACAGCTGAAGGCAGTGACCTTTATGCAGCAGATATGTGGGGATTTGCAGGGCTGTCTTGTATGGGAAAACCTTAGATTAACTTTCTGAGTTCTTTGATTGGGCTCCCAAAGAGTACACCCCTGTTACCCTTCCATTGGGACCTGGGTATAAAACAAATTGTTCACAAATTACAGTTGAGACCAGTTCTGTTTTGGAGGAGACTTAAGTTTACACCTGCCCTAGTGTATTATAATGCTTTTAAAGAACTAGTTGTGTTAGATTAGAACCATAAGATTCATTGGACACGATCTATTAGAGATACATTGTCCCAAATTGGTTTGGAGGAATACTGGAACGATCATGACTGGCTTTTAAGCCATTCTTAGGCTGCACTTAAGGAAGCCTTTTGGTCGCAAAAATGGGCATTACAGGTGAGAAGTGGTAGGCAAGGAGCTTTAACTGTTGCCTTTCTAGACTAAAAATCGCCTAGTATATGTGAACCTTTCCTAAATTATATCTTGGCTCCTTCAGCTAGACAACTGTACATTAGATTTTGACTTGACACACTCCCTTTACAGTCTTTTTGAGCAAAATGAAAATCCAAATTGAGCCAGAGTATGGCTTGTCCGATATGTCAGTATCCTGATGAGAACCTGCAACATTTCTTCTTTTTTGCCCAGGATATGCAAAACCTAGGTCGAACTGGATTCTACCCATTTGTATGCAGCTGGGGGCTAGGCAGTGTTTAGTAGCATTAAGCCTCTTGCGAGCAGAGTCTAAGGAATCTATTGTCAGTGCAGGTGTGAAATATCTCCACTGGAGCTGGAGTATTAGATTGAACACGATAAGGCAACATACTATAGATGCTGGAGAGCCATCCTATAATTAATGCTAGAATTAAATCAAAAGATGGAATCGTGTTAACTGTCCCCTGATATGCCTAGAAATGCCTCTTTTCCTGGAATCTAGGGGGGCTGGTTGTCTTAAAATCTTATAGACAATGAATCTGATGACATAAAGTAATGTTTTTAAATTTTGGAATCTGGAAGGTCATTCTTTCTGTATGGAATTGTCTGTTATGCACTGTTTTTATTTATGTATTTTCAAATGGTTTATAGACGTGGGGTTTTATATATATTTATAATATTTTTAATGCTTTACTCGTTTGCTGTACTTTTATGGTTTAAATACCGAATTAAGTCAAATTGATAGTATTAGTAGTCAGAGATTCGTGAGGAATTTTTTCTGTTTTAATGAAAGTCAAGTCATTTACATTCTTTATTATGCACTTCCAATTCTATTCATGAAGAATCATCCTTTTGGAACTCTCCACAACATTTGAAATGTTGGATCATGATATCATGATCGTCTGTCCAGTAGAGAAAGGCCTGTTGGCCACTGCCCTTGCTTGGTTCTCCTCTTTTCTTTCATGTGGAAGTCAGCCATTATCAATGTCACCTTTCAGTTCCAAAGAGACTAAGGGCCCGATTCCGATGTCGGACGGACTGGAGTCCGTCCGACATCGGTTTGGAACTGCAACCGAACGAACTCCGGTCGTCGGTTCCAGCCCAGGAAGTAGGATGCGAATCCTATTCTTTACAATGGGAGCATGCATTCCGAACTGAATGCATGCTCTCATTACAAAGAGCAGAGGTGCAGTTCATCCCTGCACCCGGTGGCAGGCACCTCAAGGTGCCTGCCACTGGGTGCAGGGATCAACAAGGGGGCACCATAGGTGTCCCCTAGGCTGCCATTCGGCAGACTTGCACCCATTGGGGCCCTGCTGGGGGCCCCCAAAAACAGATTCCCAATGCCTTTCTGTGGCAGAAAGGCCAGCACAGAAAGGCAGTGGGAAGCTGCCATCGTAATCCCACGGCCGGAAAGAGCCAGCCGAGGGATTACTGCAGGCTTTCCGAATGGCAGACGGGAGGCCATTCGGAAAACTGATTCGGATTCCCTTCCGACCGACCCCATCAAAATGGGTCAGTCGGAAAAGAATCCGAACGGGCAATTCCGATGCGGTGGGAACGACTCCGTCGGAGCCGTTCCCAGCTGCATCGGATCGGGCCCTAAGATGAAATGCAGAGTACTTCAGGGCTCATAACTATCACTGATTATTCTATTTACTATTTATAAATTTCTTTGATCCATTTCATTTGTTTCTTTGACATGGACATCATGTCATATGCTGACAATACTCAGCGCCTTTTCATCTTCTACCACCACATTGAAGAGATCCAGCAATAACTTCTTCAGTCCTCCCTTGCAAACCTGGATAAGCAAAAATGAGGTTAAGTTAAACACAGAAAAAAATGTACTTTTCAAATGTAACCCTGACTCTCTTTGGAATGAGAGACTTTGGCATGTAAGTATATGGACTCTACCTAACCCTGTTATCATGGGGAAAATCTGGGCTTTAAAAATGACAAAGAATTTTGTCTTGAAATACAGATTAACTCTGTGGTGTCCACATGGTCCTATCAAATCAAGCTTCTCAGAAAAAGTTGCTGGGTAATCCCGCAAGACTTGACTATGTCAAAATTTGTTATGAGAGTCAGCCTGAAGCATTTGTATTTAGATTTCAGCTGATCCAGAACACAGCCATGAGGAGGCTCTTAGATTGTGTAAATGTAAGCATTTTTCTGAGGCACAATTTACACTGTCTTTCAAAGAAACAAAGAACGATTTTTAAATCCCTATGTTTGGCCCATATAGCAATAAACTGGAATGGTGTCTTTGCTTTCTTGGCTCACCTTACTAAACATGTTCCTATGTGTGTTTTGCACTGTGCCTTCCAAGTTAGGGCATCTATCCTTCATTTAAAAAATACAGGTGTGGTCGGTTCTGGTAGTTGCAGTGGGGCGGGGGCCAGGCGGGATGGGGGAAGTCAACAGACGACGGAATAGTTATTTATTTTCCCTATTCCGTCGCCTGTCGACTTCCCACCCGCCCCGCCCAGCCACGCCCACCGCCACACCACTCTTACCTGATCCGACCGTGCCCACAAAAATGCCTAATCAGGAGGGAAGACTGTCTAGTTCTGACTTCCAGAGCCTGAAATCAACATCACATGCCCTTCAAGCTATTGTTTGCCACATAATTGTTCATACAAAAGGTAAAAACTCATCTTTCTATTTAAAGATAATCATTAGCATAAAGGTAGGTGCAGCACAGTACAATTATTACTGATTGATTAATATTCTTTTTATCTTTCTTCCTGTCTACTTTCTTAGCAACATAATGGTGGATGTTCAGCAATAAAAAAGTACTTTCATAGATTAATTCATCCAATATCAAATTTATTTAAAATAAGCATTTTGTTAAAATTAACATCAGCAAGTAAAGGATCAGATAATACCTCAATTATAGTATTGAACATCTTAGTCTGAGTGCAGTTAAAATGTTGTCCATCATCTTTTTCAATCTTAATGTCTTGGAATTGTTAGTTTATGTGTTTTTAAACATTTAAATAATTTATTGAAAATCTGCATATATTTTTTTTGATTTTGAAATGTATGAAACCTATTTAGAATGTTTGGAGCAGCTACAAATGGCAGTTAAAAAAGTCTGAAACTATATTTATGGCTCTTAAAGCATTGGAAAACCACATAAATGTTTATTGTGAACTAGAAAGTAAGAATTTGAGCTTATTGGATTAACAATTTTGTTAATTGTTTTGAAAAAAAAGTGCTTTTCTAAAATTTTCGTATGTTCGTTTAGTTAGGAGCTTTTTAGCATGTATATTGTTATTAAAAATTTCAAAAAGTATACAGATTGAGTTTCATATTTGTTTGAGTTTTAAATGTTTCTTAGACTATGAACACATACTACCCAATTAGTTATGAAACAGAAGTACAGTAGGCCTTCTGTAAATTAACATCAAAGCGTTACTAATATCTCCGCTTTGAAATAGGAAACTACTTTCCAATGAACAGGATTTAAAAGCTATGTATAATACGCAGGTATTAATCAAACTGTTTAGATCAGTAACTGTGAGAAATTGGTTTATTGATTGAAGGGGTTAAAACCCTACTGATGCAACAACCACAATCCTTGTTAGGGTGAACCACAAAAAGTCACAAAATTAACCTGTGATTAACCCTCTTGTAGTTTTGCACAAAAGCAGTCAGGCTTAACTTACAGGTAATGTGTGAAGTATTTATGAAGTAGTACACACAAAAAGAAGGGGTGAGGGTACGGACTCACCTACCCCGAACCCCCTGTCAATACTTAGTACACCAGAAGGAGTTGGGAGCAATAAAATCTCTATGTCTCGTGATGGCACATGCTGTGTGTGCTAATACTGCCCTCACTCACACAAATGTGTGACATGCTTCATCATAGGGCTGCTTAAACTACAGCCCGGCGTAGCCACGCACGGGGTGGAGCAATAGGGTGGGTTCACTACACTGAGTATACAAAGTACAAGGGAGAAGATTACTCCTAACTCCTTGTTTCTTCTTTTTTTTTCTCTTTTCTCCCCATTTTCACTGTTGCTCCCTTACAGTAAATCCACTATTAACCTTGAGGAAATCTGTCGATACGGAACAACAGGTTTTTAAACATCCTCTTATCTCTACCTGAGGTGAGGTTATTATGTTACTGGGACCGGTAGAGTCCTGCGGAAGGCCGGCGTGACCCTACACGAGGGGCACACACACATGGCCGAAACATGTCGACCACCTTGCAGTAAGGAGGGGTGTTAGGAGCACATTGTATCTCCCAATCACCACCATCCTTCACGTTTTTAACCCTGGCCGGAGGGTCCAGGAATAAAGTCTCGGCACAGCGACACTTCCGAGCTAGTTTTAACTCACATCACACTGCCCTTTCACTACCGCCGTTCCCAGCCACTGTGAAATAAATTATTTCTCTCTGTGTTGTATTGTCTTCCCCACCCTATTGCTCCACCCCGTGCGTGGCTATGCCGGGGTGTATTGTAAGCAGCCCTATGATGAAGCATGTCACACATTTGTGTGAGTGAGGGCAGTATTAGCACACACATCACGTGCCATCAGGAGACATAGAGATTTTATTGCTCCCTACTCCTTCTGGTGTACTAAGTATTTATGAAGCACACAAACAGTAATAAAGAGAAAAACCACGACACAAGAAAAATCATACACTAATTTAGAAAACTAGAGTAATATTAAATAACTTATTTGACACCAAAGCAAAAAAAATCCAATAAGTAGAATTGGAGATATGCAATTTCAAAGATTTAGGTAAGTATAGCGTCTAAAACAACACTGCACCACTCGTGGTCATCTGGTCATGCTAGACCAGGGGAAGGTCACAGGTTCAGGCCGATCACGATGGAGTGCAGGCTGGGTACAGGGACCAGGTTAGTCCTGCTGAAAAAGTTACCTTCTCAAAGTCCAGTGCTAAGTGTCCAGTTCACAGTGGAGGAGGCCATGAGGAGCAGGGAGAGTCACGGATGGTCATCACTGTAGGGTGAAAAGTTGGCCGGGCATCGCAGATGGTTGATGCTGTAATGCAAAGATCCTGTTGGGTGCTACACATGGAGGTTGCTCGATCTTTGCATTGGAGCTCACCTCGGGCTGTCAATGCTGTAGCGCAAAGTGCAGATCTTGCATTGTCAGTCGGCCCTGGTAGTCCCTTCAGCACAAAGAGTTGGATCCACCAGAGTTTTGAGTTGGTGGTCATCGTGGGTGTGCTATCTTGGCAGAAAGGGGCCCATTTGCAGTTGCAAAGAGTCCAGAAATTGAGGATTTCTCCTTTTCTTCAAATAAGGTGCTCCACAGATGCCATCCATGGGTCCAAGACCTGACAAGGCACCTATTCAGGATCAGAAACTCACTCCAACAGAGGCCAGCAGGGCTCAGGCAGGTCCAGTTCTAGGTGCAGACAGGTGCTGTACAACAGATCAGCTGGGCAGTTGCAAGGAGGCCTATGGAACTTGATGTGTTCTTGAAGTTTAGGTCAGGAGGTCAGCCACATGATCCTTGGAGGCACTCTGCCTGGGATGATGGGAGTCTGCCCAGTTTTCCTTCTCAGAAAGCAGGGCAGGCCTCAAGTAGCAGGGCAGACCTCAGGCAGCAGGGCAGTCCTTCTTCTGTGGTATCCAAAGGTCCAGTTGTGTACTGAAGAGTGGGTCTCGGGGTCCAATATTTGTACCCAGTGCCAGCTTTGAAGTGGGGTCTCAGGGTCTAATATTTATACCTGTGCCAGCTTTGAAGTGGGGTATCAGGGTCCAATATTTATACCCGTGCCAGCTTTGAAGTGGGAAAAACTTCCAGAGTTTTTCGCCACAGATGGTTCTGAAATTTCACTCCCCCCGCCCCCGGTCCTAGGATGTCTGTGGTGACAAAAGGCAAGTGTGAAGTTATTTGTGAGTGCAGTAGGCAGTCCCTATTGAAGTGCAACTGTGGTAAATGACAACTCCGCTCCTACCCATCTTGTCAGGATATTTGTAAGTATGGCTTCCCTGCATTTTTCCATGAGGGATAGAAATTAGGTTCTATTCTGCTTCACATTTCGGCTCGGGCAATTCTTTGCTGACTTTTTATTCATCTGTTTTTGTTCAAATTCTATAAAGCCTTCACACTGGTTGTTGGGTATGGATTCTCCGTTTATGGTCAACACTCTGTATTTTGGTTTTTACACTCACCCGGGTTTTGGCTTTAGTTTTTGAATGTATATATAGATATAATGAGCTAATTTGTTTATGTTGTCCCCCTCTTCCCTTCTGCTTCTCCTCTCCAGGTCATTGATTTTACATCATTTGGTTACAAATTGTGGGGCATATTAGCAAGACCCACGTTAAAATTATCGCCGTTTTAGCGGCAGGAAACTGCCGCTAAAACGGCGATAATGGGCTTGCTAATATGCATTATAGAATTCCAATAGAAGCCCAGGTTAGATGTCCTGCACATCTAACCTGGGCTTCTATTGGAATTCCATAACGCATATTAGCAAGCCCATTATCGCCGTTTTAGCGGCAGTTTCCTGCCGCTAAAACGGCGATAATTTTAACGTGGGTCTTGCTAATATGCCCCTGTATTCTTTGCAACACCTTTGTCCTGATGATGGTCCTGCTCCATTAGGCTGAAACCTCGACCTCCATCTGACTATTATGGACTGCCTTAAGTGTACTTTATAACTGTTCTGTATATTGTTTAATTCTTAGGTTCAACCATGTGTATGGCATTAATGTTGAATCTGTGCAGCAATTTTTTCGTATATGTATATCAGCATTATATGTGTTGCTGTGAAAATCATTGTTCTTTGTTTATGATTATTGTTATGATTAAAACATTGTTTACTTCACATTTGCGTTTGACCTTTGGTATGTAAAACTTTGAGGCTAATATTGCGTTGTTGGGGACAACTAGATAGATCTCGAGGTTGTATTTTTCTTGTGTTAGGCTTTATGAAATTGCATTTTTATTTTACATCTGTATGTTGAATTTAATCTTATAGCTTGGCTCCAGTGGGTCAATGCTATCCCAAGTGAACTATAGTCATTTGGTCTAAAATTAGAAGGCTTAGAAACAGCACAAATCTCTGCAACTGATGCCTTAGGTGTAGGGGAAAGTGAGGAGTTGTTCAGCCTAAGAAGTATCACAGCCCCAGAAGCTATGACTGCATCATACTCGCAGACAAAATGCATCTTCCAAAGGCTCAAAAAGTAAAAGTGCTGAGCACACAGAAAGGGCGAGTGTAGTAAGAGGAAGGAAAAAGTAGTTACAACATGTTCTTTTAGTTTGATTTTCATTCAGATCTAGGTATTGTCAAAGATGACATATTTGCTTTTACATAGATTGTGTATTTCATATTGTTTGTTTAATCTATGAAACAATTAACATGGAGGAAAGGTAATTAAAAAGAACATTACAATTAACAAGGCTATTTGTCATTATTGTGTAACTTACTTTAAAATAATTTTCGGGATTTCCCTGCACATAATTCTCTGCCTTTGCCTGCCCTTGATCCTTCTGGAGGGTGATGGTGAGGTATTAGCATTCAGACTTCATCTAGTAGGGATCAGAGATGATGACAGATATTCCCCTTTCTGTGGCTATGTTATGCAATATTGCACATGTTGCTACTATTTTGCAGCTGTCAACAGGTGTATATTGTAGTGCACCACCACTCTTCTGAAGACAGCAAAAGTGACTTTTCAGTCCACTGAATTACATTTGTTGTTGATTTATGGGCAGCAGTGTAGAACCACTCACTTGCTGAAGCAGGGTTTAGATAAAGTATCAAAATCCAGGAGCACAAAGCTTAGGCACTGTACCCTACAATTTAAACATTAAAACGATCTGAGTCCCAAAAATGTACATGTCCAATACATACATCAAGTAAATGCCAGATAACTACCAAGTAAATATCCGTCACCACATTCTCCTCTAAGAAGCTGTGCATAAATAAATGAGGTTGGAGGCATTGAATACTACTTGAATGTTTAAAGCATGAGTATCTTTTTGATTTCTAAATAAAAAAACATTCGCAGATGGAGGACATATTTATACATGAGTAACGTCAATGCAGCCAATTACATGGGGAAATTGTGCAATCTGATAAAAATGCATTTTTGTTAAGTGCAAATACTGTGCAGTAGTATGAAATCTTATATAGACACTGATTTAAGTTAAAATGTTATCAAGTCATTTGGAGAAATACAAGATAGTGCACTTTTGGAAACCCCACCAGCTGCAGCTATCACTCCCCGGTAGCTCCCAGAGGCTAAATGTTGTAGTGAGCACAACACCTAGACATGTGTGGGTATTGTATTGCTCCTGAGAGTGATACTCTGCAGCTGAGGTTTAATTTCCTGAATCACAACATCTGGAATATCTTGGATACCTCATATCAATGCAAACAAACTCGGCTTTTTTGAATCACTAGTCTCAGTTGTTACTGTCACCCAAAATACAAGCAATATCCAAGCACAATTTAGGGGCAATTTCTCAAGGACTTATCGTTGAGTCAGCGGCACTTTATCGCAGCCAAAGTGGCGATATATTTATCGCCCTATTCACAAGCTGGTGCTAACAGCCAATATCGACAGTTTTCCTGCGATAGCAGCCGCAAAAAACATCGCCACGGATGACACCGGCAACTAACGCTAATGAGATGCAGAGTAGGCGTTTCTGTGCAAAAAGCCGCGAAAACACCACTTCGCAATATTCTCTGCGACCAGCCAGATTGGCGATAAGATCCCAAAACAGGCGATAAGGCGTGTTAGCAGCAGGGATTTAACACCTGCTCTTACCTGGTGTTAAGTCGGACGACAACCTGCACCACAAAAGGGAGCCCAGACCAGAGCCACACCTGAAGAACAACAGATGCCATGGAGCTACTGATCATGCAGCTCGGAGCCCCAAGAGGGCCACAACACCTACCGCCACCACACCCAGGCCCGCCACCCCCCTGGACCCCCCCGCACCTCCCCGGTCTACCACAGAGGCAGCGCAGACAAAGACAGCGGACCTTCAGAAAACGCACCAGCCTCACAGACTTAACACCAGAGGATGTCATTGCCCACTGCAGGCTCAAAAGGACAACCATGCTCCGCATCCTGACCATCATTGCCCACAGGCTGACGGTACCAACACAGCAGACAACCACATCCCTCCGCAGACAAAGCTGCTGGCTGTGCTGCACCTGTTGGCCTCTGGTACCTTCCAACCAACAACTGCCAGAGTCGGAGGAGTCTCACAGCCAGCCCTATCCAAGTTCCTCACAACTGTCTTGGAAGCCATCATCAGCTTGGTACCCCAGCACCTTTACTTCCCACACACTGTGCAGGAACAGCTGGAGACCAAGCAAGGCTTCTACGCCATAGCTGGCTTCCCGCACGTGTTGGGGGCAATCGACTGCATACATGTACTCCTCGTGCCCCCTGCCGCCACTGCACACAATTACCGCAACAGGAAGCACACACATTCCATCAATGTGCAGGCAATAGTGGACCACCTGGGACTCTTCACCAATGTCGTCACCAACTACCCAGACAGTGTGCATGATTCCTTCATCTTCCGACAGTCCATCATAAAACCAGCGCTTTGAGGCTGGCACCTATGGGAATGCATTGCTCGTTGGTAAGTACCAAATGAACACACCACACACCTCAACTCCAGTCATGCAACTCACGACTCTGGGAATGCACACGTTACAAACTCACATACAACATGCCAAACAACATGCCCACCTACCAGACATGACAGCACAACTTACTGTGGTAACCTGGGCTAGCCATGTACACAAGCCATCAACAGCATGGCACCTCAGCCACACAATAGCAGAATGTGGGGAGAGGTGTGAACCAGGCATGTGCGAAGGAGGCAAGTGACCCATGAATGAGAATGTACACAATGCCAAGTGTGGCGTGGATGTGCTGGCCAGACTGCAGTATGCAGACCACAGACATGTCCATGTCGACATATACTGCTGGTGTTTGGAGTGTAGTGGACAGTGGATGCAACCATGTCACCCCAGGCAGTGGGGACTATCGCGGAAATGTAGCTTGTTACGTCCCCCCCTGTAAGCGTGAGTGGAGTGGGCTGGCCCGGCGTACACCAGGCCAGCGTAGAGGTGTGAATAAAAAGCCTGTTGCTCTGGGCGTGGTTTTCTTCCGGAATGGCCAACGTGTCTGCCAGGGCGGCGCCTCTCAGCCCACCACGAGGCAGACGCCGTGAGCGTCGGTGCCTGCGATCCAGTGCGCCTGCTGCACCCCAGGCCGCTGGTCCCCAGACCCGTCTTGGCCGCCCCTGCGCAACCAGGCCTCACTGCTCACCTGCCGACACCGGCGTGTATCAAAGAGGGCCCACCACATGGCGGTGCAAGCTCCAAGCCCGAGGCCCATGACCTTGGCAGCCTCCTCAGACCATCACGGCCTCTGCAACACAGGCCCCCAGCACTCCTTTCTCATTGACGTACTCCACCGCTGCCTCTGGCATACACTGCGGTCCAGGAGGTCACACATTTGGAACTGAGTCTTGATTTCATGATGGCCGAGTTCATATTTAATGGCAGCATTTATATCACTGTACTCCCTTCGATCTGGTGCCACCAACTCTGTGCATCGCAAGCCAACGACACGTGTCTGTGGGCCCTTGATGACTACTGCCTTCAGCCTACACTGCGGTGAAGTAGGTCACACATTTGGAACTGAGTCTTGATTATTCAATGGCTGAGTTCACATCATTGTACGCAAGGAGAGGAGTAAGAGGAAGACGCGGTTCAGTCCGGAGGAAAAAAGGATCATCGTTATGGAGGTGATCAAACACCACCAACAACTGCTCTGGTGCCACTAACTCTGTGCATCGCAAGCCAACGACACGTGGCTGTGGGCCCCTGCTGACCGCTGCCTCCGGCCTACACTGCGGTCAAGTAGGTCACACATTTGGAACTGAGTCTTGATTTTTTCATGGCAGAGTTTATACCATTGTACAGGCCTCATCGCAGACTGCATCCCCTTTCAGCTCTGGTGCCACTAACTCTGTGCCCCGAAATTCAGGGACACTCTCTGGTTGAACTTTGGTGGCGTCTCAGTCTTTGGCCTGGGTGCTGTCTTCATCATCATGTAGCTGATACTGACTTGGTGTTAAAAATGAGTCTGTAGCATTCATCTCCTCCATATTGCCTGTTTCTGCTTGGTTCTGCCCTCTGCATCATGCCCTGGAAGAACACCTTCCACTGTCCCCCGAAACACTCCGCGACATTCACCTTCGACATCGATGAGGACCCGCTCAGCTCCCGTGGCCCTACCTTAGTGCACCACAAGTCACCATCCCGTGGCAGTGCGCCTGTGCCGTCCGCAGTGCATCCGGGGCCGCTAACTCTGTGCAGCTCAAGTCGTGGACCCTTGCTGTTTGAACTTTGAACTTCTGATTGTCTGATCACTGTTGTAGTTGTTGCCAGCACCAACCACTCCCTGAGGGCTGGCTTACGCTCACCCCACACCCATCCAGCACAGGCGTCACTGGACATGTGACCCTGGCAATAAAAGGGGCCGGGCGCACGTGCCCGTAGCCAGTTCCACAAACTATCTAAGTGTGTCTGTATGGTCATTATGTATGCATGAGGGCCCCGGGCACTACCACATTACATTGTGCTGTGTACAGCGGACGCAACCATGTCACCTCAGGCAGTGGGGAAGACCTGGGACATGTAGCTGTGTCGTACCCCCCTGTAAGCGTAAGCGGAGTGGGCTGGCGTACGACAGTCCAGCGTAGCGGTGTGGATAATCAGCCCGGGGCTCTGGGCGTTGCTAAGTGTTGGCCTTGCCAAGGAAGTAACTAATGCGTGTGTCTCTGTTGTAGTATCGGCGCCACCCGTCCCGCAATGGACAATGTTGCGATGTAGCATACCCCCGGAGTGCGGGCTCGGCCGAAGGGATAAATGAAGGGGCACAAGCCCGCTCGGGGTCCGGGATCATACATGCCAACTGTTGTGTGTGTCGCTATTACCGCAGCATAGGCCAAAGGTCTACTCTCAACCGCATCGCGAGTTCAGCCAGCCATGAACTCTACATCTGTGTCCGCCCTATCCTTACCATAGGCCTACACACACGTGGCCGTCCACCTTCAACGCACAACATCACAGTGTCGTTGTCAGGCTTGTGGACATGCGCAGACAGGCATGACAATGGTGTGCCATAGGAGTGCAAGTCATGCAACCGCGCTGCGCACACTAGTAAATAGGCTCGGGGGAGGGAGGAGCAGCAGTGAGGCTACGTAATACACATTGATGCCGCTCATTTGCTACAGCAAATATATGAATGGCGAATGCACACCTTCCCTTAAAGATATAGGTTGTTTAGCTGAAACTGCCAAATGGATGCGTGCAAGCAGCGCTACAAGCAGTACCTGTCAAACAGGAATCACAAAGTCACACATATCACACACCAATGAACTAGTGAGCCTACCAACACATCATGCAGAACCAACTTTTGACTCATGTCTCTCTGCACTGTCACAGGTGATCAAGGATATGCACTCTGCCCTTGGATGATGACACCCCTCCGAGCCCCGAACACACAGGCCCAGAGGCAGTACAATGCGGCCCACAAACGCACCAGGGGCATCGTGGAACGCACATTTGGCGTGTTGAAGTCACGTTTCAGGTGCCTGGACATCACAGGTGGAAGGCTCCTGTACAGCCCAGGCATCGTGTGCAAGATGATTGTTGCATGTTGTGTGTTGCACAACATATGTGTACGCACCAATGCCCCATGGCTACAAGTGCCAGATGCACCGGACGATGATGAGGAAGATGAGGCAGGTGGACCACACCCCACTGCAGCAGCAGGAGGAATAGCCCGTAGGAACACCATCATTGACAATTTCTTCACATGAGCACGTCACATTGTCACAGTCCTTAGCAATCATGGGACAGTACAAAATGACCACAGGCACAGCATGTGCAAATTAATTCATTACAACACACATTTCCTGTGTGCATGTTACTCCTCTGTACAAGCACATCACTCTGACAAGTGTAAGTGCAACATGTAGTGCTAACAATCTCATAAATTGGAAATAGATCGTGGGTGTGTCACCTCTGTACAGAGAGGCTGTTTAGGGTGTCACGTATTCGAAATGCCATTTATGTGTGTCAAAAATAGTACGGAATCCCACTCATCAGCGTTTCACATGTGTCCCAAATCATTACATATATGCTGTCATTTGTGACCTACAATTGACAACAGGGCTTCTTTTGGGGTCAAATATGTACCACCATGATGCAGGGATGCACCCTGTGACTCAAGTCCCACAAAATGAGCTACATGGACGTAAGGGGGAATCACTGCCCCTACATTCGTCCATGCTTTCATACTTGATTAATCATAGACATGACACATCTGTGTGTATTAGAATTTATTATTCACGTTCAGTGGAGTGTTGAAGCTGTCTTAGTACTGGGCCATGCAGACGACACTTTACAATGTTGCCCCGTGGAGCCAGAGTCCTTTAGGGATTGACAAGTTACTCGGAAGGGGAAGAGTCCAGTCCGCAGGCTGATTGCTGTGTCATCGTTGAGCATGCAAAATATGGCAGTCCATGTCGAGGTCCAAGGTTAGTGTCGCAGAGTGTGTCGGGGGACAGTGGAAGGTGTTATTCCAGGGCATGATGCAGAGGGCGACCCAAGCAGAAACAAGCCATATGGCGGAGATGAATGCTACTGCTTCCTCCTTACCACTGAGGCAGATTCATCCTCACCATCATCCTCTGACGTTTCATGTGCCTCACATGTGGGTGGTGGTGTTTGGTTTGCAGCACTGTGTGACACTGACACATCAGGGGTCGGAGATGTGGATGTAGAAGTAGCAGCAGCATTCATTTGCGCAATGTCTTGGGGCATCACTCCCATGATGAGGATCTGCAGGGCATGGAAGATTCCCATCTACAGCTTTCTCGTGTGCAGCCGTGGTAGCCATTCTTTGCGCCTGCATCTGCTCCATGTTCTCCATGACCCTCCTCATGTTTCCCAAATCACGGATGACATCGCTGTAGCCACTCTGACTAGACAGTTTTTGTTGTCTCCGAGTCATGACTCCAGCTACGCCAGCCATGGATTGTTGGAGGGCATGGGGCGGACTGTGGGTGTCCGTTAGGGAGTGTAAGTGGTCCCTGATGGGACTTAGACACCCACATATGGCATCTAGTTTGGCTGCCATGAGGTCGAACCCCACCCGCACCTGTTCAGCCAGCTCCTTCTGGCAGTCTAACACACTGCGTTGGAACGCCATGTGTTCTTCGGTGAGGTGCTGGGAGCCAGATGTGGTGCTTCCTGCTGTGTGGTCTGTGCAGGGGGTGGGATCACCTCGATGGTGCTGGGCTGCCCTGCTACTGGAGGTGGGGTGTGGAGGTTGTCCATGAACCGTTGGAGTTCGTCGTAGTCGATGTCCTGGGGGTCATCTCCATCATCGCTGACGTGATGTAGGGTCTGCTCTGCAGGAGGTGTTGATTGTCCCTCTGCAATGTAAAGGGGAGATGCAGTTTCACAGTGTGTTCCATGTATGTTGACGCATTGGCAGAGTTTACATACAGACTGCATGACAATGTACATTGTGACTGGTTGTGAGGAGATGCCTATTTGATGCAGGACAGTGGACATTTGTACTACATCATGGATGTGAGGTTGTACTCGTACATTGTCATCTCACAGTTTCCTGCTATGCCAGATGTGATTGGCCATTTTGTACACACATGCGGCACCAGTTGTGTCCTGTGTTCTGTTGTGAAAGTGTTGCAGTTTGTACCACATTGTTGTCAATGTTGAGGTGCTCTTATTCTTATGTGTGTGTGCAGCATTGTGGGTGAGTCGCCCCTGCAGCTCTGATTTGGCTGCCCCTTATCCCTTTCAGGCGGTGTGCCTTTGTCTTCTGTGCTTCTACAGTGCTGAGATGTTGCGGACTTGGGTAAATTGGGCTCTTGGTCGAGTTGTGACTCTTGGGCATGGTTTGTCCACAGATGTGTTGTTGACGTCAGGGGTTGTTTGTGCACGTGGATGTGTCAGAGTGCGACCTGCTCCTTTCCGGATGTGGTCCACACTCAGTCACCTCAGTGTCGTGGCGTGCACCATGTCATGATAATTGGACTGCAGCCATGCTAATCGTCATGCATTGTCACTTGCATTGTCAGTATGGCTCACGGACCCGCAGCTTTGCTGGGTTCAGCACATGTGTATGGTTTGTTGTGAGATTAGTGATGTGTGGGGAGGGCCCCCACTGGGCACATTGTCGACGGGGGCCTACTTGCTGTTTTTATGTGTGCTGCAGTATGCCAAGGAGATCAGGGACATGATCCAGAGTCATTGTGGGTGTGCAGTGTGCTCTACTTAATTGTGCATGTGTGACATTGTGTCCATCTCCCCCCGTCCCCCCAGTCCCTGGTCAGTAGTCACCCTGTTGATGTTGTGTCAGGTCATGTTGAGCAGTGTCCGGATCCACTACTCCTGGCACTGTATCCCGACTGAGGACTGTGGCCACCATTTTCTCCATGTCATCCAGCTTCTGGTGTGCCGCTGGACCCCCACCTCCAATCTGCGTTGCTGCTTTCATGTTGGCATCGAGTTTCTTCTTGGTTTTGCCCTTCACATCATTCCAGCGCCTCTTGACCTCTTCCATTGTCCTCCTCAACTCTGCAACTGCATTCACATGGTCCAAGATAGTCTGCCATGTTTGCGTCTTTGTTGCCAATGACACGTTGGAGGTGACGAACAGTTGTTGGTAGTGTTCTATCACCTCCGTAACGATGATCCTGTTTTCCTGTGGACTGAACTGCGTCTTCCTCTTCCTCTTCTCCTTGGCCTTCCCCGACCCCGAGGTTCCTTGCTGGTCGTCTGTGGGGCTTGTGGGGTTTGCGTTGTCCTCTGCACTCGGTCCGGGTGCATCCATGGTGCTACGCAATTTAACTTTTTTTTTTCTGCTTTTATGGTGCATTTTCACGCATGACGCGTCGTAATTGCAGACCTGTCGCTGGTTATCGCTGATTTTTGTATCGCGATTTGGAGCATCGCAACTTTTTTCACGTTTCGCATTTTTTCGGCATCGCGTTAATTTTAACGCGGTCATTTGGCGCGTTATCGTGAGACTATCGCATGGTGCCGCCGGGTTGAGAATACAACGTTAACACGGTGTTATTTTCCCGCGATGGACTGCGATGTGCAAAGTTGCGTTAAGCTAATTTTGCGATAATTATCACACGTTCTTGAGGATATCCCCCTAAGTGTTTTAGGTGCCAATACATATACCAGTCATTATTCAGCTAGGCAGAAGATAAAATCTCTCTGCTGCAAGTGTTACCAAGCTGTGTGCCTATTTCTATGTTTGTGTGTCAGAATGTCTTTGGCAATAATATCTTTTGACAGAAATATGGTGCGCTAAATATTGTTTGCACAAATATCATCCCAGCAGGTGTTGATTTTCTATTATTTACTTGAATGAGAAAATCTTTTGTAAACAAGATTTAGGAAACAATATTTATTTCAGAAAATATTTGTGTTACTATATTCTGGTTCCATGATATTTTTGTGTGTTCCTTTTGCTATATCACTGAGAGACACAATTATACATGGTCAAGAAAGAGCAGGTACTGCAGCAGATGATCAATACACCTTTAGTAATTCTTACAGGCAGAGCCCCATTCCGCCACTGCACCAGCATTGTGCTTTGATCATTGTAGGGCTTACGTTCGGGTTCCAAGTAGCCATATATATGAGATTTAAGGCAAGGACAGTATTATATATCTTGGCTAAAACAATGCAGGGAATACAATTCACTACCAGAGCATCACTTGAGACTGTGAAACTGTGGCACAGGTTTACTAACATTCACACTGCATAGTAATATGAAAAGAATATCTGCAGTGTTGCAATAAATGAATGGTAATCAAAATGTAATTCAGTAAATTTAGCAAGACCATGTATGCTGATGATGTAATCAGTCATGCTAATAAAGCCCTTTCGCAGTGATGCTAGTGTGTTCCACTATAGAGAAAAGGTGGTCCAGCTGTTACTTGCCTGTGATGTGTACTCAAAGTAACTCATCCGATAAAAATTTCAACATGAGGAAAACCAACCATGGTTTAGATGTGCAATTTTGCAGCAGTTACACATCTTACATGTAGGAATTTCACTTAATATTCTGCTTACCTGTCTGTGTGCCTGGTTCCCTTTGGCCTTTCATGCAAATCCAGGTCAAGTAATTTTAGTTGATCTGGCTTGGTGCAAAATCCTATGGGTGGTCGCACTTTTCCTGCCCTAGTATGCCCCATTTTACAAAAAGAACTTGTGTCCATGGTGCAAAGGCAACGTTCGGAGCAAATATGTGTTTGCATGGAAAAGCTGACCAGCACTGGTGTTTGCATCCCCATGTGTCGTGTGCGGGTCCTGAGTATTCAAGACAGCTTACAACATAGGAAATTCACAAAAAATATAAAGCAGCTTTATACCCAATTGAAAGGTAATTGTGTGTTGTTGCTAATTATTCGCCAATATGAAATTGTTTTAGCCTAATTATTCAAATGGGGTTAATTATTCTTTGAAAAATGTAAACATAGCTCTCATACAATAAAGATGTGATTTATATGATGGGTTATGCAATTGTATACGTTCCATTCAGCAAAAACGATGTAAAGAATGACTCAGAAAATATTCACTGTGTTTCATAAAATAATAAAGGGTCATACTACTCATCTCACACAAAGAGTGGAGTGCCCATAAAGTAAAAAAAAAAAAAATAATCGTGTTAAAATATATTTTAAAACATAATGGTATAAGAAAATATATACAACTTTAATTATGTACAACATATTATACAGAAGAGAAAAGACAGCAAAACCAACTACCATACTTCAAGTTGACATGTTTCGATCTACACATGTTGAATCTTTTTCAAGGCCAGGATCAGGGACATCATCAATTAAAATCATATCTCATGCAACCTGCACAAACAAAGACTGATTAACATTCTCTAGATTCCTTTTGAACAATTACAGACACCTACCATATATCAATCTGCAGTTGACCATCCTCTTCTCAAACGTTTGAAGGTTCAAAATATGATTCAATATTTTATTAATATTCATTAAGCTTTGCCACTTTGTTATTGGATTATTCATCATTAGAATGATTTTCATTTCCATTGGCTGGCCTGTAACATTACATGTCCCAAAAGAAGTGTTAAACATATCAGGAAAACTTACCATGCCATGCTATTTAGAGGTATACTTTCTTATTGATCTTCTTAATCAATGTAATTAATGTGACAGCATTTCTGGAAAGAAATCAGATTTACATTCAAATGTGCTTCAGATGTGAAGGATGCCTTGGTCCATACTAGATAAGGGGTTAGACCAGTGACTCAAATCTCTTAATAGAATTTAGCAGAGGTTACTGGACATGATATATGATATATGTGGCAATTGCAAAATGTGTGTGTTTATGGAACCAATTATAACCGTTAAGCTCCAAAATGGGAGACCAAAACACCATCTGTAATTCCACTCGTGATATATCGTTTAATGTGCCCATGCCAGAAAAATCTACAAAGACATGAGTCTGTGTATGGTAAAAAAAACACTCACGTACTACAACATACAGGTAAATCATGCTGTTGATGATTTTAAGTTCACAGGATTCGAACACTCGACTGCCCCAGAGAGTGATGTAGAACAAAACTTAAAATTAAAGGGCCAGGTTCGGACCTACTCTCAGACACACTAGAATTGAATGAGAACATTGGTTAGAGCATTATCATTTCAGGTGTATTTAAGGAGAGTTTTAATAACCGTGGGGCATATTAGCAAGGAATAGCGATATTTATCGCTAAACGCGCTTAGCGCGAATCCTGTTAACGCCGCCTATCGCTGGAAAATATCGCTGAGATAACACCCTATCAGTAAGGTTTATCTCCATAGCGATAATATTTCCAGCGATAGCGGCAAAATGCGAGAATATCGCTGGAAAACCAGCGATATTCTTGCATTAACGCTAAGGTGGATTCAGCATTAGAATCCACCTCCTATACCTTAAACAGGTAAGTCATAGTCAGTAGCAGGTGTTAAAATATAGCTATAAACGCGCTTAGCGCGATTTATTTTATCGCTTCGCCTGCCTTGATAATAGGGGTTAGTGGTGTTAGCGACTGTTTACAGTCGCTTTTAGTGGGAACGCCTACCTTGCATGTCATTAGCGATAAATATCGCTGACATGCAAGGCGATGTAATTCCCGGCCTCTAACGCCTGAAAGCTGTCGCTAACGCCTGTTAGCGACAGCTTGCTAATAGGGCGTTAAAATATCGCCGATTTAGCGGCAAAAAGTGCCGCTAAATCGGCGATAAAGCCCTTGATAATATGCCCCTGTAGGTTTACAAGAAAACTCCATAGTGTATTTAGGGAGAGTAATAATAACTTTTGTTCAAATATGCTAAAATGTATGCCAATTAAGTTATTTGTGCATTAGGAATCAAAATGAAGAAGTACTATTGACATTTCTGTACGCTGTGACTTAAAATGACTCCTTTCTTTCGGTAATGTGTAATGAATTTTTCATGTCAATTGCAATTTTTGTGTTTATTTGAAGTGCTTTGTAAGGTTTCACCTCCCTTTCAATATGGTGGTTTGAAATGCACTGAGAACTTATATGATATGGTGACCACCAGGTCTTTGCTTTAGTCGAAGTGAAAATATCATCATTGGGTGTCACCATGCTAGTTTTTTTGAAAACCTAATTTTCGGAATGAGGTAATGGGGGGATGTTAAGCAGAAGGATTGGCAGTTCACCACATACCTAAGAAAGGACTCCCCACGTATCAGTTTTTACATGTCGCAATGACACAAAACCGACAATGTGAAGTGAATTCCAGGTGGGACGGGGGTCTGTCTGACGCAGGTCGAGTCCTGATTGAAAGGTTTTTTTCTTGGAATGGTTCTGTGTAACTTATTTCTATAAAGGTAAGATATTTGGCTAGATGGTATTTATTTTTATTCTTTGTATGGTGGTTTTGTAGATATTTGTAGTGTTCACACTATTTTACAGTTTTGTATATGATTCAAATGTGCACCATCAAAAGAGAATATACAGGAATGGACAGCATACTGAATGGTATTTATATTTGTCTGTTCTAGTTGATAATGTCAATCTACATATAAGGTAGGTGTTTCTGTAAAAAATTACATTATTTTTACATTTTGAGCTATGTACTCAAATATGAATGCCATATTTAGTTTGACAGCAATCAAATGAGTGTATATCTTTTAAATAATTTGAATGGCCCTTTAATAAAATCATATGATATTTGTAAGTGTATGGGGTCCCAAAAATAATCTGGTCTTTGTAAATCTGTAAAAGCAGTAGAATTTTGACATTTTCGTTTAACAAAACTGTTTTATGTATATATGCTTCTGGTTTACCTTTCTGTGGTCCTGGAACACAAAGAATAAAGCGCCAGTGGTAGTAAATGATTTTACAGTCTCAAAAAGCCTGAATCAATGTTTGTGACCACAAAAACATTTATTTACAATGTACAAAAGCCATTTTAGCAGTCCCTAACTTTTTGCCAACACCTAAAATGGCTTAGCAACTCCATAATGATTTGCTATTTGGAAGGGGCCTATTGTAACAGTAAAAATAGTGATTCAGTGTGAAATATATCAGTGTTTGTTTGACTGAAATCTAGTCATCAACTAGTGAAACAAATATTGACTCCTGGTTTGTAGTGGTAAGGCGCTTGCAAAAAGGAGGTGTCACCCCTTTGTGATTGTAAACAAACACTTGTTGGGGTATAGGCAGTGGTCCAGGAACAACTACCAATTCTTAAACAAGTTTTTTAAAAGCTAATTTTAAAATAAGTAACCTTTTATAGGAAAACGTGCTGCATTTTAAAAAAAGTTTACATCAAAGACTTGGTGGTCTGCTGAAACTAGCATGTTATCATACCTGTGAAGGCCACCAATCAGAGCGAGTCACAATTTATGACCTATCTTATTATTATTTATGATGTAAGTCGACGTGCTCCAAATTGAAATGTTGTAAATCTCACTAATAATACATAAATCAGTTTGTCAAAAATGTTACTGGTCTCACAAATACTGATTGCACGTTTTTAGTGCATCTGGCCCAAAGTTCTTTGGAGTGAAAGCTAGGGACACACATATATATTTTATCCATTTATTCAGAAATAATTTAGGATTTGTAGATGTACCTCACCAAAAATTGGAATGCGCACAGATAAGGCGCATCAGTATAAGTTGGCACAGCACCTGGCACTGTTGAGGCAGGAACAGTGCCAGGGTTTAGTTCTGGGGCAGGTTCGAAACACAGGTAGGGCAGCCGGTAAGAGTGTGCCAACTAAGGTTTTTGACCTATGATGAGAAATCAAAAAGACTGTGAATCTGAAATATCCATCAGTTCTTCAGTTTGGTGTTCTATTGAGGACTCTTCTCAGTTTCTATTCTTCACTTGTGTTTATAGTGTCCTCTTACATTAAACTAGGTCCAATGAATAGTATGTGCAGCGACACCAGAAAGCAGATCTGACAGAAAATGATCAGTTATTCCAAACGCAAATTACATATAAATTGTTCATTTGCAGACAGGGGTTTGGACAAATTGCCAGGGCCTGAACATATATTTTAGTAGGTTTCACAAAATGTATTTATGGTGAATTTGTTAATCTTAAGGCCCACTCGGGTTCAAGGGACTCAGAGAGGGCCCAAGATCAACGAATCCAGCATAGGATTTGCAAATTCTTCAATAAGAATCATTTTGTACTCAACATGCACACCTCTGCTATTTTCTTTTTGATTTTCCGAACATCGTGTTCTGTGCACTTTGTTTGAGCAATGGCAAATGAAACAGAAATGTGTCTGTGATGGCCCGCTGTTCAGAATGTGAATTTTACCCTTTGAACTTTATTTTTCTGGAGGTTTTATAAAGTGCGAGCAAGACCTGGGGTATCAGAGCACTGTACAGAACATCTTTCGCATAAACTGAAGTTCAACAAGACCAAGATGAGAAACGCAAAGCTGAAGGATCAGCCAGGAAATCATCCGTGTGATTACAGAGCAAAGACGGTACACAGGTCATTATGTTGGAATTTACATTACATATTCAGGAGGTGCAAGGACAAGCTTTGAATAATTGATCTGTGTGCAGAAGACATTTTGCAAAACGCAAAAGAAGGGAATTCCATGTCATATTTAATCTGGTGGGAGAGAGTGGAGATGGGGAGAGCAGTTAACTTGTCAGGAAATAATCAGCGAGAAGGGATTTGACTTCCCTCTTGAAGGTGTGCATATCTTCGGCGTAGTGAGTACCATATTTTTGGAGCTCTGCCCAGAAAGGATCAGGAAGAGAATTTTTATTTCTTCATTCTTCAAGGTTCCAGGAGTTAAAAATCATTGCTGCACAGGTTGCAGTTGCAGCCAAATAGGGTGATTTTTTTGGGCTACATATTTTGGGGTGCCAAAGTGCAGAGCTTTACGAGTAATGCCAGCTACCTTGAGGAAGCACTTAGCCTCTATCAGGAGCCACTTGATAGTGAGGAGAACAGGGTGATGTGGTTGAATCGCCTTGCTCTGGATACCAGCCTAGCTGTCACATTTATATCCAGAGCCTCCCCACATCCTTCTTCTGTTTTAAGAGCTTGATGGACTGCAATCATGTAGAGGTTCAGTGGCAATGCCTTCTTTCTGGTACCTTCCCGATGTCAGTGCCCACATGTGGACTCACAGTCTGCTTGCTTCCCTTAATCAAAGCAACACTCTTTTATAGCAGCAGAAACAAGAGCATCACAGCCTAGACCCCTTTGCGAAGGAGGGACAGAAGAGATGCAAGAGTTATATGAAATGGATGGAGAAAAATGCTGATAATTGGGTTCGAATTCAAATTGGTCTATTCTGGAGCTGTTTGGTGTCTGGTACTTAGATGTTCTGCACATACAATCACAATGTGAATTAGGATTTATGATATGACAATGGTGCTTTACATAACTAGGCAATGTGGGTTCTAGCATCATTGACAGCGATTCGGTGAACAACTGGGACAGATGGATTTTTTTATGATAGTGGTGCTTTCCACACAGGAACAATACTAGGGCAATATAGGAACTGTCCCGGCAATGTGCAGAGGCATCTTGGCACTAAGTCTAATTTAATAGATAACTTCAATGCCTGAGGCATCAGCTCTAAGCTTTAGAGTTACCTTCACTCATCCAAATACTATGAACAAACACCCTGAGACTGGGCACAGCCCCTCGACACTCTGAGCTACAAATATTTACTGTTACAGTGGGCACAACTGACCTTATGGCCTTATGGTGTACTGGTGATCACATCTAGCATTTTGATCAAAACTTCAGCACAACCAGCATAGCAAATTCATCACCATAATAGAAACGACATACTAGTTTTGATGGACACTAAACTGGGCACAGAGACAGCGAAGGATACTTTTGGAGTTTTTTTTTCTCTACATGGGATTTTGTATATGCATTTCTGTTGTGGGGTTGTGGGGGCTTTAGTAGCTGTGACGCACACATGTGCCTGATATGCTTCCAGTTTTCTAGGTAGCCTGTAATTTATGCATAGAAACATGAATTGGTGTTTCGTAGACGAATTGTTCCCAGGTAGTGTTGTATACCGTGGAATGCTGGAATATTTCATTGAATCTCCTTCAGTTGAAAATATAAATTAAATGTTGTTACCAATATATTTAAAAAGACTTGTAAAACGGACTATTTGGCCTCAAGTTGAGTGCACCTCTCCAAGTCGCTCTCTAGGAGGTCGGCTCCTTTCCTATGCTCGCTACCACGGATGTGTGTGGGGCTGGCTTCAATTCTTTGCAAGGCCTGGTTATGGTCACACCGGGGCTTATTAAATGGTTACAAACTTGCACAACCTAATGTTCCGTAATGCAATTTAGAGAGGTTTGTGATGAAGTTCAGGTTGTAATACCTGTGCAAACTGCACAGAACCGCCATTAAACAGTCAGAAGAAGGACGTGGTCTTCGTTTTCACTTGCGCATTTTTTTACAGACTTGACACAGCCATCACTGTTAACCTGGATTGACTCATAAGAGCTCTCCAGCCATTTTAATCTCCGCATCAGCAATATGCAGAATAGGCCCTTAAAAGACAATCGCTCGCCTGCAATCAGTAGTTTCAGTTCGATGAAAAAGACTGGCCCTCTTAGCAGATAACTTCCGCAGGTCAAAGCTGCATGGATGGGCAGCTTCAAAACCTTCATGAGATCTCGGCTGGATTCTCTGTACATGCCTAAAGCCAGCCCTATCTTTTAAAATGCATAACTGTGAAGTAAAGTAAGTCTGTTCTGTCAACATCTACAGACCAGCCAATCACATTAATCACTGTGACCTATAAATGTAAAAACAGGCATCATGGTCCATTAAGTTGACCGACCAAACTGCAACAAAAGGAACAGTTGGACTCATTCTTTTGGAGTTTCTTTTGGCACAGTGAGATTTGTAATGCGTCTGTGGTAAAAAGTCTTGCGTCAAGTCTGAGTCACATTGAAGGGAGAGGATAGATCACTACTGGAAACTGAACATAAAGTAAACCTTTTAGTGGGCCCCTTGTGCTGTGAATCAATTCCTGCAAGATTCGAGGTTAGAATTAAATCAAATCCGCTATTATATTGAATATCAAAGTGTTAAAGCTCCGCTGTCCACATATGGGTACAGGTGGATGCATGCATACTGCATGAAATATCAAACAAGCATGTGCAATGCAATAGGTCTTGCATTCACGAGAGTTTGAGCTATTGGCATTGTAAATGGCAATGCCTTTTATTTATGTGTTTTTTTTTAAAAACACATAAATAAAAGGCATTGTCATTTAAAATGCCAATAGCTTGAACTCTCGCAAATGCGAGACCTATTCATTGCAAAAGCGTTAGGAAAGAGCGTGTCCTGCCTTTTCTTGCCGGCAAGAACAGGCAGGACAAAGCTCTTTGAGAAAATAGTGTTCGGAGGCTGTAATTAATGCCTTCCGAGCAACAACACATGTAATGGGGGTGTCCTCATGGGAGGTTACAAAATGGAAAAAGGTGGTACTAAGGAGTGCCTACTAAGCCTATTTACTAATGAAAAGCCACAGTTTACAATGGACAATGACATAAGCCAATGAAAAAACTGGGCTGAGAGTGGGCGGAGCTTCATGTCTATACCTTAATACCACATGCCTTGCAGAGCAGCACATGAACTGCCCAGGCTCAGACTAAAAATCGCTTGCCCATAGCTAAGACTTAAATGTTTGACCCAGATAATTCACTTTCGAGAAGCCTTCATAAGAAAATAAAAGAGCCTTTTGAAAAGTATCCATCTGGTATGTGTTGCTCAAATTATATGGCTGTAGAAATAAAGTTCACCTGAGCACCTACCTTGCCACTTTCCAGCAGCCTCTATTTCCTGCTTGTTCCAGCCTGATCGAGTTGCCACCTTTTGATCATGTTACACCACCGCTGCCCGGGTTTTCCCATCTGGGTTTTCCCAATCACCCTTCTTCCCGCCAACAGAAGCCCTGCCCATCCCAGGACCTACTTAATGCATGCCCCAGCACGACCCATTGGTAGACACCTGGGCACCAAACTTGCCACTTTCCAGTGGCCTCCAGTTCCTGCTCATTCTAGCCTGATCCAGTTGCCACCTTTTGACCGAGTCACACCGCCGCTACCTGGGTTTTCTGCCTGGTTTTTCCCAATCACCATTCTTCCCGCCAACAGAAGCCCCGCCCACCCCAGGACTTACTTAATGCAGGCCGCAGAGTGACCATGCAGCGGGCATGCCAGTGGCACGCCAAAGGTAAGCCTGTCTGCGCCTGACCATGCCTGGACTGCGGCCAGCTCCAGAAACCCTGCCCCATGGCCATCCGAACCAATACCACAATCACAGTCCTTAGCCACCACCGGAGCCAACATACGCCGCCACTACTACTCTGCCAACCTCCGCAACCTGAACAGTAAACATCGGCAAACACGCTGCTGTCGCACATCTCCCCCACCATGTTAGGACTTTTTTCCTCCACCCATTGAGATTTCACCTGCAACGCCTCAGACACCGACACCACCACCTCCAAACAACCGGCGCATGCCACCACCCCACACCAACTGTCTGCCATGCTCCTCAATGCACAATCCCTTGGGAAACACACCACCAAAATCTGAGATCTCCTCAACAGCAACACACCTGAACTTCTCTTCCTGACCGAAACATGGCTCAACCAAGCCTCCAAACTAGACAAGGCGGCAGCCATCCCACCTGCCTACAAAATCATACACCAGGGATGAACCCACAAACCAGGCAGAGGGCTCACGATCATCTACAAACCACGATTGACTGCACCACCTTCATTGACTTGGCCACCAACTTCATTGAACACCTGCACTTCATTTCAAAATGCAAACGGACTACAATGCCACCCTTAACCTTCGCCTACCATTCCCCGGGTCTACCGAGCAGAATTTTGCAACCACACTCAGACTTCATCGCTCCCCTCTCCATCAGATCAATCAACTACATCCCCCTCGGGGACCTCAATTTCCACCAAGAAGACATCACAGACCCTAACTCCATGGTCCTCTCCGACAGCCTCATTAACCTCATACTCACCCAGTTCATCCAAGGACCAACCCACACAGCAGGCCACTCCCTCAACCCTATTTTCTACTCCAACAACAGAACCACCACCACCCACACAACCCCGCTGACATGGTCCAACCACTACATCATACATTTCAAGATACCCACCCACAAAACCTGAAAAAAAACTGAAAAACCAAAGCACCATCAAGACACTGGGGAAAAATATCAGAAACAAACTGGACCAAGACCCCACATGAACACCCACCCAACAACACCGGGAAACTCAATGTCAACACCAAGGTCTTCAATAAATGGCTCACCGACTGCTCCAACCACACTGCTCCCACCAGAAAAAAGACCTACAAAAACAACAGATGACCCAGCTGGTACACGATCAACCTCAGAGAAACTCAACAAAAACACCACAGCAAGATCCACATACAAAGCTGTCTTCAACATCTACCATCAACAACTATAAGATGCATAGAAAAGAGTCCTAACTCTCAGACTCAAAGCTGGCTCCAACACCGGCAAAGAACTCTTCATCATTGTCAAGTAGTTCTCCAATCCCGCAGCTGCCAACATCGACATCATTCCATCCCAAGCACTCTGCAAAGACCTCTCAAACTTTGTCGAACAGAAGATTGCCAAGATCTACAACATATTCGACTCACATCATACCAATGCAAACTCCCCCAACCAGCTGGACACCTTCATTGCCAAACAGCAGTTAAGCGACTAGAAGATCCTCTCGAACGAAGAAATCACTGCCTTGATAAATAACATCCACTGCCTTGATGAATAACATCCACTCAGGAGCACCCTCAGACCCCCACTTCATATATAACCTTGGAAGAACCATCATCTCCCCTGTGCTCTCCCCGCTTTCATCAACACCTCCACAACTACCTCCACCTTCCCGTCTTGCTGTGCTATAAAAATGCTGAAGTCTACGCCCTATTGAAGAAGAAACCAACAGCAGACCCCAACATGCTCAGCAGCTACAGACCCATTTTGCTCCTGCCTTTTTAAGCTAAAGTCATGGAGAAAGCCTTCAATACCTAACTCGCAGATCACCTAAAACTCCATCTACTCCTAGACAGTTCTAAATCAGGCTTTCACACAAATCACAGCACAGAGACAGACCTCATTAAGGTCACCAAGACATCAGAAGCAATCTCAAACTCATCCTCCTTGGCCTCTTCACAACTTTCGATATGGTCTCACACAAGTCACTCATCAGAAAGTTTTAGTACTTGGGTATCTGCAGACCGGCCCTCAAGTGGATATCCTCCTTCCTCACGGACAGAACTCAATGGGTTAGACTTCCCCCGTACACCTCAGAATCCAAGAAACTCATCTGCAGAGACCCTCAAGGATTGTTGCTCAGCCCAGCACTCTACAAAGTCTACATGACGTCCCTCACAGACATCGCCAGCCCACGGCATCAACGTAGTATCCTACGCCGATGACACACAAATCATCCTCTCCCTTACCAAGTCAACCAGCACCGTCAGAGCAAACTGCGCTAACTGCATAAGCAACGTAGCTGCTTGATTAAAAACAACTATCTCCAGCTCAACACAGACAAAACCAAAGTCTTAATCTTCAGCAACAACCATTCCACCAGGACTCCTCGTGGTGGCCCTCCAAACTAGGCCCCCCACCCACCCTTGCGGACCATACCAAGAACGACAGGATCATCCTGGACACTAACCTCTCCATGAGTAGACAGATCAATGCTGTGTCCTCATCATGCTACCACATCCTGCAAATGCTATGCAAGATTTTCAAGGGCGCCCCAGGCAAGAGCACACATTCCTCGCATCAAGAAGACCAGAAGCGGAGGACACTCCTTCTCACACCTCATAGCCAAGACCTGGAACAACCTCCCGAAACACCTCAGAAACTCCCCCTCCCTCATGTACTTCCAAAGGAAACTCAAGACATGGCACTTCCAGATGAAACATGCATGATTCCCTCCTCCTCCCTGCTCAGCACCTGGATACCCTCACAGGTGATTAGCAAAGGAGAGCTGTGTTACATCTGGTTGCAACTAACATAAGGAGTTTCTCCTTCCTCTATTTGTAGCATCTTGTGCAGGCCATCAAAAAACCAAACAGCTCAGCAGCTTCCAAGCATGCTGCACCATTGTGTTGAGTATTAAATTCATCAGCTGTAGAAGTCACCAGAGAGGGCCATATCGATAAATATACCTATATCCTTATCTCATTGATGCATATATACTCAGCTTATAGTTGGTAAGCTACCAGGGCCTCTCATTTTGCACTTGTCCTCACTGAAAAGGGATGAACCTTTCACCCAAGTAAATGGCATCTTCAAGCAACCTCTGACATGTTGGCCTCAACATCAGAGAGTGGCAACCACCCCTGATAGTTTACATGAAGCACCATATTTTCAGTTTGTATTGCCTGAGCTTTTAAGTGAGCACTGGATATGTGCTTAATGACAAGTCTGGGGCTACAGCAGAAGTTAGTCTTACTGTCTTAGATTCGATGGACAAAAGTGGTTCTCTATTGGCAAATGTAATTCCATATCAAAAGAGAAAACATGTCAGAACCGGGGCAGAAACACACATTCTAATTTCAAATTTCTGGGCTTTCTGTTAAGTCAAGGATACAGAGTGGCTCAGCAGCTCGCGACTTGGACCTTGTAAAGAATATGGTTCAGTGCATAAAGAACAGAAAGGTGTCACATGTTACATTACTTGTATTATCTTGATAAAAATAGTACTCAGATATTAAATTATTTTATTATTTGCTTTCATTGCTGAAATGATAGAAGAGTGTGTTGGTCAAATCTTGCTCAGGGGTCCACAGGGCAGACAGGGGCTACAGAGCCTTAATTGTGGCGGTTGAAATCGATTGCTACTGGTGTCCTGGCTCTGCAAACAATGCCATGTACACCCTTTCTGCACTTGACTTTGAGGGTGGTGAGAGCGATCAGTCAATGGCTTCTCAGGGAGGAACTGTGTGGAAGAGCTCAGGACTAAAGAGTCAACTAACAGACTCAATAACATATTAACCAGTCTGGTGCCTATCCCAAATCACACTGGAAAACGAAATACTACAAAGCAAAATGTGGTCTCAGTTACAAGATTGCACTCCTGTGTGTGAGTACACTGCATCAGTATGTTTCTTACGCTATCCTGAGTGTCTAAGGGGCATGTTTACAAGCCCATATCGCCACCACAACGTCACTTTTTAGGACATTGTGGTGACAATAGGGGCTTTGCCTTATTCACAAGGCAGCTTTAAGCCACTTAACGTGGCTTAATGCCACCTTATAAATAAGGTACCCTTTCACGCTATACTTAGCGTGAAAGGGGAGGGCAATGGGTGTTGCGGTGGTTGTTCCACCGCAACACCCATTGATTTTTATGCTTCCCCATATTTACAAGGGTGGCATAAATATGGGGCAGCGCCAAAATTAAAACCGGGGAAAACCTGGTCTTACCCCGGCAAAACAAGGAGAAATGTTTAATTTCCCCTCGTTTTTGCTGTTTCCATGTGTGCTGCATTGTGCAGGACACATGGAAACAGCAAAACACCATTGATTGTTTATGTGCAGGAAGGTGTCCCTTCCTGCACATAAACAATCTTTAAAATAAAATGACGTTTAGCAACATCTATGTGTGCTGCATTACACAACACACATAGAAGTTACAAAACGCCATTTAAAGATTGTTTATGTGCAAGAAGGGACACCTTCCTGCATATAAACAATCTTCCCCTGCAACGCAGACACCCTTGCACAATGGTGCAAGGGTGCCTGCATTGGTGCTAGGCAGCTAAATTTAGCGCCAGCGCAGGGTGAAACGCAGGGCTTCACCATATTGTTGTAAATATGGTGCAGCCCTGCGTTTCAGAAGTGGCGGAACGCGGTGTTAAATCAAGAAGGCTAACACAGCGCTCCGTCACTTCCATTGTAAATATGCCCCTAGGTGTCTACAACCCCCGATGTATAGAATGGGTCTGAGCATGGATTTTGTTCCAGGTGTAGTTCATCAAAAGTACCCTAAGGTTTAGATGTGCATAACCGTTCAATTTGCGTTCACCAATACAAGTTCACCAGACACATTTTTAAGTTTGTACAGCAGAGATGTTCTGCTCTCTCAGTCTCTCATTCCACTTACAGTTAGGTCCCAAGGTTGCCTTCATTGTTGTGGATGCATTTCTGGCCCTGTAGGTTGGGTGCAAGCAGTGGGCCTCCTCCTGCACTTTTACTGCAGGGGCCAAGACAGCTACCTCACATGGCAAGTTGATGACTCTCACAGTATGTAGCAACATGCTGCTCCAAGCAGAGCAGCCGAAAACATGAAGTGTGCGATCTTTGCACCTAGCTGTCATCAGCTTTTATGACACAGAAAGCAGAAACAGAAAAAATAGACCATGCCCTGCATAGAAACTTCTTTACATTGAACAGAAACTGCAGTCTCACTCATCACCCCTACTATCTACCAAATGGCAGTGCTTGGGAAGAATTCATCAGCAGCTTTCGCTTACAAGGCCCTCAATGAATATCTAAGGGTAGCCCTGTCTTCAAACTTCTTCACTTCAGTGTCTGGATCTCCAACCTGTAGCCACAGAAATGAAGACAATACCATTCCACAGTTTGATGAATCTGTATCCACCCACAATCTTGGACATGCAAAACCAGGGGCTACCCAAAATGGTTCCGGGGCCAAACAAAAAGTTTCACATGCAGTGGGTCCCTCAGGACATGGGTATTCACACCCTTTTTTTCATGTACATAGCAGTGTATTTTGGTGAGGTAACAAAGAGTTTCTCCAAAACAAGCGTGCAATTATATGGTGCAGAGTTACATCCAGTGAAGTTTGCCCATGACAATTGAAACCAAGCCTTTTTGTTCCAAAAGCGAAAATCTAACCTATTTAGACATCAACTGCAAAAGGTTTGTAGAGATGCGAAATATCCATTAAATGAAAGGGTCAATACGTCGATGTTGTAGATGTTTGCTGTCAACATCAGTTTATTAGGATGTAGGACACAGAGAAACAGCCAACACAGGTTTTGTTTCTGAATGGAACTTTTTCAACGCTGTAACATAATACACCATATATTACGAAAAAGAGTTATTGGTGAAGGAGTGGCCACAAGAGCGTTACCTCAACCGGTTTCTGGAGAGAGTAGAGTGATTGTGCATGATATCAAGTGAAAAGGGACTATGTGCTGGAGGACAGTGGCACCGGTGACCTTGTAGACCAGGTGAAAAAGTATAATAGGACGAATGCCTTTAATATTATCCCACAAAAGAGTGAGTGAACCATTTTCGACAACAAAAGCAAAGAGGTGGTGCTACAGAAAGTAACACACCTTTACCATCCAGGGGATATTCCTGTCTCAATACAGTGAAAATTTTAGCTTGGTGGACCAAGTATGGTGTCACGATTAGGCCTGTTCATCCATGATTTCTGTATATTAAGTGCTTATTGCGCAGAGATCTGTGTATGTCCTTCAAGCCACAGGTTTAGTAAATACCCCTGTGGGTCGACTCAGGCTCACCTCACTCCATTACTGATAAAAAGAGATCCACTACCGTTGGATAGCAGTGGCTCTGCTGCAAACCCTGTACACTGTTATGACAATGTGAAGTAAACCCCTGGGACTCATCTACATGACCACACTTCTTCCTTTTACCAAATGCACCTCTCATTTCCATGCACCAGTATATAAGCCATTTTAAATTCACTTCACACAGAGGGACTTTGTCTATTAATTTGCTGGACTCCCCAATGGTTAAATGTAACTGTCCATCTTTTCTTTTAATCTCCGCTTCCACGGAGACATCTCAGACAGTGAAAGATAGTGGCGGAAGTTCTTTGTCTGAAGGCGGCTGGCCCTAGGAAACGTGATGAAACGTGTCTGAAATTTCACAGGCCGCCTGTCTGGGTTTCGAATGATGGCTACACTTCATGTCTTATTTGGATGGCTTTTGTTTTTTTTTAAATGCCATTTTCGCCCACACATTGCCTGCTGGCTTAGCTGTGTGTTGTGTTTTCTTGCGTTTATTGGCTTTACCAATAAATCTGTGCTTTTTCATTAAGGCAATAAAATAAGGTAACATGTGTGACTGTCCAGTAATTGAATGCACACCTTGCATCCAATGAACGCGTTTATGAGGATTAACACACGTATTAGATTTGGGAGGTGTTACTGTTTATTTGAGCATGCTTGCTTTACAAGGTCAGCCGCTGTTCTCTTTGAGAATAATGTGTTACTGTGACTCTTCCTGGTCGAAATTCCATGTATTTCAATTTGTGATAGACATTCCTCTCATGAGGTGTTGCACTGAGGCAAGAGATTATAAGTATTCCTGAACTTTTAATATTAATTTTAGGAGTGTTACACTGTGCTCATGCTTCAAGGGTCAAAATAAATAGGGTTTGTGTACAGCATAGACGATGTGCAGGCACTTTGGGGCCTAATGTACAAGGGTATTTTTGGGCCGCAAATACTGCAAGGGTTTGTAATGCAAAACAGCTTTTTGCCATTTACAAAAGCCCTTTAATGAGTCAGAACATTTTTTCTAACTTCTAAAAGGGTTTTTGCGACTGAGTCCAAATAGCATATACGAAGGAGCGTGAAAGGGACATCACCCTACTATCTGCAATTTGGACAGGAATGTCTCAAAGGTTTGTGGCCTCAATTGCGATCACACACCATTGACCATCAGATACAGACCACTGAAAGGGAGTGGTATCTGATTCCTAAAGGGGAAGATGTCCCTCACGACAATGGACTACTGCCTGCCCTCTTCAGTGTCTGCCCAAACGAGAATGTATTCATGGTTTATAAAAATAATCACCCGTCCCTTTAATGGACACAGGCTGCTTCAAAAAATGTTTGTCATTTGGGAATGTAAATGCAGGAACGAAAGTCTCCTGTCCCTTCGAGGCCTCCATCACTACATTTACAGCCATTCACATGGAGTTGAAAACTGGGACCTACTTAATCAACATTCATTAGTCTGGTTGATTTGTAGCACTCATGCAAATATTCAGTTTGCGAGGTGACCTTTCAGTACATTGTTCACATCACACATTGCATTTCAATTCTCAAACCAGTTGGTGCGCAGATTGCATATCCCTGGTTTGTGAATCGCAATGGTACATCAGGGCTCTAGTTGTACATAGATATGAACTTAAGCTTGTACAGAGGATGCACTTAGTAGTATGGCAATGGGAGAAGAAGCCCTGAATGGCAGAGATAATTCCTACTGTATAGGAAATATTCAACGATAGAGAAGTTGATGAAGGGAGAATGGGAAAACATGAACATGTGATGTAAAGTGACATGCTCGGGGAAAGGAGAAATGCTGATGATAGAACACGTGAAACACTGACACTTTGACAGTGGAGAGACTGGTGTTGGACTGTGGGTGCGCTGACAAAAGGACAACTGAATATTTACAGAGTGGTACACTGACAAAAGGACATCTATACATTCACACAAATGTTATGATAATGACATACAGATTGATCTCCGTCACAGGGAAGGGAGACACTGCCAATAGCACATAAGAAAAAGAAAAACTCTGATAGTGGGGTAGGGAAACACTAAAACTAGAACAGGGCTACAAAGGGATACCCAGGGATACCCAAACAGTCCAATAACAAAGTGTAGGAAATTGGGATACTGGTTGAGGTTGGTGAAACACTATTCAACCAGTAATCACAATCTCTGTCAGGATGAGACACAAGCAAACCCCAAATCAACCTGTGCTTAATGCTCTGGTAGTTGGCACAAAGCAGTCAGGCTTAATTGAGAGGCAATGTGTAAAGTATTTATGCAGCACTTCAAAAAGTAATAAAGTGAAAACACAACACAAGAAAAACCCACACCAATTTAGAAGAATAAAGTAAAATGTAATAAATTATTTGAGAACAAAACACCAAAAATCCAATGAGTAGAACCGGAGATATGCAATTTCAATGTTTTAAGAAAAAATAGGGCCTAGGAGCACAAGGCCCCAACTGTGGTTATCAGGTCATGCCAGACTGAGACAAAGGCACAAGTTTAGGCTGACTGCGATGGAGTGCAGGCTGGATACAGGGACCAGGTTAGGCCCACTGAAAAAACGACCTTAAATCCTGGTTGTGGAACTTTGCAGAGAGTTGTGAGATCCAGCATCGAGGATGTATTATGTAGCAGCAGTTCGAAGGTGCGAAGAGAGGCTGCGATGCAAGGTTCTGCATCGTCGACGATGCGAAGTCCTGTGTCAAAGATGTGTTGCACACCAGCAGTTCCGAGGAAGCTGCAAGGCTGTGAAATGGAGGCCTGCGTCGTCGTCAAGGATGCCATCAACAAGGGGCTTGCAATGTGAAGGCCTTCCTTGAAGATGTGTCATGCAACGTTGGTTCCGAGGAGACTTCAGGCTGTGATGCAAAGCCCTCTGTCAGGAATGCATCACACTGCATCGGTTCTGCCCACAGCACCACACCTGGGTTGGCAGAGCACCTTTAGGCCCACTTCCAAGGGTCCAGGACTGGGGTGGCACCACTTTGGGATAGGACTTACAGCAGGCAGAGCCTAGTTGCTGGGTTCAAGGTGTTTGGAGCCTTTTCTGTCTCTGAGGCGCTGATCAGGAGGCCAGTCAACTAGCCCTAGGTTGGTCCAGTCCTTTGCTCAGGCAGCAGGGCATCAGGCAGCAGAGACGTATGGCAACAAAGTAGCAGTTCTTCTTGAAGAGCAGCAAAGTGGTCCTTCTGTGTCTTCCACTGGTTCAGAGCTGTACTGAAGAGTTGGGTCTGGAGGTCCAATATTTATACCTGGTGCTCACTTTGAAGTAGGATAAGTTGCAGAGGCTTCTACCCCAGGAGGTGCTTGGAATTTCCTGCCTCCCTGCCCTGGCCCCAGATTGTTTGGGGTCACAATAGTGTCAAACCCTTTGTGAGCGTGCTCAGTCAAAGCCTTTGTGATGTGCAAGTGTATTAGGTGACAGCTCCTCCCCTACATGAAGAAAGAGATGGCCCATCCTTCCACCACCTATTCTTCTTTGTCTCACTGTCTGGGAGCAATATACAAAGACCAGCTGTCAGCTACACCTAGTCATGTGACCCAGGTAACAGGTTGCAGACAGCAAATGGTTAGGACAAGAATATGGCAACTTTCTAAAAGTGGCATTTTCAGAAATGTGACTTAAATCAGGCTTTACCATTCAAGAGGCTTTTAGATTGCAATTCTTTAGACACCAAACTCGACATTCCCACCTGCTCCCAATTGAAAGTTATTACCAATTAAATGTAATACGTTAATCCAAAGTTATTCTGTGGGAGAGGCAGGTCTTGTAGTAGTGAAAAACAAATGTAAGAGTTTTTCACTACCAGGACATGTTAGAATTAAAAGTACATGTCCAACTTTTTCAATACACTGCTGCATCTTGCCCTATGGCTGTTTAGGGCCTGCCCTAGCGGTGACTTATATTTATTAAAAAGGAAGGATTAGGCCTGGTAAAAATGTTTATTTTGCTAGGTCGAAATAGCAGTTTAAAACTGCACACAGGCTGTAGTGGCATACCTGAGACATTTTTAAAGGGCTACTTAAGTGGGTGCACAATGAGTGCTGCAGGCCCACTAGTAGCCCTGGGTAAATGTACTACCACTTTATTAGGTACTAATAAGTAAATTAAAGCCAGTGTTACCATGTTTAAAGGAGAGAGCACAAGCATTTTATCACTGGTAAGCAGTGGTAAAGTACACAGAGTCCTAAAGCCAACAAAAACGGGTTCTGAAAACCGAAGAGTGAAGGCAAAAAGTTTGGGGATGATCCTGAAGAAAGGGCCAAGTCCAACACAAAGTAATGTCAGTGATACAAGAAGTAACTAGGGTACTGCAACAAGGACAATTACACTAAGGCAGAGAAAAACTGACACAAACGTTTTAACATTAAAAGAATGATGTTAGAAAAGAGTGGCATTAATCAAGTCATATGTCAAGGTAGCCTGTGTCATTTCCCCTCAGGTCATTGTTGCCCAGAAGGGGAAGGCTCTCGTTCAATACTGTTTGTGAGAAGTTGGCCTGGCATATGCTGTCCACTAGTTATAGTGGGCACCTTGCACCAGTCCAAACAACCCTTATTGATGATAGGTTTAAAGACAACCTTTATTGAAAGCTATCCTATTGGTAGCTATGGAGAGCAGCCTTCAGGCTAAGTCTTGAAGGAGTGTAAAGCAGCTTGGTTTACCAGATTATAACCTCTTGAATGACCAAATGAAAGGAGAACCACACAAGGTATATATATAAAATATATGTATTTATTTCTAAACACTAACTACTAATCTCTTTATGTGATTAGAGTCCAAGATACACAATATCACAGTATAAAAACGACAGTAAATAGCACAATATACAATGGGCCCCAGGGGGGGACCAAACCATATATTAAGAAAGTGGTATAAGAACCACGACTTGACTAGACACAGTGCCTAGAGCACGTAGAATCGCTGGGACCCCAAGGAACCCCCCAAGATATTGACACAGGAGACCCACGGGGGACGTGTGCAGTGTGAGAACACAGCCGCGAGCGCCGTAGGATTCTATGAGGAAAGTCGCGGTTGGAATTTTAAAGCTAAAGGACACTTAGAAGAGGACTTTGAGCAAACCCCTTTAGACTTAAGGGGTTCTAGGGCCAACACCCACGGGAGCACCGTAGTACTCGAGTTACCTCACCCAGGGAAGCCGGGTGCATAGGTGTCAAAGGGCATCGGGAATCATCGTTGTTTTCAATGGCGATCTGCTGCAAAGTGCTGCTGCCGTGAAGAAGAAAAGTGTCCGGGATGATCCAAGCCTGGATCGAAGATGTGAAGAACCTGAAAGCAGAGGGAACAGAGTCTGGGTCACTAGCCAGTGACCAGGAGCGGTGCAATCGAATGCCCACCGATGTCGGGTGCTTCAGGTGCGAATAGGTGAAGCTTGACTCTGCAGCCACGGGGTCCCGGAGATGTCAAGGACAACCAGGATCTGGATTCGAGCTGTCCCATGAAGGAGGGCGAGTGCTAGGGTGTCGGTGCTCGGATTGAACACAACAAGCCTTGGCAACAGCAACCCATGCAGGAAGAGAAAAGATGCTTCTGTGCAGACCAGCAAGGTCCTGGGGACTCCCCAAGCAATGGAGAGTCAGGGCACGTATGGAGCAACCAGGGAAGCCCAATAAAAGTTAGAGTTGCCTTCTTGGAGACCCACAGGTCAACGGACCAGGGATTGCAAAGGGACCTCAAGAGGAATCACAAAATGGCGGCCCACGGAACACTCGTTGAGTGTAGGCCAGCAATCTTCGGTGCAATTACTGCTTGGGGTGAGGGCTACACGTAACCCAAAGCTCACCCTCAGGGGTTGCCAGAAAGCTGATGCTTCTGCAAATAGTTGCGGTGTCCAGGGGTTCGGGTTGCACGGTCTCCACGAGGGATACGGGCCTCAGACTTGCTGTGGGCACAGATCAACCTCAGTGACCTTGGGAACCCAACTCCTGTGTGGCAATATTCTTCAGAGTCCATCGGAGCTTCGGAGATGCCAACCGGTCAGTTGCATTAAAGTTGCTTGCCTTGCAGGGGAGTAACTCCTTTACTCCAAGGGAGATTCTTCAGTCATCCAGCGTAGTGTAGATCGTCGAAGTACTTGGTTTCTGTGTCAGAGTTTAGTCCAGGTGTAATCTCAAGTCCTGTAGTCAGGGGTTCCTACTTTATACCCAAGGAAGGGGTGGGACAAACTCTGGGGACCCACCTATGGGAGGGTCAGGAAAGAGGGGTGGCTACATCCATTTCCTTTGTCCAGTTTCGCACCAGAGCAGGGGCTGGTAGCCCCTGCAACCAGTTTGAGCTGGACTATGCACAGGGACACCAAATGTGCCCCCAGTGCAGACTTCAAAGCAATCTTGGAGTGCACCCACCCAGCCCCAATACACTAAAGCCTGTCTGGGAGGTGGTCACACCTCCCTGTGACAGGAAACCTATTGTCCAGGCCTGCCCTGCCGGAGTTTCGTCCAGCAGCAGGAGGGCAGACTTGTGTCTGTGGCTGCAGCATCCATTTTGTGATGCCAGGGTTCTGTTAAGCTGGTACCGGGTGTACCGGTGGTGCCATTTTTCTCCCTCTAGTAGGGTGGAATCATACCTCCCACCCCAGTTACTGGGGTGGAGGTATGATTCCAAGGTGTTTGACACCAAACACGACATGTTTCCATGCAGACATTCTCAAGTTAGCATTTACCGCAAGGTTATAATGCACTTAAGAGTATATGGTTGGCTGCATCACAAACAACCCCGGAATGAAGATTCTGAAAGCTGCAGAGGGGCTCTGCTCATGCATGGGCACCCTCTCACATGAAACCCAGCACCCTGCCTTCAGGATTGTTAAGGCCTGCCATAGGGGTGACTGATAGGTTTACATGTGCAGTGATATGGAGAGATATAGGGAACCTATATCTCACCAAGGGGTGCATACACCACCTTACACAGGCTGCTGTAGCAGACCTGTTGTGTCATTTTGGATGGCCTCTCAGGGGTGGCATAATACGTGCTGCAGCCCCTGGGAGGCCTCTGGGGTACCTATGCCCTGGGTACATAGTATACCATATACTAGGGACTTATAAGGGTACCCCAGAATCCAATCTGGAGTGTACCTAAAGTACATGCAATCAATTTAAGGGGAAAGCAGATAGGCTGGGGTCCTGAATAGCAGGATCCCAGCCAAACTAAGTCGAAAACCAGCAAAACACTAGGAAAAAAGTGGGGGCAACCATGCAGTCAGATTCCACCTTCCTACATAACCCCCCCCCAAACAATAGGAGATAAAGCTAACCTTGCCCAATTGAGCCTTTATTGACTAAGTGGCCATATAAGGAAGAACCTGCACTAGCATGGCTACCCCCTGTCTTATGGTCCACTAAGCAATTCCTAACCCCAAGGGTATTGGATGATCTCCACCATTTGGAATTACTACCTGTAGTGTGTTTTGGCAAAGTAAAAGGCTGGTGGGGTGTCTGAGTGGAGAAGTGAGGCCCTAATAAAGTTGGTCTCAGCTTCCTCAGATCACTGGTCACCATGGAGGCCTTTCTTTCCTTGACTGAGTTGTATCTGGCCCTAAGGATCAACCTCTGGCAGCCTACAGCTGGGGGTTGGGTCCCTTTGGTTGGAACAATGGAGGTACATGGTAGGTTTGGAACTACTTGGTCCCAGGTTTGCCTTTGCCCAACAGAGTCCATCTGGGGGAGGTCCCTACACAATGGTAAGAGGGATCCCTCAGTGTGCTGAGGAATTTTCACCTGGCTAGGGCTACTAGAGTGGGTGCCCCTAATCTGTGGATGAGGGGGTTCCTCTGGACAGGGAGCCCTTAGGGGTCCACTGACCTCCCTGACCTCTGCAGCCCTGGGCTGACAGAGGGAGGGTAGAGAGGGGCAGGTTACCTGCTCCAGACTGGGTACCACCTTGGAAGTGTCCCCTGCCATCAGGGGTGTTGCCAGGCCAGGCCTGACCACCTCTGGGGCAGTTCCTTCACTAGGGGTAGGATCAGTTCCCTGAGGAAGCTGACCCTTACCTATAGTCTGGGGGGAAGAAGACTTTTCTCCTACCCTTCTGCTCTCTTGGGGAGTAGAGTGGGCCATTCTTTCAGGCTCCACTTCTCCAAAATTTCCCTGGGATGGGGCTGAGGCCCTAACAGCCCCACCAACTTTCTCAGAGAGGCCCAACATTCTTAAATGGGCCTGGTATTCAACTTCAGCCCAGGCTGAAACCTCCAGATCATTGCCCAACAGGCAATCTACAGGCAAGTTTGGGGACACTGCCACTCTCTTTGGGCCAGTGACCCCTCCCCAGCTGAGATTGACTATGGCCATGGGATGATCTGTCCTGATACCATCAATGTTGGTCACCTGGTACTTGAACTCAGGTAAAAGCTGTTGAGGGGGGACAAGTTTCCCTGTCACCATGGTGACACTAGCCCCTGTATCCCTGAATGCCAACGCCTTCTGATCATTGATTAGGGGCTCCTGTCTGTACTTGCCCAAAGTATTGGGACTCATAGTAAAAGTGTCAAATCCCATGCCACCATCACAGACTAAGGAGGCCTGTGAGGGGGACCTTAGTAATCCAGGGTCCACCTCAGTTCCCCATGAAAATGCACCTAACTTTTGGGTGCATTACTACCACCTGGGGGATTACTACTTGTAGTACCAGGAGGAGTGGTAGTATTGCTGGGAGGAACATTTTCCTTATTGCCAGCCTTGGATCAACTGGGGTCATTTTTCCAGTGGCCAGGCTTCTTACAGTTAGGGCAATAAGGTTTCTTTTCAGGGGAGGAAGGAGTTTGGGACCCACCCCCAGGAGAGGACTTTTGGGGCCCTGTAGGGGATTTGTCTTTTGATTTATCCCCACCTTTCTCTTGGTTTTTGGAAGAATCTTTCTTCTGATCACCACCCTGGTTCTTTGGCTTTACTCTGGTTCTGACCCATTTGTCTGCCTTCTTTCCCAATTCTTGGGGAGAGGTCAGATCAGAGTCCACCAGGTACTGGTGTAAAAGCTGGTTTTGACAATTATTAAGGATCTGCTCCCTCATAATCAAATTGTACAATCCAAATAGTCATGCACCTTGCTGCCATGTATCCAACCTTCCAGAGCCTTAGTAGCACAATCTATAAAGTCAACCCAGTCCTGAGTCTGTGCCTTTTAGGTATCTCTGAACTTTAACCTGTATTGTTCAGTGGTTAGGCCAAACCCCTCAATCAGAGCACTCTTCAGGACTTTGTAATTGTCAGCATCCTCTTCTCTTACAGTGAGGAGCTTGTCTCTACCTTTGTCTGCAAAGGAGAGCCACAAGATTGCTGCCCACTGCTCCTGAGGGACCCTCTGTACCTTACAGGCCCTCTCAAGTGCAGTTATCCATTTGTGGATGTCATCCCCACTCTGGTAGGGAGGGACAATCTTGTTCAGGTTCCTATGGTCATGAGGATGATCTCTACCTCTAGGGACACTGCTGCTGCCACCATGGGACCCTAGTCCCATTTTCTGAGAAGCTCTCTGAAGCTCCAGGGATTCCCTGTCTAAGGCCAATTGCTCTCTCTTGATTCTGAGCTTAGCTCTCTCAAACTCAAGCAGTTGGCATTTCTTCTCATAAGAGGATGCCCTTTTATGAGAAGCAGAGGACCCTATAGAAGTACCAGAATGATTAGATTCCTGAGAAGGAGATCTTGATCTTCTTGGTAGACTATTAACCCTTCCAGGTGGGGTAAAGAGAACGCCACTGGGGTCTCCTTCCTCACCTTCATGAAGAATTGGATTTTCCAGGTTGGAATAATTTTGATCCCCCTGGCCAGCATCAGAGTCTGGGTCATAGTAGCGTTCCCTACCTGGCCGTTCCTCTTCAGCTGCCCCACCCCCTTTGCCAACCTCATCAGACCCTGGGGTCTTTCTGAGGTCATCTTCAAGTAACAACTTTATGAGATGTTGGGTGGATGGGCTTTTCCCTGTCTTCAATTTCCTAGAGGCACACATAGTCCTCAATTCTTGGTATGAGACCTGGTCATACTTAGTTGGGAGAGACCCACTGGTTTCTGCCCTTGAAGACATGACTAGTGTGGTGTGGTGTATGCACCTACCTACTCTAGTGGGGCCTACTAAACTCTCTTGAGTTGTAGAAAGGGTGTGCTAAGCCCTTGACACACAACTCTAAGTTCAGTAGAAATTACTGTATTCTAAACTTGATTTATATGTACCTATGTACCTATAGTGGTTTTCAGTCAGTCACTCAAAGAGATTATCTGGTAAAGCAATAGCAAGCTTGAATCCCACACGCTGCCACCAAATGTGAGAAGTTGGCCTGGCATATGCTGTCCACTAGTTATAGTGGGCACCTTGCACCAGTCCAAACAACCCTTATTGATGATAGGTTTAAAGACAACCTTTATTGAAAGCTATCCTAGTGGTAGCTATGGAGAGCAGCCTTCAGGCTAAGTCTTGAAGGAGTGTAAAGCAGCTTGGTTTACCAGATTATAACCTCTTGAATGACCAAATGAAAGGAGAACCACACAAGGTATATATATAAAATATATGTATTTATTTCTAAACACTAACTACTAATCTCTTTATGAGATTAGAGTCCAAGATACACAATATCACAGTATAAAAAAAACGACAGTAAATAGCACAATATACAATGGGCCCCAGGGGGGGACCAAACCATATATTAAGAAAGTGGTATAAGAACCACGACTTGACTAGACACAGTGCCTAGAGCACGTAGAATCGCTGGGACCCCAAGGAATCACCCAAGGTAGTGACACAGGAGACCCATGGGGGACGTGTGCAGTGTGAGAACACAGCCGCGAGCGCCGTAGGATTCTATGAGGAAAGTCGCGGTTGGAATTTTAAAGCAAAAGGACACTTAGAAGAGGACTTTGAGCAAACCCCTTTAGACTTAAGGGGTTCTAGGGCCAACACCCATGGGAGCACCGTAGTACTCGAGTTACCTCACCCAGGGAAGCCGGGTGCATAGGTGTCAAAGGGTGTCTGGAATCGTCGTTGTTTTCAATGGCGATCTGCTGCAAAGTGCTGCTGCCGTGAAGAAGAAAAGTGTCCGGGATGATCCAAGCCTGGATCGAAGATGTTAAGAACCTGAAAGCAGAGGGGACAGAGTCTGGGTCACTAGCCAGTGACCAGGAGCGGAGCAATCGAATGCCCACCGATGTCGGGTGCTTCAGGTGCGAAGAGGTGAAGCTTGACTCTGCAGCCACGGGGTCCCGGAGATGTCAAGGACAACCAGGAGCCGGATTAGAGCTGTCCCACAAAGGATGTCGAGTGCTGGGGTGTCGGTGCTCAGATTGAACACAACAAGCCTTGGCAAAAGCAACCCACGCAGGAAGAGAAAAGATGTTTCTGTGCGGACCAGCATAATCCTGGGGACTCCCCAAGCAATGAAGAGTCAGGGCACGTCTGGCGCAACCAGGAAAGCCCAATAAAAGTTAGAGTTGCCTTCTTGGGGACCCAGAGGTCAACGGACCAGGGATCGCAAAGGGACCTCAAGAGGAATCACAAAATGGTGGCCCACGGAACACTCGTTGAGTGTAGGCCAGCAATCTTCGGTGTAGTTACTGCTCGGAGTCAGGGCTACAAGTAACCCAAAGCTCAGCTTCAGGGGTTGCCGGAAAGCTGATGCTTCTGCAAATGGTCGCGGTGTCCAGGGAATCGGGTTGCATGGTCTCCACAAGGGATACGGGCCTCAGACTTGCTGTGGGCACAGATCAACCTCAGTGACTTTGGGAACCCACCTCCTGTGTGGCAATATTCTTCGGAGTCCGTCGGAGCTTCGGAGATGCCAACCGGTCAGTTGCGTTAAAGGTGCCTGCCTTGCAGGGGAGTAACTCCTTTACTCCAAGGGAGATTCTTCAGTCATCCAGCGTAGTGTAGATCGTCGAAGTACTTGGTTTCTGTGTCAGAGTTTAGTCCAGGTGTAATCTCAAGTCCTGTAGTCAGGGGCTCCTACTTTATACCCAAGGAAGGGGTGGGACAAACTCTGGGGACCCACCTATGGGAGGGTCAGGAAAGAGGGGTGGCTACACCCATTTCCTTTGTCCAGTTTCACGCCAGAGCAGGAGCTGGTAGCCCCTGCAACTGGTTTGAGCTGGACTATGCACAGGGACACCAAATGTGCCCCCAGTGCAGACTTCAAAGCACTCTTGGAGTGCACCCACCCAGCCCCAATACACTAAAGCCTGTCTGGGAGGTGGTTACACCTCCCTGTGACAGGAAACCTATTGTCCAGGCCTCCCCTGCCGGAGTTTCGTCCAGCAGCAGGAGGGCAGACTCGTGTCTGTGGCTGCAGCATCCATTTTGTGATGCCAGGTTTCTGTTAAGCTGGTACCGGGTGTACCGGTGGTGCCATGTTTCTCCCTCTAGTAGGGTGGAATCATACCTCCCACCCCAGTTACTGGGGTGGAGGTATTATTCCAAGGTGTTTCACACCAAACACGACATGTTTCCATGCAGCCATTCTCAGGTTAGCATTTACCGCGAGGTTATAATGCACTTAAGAGTATATGGTTGGCTGCATCACAAACAACCCCGGAATGAAGATTCCGAAAGCTGCAGAGGGGCTCTGCTCATGCATGGGCACCCTCTCACACGAAACCCAGCACCCTGCCTTCAGGATTGTTAAGGCCTGCTATAGGGGGACTGATAGGTTTACATGTGCAGTGATATGGAGAGATATAGGGAACCTATATCTCAGTAAGGAGTGCATACACCACCTTACACAGGCTGCTGTAGCAGACCTGTTGTGTCATTTTGGATGGCCTCTCAGGGGTGGCATAATACATGCTGCAGCCCCTGGGAGGCCTCTGGGGTACCTATGCCCTGGGTACATAGTATACCATGTACTAGGGACTTATAAGGGTACCCCAGAATCCAATCTGGAGTGCACCTAAAGTACATGCAATCAATTTAAGGGGAAAGCAGATAGGCTGGGGTCCTGAATAGCAGGATCCTAGCCAAACTAAGTCAAAAACCAGCAAAACACCAGGAAAAAAGTGGGGGCAACCATGCAGTCAGATTCCACCTTCCTACACTGTTCTTTAAGTAAATGCCCCATAACTCAAGCAATGTTTCTGCCACTTATTATTATAAATATATTAAACGTTCAAATAGTATTATCTATTAATATTAGTAATTTTAATTTAGCAACTTTTCTTCATTTATGGTGGTGCATTATATCTTGATTATTCAATGATCAAGAGAAAGGATCAGGACAAAAACATAGGCCAAAACATACAGAGAAGCAAAATTAGGTTTAAGAAAAATATTAATATTGATTTCTGTTCTATTATAAAATTGCACAATGACATAGAATTGTGATTCTTTTAAACACCTACTGAGTCTTGATCTTGGTACGACAAACTTGTTCTGGGGTCAGAGTATCTGCAGTGGTAAGTGTAGGGGGAATACATGGTGAAGACAGAAGGGAGGAGGGGAGCCGTTGTATTAGAAATTTGAGGGGATAGAGTAGAAAAATACGCACCCGATGACTCTAGGACACAGATCTGCTACATCTATGCAAAGGTAGGTGAAAAAATTATTTAACAATGGAAGCCCTAATGAGGGATGATTCACAGCTGCAGAATGTCACACCCACAAATGGTAGGATATGTTGTGGCGTGGAATGACTCTATCAGATATAACAGATGATGGGACCGGTACAGGGAGGTGGGGTGCTTAAGCTCTGGGATGGTTTAGGGCAGCAGGGACTGCAGGGGGTTAGACATGGTGAAAGACAGTTAGGCAAGGAGGAAGCGGGTGCTCAGGGTGCATGGAAATTGTTTGGGTAGCTGAGTCTGATCAAGCTCTTTGATATGGATGTTCCAGTATTGGTGACTTCACCAAATATCCCAGGTCATAGTGGGAACTGGATCCCACTGCTGCGAAGAATCAATGATGCACCTTTTTTTGGCTGTAAATTTCATAAACTTAAAAATCTCTTAGAGATAGTCCAGCATGTGTAAAGCGGAAAACAGAAATGTAAGTTTCGGAATGCAAATAATAAAACCAGGACAGAAAAAGCTTCTAATGCAAATGCAACTGGTCAATCATATTTATTAAGATTGCGTCAGACCCCTAAAGTATCACACAATGCTTGATTTAAATTGACTCAGTTTTTCTTTCTGCACAGAGCATATCTTACCTTGCGGCGTATCCACGCCATGTTTCCCGAGTATCTTCGGCATGCTCCCGCTTTCCCGCTGAGGATGCTGACTTCAACCACATGGTGTGGAGCTACTCTGTGATTACCCACTATTGGGACATGATTGTGCGGGTTATCCGTGGTATTATAGGCAGATATTTTTAATGCATCCCACAGTTGTGCATGCTGGGTCTCCACAAAACACAGCACTGCTCATAAGGTCACTGATAGATTCACAAACTTGGCACTATTTATCGCTTGTAGACAGTTGACGATGAGCGGGAAATCGTCAGGGGTCCCAGATCGGTAGAGGAACGAAGTGATTAAGTGGGCAGACTGTGAGAGAGAGATGACCCGGACGGAGGAGGATAAAGGGGTATGTAAAATACCATTACTGCTCATGTGGGATACGGCATTACAGGCCTGCCCTAAATTGGATCCCCAGGGGAGGATTGTGGTGGAGGAAGGATCGTCTGGGGAGTCCCTGGTGGCCCGGGCCACACCCCCAGGGCATCACACAGATTCAGCGACCCCTTGAACTGGGGAAGTCCCCTACTGTGGGACACTGATGGGCCCTGATGGGCCTATTGAAGATGTGAATGTTGATTTGGATGTATGGGGGCATGCATGACCTAACATCTGTTCTATTGACCATATAAGACTGCTCACTGCCTGCTGTGGTCAATACAGTACCAGCTCCATGATACATGTTACATCATTCTTTCGTTATTACTATTCCTGACAGCCTTGATCGCCATGTCACCACACCCTCGTTTGTTGTATGTTTTTGAATTCATTTTGATAGAAAAACAATAAAAAAGTTTTTTTTTTTAATCAAATGTACCACAACCGTCCCTTAAATATGTTATCCCAGATCCCACACAACACATTCAATTATCACAATTTCCAGAGCTAACTTCCCTAAACACACATATGGGTCTGTTCAAGCAGCCTCAATGAATCAACTTCTCTGAACCCAGCTACACATCTCCTACGCTTCACATTCTCCAACTTGCTGGAGCAATAAAACATTTATCTGCAAGGAGTTAATTACTTGAAAACTGATTAAATCAATAAACTCCTCCTCATTCTAATGGCTCACTGCAGAGATTGCAAGCACCTCATTAAAATCTTTGAATCTGAACATCTTATAGCACCCACCACGCAGCAAAATTAGATTTATTGATTGTTTTCTTGATTACAGCAATGATCATCTCAGCTCGTTGGGTTATCAGATTTCTCTGGGAGGTGTGAACTTTAACAGAGTAAAAAAACTAGACATCCACACATCTTTCTTCAAACCCTTCCTATCAAAAAATAATCTACTACAATATTGCACTTTGTCCAATAAGGGCTCTACTCTGGACATCATTTTCATAAAAAAGCGACACATATTGGGATGCTGTCTTTTATCCCTAAACCTGTGAAGCTGGTCCTAAGCACACCAAAGCTGTGGGAATTGAACGCCATTTGGCGTTGCAGCGCGCGCAAGGTAATTTGTTTTATTTATTTATTTATGTACTTAACTCCCTTCGGCCGTATGCCGGAGTTTACTACCCCCCACCCTGCCCCTCCCCCGCCCCGCCCCACCGCCCCGCAGCACTCCCTCCAGGAGCCGAGACTGGCAGAGGGCCATGTTTGGCTGCAAACCTACCCAGCTTAAACTTCAAAGCCTGAAGTTCGGCAGTCCTGAAGATGTGGTCATCTTTAGTTGCAGTCCTGTGGGGATCCCTCACAATCTGCAGTTATAGCCAATGCATGAGCTGACTTGACACCAAGTGCATCCCCAGAGGGACACTCAGGATTTTTGTAGAGGGCAGCCCAGAATTTCTGCAGATGAAGAGCCCCGAGGGACCAGTCAGCACTTCAGTAGATGCAGTCTCACACAGGCCAGTCACAAACATGCAATTGCTGTGACGGGCCGTCACTGAATTGTAGTTCCCACCAGAAACTAACAGGAGAATCTGGGGAGACCCTCTGGCACCAGGGCCCTCTTGGATCCCTCATGATTAGTCTGCTTCTTTTGGACAGCACACAACCACCAGGGACACTCTGGACCTCCCCTTTACTGAACAGTCTCTCCTCCGCAGTGCCAAACAGACTCCTTTCCTCTCTCAGCAGGCAGTATTCCAGGCACTTTAAGGCAGGTACATAGCTCTTCCAGCAAATGTTTTTAACTTTAGGTGAAGACCCATCAATTCTGGGAAACTTACTGCCAGGCAAACACCAACCATGGGTGCACAGCAGCCCTGTGAATACTCTGTGGAGCACTCCCTTCCTTGGTCATAGAGGACCTGGAATTGAAATCAAGCTGGGTAGCTGGGATCCCACTTCCATGCACAACTGGCAGAAAAGAGATGTGGATCCTCTGTCTCATACTGTAGACCCTGTTTGGGGTAGTTCTTCTTTTTGGGTCCCTTTCTAGGCTGTTCTCCAGACAAAACCTTTGTGCAAAATGATACTTCTTGCAGAAGGGTTGTCTCTATACTGCAGCACTCACAGCAAAGGGACAAAGAGTTGTAATGTTTCTACACCTGGCTGTCATCAGCCCAATTAAAAGGGTAATCAGGGAAAGACAAAAGGCAGGCTAAACTTAAAGGCTTCCTCACTTTTGTAATTCACCACAGACTCTTCAGTTCTACCCCTCAGCTCTACCATCTATCAAATGGCACTGTCCAGGAACATCTAAGGCACCTTCCTAACCAAAAGACTTTGAAAATGTTCAAACAAGCCCTGTCTGCACTCCCATCACTTTAGTATCTTGGTCTCCTCCGTCTAGCTGCAGGAATGTGAGCAATACACTTCCACTGTGGGAACAGTCCTCATTCTCCATCTTATGCAAGGTTAGGCTAGGAGTATCCACAATGGATCCCACTGGCCTCCATTAGTGTGCACACTCAAACACACACACGCACACATACACACACACACCATGCATTACTGCAGGGATTATACTCTCCAAGATGCTTAAAATGCTCTTGGGATGTGTTAGAAATTGGGTTGTTAGTTGACTGGGGTGTGAGGCCTGGTCAAGCAGCAACCACAATCCTAGTCAAGGTAAGGCACTAGTAAACCCCTAATTAACATGTCCTCAAGCTCTGGTAGCTTGGCACAGAGCAGTCAGGCTTAACTGAGAGGCAATGTTAAAGTATTTGTGCAACACATCAAACAGTAAAGACAGTGAAAACAAGGCACACAAAAAGATCCCACAACAGATTTTGAAAAATAGAGTATATTTTAATAAATAAAACAAGACCAAAACAACAAAATTACAATCAGGGAAACCAGGGATATCGAATTTCAAAGTTTTAGATTGAAATAGAAATAGTGACAAAAAGCACAAAGCGCCAACAAGGGATATCTGGTTGCTCCAGACCGGGACAAACTCACAACTTCAGACCACCTGGCTGGCTACAGTTACTGGCTTCAGGGCCCAGGTTAGGCCCACTGAACAAAGTACCTTAAATCCTGGTTGCAGAGCATTGCGTGGGTCAGAGGCAAAGAAATGTTGTGCAGGCGAAGCGATGCATTGGTTCTTAGGTGCAGTGAGAATGCAGTGCAAGATCCTATTGCTTCATCGTCGACGTTCCCGTCGATGGGGCTTGCGATGCGAAGTCTGGGCATTAAGTTTGTGACACACAGCCGAGGCAATGAGTCATTCCCGATAAGCTGCAAGGCTATGATATGGAGGCCGGCATTGTTGTCGAGCTACCATTGACGAGAGATGTGAGGACCTGGGTCGGAGATGCGCCACGCCATTGGCGATGCATCTGTTTTGAAGATGCGAGGGTGATGCGGACCTTCTACTCCAGGCCCAATCCACGCAACAGCAGCGATGCATCGGTTCTGCTCGAGGATGTGCTGCTCAGCTGAGGAGATGCATTGGTTCATCAAGAGGATGTGGCGCTCAGCAGAGAAGATGCGTGGGTTCTGCTGGTAAGCACCTTAGGCCCACTTCCAAGGGTCCAGGACTTGGGTGGCACCACTTAGAAGGGTAGACCACAGAGTCCAGGTGCAGATGCAAGGTTGTTGGTACTCTGTCATGTCCCTGAGGTTTCAGATCAGGAGATGAGCCAATTAGCTATTGGAGTCAGTCTGGGTCCTTCTCACTCAGGCAAGAAGGCAGCAGGCAGCAGGTCAGCACAGCAAAGCAGGAGTCCAGCAGAGTAGCTGTCCAGCTGAGTGGCAGTCCTTTCAGCAGTACAGCAGTCCTTCCGCTGGCAGAGTGTCCACCGGTCCAGAAGTGTGCTCAAGTGGTGGTGTTGGAGGTCCAGTACTTATACCCAGTAATGCCTTTGAAGTGGGGGAGACTTTAAAGACATGCATCTGAGTGCCCAGATGCCCTGCCCTTTCAGCCCTGCCCTGACTTCAGACTAGCTACAGGGGGTAGGCAGCCCTTTGTGCGGCGACAGGACACAGCCTATTCAGGGTCCAGCTCCTCCCTCCCATCCTGTCAGTATAGTCCACTCAGTCACTCATAAGCTCCCATTGTGTGTGGCTTTCTAGGTGGAATATGCAAAGCCCAAAATGCCAACTCTCTAAAAGTAACATTTTCAGAACTGTAATTTAAAATCCAACTTCACCATAAGTTATGAGTTTAAATTGGGATGCCAGAGACACAAAACATGAACAGTTATATCTTCCCATTTGAAAATTATGCGTACAATATGTAATAAGGTAATCCCAATGTTATCCTATGGGGGCTATAGTCCGTGCAATAGTCAAAAACGAATTTAAGAGTTTTTCACTACCAGGACATGTAAAACTTAAAAGTACAGGCACTGCTTTTTAGGTCGAGCATTCGAGACCTCTTGTATATAATTTAGTATATACTTATATGTGTATGTACTTTGTGGGCTCTGGAGATCAGCCCTAGGACTTATCTGCTTCCGCTTAGGGACTTTTTTTTTTGTTCAACTGCCTCTATTTAACTGTCTTGATAGAAAACGACCAGTAGAGGTCAGTAAAATACCAGAATTGCTTTCTGCTGAGGGACTTTCTTTTTTAATTTTTCTGGCAACTGCCTCTATTTAACTTTCTTGATAGAAAACGACCAGCAGAGGTCAGTAAAATACCAGAATCACTTTAGCATTCTCTAGATTCCAGTCCATAGAAATTGTCTTCCACGAGCACCCATAGACAATAATATTTTTTTCAAATCTTGTATTTTCAGTGATATGACCACCGAAGTTCCTGATTTTATATTAAAAACAGAGCTTTGGACTATACCATTTCCCGCTGAAAGGCAATATTTCTCTCCATGTGTTCCCATACCTGGCGTGTCACGCAGTTTGGTGCTTACTTTCCTTCCATATTAAAGAACAGTAGATGTTTCAGCACCCAGGCTAATGTGCTGCATAGCTAAATACATATAAGGTCCCAAAGGCGAGACTGATTGCATTGCAAATGCGTGTTAAATACATTGCACCCTGTCCTTTGGGCTGTCCAGGGCCCAACCTAGGGGTGCACTTATATGTATTTAAAAAAAGAAGGTTGGGGCCTGGCAAGAGGTTCAACTTCATAGATCGACATGACAGCTTAAAGCTGCACACACAGGCTCTGCAATGGCAGGCCTAAGACGTGTTTAAAGGGGTACTTTAGTGAGCGGCACAATCAGTGCTGCAGGTCCACTAGCAGCATTTAATTTGCAGTCCCTGGGCACAGATAGGGCACACTACTATGGACTTATAGGAAAATTAAATATGCCAATTTTGGATAAGCTAATGTTATCACATTTTAGGGAGAAAGCACAAGCACTTTCGCACTGATCAGCAGTGGTAAAGTTTGCAGAGCCCTAAGGCCAGCAAAAACGAAGTCAGCAAAAACAGGAGGTCTGAAGGCAAAAGGTTTGAGGAAACCGCACCAAGGTTGCCAGGTCTAACAGGATGTTAACTCAAAAGACTGGGTAAGCACATAGAAACTGACTAAAGTAGGCCTCCAATCCAGTGACCCAAAAAAAGGTCACTATAGATCCTTAAAACAAGTTATGCTGCCACCACTGCTCTATGTACTAAACCCAAGGCCAGGGCGGTAGTCCTCTGTCACAAATGAGGGCACGCTTGATGTGCTACTCCAGGTCACAGGACACATTGACAGCCTTCCATAGCCAAGGAGAGGCCTAGGTTTCTGCACACATGTTATATTAACGTGATGGCAGGGCCACAAATAAAAATTTAGGTTACCGGTTAAATGCAGTCAGGCATTTATGGCAGAGGAACATGCCTGTTCACCATTCAGGGAACATTCCCGTTCAGACACCCATACATTCCCAAAATGCGATTTGGCCGAGGCCTACTCTTGCAATATTGGTATTGTGTAATGGATTTTGTGATCCCCTTCACTGATTATTGGAAAGAATCTCAGGTGAAAGAGAGTAGTACTATTCACCAAGGACATGTACTTTATTTAATTCTGAATGACGGCCAGGGCATGTGTTGAAGATTTCAGAGAAATAATTCCAAATCGAAAATCGTGGAATATTTTTAACCCTAAGAGCAACGGAGAACAAAAATTGCATCTTGGTTAACAACTGTGTAACGTTCTCTTAATGTAAATTATATGTTAAATGAATCAAAGGCAGGTTTATAGAAAAGTGTGAATAACAGAGCAGCACTTTCAACAAATGTGCAGAAATCTGCAGAAAGAGGACTTCCGCTTACACATTATTGATAATAACTTTAAGTGGAATTTTGTAATCCCATTTTTACAGACTGTTTTAAACATAAAGAAAAACAGCACCAGATTGGTGGAATGCCAACATGATATCCACACATAACATCGTTTTCACCTTAAGGACTTCACCTTCTCTGTTTGCCGAATACACAGAACGTCGTAGAACATTTTAAACACCGCAAGTCAGTTTAGCAAGTTGCAGCCCAGAGTCCAGAATCTCAGCGTAATAGCATTGTCGAACATGTGATCTTTGACATCCCGACGTTTTCCTCTTTTGAATACCCAGTTCAAGTCTCTCTCATCTTCAAAAATCGCTTACGTCTGGGCAGTGCACAGCTTTGGTTGATCGTCTTTTGAATACATCTACCTACTTCGCTAAATCTCTTCTCAATGGGATTTTTTAAAGAATCAGAATTCATGACGTAATAATTTGGTGTATACTTACAGTGGGTTACTCAGCAAGGATTATTCATTCCTAAAATAATTCGCGTTTCACGCACAGCAAGCTGTTTTCGGGCTTTACACTTTAGTAATGAAGAGTTAAGAATAGAATAATACGCAGAGCAGCTGCGTCTCATCGATGGAAACATGGGGCTGCTGCAGGGCCTTTGAAGCCCTCTCTTCTTTCGACGCTATCTCGTCTTGCTGGGCTGAACTCGATATTGTTTGGCAGCTCCAGCAGCTAAGTTTTCACTCGCTACTGTCTGACTCTCTGCCAAAGGCATGTGGTCATCTCATACGGGACGCTTCATATAGGAACCCGTGCCAGGCTGGGCTCTTTGCAGGCTGAACTGAAAGAGAAAGCAGAGAGAAGCAACTCGCAATGTGCTGTAATCCCAACAAGTGTCTTGGCTTTCCGATGTTAAGCTACTCTCCACACACTGAGAGGGAGGCTACCTGCACTAAGAGTAAGGGGCATATGTACAAGCCCCTATCGCCACCACAACGTCACTGTGGCATCTGCCTATTGTTGTACTGGTGCCATGGTTACTCAGGAATGCTTGCATGTCATACGCTCCACTGTGTTGCCTAGCCAGAGGAGTAGAATGTAGAGTTTGAATATGAGAAGAGGCTGTTGATGCTATGACATGCCCTGCCTGGATGGGATCCTTTCTACAAGATTAAACTTATCTTCAACCTTGAACACAGCGTCCAGTCATCCTTTCATCAGGATCCCGGATCCTTCACTGGCGTAGTCGGCAGGATGACAAGCGTGATCAAGTGATCAAGTGTAGTGAAAGTATCTCAACGGCAAGACCTCTACTCTGCGCAACCTCTACCCGAAGGTCGTGAGTACAGAAATCTTCGTGGACTTACATTTCTATTTTTTCTAAGTTGCGTCTAACTCCCTGCGACCCCACGAACCCTTTTGAAAGCCCTCAAGGAGACTGCCCTCCGCTTTCACGCTCCGTTCACTTTCAACGCTCTGCTTCCCAGCGCGCTTTCAGCGTGTCTGTCTCTCTACAGAGCGCATCTTGGGCGACTAAATGTCCATGTGACCAAATGTTTGGGGACATTCACAGATTGAGTTTGGGTCGCGTTATTCCCCTAACTGTTAGGTCTTGGGGCCCCGACATTGTTACTAGCAGCGCGCGCCTTCAACGAGTCTACTCTCGTCAGCTAAGCGGCGCTCATTCTTCACTTGGGGCCCCGACATTGATACTATCAGCGCGCGCCTTCAAAGAGTCTACTCTCGTCAGCTAAGCGGCGCTCATTCTTCACCTTAAAGGCCCTGCGAGCTGCCACATGGTTCGAGCCTGCGCTGATTGTGTGGTAGAGTTGTCTAGTTACGAAATAAGCAATATTTGTGCTTACCGGAGTTCTCGACACACAGGAGCGAGTGTTGGTTCATCCTCTTCATTTCTGGGAGTCACCGCCTTTCTGACGCAGAGTGGAGATCAACAGTGACACGAACCTTATTTACGTGTCCTGACACTTTCTGGCGGCCATCTTGAGTGTGTTTGAACTCCCATTAAGGTGCTGGGAGAACCCTGCATTTCAATGGAATAAAAGTCTCTTGACTACTCTTCACTGCTGTTCAACGCACTTAATTCTTCTCTCCACCTGTGACAGGCACACTTGAGTTGCGCCTGCTCCAAAAGTATTTATTTTGGGTTTACTGATTTTTTTTTTAAGAGAATAGTCATCAGTGACAGGCACACTACAATTACGCCTGCACAGGAAGGTCACCAGTGACAGGCACACTACTATTACGCCTACAATGTGTGAAAGGTTTTGGAAATCCCCACAGTGGTAGGCACACTTCTAAGACAGTCTTCCAACTTCAGAAGTGCTTTAATTACACAATTTTTTTTTTTTTTCTCTCTTTCCTATTAATTTTTTTTTCTTTTTATTGGGCAAGTAGTAAATAGAAGTATTTTAGAGAAGAATGCAAAATGTCACAGCTCCTCCATTTTTCTTGGTATCCCCTGGAGATCCTCCTATAAAATGGCAAAAATGGAAAAAGGTCTTTGAACGTTATGCAAAAGTGTGCGGGACATCACTTAGTGCTGAACGAAGATCTTCACTTCTACTACATTGTCTAGGTTCTGAGGGCCAGGAGGTATATGATCATCTTCCTGAGTTGAACGATGCTGAGGCTCAAGGGCTTAATGAATATGACATTTGCATAAAAAAATTGGACAAGCATTTTCTTCCAAAAGTCAGCACAATTTTAGAAAGGTACCATTTCGCAAAGAGACTGCAAGGTGAAGGAGAGTCAGTTGAGACTTATGTAACTTACCTTAGGAAACTGGCTTCATCTTGTAAGTTTGCTAATCTTGTTGATGAAAGGATTAGAGATCAATTTATGGTAGGGTGTAACATTGAAAGAGTAAGAGATGAGTTATGGATGCGAGACGAACCGTCTCTTGATGAAGTTTTGCAAGTTGCTAAAAGGGTGGAACACTCATTGAAGTGTGTTGAAATCATTAAGAAAGATAAACAAGTAGTAGTACAAGCAATTAAGACGGATTATAAGAAACCTGTGGGGAGGGTTGAAGGTAGTGAAATTAGAAGCAAACCAAGCATAAGAAGGTGTTACAGGTGTGATAAACTTGGACACTTGGCAAACGACAAAAATTGCCCAGCTCTAAAAAATATATGTTCAAAGTGCAGAAAGAAGGGTCATCTTGCGATTATGTGTAAAACAAGGGTTTTTGCTTCCTCTTCTAAAGTCAAGTGTGTTGACACAGAGGATGGTGGGGAGGAGGAAGATTTTGTTTGTGGACAAATTGTTGTACAAGTTGAAAGCACAGAAGTGAAGACCAGAACATGTCCGGTAGATTCCATCCTTGTTGAGGGTGAATCTACCAAAGTCTTGTTTGACTCTGGTGCAAAAATTACAATAGTTTCTAAGAATTTTTTTAGCAAGAAGTTGGCAAACAAAGTTTCTCTGAAGAAGCCAGATATAAAACCTCTGGCTTATGGTGGTGAACCTATACCTTTGAGGGGTTACTTTTTAGGGCTGATTGAATATGTGCAACGGTATGTATCAGGAAAGATTTATGTATCCGAAAAAGGTGACAGCATAATAAGCTGGTTTCACCAAGGGGACTTGGGGGTGATGCTCGATCCTAGTAGCAGTACCCCAATCTTGTTGAAAGATAGGGTCAATACTGTCCAAATCAGTAGCACTTCCATTCCTGTCAAAGGAAAAACAGATGTGGTTCAATCTTGCACCTTTTCCAACGGTGTCACCATTGACCACATAAAAGAGAAGTTCCCTAATGTGTTCAGGGAAGGCCTAGGATGTCTTAAAACATTTGAGCATGAGATACGTCTACGTGCTGATGCTCAACCTTCGTGCTCCAAGGTTAGAAGTGTACCTTTGGCAATTAGGGATGAGATGGAGAAGGAATTAAAGAAACTCATGGAAGGAGGTATAATTGAAGAAGTAGAGGGTACAGAGTGGCTAGCTCCAGTCGTCGCAGCTCGTAAGTCTAATGGAAGTCTTCGGCTGTGCATTGACTTGAGGCAACTAAACAAGAATGTGATAGTAGATCATTATCCACTCCCTAATATTTCAGAGTTATTAGTCTTGTTGGATGGTGCGAAAGTATTCAGCACGATTGATCTCATGTCGGCCTATCACCAGATCCAGTTGAAAGAATCATCCAGAGACCTCACCGCCTTTGTGACGCCTTTTGGGACCTTCAGATTTGTAAGGATGCCGTTTGGCCTGGTGTCAGCGGCATCTGTTTTCCAACGTGTAATGGAGAAGGTCCTCAAAGGTTGCAAAGGCGTATGTGTATATCAGGATGATATTTTGGTGTTTGGCAAGAATGAGGAAGAACATGAGCGTCATCTGGATGTGGTGCTTGGAAAATTAGACATGGCGAATCTGACGATCAAAGCAGAGAAGTGTCAGTTTGCCATCTCTAGTATCAACTACTTGGGTCACACCATTTCCCCTGATGGTGTGTTACCTAAATCTGAGTTAGTAGACACCATTACTCGCATGTGTGCTCCCGTTTCAAGAGATGAGTTATTGAAATTCTTTGGGATGATAGAATATTACAACAAATTCATTGAGAATTTTGCAGAACTGAGTGCCAACATGAGAACTCTCCTTAAAAAGGGTGCTGAATTTATATGGAGTGATGCTTGTGAGGAAGAATTTAAACTGTTGAAGGATAAACTCAATAGTGCTCCGTGTCTCAAGAGTTATGATCCTCAAAAAGTGTCAATTATTACCACCGACGCTAGTCTAAAAGGGTTAGGGGCTGTTCTTCAACAGCAGAGTGATAAAGGTATGTTGACTATCATGTTTGCGTCTCGTGCCCTAAAAGATCCTGAGTCTCGCTACTCAGTTATTGAGCGTGAGGCCTTGGCTGTATTCTGGGCCATAAGGAAGTTCAGGAAATTCTTGTGGGGTAACAAATTCATTATTCGAACAGACCACAAACCCCTTTGTGAGGTATTTTCGAAGAAAGGGATAGATTCTATCTCCAGCAGGATCACAAAGTGGGTGGTTGCTTTACAAGAATTTAATTTTGAAACAAGATATATACCGGGTGTGGAAAATGGTGTGGCTGACACTTTGTCCAGATTGGTGAATGTTGGAGGTGAGAATGAGATGTGTGGTGATGAATTTGACGATGACACCCGTGTTTGTTTGATAGATAAGGAGATCGTTTCGGAGGATGAGTGGCAGAGTGAATTGACCTCTGATGTGGTGCTAAGGGAAATTGTATCTTTGATTAATCAAGGTTGGCACTCCAAGAGACAAGCTTCGGAAGAAGCAAGAAAATTCTGGGGTGTAAAAGATGAATTGAGTATGTCCAAGGAACTTTTGTTTCGAGGCACTAGATTGATTCCTCCCAAGAATCTGCGCAGTAGACTGGTTGAATTGTCTCATTTGTCGCATTTAGGTATATCCAAGACTAAAGAAAGACTGCGTGCTTCATATTGGTGGCCTGGTATGGACTTGCAAGTAGAGAGACTGGTGAGAGATTGTATAGAGTGTTCCATGTGTGAGAAGTCCAAGACGGCAAGAGTACAACCCATGATTGTAAGAGATCTCCGAGTGGTCCATGGAAAGACATAGCTTTGGATATCTTGGGTCCTGTTCATTACAATGGGCATCAACTGTTTCTCATTGTTGCCATAGACATGTTCTCGCGATGGCCTGAAGTGCACTTTACCAGTGGAATAGAGACAAAGAATGTCATTGTTTTTTTAGAAGACCTTTTCGCTAGGGAAGGTTATCCCAACACAATTTTGACCGATAATGGTGTGCAGTTGGTCTCGAGAGAGATGGAAGCATTTTTAAAGAGGTGTGGGATTAAACACAAAAAATGCTCTCTATATCACCCAGAAACCAATGGTATGGTTGAGCGCTTTAACCGGGTGCTGAAGGAGGTGATTTCGCTGGCTAAAGGTTGTGGGCTTGATTGGAAAAAAGAGATACTAAAGAAAGTCAATATGTACAGGTTGACTCCGCATAGTACCACTGGCAAATCCCCTTTTGTTTTGTTCAGGGAGAGAACACCATGTACCTTAGTTGAGCCATCCTGGGTGCGTGAGTTGGAGTGTAAGTCAGGGAATGTGGAGAGCACAAAGGTATGGCGGGAGAGAGAGGCTGAAAAAGCAGCAGCCAGGAAGTCCCTCTTCGATTCAAGGAAAGCTGTCAAAAGTACAAAAGTTGCAGTGGGAGATTTAGTAGTCATTAAACACCCTGGTTTAAGCTCTAAATTCTCGAAACCCATCAGAGTAATTAAATTATTCAAGAATGCCATCAAAACTCACGATCATCGCATATGGAACCTTGGTAGAGTTGTTCCTTACAGAGGCACTCTTAGCTCGGCCACCACTAGTTCACACAAATGTAATGGAGATGCAAATGTGTCTGTAAGTAGTCCTAGGGTGTCTCCTAGGTTGAGAGTAAAACCTTTGTATTTGAGAGATTTTGTAAAATAAGTTCTCATGATGTTTATGTTTTTTTTATTTACACTTTATCTGTACTTTGTTTTGTTTTGTTTGGTTTTTGAAGGAGGGAAGGTGTGTGGCATCTGCCTATTGTTGTACTGGTGCCATGGTTACTCAGGAATGCTTGCATGTCATACGCTCCACTGTGTTGCCTAGCCAGAGGAGTAGAATGTAGAGTTTGAATATGAGAAGAGGCTGTTGATGCTATGACATGCCCTGCCTGGATGGGATCCTTTCTACAAGATTAAACTTATCTTCAACCTTGAACACAGCGTCCAGTCATCCTTTCATCAGGATCCCGGATCCTTCAGTCACTTTTACCGACGTTGTGGTGGCGATGGGGGCTGCGCCTTATGTACAATGCAGCGTGGCTTAACGCTGCCTTGTACATAAGGCCCCCTTTCACGCTATGGCTAGCGTGAAAGGGGCGTGCAGTGGGTGTTGTGGTGGGTGTTCCACCGCAACACCTATTGTATTTGAGGCTGCCCCCTATGTACAAGGGTGGCGTACATAGGAGGCAGCGCCAAAATTAAGACCAGGAAAACCCTGGTCTTAAGTTGGCGAAACGAGGAGAAATGCATTATTTCTCCTCGTTTTTGCTTTTTCCATGTGTGCTGCACCACACAAGGAAAGAGCAAAATGCCAATCTTTTGTTTATGTACAGGAAGGTGTCCCTTCCTGTACATAAACAAACCTTTAAAAAAATTCCATTTTGTCACTTTCATGTGTGCTGCATGAAGCAGCACACATGAAAGTTACAAAATGGCAATTTAGGATTGTTTATGTGCAGTAAGGGACACCTTCCTACACATAAACAATCCTCCCCTGCACGCAGAAACCCTTACACTCTGGAGCAAGGGTGCCTGCATTGGCGCTAAGTTGCTAAACGTAGCACCATCGCAGGGGGAAACGCAAGGCTGCACCACATTCTTGTAAATATGGTGCAGCCTTGTGTTTCAGAAGTGGCGGAGCGTGTCCTTAAGCCAAGAAGGCTAATGACACGCTCCGCCACGTCCTTGTACATATCCCCCTAAATGTGTTCTGAATAGTCTTTAGAAAGTGAGTTTTCTCTAAGCTGAGGCCAAGAGACACAGGCGCGGACAGCTGGGATCCTGCTCTCTTGTGTCTTTGGATACTGCGTGCGGTTTGGAATGAGACCATCCGAAAAAAAAGTGAGAACAAGTAAGTCTACACTGAACCGAAATCTTATGAGTATCTTTCTCCCAAGTGCAGCACCAGTGCGCAACTTGAGAGGTGTATTGACCAAGAGGAGGGCACTATAGAACGAGGCGTTCATACAGGTGTGTCCTGAATGTTGACGTTCGGTTGGATGCTTTCTGTAGATTATAATGGATTGCCTTTAGCCCATCTTCCACCCCAAGTCTGGAGTTCATTACCCACCCGCTGCCAAGCCTCTGCCAAGCCTCTGCTGACCAATAGACAAGAACCTCTTGAAAACGGAACTCTTCTTCGAAGCATGTATCTCTTAGTAAATATCAATAACACATTTGACCCAAACTGCAGCTTCCAGCCAATGAATCAATATACCCCCACTACACTTTCAGTCCTAGTCTCATATTAACTAACGCAGAATTGATCCCTCCACAGAAAAAAAATGAGAAAAAACGTATTGAAAATCCACATTCATCCAGAGATAATACCTTTGGAATTTGTTGCACCTTTATCTCTAAGAGACAGACCTCCAGGCACCAAAGTAGGCATTTTGTGGCATACAATTGTGTTTTTTTGTGGCATTTTTGGGCACTTTGTTGTCCCATATCTGGTTGTCCTGTCACTAAAAAGCACTCACTATCCAGCTAATCCACTTAATACCTCTAACCCAGAACTTTTCATTAAAAAATGAGGTCCACTCTATGCCACTCCACTCTACTCTGCACCACTACACTTTACACCACTCCATGCCACTACACTCTGCGCCACTTCATACTACGCCTCTCTTCTCTACCCTGTACCACTCTACTGTATGCCAATGCACTCTTCGCCACTGTACTCCACACCACTGAACTCTTCGCCACTGCACTCTACACCACTCCAGTCTAGGCCACACCAATCTACTCTGCACAACTCCACTCAACAGCACAGTACTCTACGTCACTCTGCAACATTGCACTCTATGCCACTGCACTCCAGGCCAATACACTCTACGCCATTGCACGTTACTCTGCAACACTCAACTGTATGCCCCTGCACTCTATGACAATCCACTGTATGCCACTGTAATATACTCTGCACCTCTGCACTCTGTGCCACTGCACTCTGCACCACTTTACACCATTACACTCTAGGCCACTCAGTGCAACTGCACTCTACCCTGTACCACTCCACTCTACGCCACTTCACTCTACTCCGAAACAATTTACTCTATGCCACTGCACTCTACGGCTCTCTACTCCACTCTGCACCACTCCACTCTATGCCTCTGTACTCTAATCCACTCTACTCTTCACCACTGCACTCTACGCTAATGCATGCTACACAAATGCACTCTGTGTCACTGCACTCTATGCCACTGCACTCTACTCTGCATCACTGTACTCTACGTCACTGCTCTTTATGCCACTCTACTCTGCTCTACACCACTGCACTCTGACACTCTACTCTGCAACATTGCACTTTCCACCACTGAACTCTATGCCACACTACTCCACTCTATGCTACTCAACTCTACACCACTGCACTCTATGACACTGCACTCTACGGCACTATACTCTACTCTGAACCACTTTATGCTACTCTACTCTGTACCACTCTACACCACTGCACTCTATGCCACACTGCTTTACTCTGCACTCTACGCCACTGCACTCTATGCCACTCAACTCTACTCTGTGCCACTGCCCTCTGCCTCACTCAGCTCTACACCACTCCACTCTGCACCACTCTACACCACTCTGTGCCACTGCACTCTACACCATTCTACTCTACTCTGCGCGACTCCACTCTGTGCCTCTCCACTCTGCACCACTGCACTGTACTATGCACCACTCTTATCTACATCACTGCATTGCACCACGCTGCATTGTATGCCGCTGAATTCAATGCCACTGCACTCAATGCCACTGCAATCTACACCACTATACTCTGCAATACTCTATGCCAATGCACTCTACACCAGTCCACTCTACTCTATGCCACTCCAGTGTATGCCACTCTACACAAATCCACACTATGTTATTCCAATACGACTCTCTCTGCCACTCCACTCTTCGCCATTCCACACTACGCACTCAAGGCCACTCTCCTCTATGCCACTAACTTTTAGCCATACTGAACTGCAGCCACGCTGGTGTATAACATGTCTAAAACATATTGGCAAAGCCAAGATCTCTTGCATAGGCAAGACGTATTGGCTTTGCCAATGCTTGTTTTACAAGTGGCAGCTGCAGCTTACATTTTGCAAAAACAACAATTGATGGACAGAATGCAGCTTACATTTTAGCAGTAGCTGCAAGTGTTTCAGTACATTACTCTGCTAACTTCTATCCTGTGGCAGGACGCGTTGCCCACGGGAGCTCTCCTTGTCTACCTTCTTGTTCTGGTGGGACCGGAGTCCCAGGACAACGCCATTCATTCTTGCCCCGCAGTACCAGTCACCAGACGACAACCAGGGGAACTACAGGTCCCAGTGTGCAGTGCGCGCGAACACAGCTGCCGCTAGTGAGGGGAGGCGTTTGACATCGCGCTTAAAGCGCTGCCTCTCCCCGCGGCGCGGGACATTACTCTGCTAACTTCTATCCTGTGGCAGGACGCGTTGCCCACGGGAGCTCTCCTTGTCTACCTTCTTGTTCTGGTGGGACCGGAGTCCCAGGACAACGCCATTCATTCTTGCCCCGCAGTACCAGTCACCAGACGACAACCAGGGGAACTACAGGTCCCAGTGTGCAGTGCGCGCACACACAGCTGCCGCTAGTGAGGGGGAGGCATTTGACATCGCGCTTAAAGCGCTGCCTCTCCCCCCGCGGCGCGGGACGCGCGCGGGCCGCGCCAAGCCCGGGCCAAGGGCGGGCCCGTCCTTGCCCGTCAAAGCCAGGAAGAGGCAGGGCAGGGCCACCCCCCTTTTGTCTATCATCGGAGCTGGAGCAAGGCGTGGGCTAACTACGAACATAAGAGGTACTCTTTGCTGGCTCCTTGCACTTGCATTCATATGTGGAGGAACTTTGGACTTCGCATGTGACCTAGTCCAGTAAATCTGTGAAGTTCTTTTTATAGTAGGGTGTATTGCATAGCTATGGGAAAAAGAAAGTGTATGGAAGGTGGGGGAGGGGGGGTAGACGCGGGCAATGCTAGCAGTTCTCGTAAAGGGAAAAAGGTTAGAAGGATAACTAAGCATGCTGGCAGCAATTGTGTACTTGACCGAATAGATATACTAATTGAGGAATGTGAGGATATTTTAGTATCAGAGCCAAGTTTGCATTTAGATGGGAATCTGGCCCCCACTAGCACAGCCCAAATGGAGAAAGAAAGCTCACGTAAGGGTCCCGCTATTCCCGCCATGTTCCTTACGCATAAGAAAGGTTCGAAAGCCACAGGGGGCGAGAAAGGAGTGAAACCAGTGAAGGCGAGCCTTTCGGCTGATAGTATTGGGAGTCCTGGGAGTCCCCCACTAAATGATGGTAGCTATCCCTGCACTTATGAACCCATAGTACCCTGCTCAAATAGGTTCGCTCTACTGTCAGACACCCAGGGAGAGAGCAATATACAATTATCTGATTTACCATCAGAAGAAATTGTAAAGCCAGCCAGAAATCACACATTAGCCTTCCAGGATTTAGTTCAGGTGGTTTACTCACTTTGGGACGAATTAGGAACCCTGAGATTATCGATTGAAAATCTAACTTCCATGGTTAGGCTCATGTTAGACAGCGGGGCCCGTAACAAAGATAGCGCAATGCTGAGAGATAATAACCTTGCTCCACCAATTCAAAGCGCTGTCCAGGCAAAATTAATAGGTGCCCCAAATGCTGGTGGGTTGAACAATGATACTGCTTTGTATAGTGAGGTGACTAAGCACATAAAACCCATTGTACCATCTATTATTATAAATGAAACATCACCCGCTACACCAAACAGTCATAGGCTCTTAACTGCTGAAGCACCGAGGGAGCACCCACCACCCAATAGGAGAAGGAATACTTGCTCACCTGTAAACCAACGGGATAATAATGGGGTAGGAAGGGGGGGCCTGATTGCAGATAAAACACTTAAAAATAATAAAATATTCATGACGAATGTCCCTAAACTAGCCCCAAGTAGTAGCTATGAAAGTGTAGATTCTTTGACCAACAAGGCAATCCATTGGATACGCCAGGTTAGGGGATGTCGATCTGTGATTAGGGAAGACATCATAAAGGCGCGCAGGCTCACCTACACCACTGAACCATTTGATTGTATTGAATTGATTCTTCAGAGGGAGGAGTTGGCTGAGAACCTGTTTGCTCTTGAGTTTAGAACATGTCCCCCTGCCTATTCTTCTATTCAGCTAAGGAGGTTTTTGCCAGGCAGACAGACCAACCAATATCTTGGCCTGCATGTGGCAGGTAGGGTGGGAAGCTCCACGTTAGAATGCATCGATTGACTGACAGGAGTGCATGAGCAAGGGCCATGTATTGCAAGGGTCGATGATTTAGTCGCCCCGAGGGATAGTTACCTACCTATTAATTCTAATAGTATAAATAGACTTGTTAAACCCACTGAAACGCGATCTTTGCATACCCTTTGTCCAGTGTATCAGCACCAGCTTAGTTATAATTCCCTGAGTCCTATAAACGATATACTGCACACATGCGATGCCCCTGTAAGGGGTTCATTAATGTCATGGAATATTGCAGGCTTGAGCTCAAAATTTACATCTCCTGAATGGCTTATTTTTGTCAATAGGTTTGATGTCTGTCTCTTCCAAGAGACATGGCTTCTGGCACCGCACTTTTGTCCTGGTTTTTTAAATTTTCATATCCCAGCGATCAAAGGAGCAAAAGGTCGACCTGCAGGTGGCCTAACCATATGGATCCGACAAGAATTAGGTGTCAGTGTTAAGGAATTACCATCTAAGAGCAATGATATTCAGGTGATAAGGGTAAACCTAGGCCCCTTAGGGAAAGTTGATATTTATAATGTCTATGTGAGGGGAACCCTTGGGGGCAAGTCTGAAGTTTTAGCGACTTTGCACAGTCTCCTCGGGCTTCACTCAATGGACACCAATGTTGTTATTGCGGGCGATCTAAATACAACTTTTGAACCGCTCACCACCTTAGATTGGAATCTCACTGATGATGAAGATGCCCAATGGGGAATTCCAATGTTAGAACTTGACCCAGTAAAAAAATGGACGGACGTGGTCATTCAGATCAATTCCATTTGCTTAGAAAAGGGGCTAAGGGCACTAAATGGTAGGATGCCCCAAGATAGACAGGGGGCTAATACATTTAATAATGGGTACAGTAAGAGTAGGATAGACTATATCCTTCTGAGCGTGAAATTTTGGCATACAATTGATGACATGGTGGTAAGGGATCGTCCCGAAAGTGACCATAATCCCTTGTGTGCAACCCATGGATGGTGGAAGCATGAGGCACCGCATTGTGGGGAGACTGAATTGCATTCTCGGGATTTAGTCCCTACTAATGACACAAGGCGGCTGAAATGGTCACGCATAATTGAAAACCCTGAGTCCCTGGGTAATATCAATAAAGATGCTGATAGTACTATATTAGAGCTAGAGCATATTCTATCTTCTAATGGGAAATTGGAGCTTCTCATACAGTCACATGAGAGATTTTTTATACGTATGAGATCCCACTTTGTTAAGCGCTGTAGACCAAAGAAACAAGCAGATTTGAAATCATGTTGCTGGTACAACAAAGAATGCAGGCAGGCAAGAATCTTTCTTGGGAATGCTATCAAGGGTGGTGAACCGGTTAACGTACGTATAGCTAGGCAAGAATATAAAAGATCTATATATAAAGCTAAATGCTCATGGGATGAGCAAAGATGGCAGGACCTTAAAGAAGCCAGCTCGCAGAATAATAGTAAACAATTCTGGAGCATTATAAAATGGGGCAGAGGGGGCCAACCTGAGCAACCACAAAACCATGTTTTACAGGAAGATTGGGTCAACTATTTTAAACCGCAATATGCTCGTAGTTCAACCGAGAAATATAGGGACGACCCTAGCCATGTGCTTTATGCAGATGAGGCTTTTAATTCTAATGATGTTGTTCTAGCTCTTGGAGCAGTGGTTGGAGGTAGAGCGCCGGGACCAGACGGTGTTCCCGCCGACGTGTTCCTCTATGATAAACAAAGATGGGGCAGATATATTCTGTTGGTGGCTAATGCTGTGGCCCAGGGCGCCCCCATACCGGATTCCTGGAAAGGAGCAGAGATAATCCCCGTATTTAAAAAAGGAGACAAATCTCTTCCGGGGAATTATCGGCCCATTAGCCTGATAGATAGGATACAAAAGATAGTGGGTAGGTTGATCCTGAATAAAATCCAAGTCTGGATCGAAGACAGTAACATACTGTCACCCTTGCAAGCAGGCTTTCGAGCGTATATTAGTACAATCGATCAGGTGTTCCGTTTCATTCTTCTATACTGGAAGATAGTGATTTTGGGTAAAGGTAGTTTGTATGCTGCCTTTGTCGATTTAAGATCAGCGTTTGACCTTGTTCCCCGCTCTAGTTTATGGGCAACGCTGAATGAACTAGGTCTTCCCAAAGAGCTATTAACACTTATAATGAGGCTACATGAGGGCAATTATGCCAAAATTCGATGGGGCACGCAGGGTATGGTCACCAGCCCGTTTCCAGTTGAAAGAGGGGTGCGCCAAGGTTGTGCTATGGCACCTACGTTATTTTCTTTGTATATTAATGGTATAGTTGACTGCATGTCGCCAGTGAATACGGATGCCCCCTCTTTAGCAGGTGTAAAAATCCCGATTTTAATGTTCGCCGATGACACATTAATAATTTCAAAGACTCCAAGTGGCCTCCAGCGAGCTTTGTTAATTTTTGAAGATTTTTGCTCTGCTCGTGGCCTTGAAGTCAATGTGTCAAAAACGAAATTTATGGTTTTTAACCCACACAGAACTTTTAAAGGTAATATTTTAATGAATAATCGTCCACTAGAACAAGTTAGAGCATTTACTTACTTGGGGGTGAATATACAGAGCGATTTAAAGTGGAACTATCAAATTGACATGGCCACATTAAAGCACCGACAACTCTCGGGAGCACTAAGCACTGAGCATAAAAAGTCATTTACAAAACCAATCAGACCCGTGCTCCAAGTGTATGATACGAAAGTTGTCAGCTCAGCCCTCTATGGTGTAGAACTATGGGGGTTTGAGAACATGGCTAATTTAAGTATTTCAGAAAATAAGTTCCTGCGTAGCATTACTAATCTCCCCCAAAGTACCCCAATATGCCCGTTACGATATGATCTTGGAAGAAAATCTATATCCGATGTTGCCAAACTGCGACCAGTGTTATACTGGCGCAGGTTGTGGACAACACCTGAATTATCATCGTATGCAGCGGGCTTTTTAGATGTAATAAAATCCGATAGCTTCCACAAAATTGGCTGGCTACGGGGAGTCAGAAATGTTCTAGTGGGTATTGGTATGAACGCGTTGTGGGAGAACCCAATTGAGGCCCGCTTCCCCTCCAAAAAGATCTTAAAGGAAAAGTATTGGGAGATGGTTACATATAATGTTTTGAGAGATACTGATTCAGCCACTTTGACAGGAACTTTCTTAGAATTTAAATATATTCCAAGCTTAGAAATATACTGGGACACCATTACCAAACCGTTGGACAGGAAATTGTATTTTCAGTTGAGGGCAGGTTCACTGCCCATAAGATCCTTTACAGCTAGGTGGTCCCTTTTAAGTGATGATAAGTGTCCTGCTTGTGCGGTCCATAAAGAAACAGTCGCACACTAGCTTTTTGCCTGCCCTGCTTATGCAGCCCCTCGACGGGTCTGGTTGAGTCCTCTATGTAAATCATTAGGTACTAGAAGGAGTGTAGAAGCCGAAAGGATTATACGTACTAGTACCTTACCAGCAATCTCATTAGCAGTTGCAAAATACCTAGGGTGGATGTGGGTAATAAGGCTTAAATCGATGTCTGTGTGAAACATCTCTGTGTACTATGATTAGCTAGCGTACTGAACCAGTATTGTATATGTCTCCCTGTTATATAAATTTATTTTGTTTTGCCTAGATTAGGTAAAACCATTATTAGAGCAGAAGTGGGCCGTATTGAGTTTTTATGATTGTGAATTTTGTATAAGTTTTAATAATGGCAGATGTGAAGTTTTTTATAAATTTTCCACCAACTTGACTGCTTTGCAATCTATGTACGACATTTTTATGTACCCATATTCAAAACTTTTTTGTAACGTGCTTTTATGACCACATGTCGAATAAAGCCTGTTTGGATTGGTGTTTCAGTACATATTTCTGGGCAGGGGGTACGATTTATTTTTTATATTCAGACTTTGACTTAGAGCAAATACCGGAGAAGTAGAAAAAGGGAAAGGAGGAATAGGATGGTAGGAAAACAATGGTGAAAAATGTTGAAAGCATGGATGAAAAACAACCTGCAAAATAAAAGAAAGTAACTGTGGGTTATGGAAAAAAGAAAAGTAATGTTCAGTCAGTATTAGACTGCTTTATTATTTCCAAGCCCCAGAATTTGGCAGCACAGGTGGTACACATTTAAGAAAAATCCTGTACTGTAACACCTATATATTTTTCTTTTGGTCTCGCCTAGGCAGCACTTGTGCTGTCTCTTCGAGACATGTTGTATTCATAATATGGGCTTTAAGCTTCGCCCATGTTCTGTCCATGTTTTTAATTGGCTCCTTTGACTATCTGTTGGAATGCATTTTTTTCTTTGGCTAATTTCTTTAGTAGTCCCTCCTTTTCTACTCTTGTAACCTCCCCTAAGGACTGCCCCTGTTACATGTGACAATACTCTGTAGTTTCATTAACAATTTCTCAGCACTCATTGTTAATGATTTCGTCATCATAGCTGGTGTTCAAGGCACAATAGATACCCACTTCCCCAACCGCACTTCCCCGACACGTTGGTTCTGTAATTTAATTGGTGTTTTTCATTTGTTTCTGTTCCTTAGTGTTCACCACAAGCAAAGCTAAATAAAAAACAATGGTGCATTTTATACGCAAGCTAACAACAATCTCACTTTCAATAAAAGCAAGTGGAAAAGTATGCTCAGCTACAATGTTTCTCTTTATAATTACATTAAGGGGGCAGTACCTTATGTGGCTAATAGAGGTCCCTTTACAACTCCAAAGGGCCACCTAGTAACATTTGGCAATACTGCACCCTTTCCTTGCTCTTGGATTTTCTTTATTATTCATGCTGCAGCTGGGATATTTTTTAACAAAAAAACCTCTAACAAACATTATCATTTGCAGTGCCAATAGCTCAAACGTTCAATAAAGCGAGACCTATTGCATTGCAAATGCTTGTTTAATTAGTCATTGAGCCTCTGTTATTGTTTCATATGAGTGCTGTTTGGGTTAGTTTCTGCATGCATTGTTCTACCTCTACCCTATCACCCTTGATGCCCCCACCCCCCAGCCTACTATCACCCTCCCCCACCCACTCCCCTCACCCAAGCTCTGGTTCGCACTTAAGCGAATAAGCATATGAGGATGATGACCTACAGTTAAAAACACAACCATCAGTACATAAGTTTCATTATCTGTACCTTTTGTCCTCTGCTCACAGTGTACCTACCATGCACAGGCCTTTACAGGTGCTTTGAAATATGAAACCCTTAACAAGGTTATTTTCAAATCATCCATTGGCCTGTTACAAACATGGAAACTTAGAGCTTTTCAACACAGACCTATACTTAGTTTAAAATTAGCTCCAATTCTCAAATGAAGGTTTACATCTGATATGTCACTGATTGTGCAGATAAGGAGAGTAGATAAAGAAAAGAGCTGTGGGGGGTGTTCACGCTTTCTCCTCAAAGCAGTTCCCATACTATGGAGGCGAGGAGAAGCCAGGTCTCTTTCCCTGGTAAAAAAACATTTGAAGTTCATCTCTGCCCTACTATGACTTCTCAGGTAGGCAGGGGCTGAATGCATGTATCAAAAGGGGAAAAGAAAGACTGCTCCAGGGCCAACACTGAGGATTCCCTGAAGACACGCAGTGGCATGTAATGACATGCAGCACTTCAAAGCCAAAGGCAAAGCATCACTTTATGACAACACGGGAGCAAGAGAATAACAAACAAACATGGCAGGGAAGAAATACGTGGCGGTTCAATTTTTCACACCAACTTAGTTTAAATACGCGGACATTGTGAAATGCTGGAGGGTCTGAAGAGAACTATTCAGCTTAACATCATTCAAAAAAGAGCTGGAACATTTGACTTAGAGTCATTTTCAGACATAATTAACCTTCCTATTGGTACCAGGCCACTTCTTCTTGCCTTAAACTTAACCAACTGGTGTTCAATCATGCATATTTTGACTCATCGGGCTTGAGTCACAAACAGATGTGTTAAAGTATGCAAGAATATTTCCTCTTCCTGCATAGCCATAGTAAAACATTTCAGGAATTTCCACAATGTACTGAGTCTAATTGTGGAATTATGTGGCAGTCACAAATTTCCCGTTGTATTCCAGGAAAACCAATGGAGCTTCTTTTTAGGTTTAGTCTGGCAGTGCAGCAGTCACTAGCCCTTATGTGATCAATACAAAAAAACTTTGCTTACTACTAATGAGAGATAGGCGTTGGCTCCACCCACATGTAGATCTTCTTCTCTACTGGACTTGATTGGGCAAAAATTGTGTACTTTTGCTGAAACAAGTTACTTGTAGTGCACTGATTAATCTCAATATAGTAGTAGTGAGTTGATTATGGTGGCAAGTCAATTGTTGGACTTGGTTGTTTCTATAGGGGCACCCACAAACTTTTAGCCTCTGCCACTCCTATATTTCTGAACCCGTTTTTGTTGGCTGTAGGACTTTATGCAAGTTAGCACTGCTAACCAGTGCTATCATGCTTGCGGACTATCCATTAAACATAGTAAATTTGCCTTAAACACAATTGGCACATTTAGTTTACTTGTAAGTCTCTAGTAAACTAGTACTTTCTTCCTTCCCTCCCTTCCTCTGAAGCAGGTGAAGATTTGTTCTAGGCTAGACTATTGTAACAAACTGTATTTGTCAATAAAACAGCAACTACTAAACTACAGTTAGTACAGAATGCGGCCATGAGACTGATAATTGAAATTCCTAAACACCAATCAGTCTAAGCGGGGATCTCCAAATTGCATTGGCTAACGGTGAACAAACACATTACCTTTAAGGCTTTATGCATTGTTCATAGGGTAGAGCAAAATATCAGCCCCGGAGGACTGACAAAGATGTTCCGGAGATATATCCCCACTGGACATCTTCGGTCTGCTAGCTACAATCTTGTAGTTGTTCCCAAATTTAGGAAGACCAGTTGGGGGCAGGGCTATTTCTGTGGCCACAGCCAAAAAGTTGGAATTCTCTCACACGGCCATTAGTGATTTGCAGAAGCACAATATTTTCCCAAAGCTCTAAAGACCTGGATTTTAATTTTTTACTTTATGGCTAACAATTTTTCCTTGTCAGAGGAGTTTTTTCTTTCTGTATTTTTCCTTTTGAGCTCTCCTTTCTTTAGCGCCTTGATGCCTTTTGGTAATTGTGCGCTTTATAAATCTTTGTCATTTCATTTCATGCTACATGCACCCAGGGCCTGTAAATTAAATACTACTAGCAGGCCAGCATTACTTATTGTGCCACCCACTCAAGTAGTCCCTTAAACATGCCTCAGGTCTGCCATTGTAGCTCTGTATGCAGTTTTAAAACTGCCATTTTGACCAGGCAAAATAAACCTCTTGCCAGGCCTAAACCTTCCTTTTTAATATATATAAGTCACCCCAAGGGTAGTCCCTTAACAGCCCATAGAATAGGGTGCGTTTAATTGTAATTGTAGGAGCATTTATGTAGCGTTTACTACTCCTGACAAGGCGTTGAATTGCTTTACGCCAGGTAGCATGCTGCTCCGGAACCCAAGATTAGTGGTAAGTCCAGTCTTCTTGGTTTCTGTTAGTTATTAAGATTAGTCTTGTGCGCTCAATGCAAACCATTCCATGCAGTCATTTCAGTTTCTTTATGGTGGACTAAATCACTACTGGTTGGTTGTGATCATTAGTGTGGGGTGTGTGAGCTCATGCACTTGGTTGGTGGGATTAATAGAGGAGTTAGAGAAGATTAGGGATTGTTATGTTACAAAGGTATGCTTTACAGAGGAAGGAGGAGAGATTGTGATCTTGTAAATGAGTTGTTGGAAATTTGCAGCAATAGTGTAATGGAGAATAGGCACACAGGCATGTGTCTGCTCAGAGAGAGGAGGTATGCAGAGGATGGAAGGTAAGGGGAGGGACATTAGAAAGATAAGAAAAAAAGTAGAAGGGACATACAGACGTTTTAATTAAAGAACAATTTTTAATGCCGGATTTGATTATTATGGAGAATATTTTTGAGACAGCATGCAGCATGAGGATACAAAAATTTAGAGAGAAACATTATTTACTTATGAAGCCTGCGCTATATTATTATTCAGAAAAGTTGGGCATGTACTTTTTAAGTTCTACAAGCCCTGGTTGTGAAAAAACATAAGATAGCACTGGACTACCTTATTACATTTAATAAGTGATAACGTTTTGAAATGGAGCAGGTAGGAAAGTAATGTTTGGTACCTAAGGAATTGTAATTTAAAGCCCTCTTTAATAGTAAAGTTGGATTTTAAGTCAAAATTCTGAAACTGCCGCTTTTAGAAAGTTGTAAATAACAATACAATTGCCAGTACTGACTATTACTCTGAAATTATATTTTAGTTTGTGATCACATAACCATATTGTGTTGTGTATGTGCTGTGTATGATTAATTATTTGAGTATTTACTGAAACGAATGATAAGTATGGCAACTTGTGATGAAGATTTGTTGTTCAAAAAAAGTGTTAAAATAAATGGTGATTACATCAATTTGGTTGTGCGATCATGGACTAAAATATAATTCATGAGTAATAGTCAGTACTGGCAATTGTATTTGTTATTTACGTATTTTAGTGGCCCAGCCTTATTGACTTTGGGCCCAACCCCTGTTGTATGTGATTTACTTTGAGAAAGTTGGCATTTTCTTGTCTTGTAACCATTTGGTTCCTGTAGCCTGTATCCTGGGGCACGTGACTAGATGTACTTGCAAGCTGGCCTTTATGTATTCCTCAGAGAGAGTATCACAATAGAGGGCCTGGGTGTTGGGTGACCATATGTTGATCTTGTTCCCTATAGGCATTTGATTGAAAAATAGTTGTGTAAGTCTGCCCTAAGAAGTAGTTCCATTGCCAACCAGTGAATAATTGAGGAAAAAATGGCAGGTACTCATCCAGTTGATTGTAGGGAGGGGCCAGGGGTTCAGAGGCAGGGTTTGTCCTGGGGCTTAGAGGATGGCTACGATAGGTGCATTGAGAGGGAATGAGATTTTCTAGGTGCACATCAGCAGTGCCTGGCAATCCTTGAAAGCAGTGGGGCATACCACCTATTGTGATTCAGTGTCAGGGTCAGGCACACATTTGTGATCAGTAGGCTACCCCCTGCTCACCCAGGGACAAAGTATTTGAGTTGGGAGATGGGTAAACAGGATGGCTAATGGCCATCATCTACCTGCCTACATCCTGCTTGGGTCGAGAACTTACCTATGATGAGCTTTGAGAGTGTCCTGAAATACCTGGGATTTTGTAAAGTTTAGAAAGTCCTACACCAGTGGCACACTAGAATACTTGAGCAAGAAATGTCAGATTCCCCAGCTTTGTGAGAAACTGAGCCACCCCAGAAGGTTCTCGGAAACTTGTGGAACAAGCTTGCTAATTGCTTATAACTCACATTTTCTTTAAATGTGACCTCACTCATTTGATTTGTCACCCAAATGAGTGTACAGACTCACTCACTTGGTGTGAATCTTAAACTTTGAGTAACAGAACTGCTCATTTAAGTCTTGCATTTTAGTGAACAGTCTCACTGGGTGCAAATTGCCCAACAATGAGCACATTCTCACTCAGCGGACAAGAGTATGTGAGATCGCAGGATATGCTTCATTACTTATTTTTGCTCTGTCCCTTCGAAGGAGATTCTCAGATAATCAGTTACAACATATGATTAAAAATCTACTTGGAAGAAACTGGATGGAATAATGAAATGAAATGAAAAGTAGTGTAGATAGTATGGGCCCGATTACGATATCGGTGAGACCGACAACTACGTGCCATTGGTGTCGGTCTCACCTACATCTACAACCGCGGTCAGACCGTCGCATTACGATGCGGTCAGTCGGACCGTGTTACCCCAGGGACCGCCTAACAGCTTCCGACGGGCTCCTAAAGTCGGTCAGATTGCATTCCCTACTATGGAGGAAGTGCCTTCTCAGGCACCGCTGAGGGGATTAACATCCACCTTTCTGCCAGCTATTTCACGTTGGTTCTTCTGACATGAAAAGGCTGGCTGAAAGGCATTTCTGGGGCCCCTAGTAGGGCCCCTGTCTCCACTGGCCCTCCGCTATGGGCCCTGCCCCCCTAACCATCCCTGCATCATGTGGCAGGCACCTCATGGTGCCTGTCACAGGGTGCAGGTATGTTTGCAAATATTTCTTTACCACAATAGACCCCACCAATATTGGGTACGATGGAGTGGGAGAGGATTTTCTTTGGGGAGGGACAACCGTTTGTGTTCTCCCTTGAAAAGGACCAGTTTGGACCCTATATGACCCTACAGTACTTCCATACATCTGCTTCACATGTGTTCCAATTCTACGCATACAATAAGAGATTGCCACCTGGTTCAATCCGGGTCCTTCTGTTCTAGGAGTTAACCCCCTACTTTTGGAGATCGTTCACCTCACGGTGGGGCGGGGGAGGGAGTCCTATAGTCACACTTTCGTCAAGGATCTGAAAAAAGCCCTGGACCCTGTTGGGGCCTCCAGGGGGCTGACACGTGTCGACCTGACCATTAGTGGCTATTAGCACCATAACAGGGTTGTTACTGTCCCACTTTCTCTTGTTTTTAGCTATCCCTCCTCCACCGAAGAATAAAGATTAGTGAGTATTGACTGGTAGGCGGTAAGGATTTTTATTGGACTCTTCCTCTTTTTTCTCTTAGTTTCCTTCTAATGACCGACCTGTAGCCCTAAATAATGGGTTTGTTCGCCATTAGAGGATTCTTTGACGAACGCGGGATGGCTGTTGATGAAGCCTGACGCCCGGGGGGTGTGTGAGGCCATCCTGATCAATTTTTCTGCACACCAGTGTAAATCCATAATACTGGATGAGTAGAGTGGCCAATCAGTTGATACGCATTTTCGGTGAGTAAATGTCTACACAATAAGGTGTGAAAGCGCACAGGTAGGGCTAGAAGTATAGGGACCCTTTTGTTTTTTGTGGTTTATGTGTACAAACATGCCTTGTAGCATTGGGGCTTGTGGTGTGGCCCTTTTCCGTGCCGCAGCACAAGCCTCAATGCTAGGAGGCATGTTTCTGACTGCCTCCACGGCGGTCGGATGATAATTTGGCGGGCGGAACTGCAGACTACCTGTCGGCCTATCCTGTTCCCGCAACGATGGTAGTCGGACTCTCGTCCGACCACCATCATGATCAGCCCCTATGTTACGTAAGAGGCCATGTGATATTACATTTTATTAAAATGTCTTTATCCCCTACAGCATTTTAGAAATTGTATTTAAACATGCATACATCATGGTACAACATGTACTGGAAATGTTCCCAATTGCCCTTTTAGAGCCTTTGACTTCTGACAAAGGAATGTGAAATTTGGATTTTAAAGGCGCTATTTTACCCTATGGAGAGGTACAGCAGAACCCTCTTGGACGAAATCTGTCTTGCTTGCTGCAAGTCAGAGCACTTATTATGCTGCAGCACTTTCCTATATTAACCCTGTCGTTTTGAGTGCATTATGCAGTCACATGTTGCCAGTCATAGAGAAGCTTTTCCTGTTGTTCCACAGTTTTTATTTAATTGAATTTTTAAGGACTGTTCTTCGTTTAGTCACTGAAAACTCTTACTACGCTCTCAGACTAGCTGCTACTACTCCTGCTCTTCAACTGCACATACACAGGCCTCATCAGTTTCGGGGCTTGTACACTACTAATCCTGCTGCCCACCATTATCCATGCTAGGTCTGGGCTAGTGATAGACCTGCTATCCTTGGGCTCAGTGCCACACAGTGCCTTGTTAAGGAAATGCTGTGGACAGCATCCCCCCAAAACTCAATTTTACTGGGAACATGTGCTGAAAGGCTGGCCTACAATCAAACTGAGACATTGAGCGTGAACTTCCCAAAAGTAGATTGAGTCCAAGCAAGAGACAAATGTACTGTCTAGCCTGCAAACATGTGTGCGGTTAATATCAGGTACGACTGAATTTCCAGCTGAATACTTAGCTTCTGTACAGGGGATGGAACGTTTGCCTCAGTAAGTATCTGGATTCCATAAATGCACTGCACTGTTGTTAGATCGGACTCTGGCATTGGAATGGACATGGGACCTACTTTAAAGCACCCTTTTTAAAAATGTGCAATTTAGTGCCCCTAGCCAAACGCAAAACATAGTGTCAAAGTGGCACAGTGCATGCCTTGTGTGCATACATATCATAAATCAACTTTATTTCCGCTCATTTGAACCATAAAAGTGCACAAAGCAGAACAGTGTATATAATTAAAAAATATTACGGAGAATCATTCAATTCAAAGCAAAAAATAAATAGTCATACAACATCAATCGTCAAATGGAATACCACACAGCTCAGATAAAACCAATGGAACAAAAACCTCAAAAGAAGTCCTAAAAGGAAGCTCGTGAGGGGTGTGTTATGGCCCACTGGGTTATCTAAGCAGAGAATCAAACATATTGAGGACAGTCAGTTCTACGATGAAAAGCATGACGATCTATCATATAAATCAAGATAAAATCCATAATTACCACATAAAATTCCTAAAACATTATATAAGAGCTGTAGCCCACTGCTTAATAGCACATTCAATATATGTAGCAGCAAAGAAGCAAATCTTGATTGTGGGTAAAGTTTGCAGGTAAATAAAGGCAGCTCTACAGTAACGAATGTTGGCCGCCCTGAAAATGGGCGCCAAGTAACGTTTCCTCAGCAGCGAGTAAAATTTACAAAATGATATAAAATGTAAGGTAGTCTGTTGAGATTTGTCGTCACATGGGCATGAAGGGAGTTGTGAGAAATAAGTGCCTCGTGATGGAAAAGCAGCAAGAAAGTGCACCGTGCAAAGCCTGAGTCTCATCAGTAAAAATGTATGGTGTAAGTTTCCCACCCATACTATGTATGGCACAGGACCTTCGACCGGACAAATCCCCACATAGGACTGGACCGTTGGCTTGTCTACAGCACTCCGCATTCTGTTCTCCAGGCATCCCTCTAGAAACGCATACTTCAAAGTCCTATTAGATCCTGCTAGGAGAGGTAAACAAGTCCTCCCGTCCCATGGTGAAACATAGATTCTGTATGTACTTCAACCAAGGAATACTGAAGCAGTGGTCAAGTGTTAAGCAATCTGCAAGCATAGCCCTATTAAAAGATGCCTGGCTTTTGGTCCATATTCTAAGCCACAAAAGGAGGGGTTGAATTTTGATACGGTTGCTATCATAATCAATCCTTACCTCAGTGTGGCAAACAAAGGAGCTAGTCCTTTCGGGACAGCTAGCAATCTCTTGATGAAACTTTTATCGATTTTTTCAAGGGCCCCCTGATCTTCAATGCCCCACAGGGATATCCTGGTGCTGAGCAGGTGTGTGTGCGTAGCCCTGCCTACAGCAGGTTGGTTAATTGAAAAGCCAGGTCTTCAGCTTCTTGTGGAATTCAAGAAAAGAGGAGGATGCCATGATGTGGAATGGGAGGCTGTTTCACACTTTTTGAGTGATGTAAGAGAACACCCGTCATCCAAATCTGGTTCTATGTATGTGTGGGATGAGTGAGAGTAGGAGTCTTGCAGAGTGGAGGGGTCTGGGGGTTGGTGGAAGGAGATGACTGTTTATGTAGGTGAGGTCTAAATTGTGTGAGTGAGGAGTTTGAAATGAGAGTGTTTGTGTATCAAGAACCAGTGGAGCTCCCTGAGGTATGGTGTGATGTGAGTTCTGTGTTGGAGGTTGAGGATGATTCTGGATGCTGAGTTCTGGATGGTTTGTAGTCTTCTAGTGAGTTGCTTGGGGAGACCAGTGTAGAGTGTGTTCCCGTAGTCCAATTTGCAGGTGACTAGGGCGTGAGTGACAGTTTTTCTAGTGCTGCTTAGTTAGAAGCCAGTTGAAGATCTTCCTCAACATCTTCAGGGTGAGGAAGCAAGATGCAGTGACTGTGTTGACTTATGCTGTCATGTCCAGTTTGCTGTTGGTGATTATTCTGAGGTTTCTAGCATGGATGCTGGGTGTGGGTCTGAGTTCGGCCATCCACCAGTTCTTGCCGAAGATCACTTCTTCTGTCATGTCAGTGTTGAGTTTGAGACAGTTGGCTTTTATCCAGTTAGCAACCTTGGTCATGCGCAGGGTGAATTTGTTTCTTGTGTCAGGGGGCTTATCTGAGGGGGAGAGTACAAGTTGCTTGTCGTCAGCGTAGGAAAGGATGATGATGTTCTGTGCACAGATGACATTGGCCAGAGGGATCATGTATGCTTTGAAGAGGGTGGGGCTGAGGTATAATTCTTAACGCACTCTGCAGATGGGTTTGCAGGCTTCTGAGGAGTGAGGTGCTAGTCTGACAACTTGTGTTCTAGTTGTTAAAAAGAAGAAGATTCAGCGAAGAGTGCGTCCTAGGATGCCAATCTCATGCAGGTGCTTGAGGAGGGTGGGTTGTGAGACCATGTCAAATACTGCAGAGAAAGCCAGGAAAATGAGGGCTGCCATTTCTCCTCTGTCAAAGATCTTACAGATGTCATCTGTGATTGTGATGAGTGCTGTTTCTGTACTGTGGTTGGGCTTGAATATGGACGGCATCATGTTGAGGAGCTGGTGGTCGCTAAGGTGGTCGGCGAGGCATCGGTTGATTTGTTTCTCTAAGACCTATGCTGGGTATGGTAGGAGGGAGATGGGTCAGTAGTTGGAAACTGTGGCACGGAAAGCGGGTGATTTCTTGAGGAAGGACATGATGGAGGCATGTTTTAATTTGTCCGGGAATGTGGCAATTGGATGGAAACTTTGCCGATGGGTTTCAGTACTTTGCTGATCAGTAGAAGCCCTTTGAAGAAGGCGTGGTGAGAGCAAGGGACAGATGGGGCTCCAAAGTGGATGGCCTTTGTGGTAGCAGTGAATTCAACAGTAGTGATGGCAGGCCACAAAGTCAGAGTTAGACTTTCAGCCATGATGGAACGTTTAGCTGCTCCAGTTTCTGTATATGGAGGTGCATTGCACTGCACTTTATAAACATGGGAGCACTGTGGCATGTTTAGCTTATAGTATTGTTGAATAAAATTTGATATACAACTGGGCTGTATGACATGCACTTCAGTAGGGGTTTACAGTTGTGTTTTCAGCAGCTTATGGTTTTATGTATATATTAATGGTGCCAAGAATATCCCTTACTTCTTCAAATAACTGCAAAGGAATGCCCCTAACCCCACCCCTTACTCTTCCCTCCAGCTGGCCCAGTCCTTTTTAATTGCTACACACTGTTACTTGTTAGGAAACCTCAGGCTCATACCTCCTTAATATTATTAACTAAACAACACCATGACAATAAAGATGGCACACCCTACAGTACACGTATAGGGTGTTTGACAGTGTGGGGTTTGATTGGTCCCAGCATTTTAACCATAGTGTGATGCAGAGCCTATAATGGTATTGGTGATCCACACTGTCTTCATGCGAAAGTGAACCTCTCTTGAAATATTGAACCACGAGTCAGCCGGGGCATGGCACACTGGTATTCAGCTGTCAGAGAGGTGACCAGATCGGTTTTGCTCAGATACCCTTTTTAAATCACTTCCCACCACCACTTGAACCTGACCAGTCCTCTGGTTGTACATCATGGGTACAGATGCTCTTGTTGGCCAAAGAGAACTTCTGGTTCTCCATAGGAGGAAACTGAAAAGTGCCAGTACTCAGTACTGGTGAGTACTGGCTGATTTAAAGATTTGCATATTAACTAATAATGACATTGTTAACTTTGACTTCAGGTCAAATACAGTAGAAATGGGTTGCACATAGTGTTAACCTATGACCAATAACTAAGGAAGGAGTTTAACATTGTGAACTCTCTGACAAATATTATACGAAGGGATCTTACATAGAATAGATTGCCAAAAACATATGAAGTGTCATTACACTGTGAACTGTGACCAATGCAATAGGAAGGGTTTTACATTGTGAAATCGATGACACGTGCCAAAGGGAGGGGCTTTACTTTATTAACCTTTGAAAAATGCAATAGAAATATGTTTTATATTGTGATCTTTCACAAATGTAATAAACAGGGGGTTCCATTATGAACTCTCTCTCTGAGAAATGCAATAGAGAACGTTTTTACATTGTGTCCTTCATAACAGTCAACTTGGGAAGAGGATTTACATGTTGACATATTTAATAAATACAATAGGAATGGGCTTTACACTGCTAACTTTCTTAAAAATGCAATATGGAAGAATTAATACATATATCTCTATTTAGGTCCGGTCACTGTAAAGGATTGGTGTCTTCAGATTGAGAGTTAAAGTTCAAGTGTTTATATACTTTGAATCTGCCTCAGCTTTTTGACAGGTCTCTCTTGGCACGGAGGCCGCGGTTCTGTTTATGTTCAAAATAAAGTAATCAGGCTTGCTTTGTGGAGAATTAAAAATGGTGACAAAATCCATGGGGTTCTTATTTTATGTAGTGAATGACTTAACAAGGCATGCAGACTTAACATTTTTGCTTGTGAAAAGACTCCAGTTTCCCAATCAGTCCACATAAGAGCATTGCTGGTTTTTAGCTGCTGGTGTTGGAATTGCCATATGATTCCTCGCAGAAACAGGAGCAGACTGCATTTTCAGGGTTAGCTGCTTCTGTGATACTTCTTTAGATTATGCAATTCGCACCCTGATCTTTCAGCGTCACCTTTAAGGAGGAGTTCTAATTTATAATTCCAACAGGAGTAAATATAACTTTATATATTTATTATTTTGAGTACATCATTTTGTTGCCTGAGCATAAAAATAATTTTTCTTTTATGTTTTACTGTATTCTGAGTTTCTAGCACACAGCACCTCCCTGAGTGAGCCTTGAACCTCTCTGCCTGGTTACTCTGACAAATTTGCCTTTTCTAATTTTTCCTGAGTTTTGCCTTTTCTGGATCCTATTTTTGCTGGTATTAGGACTCTGTGCACGGTAACACAGCTATTCAGTACCACAGTGCATGTGCTTCCGTCCAAAACTTGTGCTGGTAAAATTGGTTTCAACCAATTGGTTTAATGTTCCTGTAATGCCATAGCAGATGGCACAGAAAATGAGTTAAATATCATATGCAGCTTGAAATGTGTATTTGCTCTTCCCACATATATGACAAAATATAATGCATCCAGGAGCCATACTGTGCCCGGGCTTTTCTACAGATAAAAGGCACTGAAGTAACACATGGCAAGGAAAAATGCCTTTATCATGTAGGAAAACCTATTTTTATACATTAAGGGCCTTATTACGATGCGGTTCACATAGCCTCTGACCACAGGTCAGAGGCTTTTCGAGCCTCGTCGTGGTTTCAATTCCGACCGCTACATTACAATGCAGGCGGTCGAAAGTGAAACCAGCCAGTCATTCCAGCTGGATTCAGATGGGCTCAAGGAGTCCATCGGCCAGTCAGAGACCGACACGTGAGATTACGATGCTTGGTTTCTGACAGGATTTCCATGCGGGGCTTTCCTGACATGGAAAGCCCGTCGGAAAGTAAGTTTGGGGGCCCCTAGTATGGTCCCCTTCTCCCTGCGGCCTCCGGTTGGGGGCATAGGTGCCCCCCTGTTAATTCCTGCACCATGTGGCAGGCACCTTGAGGTGTCTGCCATGCAGTGCAGGGATTAACAGAATCTCCCATTTTTCTATGAGATCTTGTGCTACAGCCGGTTTACTGCTGCAGCACAAGCACCCATTGAGAAATGGGAGTATGAGACCGCACCATGTGCGTCCCATTGTGACTGCAGTGTCGGACCGCCAACCGGAGGTCGGTTGGTCCCAAGACCGCGACTGTATCTGTCAGAGGCAACTCAAACCGACATTGTAATCGAGCCCTATGTATTAAGTTATTAAGTATTAAGTATTCATCAATAGACCATATAAAGCTTATAAGGCAGGCATAACTAGAGCTTGCCTTATAAGCCCATAAGGAAGTGTACCTAATATATCAATGATAGCACACTGTATATTTAAACGTTTGCCCTCACAGTGACTGAAGGCCTAAAACATATTTCACTGTGTATTTCCAGCTATGTGCTCTCACAGTAACTGAAGGTCTAAAAGCTGATTCACTGTGTAGTTCCAGCTAAGTGCCCTCAGAGTGACTTGAAGGCCTAAAAGCTTTTTCACTATGTAGGTCTGCGCTGGACAGGCCTAGGTACGATTAAAATATTTAATTGTATATCTCTGTTGGGAAATTGTTTTTAAAGTCCTTTAAATTATTTCCTGCTTAATTTCAGTGACTGATTTAATGGTGAAAGCAGACCTTTCACATCTAGTGTGGAAAAGTAACTTTATAAAACATTTACTTTAAGCTGTCTGAGGAAAAATTGCTTTAAAGCCAGTTATGCCCCTTATCACACCCCCAGAGCTGGAATACACATCCTTCACAGGGAAAGGTTAACAACCCTGGCTCAGAAGATAAATGGCCTGCCTCTGAGCAGAGGAAGATCAAGTTGCTTGTAACTGCTGGTAGAACAAAGTACAGCATTAGCATTACCTCTTTTGACTTGGAGATGCCATGAAGGGCTTCTCTATTCATTCCTAGCACCCTCTTAGACATTTAGGCTTCAGTCACAGTGAGAGAAATAATCGGTTCAGATCTAACTCAGGGAGAGGAAAGCTCACCTAAATAGTGGATTGATCAAGCAGCTGAAGACAGGCTTGCCTGTTGGCAGTGCAGGTCTGGCATATGTAAACAGGGGTTTTCTAGGTAATTTGACAGTAAGGCAAGAAGGAAGTACTGCAACAGGAGGTGGAGTGACTGTGAGAAAATAGTCATGTTTGGGTGGCAGGGATCCCAAAAGTAGGGCCATTGTGTCCATCTCTGGACAACCGGGACAAGGTGCTGAGTATTGCCTTAAGGGGGCAATAGAACCATGTTCTTCCTACCCGGGGCTTTTGGTGCTCTGAAAACAGGTTCAGTGGGACCTCACGGTAAAGGTATCTGACTTCCAGGAGCCCCACCTTGCTACAGGTTACAGCATTGCCCCACTGAAGGAATTTGACTTCCAAAAAAGTGACTAAGTCTGAGAGTAAAATCTTGGACTGTGATGAGGAGACAAATCTATCAAACCAGCAAAGCACCCTTGGCAGCAATGAAAGCATTGTTTTGATCTGAGCTTTTGGCGCCAAAACAAATGGCTTCAGCTGGAGCTTAATGATGTTGTATCTTACTTTGAGGGAGTCTCGCTGGCTGCTTCCGTGGAACTTGCCCCACTAGAAGATTTAGACTTCCATTTCAAACACTAAGGGCCTCATTATGATGTCGGTCGGAAAGCCTTTGACCAACAGTGGGATTCCCCTAGACTGTGTCAGAACCATCCTGCCCGACTCGGTCAGAAACAATTCCAACCGACTGATTACGATGCTCGCAGTTGGAAGGGGAACCGTTCGGTCATTCTGAATCGGTTCCAACTGGCATTCGGAGAATCCGAGTCAGTCGGAGCCAATTCGTACAGCTCAACGGACAGCGATTCCGACTGACCGATTACGATGTCGGATTCCAACAGTCTGTCCAACACATAAAGACTGTCGGAAACTGACTTTGGGGGCCCCAAGCAGGCCCCCCTTCATTCTGAGTCCTCCGGTTTGGGGTCGAGGGGTTACCCAAGGCTCTCCCCTGTAAAGCCATGCACAGTGTGGCAGGCATCATGGGGTGCCCGCAACAGGGTGCAAGGTTTTCCGCAGACACCCATTTTCCCCATAGGAGTCTGTGTTGTCGTTCGGAACATAGGCTTCCATTGAAGTCAATGGGATTCCTTCCGAACGATGTTCGGAAGCATCACAATCGGTCGATCGGAACCGCCGACAGCGAGTCGGTCGGAACCGAATCCGACAAGGAGTCGGGCGGTTTAATTTCTGACTGACATCGTAATGAGGCCCTAAATCCGAAAATAAAAACTTTGACGAGGATTACCAGCATGGTGCATCACAACTACACTCCATCACAGCCAGCCTGAAATTGCACCTAGGTACTGATCAACATCCTATTGTTTATCAATGTCAGTTTACTTTTACTTAGTACGTTTTGCTTAAAACCTTAACAATTCACATCTTCTGTTCCTCTTATTTCATTTTGATGATCATGGTATTTCTTGTTCATTAACGTCTTCTCTATTTTCCTGAATTGATTTGGGAATATTACTGTGTTTTGTTCTTTACTTTCTCTATTGTATTGTATTGTATTGTAATTGCATTTGTATAGCGCTTACTACCCCTGACGAGGCGTCGAAGCGCTTTTCGGCGAGTAGCACGCTACTCCGGGACCCATAGAGGATTAGTGTTGAATTAGTATAGTGAAACATGCAAGTAAATTTTAAGTGGTGGATATGTTAGTCAGTTATTTGGATTCGGAAGGATAGCAGAAGGATAGAAGAGGAAAAAAGGTTTATATTTATATAGCGCTTCTTACCCCTGATGGGGTGTTAAAGCGCTTTTTTGGGGAGTAGCACGGTACTCCAGAAACCCATAAAGGATTAGTGGTGAATTAGTATGGTGAAATATGAAAGTAATTTGAGTGGTGGATATTAGTCAGTTATTTGGAGTGAGAAGGATAGCGGAGGGATAGAAGGGAAAGAAAGGTTTGCATTCATATAGCGCCTGTTACCCCTGATGGGGTGTTGAAGTGCTTTTCTGGCGAGTAGCAGGCTACTCTGGAACCCACAAAGGATTAGTGTTGAAAATTAGTATAGTGAAATATAGTCACCAGTCTTACCTCTCAAGGCTTGTTTCCTAAAGCAGATATGTCTTCCCATATCTTTCGTTTAGTGAAACAGAAATATATCCTTGAAATATTTTCTACAGTACAAATATGTTCCTTTGTAGCCTGCAAGTCAGTTGAGAAGGGTGATATTACCCTTGGATTTAACATGCAGAGCCAAATAAATGTGATAAACCATGCTGTACAATAGGTGCTAATGCCACCCTCACTGTAACGTATCATTGATTATATTCATTAGTATTTGGTTATGACCAGCCTATTCCTAGCTGAACCATTCCTGACATTTCTGTATTGCAATGCAGTGTTACGAATTTGTGGTAATCCCATTACTGCACATTTCTCCAATTTCGATAACATTTTTGAGCCATTTGTGCATCTTTTTTTAATGCAAATAATCACCATTATGTAGGCAGGTGAATGGCAACGCCAGCTAGGCCTTATAGTTAGTTATCTGCACTCCTCCCCGAGTCTAAAGTCATTCTCAAAGGGTCGTCGAAGGACGTCATCAAGCCGCTGGAAACCTGTGTGGACTCCCGAGATAGTGTCCAAAGAGCAATGCGTTTTTATAATGTATTTATGAGGTGCTCAAAGCTTGAGTTATATGGTGTTAGTTGTTAGTCATGCAGGTTAGATCTGCTTCAACGTTCTTCTCGCCAGAGCCACCACATAATTCAATTACAGAGAACATCTCGAGTCTGAAAAACACACATCTTAAACTTATTTTTTTAACGCTGGTGATGCCGGTGAAAAGACAGACTTTACTGTCTTTAAGTACTAAAAGTGGAGAAAAAATGAATGTTTGGACCTTGTGCCGTTTCCAGTTTCTAAATCTGTCTCTATTCAGAAATGTGTTATTGGGAAAATCTTGCCAGGGGTAATAAACCAGATATTTTTTCTCATATTCGATTTCACAAAATCCCTTCCACTGGCTCCTGTGGAATGTTTAATATGTTGTTCTTATCAAACTGCTCAGCGTGAGTCGGTTTCTTGGAATCCTCAGACCTGTATATTAAAAGGAGGTTTGAAAAAGTGACTTACTGCACGAAAAAAACCCAAGACATGAGAGTCGAGAGCAGATTAATGGGCTGCTATTTGTTTCCATCTCATGGAGGTTCTCATTAGTTGTTAACTAAAAGTACCAGAGTTTTCACTGCAAACATACCTGTCAACTGTGGCATACTATAGTTTCACAGCAAGTCTATATCTAAAAGAATGCTGATGGCCTATTGGTGTAGATTAGTTGGGCAGCACCCCTTCAGATTGGCGCGAGGAGTAAGAGGAAAGCTTGTAAACGAAGGATAGATATAGAAGCCAGTAGACCAAAAAATCATAGTATAAGAATTCAAATAAAGTGCAAAATGAAATTATTTTTTATTAAAATAAGGATGTGTCAGGTGCTGACCAAGCAAGTCAGTCACAGTCCCATGGATGCAGGAAAGAGCTAGATGTCAATCCAAAGCAGAGTACCAGAACCGTGGCTATCCCAGCTGTGTGCTTGATGGAGATGCCCATTGTGGCAACTTTCGACGAATGATATGATGTTTTATTTGGATACGTTATTTCTCGAGGTAGGAAGGGGGTTGGTAAACTATAAGGGTGGGTGTAGTGGGGAGTCTCAGGATCATGGATAGAAGAGAGAGGGAAAAGCACACTATGATTGACAGCAGGTGGGGAGGAGGAGTGACACCATGAGTAGCTGTGCGGTGGGCCATCATGAGACCACAATGGAGAAATGGGAGGGACCAGAAGCGCAAATGAGCGTGTTGTAGTGAGTGAGAGATGGTGAACATCTATCTTTCCATAGTTCTCTTCAACATGATGACTTGCTTGCAGCATGCCAGTGTGCTGTTCGCAGGGTGGTCAGCTAGCTGAGTCAAAGTAAATCTGAACCCATTGCTGCAACATATATAGTAAGTAGTAATAGGGGAAAATGCAAATCACCAACTTCATTCTTATAAGAAATATAAAAGGAGCAAGAAGATATGATGTGGGAACTTTAGATTTTGTGAAGCACCCAGCCGAAAAACAAGAGTTAGATAGAAAACCTATTAATACTGGTAGCTTGTGTTAATTTAGCAAACCTCCTGAGGAGCAGAGGTGGCGCGGAGTTTGGGTTCTTACTAATTATTGTTCAGCAGACGTAATCTTCTCTTGGGGTAGTAGAGGGTCTTTGCTTGTGCTAAAGGGCTGAGACAAACTTTCTTCGAATCAGGGAGCTGCATTATTTAGACAGACATTCAGTTGAAAGAGGGGCATTGTATCATCAACCAAAGAATGCTAGATGGCTGCTAGTCTAGTTAGTCAAGGGTTTAAAATGTCTATAATGTGACATGCAGCTCCTTACATATTTTCATCCATCAGGATCCTTGCGTAAACCTACTCCATGGCACCTTTAAAATACATCAATGATATGTAGACTGTATGCAAACTGAATGAAAATGGAATTCCAAGAATGAAAGAGAAAAAATAATCTGGTATCCATATAAACGGGCAAGTGGTTAGCTTCAGATCTCAAAGGTGGATTTGGGACTTTTCAGAATCTAAGTCTAGGTATAGGCAGATTTATGAGTCCATGTTTCATTTTTTTTAATCTGATTAGCACGATGGGCAAATTTTTAACAAAGGAGTGTGGTTGGGGCATAATGATGTGCCAGATTCTGCAGACATGCAGAGACCTTTCCCCACTATGCTCAACAGATGGTACATAAGACCTTCAATGTACGCCAATGGTCAAACGTTAAATGAAGGAGTATGGTTAAGGCATAATGATGTGCTAGATTATGCAGCTATTTGGAGACCTTTCCCCAGTATGCTACATGGATGGTACACAAGCCTTGAATGTAGCCCTGGCATTTACTGGGGCCAATGGAGTGATTTGAGGGCAAGTTTTATGTTGTTCCTCCTACAAAAAAATTAACGTGCATTCTGGCTGACTGGTTCTGTAGTTTATAGTAGTCCAATTAACCAGTTTAATATGACTTGTTTTATCTGGCTTGGAAGCATGGATGGTAGAGTCGGCCCTATCTGTAGACAAGCCAGTGATCTACACGTCGCTTACAGATTTGTCTTGTTTCTTTGATACTCCACTAACCTGTCACGCTAGACCTGTCACGACAATCCTGATGCTTACAAGGTCCAGTGGTAGTAAAATGTTCTTCCCATTAAGTCACTGCTTTCAGATCTCTTTCACATACCACACAACAGCAACAAAAATGCTTCTGTTTTAGAATGACGGGCGCCATTTATTGTCAACGCTTTTCATGGCTTGTAAGAAGTGACTTCTAGTCAGGGACAGACTTTGACCATTTCAGCCCTTACCTGAGGCTAGCAGTGGATTTGCAGGTGTAGGTCAAAAAGTGAAAGAGACTAAAGAGGTGCTGTGGTTATCACGACTACTCAGAGGCAATATATCCACCCAGAAAGAAACGTTTGCTGCCCCTAAAAAAAAGAAAAAAACAAATAAACCCAAAAAGAACCAATCAATAAGAGAAGAATTTTTAAACATGCTCTGGCTGGCTGTGTATCGCTGAGCCACACGCCTGGTCCTTCAGATGGAGGCTGCAAAAGGATACAGCACTTTGTAAGATCTGAATTGCATCTGGTTAATACATTTTCTGTCCTTTTGCGTTAAGAGCTTCTACATATAAACAGGAAATAAAATCTTACAAATGGGGCTTGGCTCCCTGCCCCAGCAGTGCATTTTGACTTACAGTGGAGCCATTAGAGTCCGCAGAGTATAGATTTCAATTGTACATGTTGACATGGAAGGCTCAATTCGGAGAGAGTTAGCATACACAGTGATGAGTGAAAGCCTACTTGGAAATGCAAAGATTTGCAAAATGCACACGTTGGAACAATACTCAGGGGGGGCAAGTGCTGAGTAATGGATAGCTCACCTCTTACGACAATACGACACCTCGCAGCCCTGAATGCTAATGTTCGAAGCCATGCGGCTTGCTGTTTCTGGGCTGAATTCTTGCAGTGGGACTGTCCAGGGCCTGCTCACAGATAATAAGCTTATTGTGTAATTAATATTAAAAAGAAAAACAAAAATAAAATAGACATATTTTGTTTACTCTGGCTTAAACCAACTCCCTTTCATTTTTTATTTACATTCCTTTACATCCTTTTAGGCCCCAAACTGCTAGACTGAGAAAGACTAATGTAATACATCCAAGAGAAGGAAGGCGCTAAATGTCATCACAGTGCAGAGAATGGTATATGCCACGAGATCTTAAGACTGGAGAAGATTTTCTGCAAATTCTAGGTGGATTTGTAGTTGTTTCCAGTGGTTGAGGACAAAATGTCAGTTTGTCCTACCTCTCAATCACTACACCGCGGAAGGAGAGATCTGTTGTGCTGTTGCATCTGAGCAATTTCCAAAGCCATATGGCGACATATTTGTCAATTCATTTATTAGACTCCATAGATTAGATAAATTGATCCTGGTATTTGTGAACTTTTTTTAATCTCAGTGACTGACAGTTCCATGTCCAATCCTTTTTTTTCTATTCTTCAGTCAGTAACATTGTGTAGCATTAGCAATCTCATAGGGTGCGTGACCAAGGCATTCAACATGGTGGACGCACATTAGTGCGGCTCCGTCTCAATAGCCTCAACACCTGTATCAATCCTGGCCTGCCACGCATCATCTAGTGGCAAGCATAAAATCTAAGTGTTCCGGGAGCTGCCAGGGATGACTCCCCTGGTACAGTGAGAAGGAGCTGCCAGCATTGCCTGGAGAGCTAGGAGGCCCAGCGACACTGCTTCTCTTCCTCGGAAACAGGACAAAGGCCTTACGGTGCCCCTCAGCCCTCAATGCAGCTGGAGGGCCTGGAGGCCCCGCCGCATTGCTACACTGCCTGGAGAACAGGACTGGGGCATAGCCGCACCCTGTAGCCCTTGATGCATCTTTCAGGGCCCGGAGGCCCAGAGACATTGATCTGCCGTCTGGGGAGCAGGTCTGATGCCTGGTGGTGCCCCGCAGCCCCTGATGCTGCTTTGAGGCCTCACCCTCCCTCCTAACTGTTGCTGGGGTTCATGCCTGAGAGTATGCTGAACATTGTGGCCTGATGGGGCAGGTGTAGTGGGGGCCTGACCACAAGCGGTGGCAATAATCCTGGGCATGGACTGAGTCTGGGACTCTGAATTGACTAACGGATGAGGCCGTGGCCTGTTCTACTGCAGGGTCTCGCTGCACATTGCAATCAGGGCAGTGAAACCGAAGGTAGGCCCCCGGCAGTGAAGTGTGGTACTGTGCTGACTGTAGGGGCGGAATTGGCCCCTGCTGTCAGAGCGCATAAGACTGTGCTGCCCTGGCAGCTTTGGAAATGATGAGGAAACAAGACAAAGCCTTGAGGGGACACTGAGAACAACTGCAGGTCTAAACCTCAACTCAAGACATCCCTGAATCGGGCCAGAGAGATCAGAGGGAGTTCCTCAAAGCGTTTCCTGGGACACCCTCGCTTGTCGTGGACCCCCGTGCCTCGCTGAGGCGGCAACCAGATGGAACGTGCTGCCTGCCTCCAAACATTGCTCTACACTCTGCCTGGTACTGCATTGCTGATGGCCATTTCGTCGGCACACCAATCTCTGGACAGGGCTGCTTCTCCCGCCTGCCTGGCTGTGGTCTGCATCCTTGCCGTGACCCCACAGCTGAGTAAAGAGCACCTGCAGACTGGGACGGCGGGGGTTGCCTGCTTATCTAGAGCTGGAGGGCTGGCGTGCTGGTTGCTCCCGCCACATCTGGACTTTGACATCAAGGATGGGCTGCACCAGGTCTGCTAAGACACCACAATGCATCTCGACCCATGAGCTCCCGCCGGACACAATGACTGATACATCCCGTCTGTCAATCCTGGGCCAGCAGACCATGGAGGACAAATTAGATGCATTACTGAGGGCCATCAATACGTCCCACGCTTCAGTAGAGACAAAAATAGAGGCAGAGGCAGTAGACCTCGGCATATTATGGGACGATCTTAAAGTAGAGTTACGGAGGCTGAGCATACTATACGGGAACTGAAACCCTAGGTGGTGCAGCAACAAGCACAGTTGAATGACATTCAAGAATGGCTGCGAATACTGGAAACCTGTGAGGAGTACGGCGAAGGTACATCTCACTGGAATAACATCAGGCTTGTGAAACTGCCTGAAGGGGTGCAGGGGACTGACATGGCAGCATTTATGGAAACGTGGCTGATGTCTTTCACCTCGGACCAATCTCTCTCATCATTCTTCTTGCTGCAGTCTGCACATTGGGTCCCGGCCCAAAACCCCCCTCTTGGTTCGCCGTTGTGTCTGTCAGTGGCTAGTATCCTTTACTGAAGAGACAGAGATGCTGTTCTCCGGACAGCCCAACAGGCGCCTCCCCCTTGAGATGGAAAACCAACGTATTCTGGTCTTCTCAAACTACACCCTTGTGGTGCAACAACTTAGGGCCTCCTTTCTGGGAGTGAAGCGCTAACTCTCTGAGGTCAATATATAATATTCTCTGCCGTTCCCAGCAAAGCTGAAACTTATACGTGATCAGAAAACTAAATTCTGTTTATGTTTAAATTTGTTTTATTGTCGTTGTTAGTACAAGGCACACATCACAGTGTCTGTAGGAGCGCCAAAATTCAGCCCTGTTCAGCCCAACAGCTTTTATAGAAAAGAATAGAAGAAACTAAACAATCAAGAATGAACTAAAGATAGACATCACCCCCTCCCTTCCTTCCCTCCCCTTTCAATGGGATGCCAGTGCTAACTAAATTGTCCAGTAAGGGCTACTCACTAGTGTCTCATTGAGGCTGGGGGCCGGTGTTGGGCTCTGTCAGTGTTGTCAATCTTAGCAGTTTAAGGTATCTCGGGCAAGTTAGTTCTGTGAACTCCTGCGACAGTAATGCAATAAACGGCTTCCAGATCATGCTATAGTTATTGCTTTGTTGTGTAAGTGTGAGAGATAGCCTTTCCATCCTCAGAAGATGCCACAAACGATACAGCCAGTTCAATCGCGTAGGGACCCTATCCGAACCCCAGCAAGCCAGTATGGATTGATGAGCCGCCCCAAGTGCTAATGCTATGTGCCGCCCTCTCCTGGATTTGAGAGGGAACATCTGTTGATTAGGAAGACCCAACACAGTGTATGCAGGAAACCTGGGTATTTGGGTGTCAAAATGCGTGTCGATGTCTGTTAAAATCTCTGCCCAAAACTGAGCCAGTTTAGGGCATTCCCACAGAATGTGTAATAGTGTCCAGGAGTATTGCAACCCCTCCAACAGCTATTCTTCTTCACTGGGTTCTCTCTATGGAGACGTTCTGGCATTAAGTACCAGTACGTGGCAATTTTCGTTGCCGTTTCTGTACTGGACACGTTAGACGCTGTGTGCCTAGCTCTATAGTATATGGCTCCCCATTCTTCTGCAGTAAACTGTCTGCCTATCTCTCTGTCCCATCGTTTCTGTGCAGGGTTATCAAGGTCAGGTGTCACCTGAGAAACCATCATGTATAGTTGTGAGACAAGGCGTTTGTCTGATTCCTTGGCTAGGAGTCATCTCTTGAATTTTGTGAGGCGTCGCTGCGACGCCTCCTTCACCCTTGGTTGCATCAGCCAATGTCTTATCTGCATATATCTGAAGTGCTCTGTCTCAGGGATCCCATTCTCAGTCCTCAGCACATTGAATGGGATAAGGCCGTCCTCATCGAAGAAGTGGCCCATAGATCTTTGTCCCTCTTTTTGGCATTCTTTAAAGGTGGGGACGTCCAAACCAGGTGTGAAGTCCCCGTTCTCCACCACAGGAGTGGGTGGAGAGGGGAACATAGAGAAACCTTTCTGGGACGCCACTGCGTTCCAGACCTTTAGAGTTGGTGAGGTCACTGCCGAGATGTAGAGGTTGGTAGGGCCTTGCTAAGAAGGGGATCTTCCACAAGGAAGTTTTGGCAAGGGCCCTGTCCATAAAGAGCCATCCCTTTTCCGATTCAGGATGCATCCACTCCACCATATATCTCAATTGAGCAGCCTGGAAATATTGAAAAATGCAAAGGACTCCCAAGCCGCCTTCCGATGGCAATCACCATGTTCGATCTCGTTTCATCCGGGAACAGCGGCCCACCCAAACAAAACTCTGGACTAAGCTCTGAAGGGTCTGAAGTGTCCGGGGTGGGGGCCACAGAGGCAGCGTCTGGAAAACATATAACATACGGGGGAGGACCATTATCTTGAGACCCATCCACGAGAGTGGATACTGTTACCAACACGAGAGGTCTGACTTAACCTGTGCGACAAGACTCTGGTAGTTAAGGGAGATCACTTCTTCTATGGTCGGGGCCAGTTGGATACCCAGGTATGGAACCGGGCTTCCCGCCCACTGAACAGAGAGAATGCGGGTCAGATACTCTTGCGTGTCATGGGAGACAGTCAAACTTAGCGCCTGGGATTTGCCCAAATTAATCCGAAACCCTGAAACATTCCCAAAAAGACGAACTACCGCTAGGAATCGGGGGAGGGACTATCTAGGATTATCAAGAGAGGCAATAACGTCGTCCGCGTAGAGAGTTATGAAATGCTCCACGCCCACAAATCGAATCCCTGTGATCTCGGGGTTTCCTCAAGTTCTTTGAGCAAACGGCTCCATAGAGAGTGCGAACAGCAGGGGGGACAATGGACATCCCTGTCGAGTGCCGCGTCTAATGGGAAAGCGAGGAGATGAACCTGCCGTTGACCCGGACCGAAGCAGTTGGCTTGCCATAACTGCTGAGAACCCAAGCACAAATCGGTTCTCCTAGATCAAAGTGCCTCAGGATGGCAGCCAAGTAAGGCCAATGTACTTGGTCAAATGCTTTTTCTGCATCTATACAGAAAATCATAGATTCACTTGGGGAGCGAACAGCCTTGTCTCTGAGGTATAGTATCCGCTTAGTGTTGTCTGGGCACTGCCTGTTGGGGATAAAGCCTGCGTGGTCCGGGTCCACCAGGCCCCGGCATATGAGGAGCTAGTCGTGTGCTAGAATCCCGGTAAAGAGCTTGGCATCAATGTTTAAGATAGATATAGGTCGGTAGGACCCACACTGTGTCTTATCCTTTCCTGGTTTGGGTATAACTACAACCGACGCGTCTGCCATGGAGGGAGGGAGCGTTGACAGGCTCGAAATGGAATTGAATACTCTAGTAAGGACCGTCGCTAAGGTGTTGCAAAAGTTTTTGTAAAAAGATGTCGTGAATCCGTCAGGGCATGGAGATTTGTGGGGTTTCAGTCTCGCTATCGCAGAAATCACCTCATCTATCCTAATGGGTGCGTCCAAGCTCGTCGCCTGGTCTTCAGTCAGCCGGGTAACTCTCGCTTCCTGTAGGTACGCTTGAATGCCCTGAGCCGGGAGATCTTGTGCAGAATATATCTTCCCAAAAAATGCTGCAAAGCGCGCTGCGATCGCCTCGTCACCCTCAATCGCAGCACCCTCGTCTGATAAGAGAGCCTCTACAGTATTAGCTTGGCGCTGACCTCTAAGTTTATTTGCAAGCATTCTACCACATTTATTGCTCCCGACATAAAAGGCATGCTTAAGTCGGAGTATAGAGTACACTGCATTGTCCCAGGCCAGCCCAGCTAACTGTTTCGTAGCAGTCTCCAACTGGAGCCAGACCCTGTGGGCACCGGTGCGGTGGTGTATTTGTTCAAGTTCTCGTACTTGTTGCTGGAGTTGAGAGCGCTTCTCCCTTCTCAACTTGTTATCTGCTGCTGAGTATGCAAGAAAGTCTCCCATTAGCACTGCCTTAAGGGCATCCCAAATGATAGCAATGGACGTCTCTGCCTTATCGTTATCCTCAAGGTAGTGTCTAATTGCCTTGTCTATCTGTGCGATAACTTCTGGTCTACGGAGCAGCGTCTCTCGTAGTCGCCATGCACATGGCTCCTGGCTCCAGGACAGAATAGCGAGTTCAAGCAGGATAGCCGAGTGATCTGAAAGAGATCGAGGGTCTATCTCGATGGATTGGGTAGCCCCCACCACCTCTCGGGTCCCCAGGAAATAGTCAAGACGCGCATAAGACTTATGGGGGTGTGAGTAGAAGGTATATCCCGTAGCCATGGGGTGGGAAGCCCCCCACAGATCCTTTAAACCCATCTCCTGTAACCAATGAATCCCTCCTGGCCCGAGTTCTCCCGCTGCCCTGTGTCGCTGTGTCGAGCGGTCTAATTCGTGATGGAACACTAGGTTGAGGTCCCCCCCCAAAATAACCCATCTATCCTGAGTGGACATAAGGTCTGATACCGCTCCCCGAAGAAAGTGTTCCTGGCCCTCATTCAGTACATATACGGAACCTATGGTGAGAGTGAGGGGGCCCAGGTGGATGCTATAACCCAAGAGGCGGCCCTTGGTCTCAGCAACCTTAGTCCCTATTTTCCCTTGGAATTTACGTGAAAATAGAAGAGCCACCCCCGCTGATTTGTGGGAATGTGATGAGAAAATCTGCTGAGGAAAAGCTTATGTGTGCATTCTCGGCCAGTCTTTACGAAGCAGGTGTGTCTCTTGTAACAAGCATATATCAGCCTGAGAGTGTTCTAAGTAAGACAGGACTGCTTTCCTCTTAACCGGGTTATTCAAACCTTTCACATTAAGGGCTGACACCCTCAGGGTCTTCATTTTATTCAGCATACCCTTTCCTTCTCCCCCCACCCAAAAGCTTTGCAAGCCAGCTGCTCGAAAGCCCCGTTCTGGACATTATATCGGTGAATCTGGACACCATCTGAACTGGCCCCACTTATCCGGACTTTTGGCTTCAGCCTTACTTCCTATGCGGATGATTCCCAGATTGTAGTAGCAGCATACAAAAATCAGACCTCCCCTGCAATTTAAGAACTGCATGGGTGCCATTACTAACTGGATGAGCACACACTGCCTTAAACTTAATTCTGGAAAAACTGAAATCTTGACCTTTGGAAACCTGCAACCTAGTTGGGGCAGTGTGTGGTGGCCCGCTGACATGGGAGATCCACCAGAACCAGCAACCAAAGCTAAGAACCTGGGATAGTAAACTCTCTTTTGTTCAACACACTAATGCTGTGGTCTCCTCTGCCCACTTCCTCATCAAGAAAATCAGGAAGATTCTCCCTTATCTTCCAGAGGACACGAAAAGAACCGTAGTCACCTCATTAATCCAGTCTAAATTGGATTATTGTAATGGGCTATTCATAAACATCCAGAAGCATTGCCTGAAAAGACCACAGAGCATGCAAAACTCAGCCGCCCGACTTCTGTCAAACACCCCTTGGTTCAAATCGGTATCCGGAGAGATCCTTAATTTGCATTGGCTCCCTGTAGCGCAGCGAATAAAATTCAAGGCTCGTAGCCTGGCGTTCAGGGCCCTGAATTATACAGGGCCAGCCTTTTTGCAAAATCTCCTTGTTTGGTATGAACCAACCAGACACCTTCGTTCATCAGGTGCTAAACTCTTGAGAGTGCCCAGAATTCGTACCTTACTCTGGGGTGGTCGCAGCTTTCATTACTGCACCCCTAAACTCTGGAATTCCCTACCGACTGACTTGAGAAACGCGCGATCTCTCGTCTCTTTCAGAAAAGAGCTAAAAACTTGGCTCTTCCGCAACTAGAGACTCACCAGTGGCTCACCTTGTCCGTAGCGCCAAGAGACCTCCGGGTATTTGCGCGCTTTACAAATCTCAATAACATAACATAACATAACACCTGATGAAGAATGTAAACTTAGTTTAAATTTCTGGCACCCCTTAGAAAACCCCAAAACATCAACGAAGAACATCAAAAGTCCCTGGAATGGGAAAAAGACAATGAGTCAGATCCCCTACCAGTGGTTAAGTCCTCGACTAGGACAGTGGCCAAGTACAAAGGATCGATCCCCACACCCCGGCCGCCCAGCCACCCCTGCAAACCAGTAGCTCACCAGCAGTCCCTCAGGCAGGGTTGTTAGATGCAGTGCCCTCCACAAGCTTATCCAGGAGGGCCCTCCTCTCTGAGGCCATAGTAGCCGGGTCAGACCCCTGCAGATTTTCGACCAGCCGGGATCTGTCGCCACCTTGGGCAGCCCTCTGCTCTACGTGCACCAGATTGAGACGATGGTTTGTCTTCCTCCTGGGGTTCTATTTGCAGTAGATCACATGCCTCTTTCAGCGACCATACCTGATATAGCCGTTCTTACCAGCGAAAAATTAGTCTGAAGGGATGGCCCCAAGGGTAAGTAATTTTCTTGTCTCTTAAAAAGTTTGTAACTGAGTGAAAATCACGTTGTTTCTGCAGGGTAGAGGCTGCCGGGTCCTGATACAGGTGGAGGGTGTCACCCCGGAAGACCACTGAAGTTGAGACCCGGTTTGCTCTGAGGATCCTTTCTTTGAGTGGCAATCTATGGAGGCACGTCAAAATGTCTAGTGCGCCTGGGGCATCCGAGCTCCATCTGCCCACTCTATGTGTGCGTTCCAGGTGAATGTCCGCAGCCGGCTTGTCTCCTAGAATTTGTGCGAAAAGTTCCTGGACATACGCCCCTATATCCTCTCTCTCTGCTTCTCATTCTGATGTTGTTTCGCGTTGAGCGATTCTCGAAGTCTTCTGCATGGGCCTGGAGATCCAGATGCTGCTCAGACAAGCGGATGATCTCTTGTTGCATCTGGTCTATTTCTTCGTCTCTTGAGGACTCTCTGCGTTCCAGATCGTCCACTCTGTCTCCAATATCGGTTACTTCCTTCCGGACTGCTTGGAGCTCTGATGTGAGGTCCTTCTTTACTGACATGAGGTCATCCCTCAGGGTGGAGAAAAGGGCCTCCAGGTAGGGGCGAGTGACCAGGGCCAAAGCGTCTTCTTCTGTAGGCGATGCGGAGCGGCTTGTGGTACCTTTACTGTCCCCCTCAGGGAGGCGAGAGAGCATATCTTTGATGGAGCCTCCTCTCTTAGTTCTTCCTGCCGCCATCTCTGTGACCCTGCTGGTGTGTTAAGAGGGGTAGGGGATTCGACTTTTGCTGGAATCTGTATCCCTGCTGGGTCTCCCGGTCGCCTCATTTGTTGATTAGCTACAGCCATTCTCTCTCCGCTTCCTTCCCCGGTCCTGCCAGACATGTCAGGAGCCACGTCAGCAACACTTCTTGGGCCCCGCCTGAGGCACCTTGCTTGCCATGAATCCCCTAGAGGCTGTCCCCTCTATCGCTGGGTCCAAAAGCAAGGTAGGTGGTTGGCTTTCGATCTTAGGTCCAGAGGGGATGTGTGGCAGCTCAGGACCTCCTTCCCGGGTGTGGACAGTCGTAAAGGCCCCAATTATCTGTACCAGGGTCAACCACGTATCCCTCGGGCACTCCCTCTGCTCCAGGCCCCACTAACCTTTGGTAACTTGGATGATGTCTTTAACTAGGATGCAGAGCGTAGCCCGTCTGAGCCTCTCAATCGCATGCAAGCTTCTGCAGGTGCTGGGCACTTCGGCGGTTGATACGTGCTCCCACGGTAGGTAGCTGTGATTGCGGGCCGAATGCCCTGTCTTCCCTGGTGGTTGTGATCAGCGCCATTCACCTCCCGGTGTTGCCCCAGCTACCGCCCAACACGGTCAACTGAATGTCGCTCACCTTAGAGGGCGCGTGCAGCCTGTTTTTGTTAGTAGGGGAGCAGGTAAGTGTGGTCTACAAAGCTGGCTCCAGCCAGACAACCCAAGCACCACTCGGTCATTGAGGCTCACCAGGGCCACTGTGTCTGCAATCTTAAGGGGCCTTGGTCTGGCTCTCCATTCCAGGCTGCAATTACGGGGTCTCCCTGTTGGCCGTGGGGCCTAGCCTCCCGGCCAGCCTGGCTCCGCATCACAGCCACGTGGGAGGGGCCCTCTCCTGTCGGCTCGCAGCTCCGTTGGTCAACCGTTGCTGGGTGCAGGGCCGGGACTCACAGCAGTGCCAATGCAGCGTGTTCCTGTTTGCCAGGGACCGCTGAGCTGCTACGTGGTCCAGATCCCCGGTCTGGGGTGTCTCCGGCAGGCCGCCTCCTAATCCAAAACTGCTTTGTGCTCCGCCCGACGCCAACCCAGGGGGGGGCCCGCCTCCTCAACTGCAGCACTGTTCCACTACCCCGCTGTGTACGCCGGGTCTCCGCTAGGGCCACAGCAACCAACAAAGTCCGGCCGAGCAGGCCAACCCGGCCCCTCAGCCTGAGGCAGCCCAAGAGAGAGGCCTCCCGGGACTGCAGCTCCTCCCAGCTCGGACGCGTCTGCTTTCAGCTACTCTCAGCTCCTCGAAGAGGCAAACGGGACCCTGCCGGGCCTCCGCCGGAGACGATGTAGGAGGCCCAGGCCCGGACTTCGGGCTCTCCCCGGGCGCCGCTCACCACCAGTCGCTCTGCTACACCTGTTGCTGCCAACGCCAGGAAGACAGCCCCCATCATCCCCACTTAATAGTGGCCCTTGGGACAGCGGCGTGATGCTTAGTGGGGGTTCACGGGGGGCCCAGCAAGCCGAGGCGGGAGAGACCGAGAGACACGTCTCACACCGCTGCCATTTTGGCCACGCCCCTAATTTCTTTTTAGACCCCACTAATGCTTGGGACTTGATTGAACAGAAATTTGGTATTGGAGGTGCTTGCCACTCTGAATCCCTGCCACGGAGAGAGACCCAGCGCCAGAGGAGACGCCACAGGGTGGCGCGGTGTCTCACCTTGGCCTGGGGGAAGCCACCTCAAGGAGTCAGGCACACAATGAGCACTGGGCTGCCCTGGAGGTGGTCGCATCGTTCAGAGACACTGCTCCTACCACTGACACTAATAATTACAGCGTCTCTGGCGAGGAGGATTCAGGGTTGCTGCCCTTGCTGCGACTCTGCTCGGACTAGGGCCCGCAGTGATTCCACAGATGACAGAAGATATCATCTGATAGCAGCAGCTGGGCTCCCCCCCTCATAATGGATCCTGGAACTGACATTGATATAGTGTTGGGGCAGGGACTCTCATTCCACACTCTATTGTCTGACCACTAACCCCCCTCCTCATTTGTGAGTGGTTCACCAGTTTGTAACTGTTTGAACTTACAGCCATTTGCAGCTGTTCCATAGCTTTTACAATGTTTGTCCTAGTTCTGAGAAGCACAATGACAACCGGAAACACCTGTGCACTACACAGGGGCACCGAGGCACTGTACAAGCTCTGGGGGATGGGTCTATCAACAGTTAGTGATGGCTGTCACTCCATGGTTACAAGCCATCCATTTTGTCATGTAATAATGGCATTAATCCCTAAAAACTGAATAATGACAAAGGAATGTGAGAGAAAGGCCAGGCAGGCAGGAGATACACTATCTACTCCTACATCGAAAGGCAAGAGACAATGATTATTTTTCTGCAGGAAACACACACGATCGTGGCAGAAATCATGAAATTGCAGAAGTGTTGGTGGGGTACGTTTTACTCCACTAACTACTCTGCATTTGCCAGGGGCTTGATAATCTCGGTGAGGGGGTGGGATCCCCTTTCAGGTAGTATACACCATCATTGAAAAGGAGGGCAGGGACATCCTGTGGGAGAGTCCCCTGGACGTCACTATGGTCCTACTGGGAAGCATTTATGCCCCCAATTCGGAGCAAGCCACCTTCTTCACACAACTGTTGCACACGCTGTCCTGCTGGGCTGGTGGCCGTGCCTTGGATCCTTGATCTTTGTCCTCAACATGCACGTAGAGAGATCTCATTGGCCTCTACCACAAGCCCTATCGGACCAATTCACATGCTGGACCTCACAATGGTCTTTGACAAATATATGGAGGCATCACAACCCGTACGTCAATGTCTATTCATACTACGCTGCCCCACACAATCTGTATGTGCACCTGGGTCAGATTTTCTGTACTACTAACATGGACCCCCCTGCCACACATGCCAATTAGCTGGACATGGTGATCTATGACTACAATTCTCAATTGGTGGACCCGTGCTGGGGCATGGGTCAGTCCCCTGCACCTACCTGGCACTTCCAGGTGGAGACCTTAGAGGACTCGATTTTTCATGCCACTCTTTTGGACCACTGAGAATAAGAAGGGAGGCACTCAGCAAACTGCTGGTGGGTCAGGTGGATTAGAAGGCCAAGTGTTTGGACAAGGTTCACTGACAAAATATCACTTATGAAAATATCACTATACCAAAATATTGTGACCAAAATGTCGATGTCAAAAATATCGTCATCCTATACTTATAAAGGTAAGTACAACAAAATCGAAAAAAATATTAAATATATTAAATAGTAACATTAATTTATTAAAAATAAAATAGATTCAATATATATTTCAACAAATATAACAAACTAACTTTTTTTTGAAAAGTTAAAGAAACATATATTAATATATATATATATATATATATATATATATATATATGTATATATGTATATATATATATACATATATATTGACATATATCTAATTCAAAAACGATTCTTAAACTAATAATTTTAATTTATATTATAATTTCTAAATGTTTTAAATAATGTAATAATATAATAAATATATATATATATATATAAATTCACTGAAAAAACCATAGGTTTCAGGGACGTTATAGTTACAAATTAGCATTTAAAAACCTTTGAAATTCACTGAAAAAACCATAGGTTTTAGGGACAGTTATAGTTAGTTGGACATTGCACTCGTACAAAACCCGTGAAATTCCCCCGTTATAGTTAGTCCAGCTAACTATAACTCGCGCCCGCAATGCACTGCTGATGACGTCACATATTACATCACTCATGACATGGTCAGTGACATCACTGATGACATCACTGATGACATCTCAAATGACATCACTGATGACATCACTGATGACATCATCCAGTGACTGTGTGTTTCTGTAAAGTTTAAATATTTTTAATATATATAGGAAAAGACGTATTGAAGAATGAGTGGGTGTGTAAGTGTGTGTATGGATGATTTAGTAGGTGCGTGACTGACTGTATAAGTGAGTGATTTAACGTATCTTACTGAATGCATGGGTTAGTGACTAAACTGGGTGAATGTCTGTATCCGTCTGTCTGTTGCTGTGTAAGTGGCTGCATGTGTTTGTGAATAGCTACATGAGTGTCTATTTGAGTTATTGAATGCTTGTGTGAGTATCTGTACGGGTGCCTGAGTGTTTGTGTGGGAGGGGTGTGTGCGACTCTGTGCATAGATGTGTGAGTGGATGATTCACTGGGTGGATGGTTTCAAGAGTGCATCTGTGATAGACTGTATGGGTGGGTAAGTGTGTGTAAGAGTGTGTTAGTGAGTGAATGTATGTCCCAGTGGTACATGTGTGAGTAACTACATATGTGAAAGGCAGTATATATGTGTGTTGGAGTATATAAATAGCTATAAGCGAGAGTGACTGATTGTGATAGTGGCTGTATGGATGAGTGTGTGCTTGTATCAGTGATTGTATAAGAGCGTAAGAATGTGCTAGTATTTGTATGAGTAAGTGAGCTTGTGTGTGTATAACTGTGTAGGTGAGTAAATGGTAGTGTGTTTAATTATTTGCATGACTGACTAGGTGTGTGAGTACCTCTATGGATGAGTGGCGGTGTTTGAGTGTCTATATAGGAGTATGAGTGCATATGATAGTCCTGTACTGAGTGACCGTAATTATGAGTGACTGTACGGGTGAGTGAGTGGATGTGTGCGTAGACCTAAGAATCAGTGTGTGGGTATGTAGTTATTGGTGTTGGAGTGTCTATGGTTTTGCGAATGGCAGTCTGTAATTTAGAGTGGGTGTATCAAAGGTTATATTAGGGTGTGAGAAGATGCATGAAATTATCACACGGATGATGTCATTAGTGATGTCATCAGTGATGTCATTTGAGATGTCATCAGTGATGTCATCAGTGATGTCACTGACCATGTCATGAGTGATGTAATATGTGACGTCATCAGCAGTGCATTGCGGGGCGCGAGTTATAGTTAGCTGGACTAACTATAACGGGGAATTTCACGGGTTTTGTACGAGTGCAATGTCCAACTAACTATAACTGTCCCTAAAACCTATGGTTTTTTCAGTGAATTTCAAAGGTTTTTTAAATGCTAATTTGTAACTATAACGTCCCTGAAACCTATGGTTTTTTCAGTGAATTTCAAAGGTTTTTTAAATGCTAATTTGTAACTATAACATGTCTGAAACCTACGGTTTTTTCAGTGAATTTCAAAGGTTTTGTAAATGACAATTTTTAAATGTATTAATTGTTATATAAATTTTTTTAATACTGATTTACTACATTTTTAGAAACAATTTTTTATAACATATTTTATTTTTTAAATTACATTGTAATTACATTATACATTACATTACAAAAATACTTTCTCAGAATGAATTACTTTAGTTTAAATACTTTGCACATAGGCAATAGACTTTTAAGTACAGTAGTTACAGTTGTTGCAATGGGCAACACATTTTCAAACACAATGCAACATTCAGCTCAATGTGAATTTCTAGTTAAATGCAATTAGTTACTTTATGGATTACTTTTCTAACCACAGGACTGGATCCTAGATTCAGTCCTGGCACATCTCCTGTAAACAGTTGAGTAAAAGCGTTTTGGTTACAGTCGTGATTTTTAAGGAATATTATTGTATTTTAAAAGTTGACACTTAGAAACTTTTTCTCATAGAATGACCAATGTTATCCTATGGAAGGAAATTCACTTAGCAGGTAAGTAGTGTTATCGTTACTTTTTGTTACTCAGTGTTGGATCCTGGATCCAGCACTGGTGCATCTCCTGTAAACAGTTGAAAGAATGCGTTTAAGTCATACAGGCGATTTTTAAGGAATATTTGTAGTTTGTGAAAATCGACACTTTGAAACTTTTCTGCTGAAAACCAGACAATGGATTCCTATGGAAGAAAATATAAGTTACTGGTAAGTACGGTTAAAATTACTTTTCAGGGTCAGTGCTGGGCTAAAAGATGCAGCACTGGGTTCTCTCCTGATAACAGGTGAGTAAATTTGAATTCGTACTTTGGTTGATTTTAGAGGAATATTATAAAGTTCCAAAACTCCACACTTAGAAGAATTTCCAAGTGAAACCAGTCAATGTTAGCCTATGAAGGAAATTCAAGTTACCGGTAAGTACGGTTAAAATTACTTTTCAGGACCAGTACTGGGCTGAAAGATGCAGCACTGAGGTCTCTCCTGATAACAGGTGAGTAAATCGGAATTCGTATTTCGGATGATTTTAGAGGAATATTTTAAAGTTCCAAAACTCCACACTTGGAAGAATTTCCAAGTGAAACCAGTCAATGTTAGCCTATGGAAGGAAATGCAAGTTACTGGTAAGTACGGTTAAAATTACTTTTCAGGACCAGTACTGGGCTAAAAGATACAGCACTGAGGTCTCTCCTTATAACAGGTGAGTAAATCGGAATTCGTATTTCGGCTGATTTTAGAGGAATATTTGTATGTTTCAAAAATCAACACTTAGAAACTTTTTCAGCAAAAAGCAGGCAATGATATCCTATGGAAGGAAATTCAAGTTACTGGTAAGTACGGTTAAAATTACTTTTCAGGACCAGTACTGGGCTGAAAGATGCAGCACTAAGGTCTCTCCTTATAACAGGTGAGTAAATCGGAATTCGTATTTCGGATGATTTTAGAAGAATATTTGCACAATGGTGAAGGGAGGGGGCGGGGCCTGTGGTGACATCTGTGCAAACGCGCCCCGTGGCGCGTTTTAAGTTGGGGGATTAAGTCCCCTTGAATCCTGAGGGTCCCTAGGGGCCAACTAGCCCACCAGGAACCTCCAATATGCGCCAGGGGCTGCGTTGCAGAGACGTGTAGAGAGGCCACACCCCTTTACACCTCTCTGCAACGCAGCTCTGTGGCGCTTTCTGGATGTACCTGTTGGGCTAGTTGGCCCCCAGGACCTCAGGATTCAAGGGGATGTAATTCCCCATCTTAAAACGCGCCACGGGGCCTGTTTGCACACATGTCACCTGAAGCCCCGCCCCCTCCCTTCACCACTGTGCAAACGCGCCCCGTGGCGCGTTTTAAGTTGGGGCATTAAGTCCCCTTGAATCCTGAGGGTCCCCGGAGTCCAACTAGCCCACCATATACCTCCAAAAGCACCACAGAGCTGCGTTGCAGAGAGGTGTAAAAGGGGCGTGGCCTCTGTACACCTCTCTGCAAGGCAGCCCTCTGGCGCATACTGGAGGTTCCTAGTGGGCTAGTTGGCCCCCAGGGACCCCCAGTATTCAAGGGGAATTCGTTCCCCTCTGCAAACGCGCCAGGGCGCGTTTGCAGAGTGGTGAAGGAAGGGGCGGGGCCTGCGGGCCCGATCGTTTAAAAAAAAAAAAAATTTTTGTGTCCCCTGAAGGGGGGCTGTGTGGCCCCCCTTCCTTTTTGTCTGTTTTTGGGCCCTGGGGACCCCATCCCCCAGGGCCTTACCCCTTTTTAAATTACAAAAAAAAAAAAAACGGGAAGGGGCCGCGTGGCCCCCTTCCCTGGGCCTGTATTGGCCCCGGAAACCCCATCCCCCGGGCATGGCCTCTATATTTATTATTTTGAGGGGGCAGCGTGGCCCCCTCCTCTGGTCATTTTAAGGCCCCGGGACCCCATCCCCGGGGCCGGCCTTTCCATTTTTTTTTATTATTATTTTTTTTCATTTTTGGGGAGGGGGCCGCGTGGCCCCCTCCCGAGCCACTACTTGCCCCAGGGACCCCATCCCCGGGGCTGGCCCTCTCCGTTGGGGACTGTGGGGGGTCCCCAATCCCCCACAGTCCCGCCGGCTCCCCGTGTCCTACGGGAGCCGGCATTGCTCTACACATGGGGAGCAGCTAACATGCTGCTCCCCATGTGGAAAAGCAATCTGCTTTGGATATTGGAAGAGAGAGCAGGTTTCCTGCTCTCTCTTCCAATATCCAAAGCAGTTTGTAATGACAGGACGGGAGCCGCGAGGCTCCGTCCTGTCATTGCAAACAGCAGTGTCCCGGGGTAGGCACCCCGGGACACTGCAGGAGCCGGCCCTGGGGGTGGTGGTCCCCAGGGCTATCAAGGGCTCCAGGAGGGGCCGCGCGGCCCCCTCCCATTCAGTACACAGCCCCGGGAGGTGGTGGTCCCCGGGGCTCTGGGGTCCGTAACGGACCCCCATAGTAATTTGTTTAGTGCCCCGGGAGGTGGCGGTCCCGGGCGTGTGGGGGGCTGGAGCCCCCCACACAGGTTTTACAATTTAATAAAAAAAGCCCCGGGGAGGTGGTGGTCCTCGGGGCTGCGGGAGGGCTCAGAGCCCTCCCGCACCATTTTTCAAAAAAGCCCCGGGGGTGGCGGTCCCCGGGGCTTGGGGGCCCTTGAGGCCCCCACACATTAAATTATCCCCCACCCACCATGCCCCCGGGACTTGGGCCACCCGGGGCCAACTAACATCGAGCGCGGGAGACCGCGCTCGATTTTTTTCGGCAGGATTCGCGCACCCTGAGCGCATCCTGCCGATTTTTAAAAAATTTTTTTTTTTTTTGCCCAGGGGTCCTTGTGGGACCCCCTGAGCAAACCTAGGGGTCAGGGTGTTTCTACCCTGCCCCCTTTGTGCGCTTTGCGCACTTGTTTCTGTCCCTCGGTTCTACCGAGGGACAAAATGGCTGCCAACATTTCCTGAATCGGAATGTTGACAGCCAGCTGACAGCCAATTAACATGCAGCTCGTGATCGGGACGGTGCGCGCAGGGTGCGCTGAGGGTACGCGGACCCTACTCGGCCATAGATATCACTAACTTTTTACTTTTCATTTTCTCAGCAACTACTGAACGGATTTACACCATTTAACAAAAGGGTTCTTTCTGAACCAAGAACTACCTCTTTGCCAAATTTGGTGTAATTCCGTTCAGCAGTTCGGGCTGTAGCCGTGTCTAAAGTTTCCTATGGAAAAGTGCATGGGGAAAACACGTTTTGGGACCCCCTTTTTCTCGGCCCCGCTTGACGAATCCCCCGAGACTTTCAGGGTAGGAGCGGACCGGAGCGGGCCACAAAGTTTGAAAATTTCGCGAAGATACGTCAACCGGCAAGAGAGTTATTTCAAATAGAATGTCGCGGATTTCCTATGGATAATAGGTTGTAACTATAACTATCTACTGGCGACCGCCAGTAGATAATATATATTTATAGACATATATATATATCTATATAGATATATATTTATATATGACTATATATATTTTTGTTTTCATCTTCCAGCCCTCACTACGGGATGAAACCGAGGGAAGATACTTACCCAGCAAGCGAGTGAAGTGCTTTCTGGGAACTGTGGTTCGCCGATGCGGGCGGCAGTTAGTTTCTCCCAATCAACTCGGCTCAGCTGGACTGTAGCGATTAACGCGAGAGCGAGTGAACAATGCAAAAGCCGGTTGGAGGCAAACCTCGGTTGATGAGTGGCATTTGATAAAGGCATACACGCCGAAACGCGTCATGCCGATTGCTTTAATAAAGGAACTCTCCTGCAATCCCCGCTGTGTCCCTCCGGTTCCTTCTGGTGAAGAAATCTCTTTTGTGATGTTTTGCATGCTAGCCCTTGGCATGCTTGGGGGACCCGTCCATCAAGAGTCTGGAACAACATGGGCTAAGTTTGTGAAATGCTCCAAGGTATTGGAATGATTCCAGACCGCCGCATCTAAGGAAAGCTAGGCACCGCTGCAGCCGCAGTCCGTGATTCATGGGGAGGCTTGATCACAGCATCGTAGTCTCAGGGCATGCTGGACTTGGGCTATGCGGCTGGACGTTGGGGACAAAGGAGGAAGCTTTTATTTTAGCTGCAGCACTGTTTGCACCAACAGGAACTTTTAAACGCTCTTTTTGTTTTCATCTTCCAGCCCTCACTACGGGATGAAACCGAGGGAAGATACTTACCCAGCAAGCGAGTGAAGTGCTTTCTGGGAACTGTGGTTCACCGATGCGGGCGGCAGTTAGTTTCTCCCAATCAACTCGGCTCAGCTGGACTGTAGCGATTAACTCGAGAGCGAGTGAACAATACAAAAGCCGGTTGGAGGCAAACCTCTGTTGATGAGTGGCATTTGATAAAGGCATACACGCCGAAACGCGTCATGCCAATTGCTTTAATAAAGGAGCTCTCCTGCAATCCCCGCTGTGTCCCTCCGGTTCCTTCTGGTGAAGAAATCTCTTTTGTGATATATATATATATATACATATAAACAATTTTAGATAAATTAAAAAAGTAAACAATATACATTTATTACAATTTTATAACAATTATTTACACCTTAAAAACATTAATAATTATAACTATTATAATTTTAAACAAGCAAAAACATATTAATATATATCGTTAAAAAAACATTATATCATTTTACATTGAATACCTATACAATTCCCACTGCAATTTATATAAAAGTACACAAAATGTTCTACTAAAGATGTATAAGATTTACTACTCCCACTTCACGCAACGCAACAGTAGGAAAACTGCTACATCACACAGGGGTAAAATTTACTATTCCCACTCCAGTCAATACAATCAGAGAGAAAATGTTGGATTGCACAGGTGTCAAATTTACCATTTCCACTCCAGTCACTGCAACACTAGGGAAAATGTTGGATCGCGGAGGAGTAAAATTTACTATTCCCACTCCAGTGAATGCAACAGTAGGGAAAGTGTTGGATTGCAGAGGGGTCAAATTTACTATTCTGACTACAGTCAGTGCAACAGTAGGGAAAGTGTTGGATTGTGGAGGGGTAACATTTAGTATTCCCACTCCAATCAATGCAACAGTAGGAAAAGTGTTGGATTGCGGAGGGGTAAAAATTACTATTCCCTTTCCAATCAGTGCAACAGTAGGGAAAGTGTTAGATTGCGAAGGGGTCAAATTACCTATTCCCACTCCAGTCAGTGCCACAGTAGGGAACGTGTTGGATTGCAGCGGGGCAAAATTTGCTATTCCCACTCCAGTCAGTGCAATAGTGGGGAAAGTGTTGGATTGCAGAGGTGTAAAATTTGCTATTCCAAATCTAATAACTTCAACAGTAGGGAAAGTGTTGGATTACGGAGGGGTAAAATTTACTATTCCCACTCCAGTCAGTGGAACAGTAGGGAAAGTGTTGGATTGCGGAGGGATAACATTTACTATTCCCACTCCAGTTAGTTCCACAGTAGGGAAAGTGTTGGATTGCGGAAGGGTAAAATTTGCTATTCCCACTGCAATGAGTGCAACAGTAGGGAAAGTGTTGGATTGCGCAAGGGTAAAATCTACTATTCCCACTCCAATGAGTGCAGCAGTCGGTAAAGAGTTGGATTGCAGATTGGTAAAATGGACTATTCCCACTCCAGTCAGTGCAACATTAGAAGCAAACAAATTATTTTCAACACAATAAAATAATTGCAAAAATATAGTAAACAAATAAAAATATACATATGTTAAAAAAGAATACAAATATTTAATATATATTAAAAATTAAATTAAATAAATACATATTACAATGTTAAATACATATCATAAATAACTACAAATATTATTATAATTATAATAAAAAAATATTTTTCATTCAAATAAATATTTTATTTAAAAATTATTTATTAACCCCCAAAAAAATTCTGAAGTATTTTATTTGAGTTATTTCCCACCCTATACCCCTACAAAACTCACAACCCCCACCTAAAACTCAACTTTACAGAACAAATTATTTACACTATTAATATAAATATTTAATCAATAAAGTGATTATCCTTAGTGAGAAATGAATTATTACTTAATTGTAAATAATTTACTTCCCACAATATAGTCCCACAAAACACACAACACACTCCTAAAATTTGACCTAACAAAACATTTATTACACAATTAGCATAATTATCAATTTAATAAATAATATCAATTTAAAAATTTATAATAACTTAAATAAAATTCATTTACTTACCACTCTATACCCCTACAAAATCCACAACCCACACCTAAAATGTAAGTAAAAATTAACATAATTAATTATGAATAAATAATTATCATTATTTAAAAACTGTAAATTAATTACTTATAATTAACTTACTAACCACCCTGTCGCCCTATTAACCCCACACCCCGCACCTAAAATGTAAATAAAATTATTTACACAATTAACATAATTAATTATACATTAATTAAATAATATTAATGAACAACTATTTATGAATTAATTAAAATTAAATTACTTCCCATCCTATACCCCTATTAACCCCACAACCCACAACTAAATTTAAATAAAAAATAATAATTGGACAATCAACATAATTAATTACCAATTAAATAAATACTATTTATTACAAACAAATTATTAAATTATTATAATTCAATTTTTTCCCACCCTGTAACCCTATTAACCCACAACCCGCTGCTGTACTAAAAATCACAAAAATAATTAAATTAAATTTGATAACTACTCAAAATTTAACAACTATATTAAAAAGCATAAAGAATAATTATACAAAAAATTCACATCATATGCATTTAAAATGTATACTAAAATACATAACAATAATTAAAAATGATATAAACAACTATATTTTTCAAAACTTTATTAATGACTTCAATATTTAAAGAATTGATATTACTTAGCTTAAAATCGATATTCCTGACAACGATATTGTTTCAGACGATATTTCTATATCACGATATTTTGGAGACGATATTTTGGTATGACGATATTTTAAATTCGATATTTTGTCTGAATACCTTTTGAAAAATACTATTTGGCAGCCCAGCTCCAGTGGCTGGCCCGCTGGCTAGCGGGATGTGCACTGACGGAGGTAGAATCAGCCCAGGGAACAAAGTCCTTCGGCGATATCCTCCAACTCATCCTCCCTCACACCATACTGGGCCCTGTCTCACCCAGATGGAGAGTGGTTGTTATCAGATGTGTCAGCAGGGTGCTCCAGCTTCTCAAAACAAACGCTGCTCAAAAACTGGAAGGATATGAAACAGTAAGGATTCGATTATGAGTCCGAGGACCGCCAGACTCGTGTGGGCGCAGGGGTGGCGGTCTCCTGACCACCTGATTATGACTCAGGTGGTGGGACTGCCATGGACCGCTGATGCCGCCAGGGAATCTCCATTCCCTGGAGGTGGTGCGGCAGTCCTGAGGCCGCAATATGCTTGGCGCGACTGCCGTGGTACCGCCAAGCATATTGCGAGTTTCCTCTTCGCCAGGGTTTACATGGCGGTTCCTCCTCCATGTAAACCCTGGCAGAGAGGAAACAAAGAGGGCCCTACAGGGACCCCTTGTGCCTCAAGTCGTGTGGATGCACATAGGGGGGCACAACATGTGCCCCCTTGTGTGCATGCACATCAGTTCCTGCACGGCATGGGCTTTCGAGTCCATGCAGTCCAGGAACTGATTTTGACGTTACCATTGTGGTGCCTGTTTTTAAAGGCACCACCAAAAAAATGCCCGCCAGACACAAGAAAACCCTTAATCTGGTGGGTAGCCTCACCACAGGTCTGGTGGTGCGGCAGCGGGGCGGACCCGTTGCCGCACCGCCAAACTCATAATCAAGCTCATAGTGCTTAAGTGACTTACAATTTAATAACTAGATAAAAGCTGGCTAGATAGATAGATAGATAGATAGATAGACATAAAAGATATATAGCTAGATAGATAGCTAGATAGATAGCTAGATAGATAGATAGATAGATAGATAGATAGATGGATAGATAAAAGATAGCTAGATAGATAAAAGATAGATAGATAGATAGATAGACAAAAGACAGACAGATAAAAGATAGATAGCTAGATAGATAAAAGATAGATAGATAGATAGATAGAGAGATAGATACAAAAAGATAGTTAGATAAAAGTTAGATAGGTAGATAAAAGATAGATAGGGAGTTTTTTATGCGGTGCTATATGTATACAAAGCTGTGATTGTCGATTTCAATGTAAAATATGCTTCCACAACGCCTCCCTCAGAAATAAAGGCTGAGTACATATGTCTAGCATTACCTGATAAAACTGATTTTTGCAACAACGAGGCTCCTGCTTACTTGAATTTCTGAAAACGTGCTAATTTTATATACGGAACGAATACCACATAATCAACCAAGAGGCCCCCATCAACACTTATAGGTATTGTAGTGGGACCGAGATGTACACAGATTCAGGGGCCGATTCCGATTCAGGTCGGAAATCTCTCCGACCGAGCCGGACCCGGAGAGATTTCCGACCGAATCGGACCCTAGCAGTCCGACCGAACGAGTACGATGCGTTCGCATGCTATCGGACTCGATTCGGTCGGACTCCCATTGAAGTCAATGGGAGCCGGTCGTACAACGTGTACGCGGGCTCCCATTGACTCAATGGTTGCGAGGCGAACAAGGGTGCCCCCTACAGCGGGTACGCGTCGAAGCGGGTCGCGCCGTACATGCACAGGTAGGGGGGACCCATGGGTCCCCCCTGTGTGTGACTCGCGCGGCTAGGCGTACAGGGTGGTCCGACACGGACCCCCAAAGTGCGGCTCCGACTGCTCTTTCGAGCCGGACGGCGCGTGTCGGTCGGACTGCTCGTGGCGCGCATCGTACTTACCCGGCCGAAGAACGTCTCCATTGCGCGGTGCGAGTCGTGTCCGTGCAAGTCGGTCGGAGCGGTCGGCTTTCGCGTACGAGTCGGTCGGTGCGGTTGGGTCTCGCGAACGAGTCGGTCAGAGATTTCGCATCGTACTCGCTTGCCCGGACGCACATACGAATCGGTCGGGAAACAGGGCTCCGAATCGAATCCAGTAAAGCCGAATCCGATTCGGAGCCCTACCGGCCGAGATCGGAATCGGCCCCAAAATATGATACTGGGGGTTGCTCCGTCAAGCTTCGTCCTTCCCTAGGTGCTGCTGCTGTACCTTCGAAGCGCACGTCCATGGGTGCAAAGGGTCTGCGCAGCCCAGTTCTGGTGAAAACAGACACTGAGAGGGAGTGCTGTTAGTGTTTAGAAATATTTATTTCAGTGTTGTACATGGGATCTTACAGAAAACAATGCTATTTCCTTGCTCGGTTTGTTTTTCCGTTTTCACATATCGAAGGGAAATGACCCGAACTTGAGATTTTGTTGATCGATATATAGTGATCAAAGCAAAAATGCTAAAAAACAATGACATGTGAATCGTCCGATTGCTTTTCAACTATGAAAATAGCCGTTGCCTGTTTAGAACGGATTCAAACTGATATGTGTCCTGTGTGTGTGTGTTTTTTTTGCTTTTGAGATTCAAGAACAAAGAAAAAGTGCAGCATGAGTAACAGCAGAAAGGAAAGGCATGTGATGACCCCTGTGAAAACTTGGGGCCTGATTACGAGTTCGGCTGACCATTGGACCGCTGAACCCATGGTGGAGGTGCGGTGGTGGTCAGGAACCACCACACCAGTGGTCCCACCACCATATTACAACTACAGCGGTCAGACTTCCATGGCACTGATACAACCGCCAGGGAACTGCGTTCCCTGGCGGTGACACGGTGGTGTGAGGCCGCAATATGCTTGGCAGGGTCGCTGCGGCCCAGCCAAGCATATTACGAGTTTCCTCATTGCCAGCGGTCTCATGGCGGTGTTAACGCCATGAAACTGCTGGCGGTGAGGAAATGTAGGGCCCCCTGGTGCCTCATGCAATGGGGATGCATGCAGAGGGAAACATGGTGATCCCCCCTGTCTGCATGCATGCCCAGTTCCTGCACAGCATTGACTTAACAGTTCATGCTTACACAACTTGCTTTGGTGTTCCAATTGCAGTGCCTTATTTAAAGGCATCGCAGTGGGGACCCCAAAGGACCACCTGCCAGACCAGGAGAAAACTTCTAATCTGGTGGGCAGCCGACGGTCGACTTTGGCGGTGTGGGAGCGGGCGGTGGAGTGTCACCCCGCTCAGGCACTGCCAAAGTCACACTCATCCCCTAGGTCTGTACTGATCATTGTCCAACTGCTGGAGAGAGGATGTGGCTAAACGCTCAGAACTGCTGACTTTGGAGCTTGGGAACCAGGTTTGCATTTCGGCAATGGCTCAACATCCTGTGATTCAATGCAAATCACTTAATCTCCCCGGGGCAACCAAGAAATGAATGTATCCTTGTGTAATAACAAAATGTATCTAAAAAAAACTAGTGGGAGTCAGAGAGAGGATGCAACAAGAGACAGTGAAAAAAGAGGGTGTGAAAGAGGAAGATAGAGGGATCACAAGAGGCAAAGAGAAATAAAGAGGTGGCTCGAGAAGGAAACAAAGAGCAGTGTGAGTAAAAACAGTGGCGCTTATGATAAGCGCTCTTAAAGTAATAAAAAAGTAGCCACGAAACAATGCCTTAAAATAGCCCCTGTGTATGTTTAGTAGTAATTGGTCGCTGCTCTTGAGGAGGGCTAAAGACGAGAAGAGGCATGACGCATGCATGCCATGGGCAAATGGGGAGAACGAAGAATGGAGCGATGAGGCTGCCAGCAAATGGCAAGCCTATGGTCACATACAATAGGTCTCTTTTTGAGACAGCACATGCACACCGTCTAGAGCCGAGACCTAAAAATAACAAAGACATGGGCGTCAGCAATAAAAAAACAACACAGGGTAGGGGTAGATGGCTCTCTTTAGTCAAAGAAGAGCAGAATGGATCATGTTTGACCTTTGGAGGTAGTTTACTGTGGTCTGTGACTGTTGTGGCATTTGTTCTGCTACAGAATCGAATAAGCAGAGCACTGTCAATCTAAAGTTTAAACATATTACAAAGAGTGATATTTTTTCATTTTCAGCATAGACTATATTCTGTTTCTGCCTTTCTAAATTTTACAGTTTACAGACATTCCTTTAATTTTAGCTCTAGACCAGTGCTTCCCAAACCTTTGATTTATGGTGGTATGTCTAAGCTATAAATAAACATGCTAAATTCTTCATTCATCTTGTCCCCTTGCTGCCCGATTCAAACACATATGTCAAAAGTCAGGCTATGTCTTCTGCTATTTATGTTTTTTTAACCCTTTCGCTGCGCCCGTCGGCCAATGGCCGTCGTGAGCACTACCTCCGTAGTGCTGCGCACGTCCGTTGGCCGACGCGGCCCCGCCCACTTAATCAAACCGCCGCACCGCGGTTAAGCGGTTAACACAACTGGTGTTTATAAACTCCTCTCAGTTTGCAATTGGAGATGCAAAAGTAAAGTTAATTATGAGCGAGTCTTGCTGGGATACATAAAGTGTGAAAAAAGGAGAGGCTGTAGGATGTCATTTTTCCATAGCACACAACAAAATGTAAATACCTGTAAATAAACTGTATAAACTCAGCATTTAGAAAAGCAAAAATGAAGTACTTTTCTGTATAATTCCGAAGTGTGATTGAAACAAAGACTTTTATAGGATCAGAACAAATCAAGACCCTTTACTCTGTGTAGCACAAAAAACTAAGGGCCTGATTACGAGACTGGCGGTCCTGGAGCGGGCTGCCATGCCAGCGTCCCGCTCCAAGACCGCCAAACAGAACCATTGCCTGCCCGCAAGATTATGAGTTAAATCGTGGTATGGCGGTCCGGTGGCGGTGCATTAGAAAGGTTCATACGTGAGCCTTAAACTGCACCACTGCAGGACAGCCAGTGCACCTTCCAGGCATAGACTGTGCAGTCCATGCTGTACAGGAATGGGGAGCATGTACACAGGGGGGCATAACATGTGCCCCCCTGCTTGCACCCCTGTCCTCACTGCCAGCAGTTTCGAGGAGTGAGAACCTTCATGAGACCGCTGGTGGTGAAGAAAGTCATAATATGCTTTGCGATGCTGCAGGGCACCACCAAACATATTGCAACCTCATGACCACTGTGCCACCGCCAAGGATTGTGGATCTCTGGCGGTTGTGGCCCTGCTAGGGAGGTCCGACTGTCGTACTTGTAATACGGTTGTTGGACCGCTGGTGTGGCTGTCCCCAACCACCACCGCACCTCAACCGTGAGTTTGGCGGTCCCATGGACCGCCAAACTCGTAATCAGGCCCTAAATATTGACTGAAACTGATTTCCACATTATAAGTTGTGTGCAATATAGTTTAAAACTGCAATGTCTGAAAAATTTGTGACCATTTCAATGGAAATGTGCTCTCTGTAAATTACAATGTCCTAACACTCTATGCCCGCCTCATGTTCATTAAAGCTAGATGGGCCACGAAAGTTTGTTATACTAAAAAGTGGTTTGTGGTTCTAAAAAGCTTAGGAAGCACTGCACTAGAAAGCATTGGTCACAAAATACTGGTCGTACTTTGTGGCCAGTATTTTTGCAACCATTGTGGTATTTTGCGAACCGACCTATGTACTAATATGTCAGTTTGCAAAAATATCAATTTGAGATACCTCAGCAATACTAATAAAGTAGGTCATAAAATATGATGCACTATGATTCTCAGCCATCACAGGGATGGTGGACTGCTGAGGCTAATACACCTAGAAACCATTTCCCTTCAGCAATTTTATATAGCGGAAACCTGCCCAAGGGTCTTGGAGTGCTTTATCTGAGCACCAGAAAATCATACTCTTTTTTAGGTCTTGCCTAAGACAGTGCATACAAGATCTTTTGTTTTGTATACAGTGGGCTTGGAGGCCACCTAGTACTTACTGTTAGTTGGCTTCATTGTCATTTTCATTTGCTTGCATCTTATTGGTCAGCTGCCGTAGGTTTCCTTCCTTTTCGTGTGTTCATCCCTCCCCTGGAGTATGCATTACTTGTGTCCTTCCACTGCTCATTTTTATTAGGTGCTGCTTTTTCTTTAGGTTTAAGCACTCTACCAGAGAGTATCTTATTAATCTGGCACCCTCATTTACTTTTCCTCCCTCCTGCTGTCTGTGTTGTTGCCCCCTTCTACCCATTGCCCGTGTTGTACCTTGCCCTCTCCTACCTTCCACCCGCTGTCTGTGTTGTTGCTTGCTCCCTCCCACTCTCTGTTCTGTTACTTGCCCCCTTCCACCCTCTTCCCGCTGTCTGTGTTGTAGCTTGCTCCCACTCGCAGTCCGTATTGTTGCTTGCTGCTCCTGCTGTCCATGTTGTTGCTTGCCCCAACTGCTGTCCGTGTTCTTGCTTGCCCCCAACCACTGTCTGTGTTCTTGCTTGCTCCCTCCCTCTCTCCTTTTGCTGTCTATATTGCACCCTCCACCTGCTGCAACAAAAAAAAGAGATACGATGTTGCCAATGCTGGCTGCATCATAGCACTTATTTAAAAAAAACTTTAAGCCATGCACTCTTCCTCCCATTTTGTCCAAAAATGAAACAGAGATGTTGCCGTTCACACTTTTTAGAGGTAGCACAATACACTCACTCACAGTGACTCCTGTTATGACTCAGTTATGCACACAGCTCAGAAAAGTGTGCACACAGACACTGTATTGCCGCACAGCAAAAAACAAAAATTTGCAGGAACACTCTGCGCCACCCTCATGCTGGACAGCATGCGGGTACCTCTCCACAGTCACTCCCTCTGTTGCACTAATCAATTTCCACTGCAAACTCTAACACCACTATCTACACATTTATTTTACGCCTGCCCCCTAGTTTAGCCTGTGGTTCACCAAGCAGAGCCACTACTTCTGCCCATGGTTGTTTATATTTAACCCCCATTGTTCAATCAGTTTTTTGTGTTGTAATTTGTTATTGAAAGTTCAGAGAAAACAAAGAATACAATGGGATACATAGCATCAAAAGGACGGAAGTATAATGTACTGTTATGATCAGCAGAGACTGTACATGTGTCCCAGCAAGGGGCTCTAACCATTTCAACAGGAGACCAAGGACATGGGGGTGAGGGTGGTATACAGAAAAGAGAAGGAGAGGAGAGAGGAAAAAGGGAGGAGTAAAAACTGTAGGGTGGGGGTAACAGTGGCGAGCATCCCAAATGAAGAGCAGGACGGGGCTCTGGAGATGGGAATGTGGGGTTAGGAAATGGAGGGGAAAGGGCACAGTAAGGCAAGTGGATAGGGCAAAGGAGGTCGGGGGAGGGGACGGGGTTTCGGGGGAAGAGGAGAGGGGTGAAAGAGGGAGGGAAAGGGGGGAGAGGAAAGAAAGGAGAAGGAGATGATAGGTCAAGAGAGTGAGCTGCCAAGGCAGCTATGGATTGCCCAGATATGCTCTGTATTAGTCCTCCTATAGGAAAGGGGACCAAATAAGGAAGAACACGTCGGCCTTGTCCATTAGGTTGTAGATTATCTTCTCATAGAAGGCAGTTTTGTACTTGGCCGTGGCCCATTCCTCATGCGTCGGCATTTGCTGGGAGCGCCAATGGCGCAGGGTGCAAATCTTGGCTGCTGCAAGGGTGGTAGCAAGGAAACGTCGAGCCAAATTGGGGAGGTCTGCCAGGTCATGCAGGAGGACCAGCGAGCCCGGCAGCGGGCGAGCATGTCCATTGACTTCCATTGCGTGGACCCCACCTTGGTCAAGAAGGGGCAGATGGCGGGACATTCGACTAATTTATACACAATGTCACAAGGCTATGGCCACACCACCAGCTGGAGAAATGGAGTAATAACCCTGTGGATCTAAGCCGCGCTGGCATCCAGTGCCACCCCTGAAGGATCTTGAAGAGGCTGAACTTCATCCGGCCTCCCGTGCTCCCTGGCCTAGGTTCTCCAGAAGCTCCACCCAGTGCTCCTCCTTGTATTCTACCTGAAGGCAGGCTTGCCAGGCCACCCTCAGGCTCTCCACCTGTGGGCAGGAGTAGAGGTGGAGAATCAGGAGGCTGTACATCTCAGGCATCACACCCTTAAAGTGTTAAGGTAGACAAGCATGGCGGAGGGAGGGAGGGGCACAACAGAGCTGTAGGCCCAGTCTTCTTGTAAGACAATGGTGCAATTGGTAGTAGCACCACTCTTGCGTAAGAGGCAGGCCTAACTCCTCCTGCAGCACCTCAAAGGATTTAAGTTCACCACGAGAGAGCAGATGAGTCAAGGTATTGATCGCTGCTGCGTGCCAGGCGACCAAATTAAGCATGGCCTCACCTATGTAGATACCATGATTGCTCCAGAATGTGAGCCCGCGTCCATGTCTTATAGATGCCCTGCAGCATGGGGTCCCAGCTCCGGAGGAGTCGGGGAGGTAGAGGGAGTGTAGTCCCAGTGGGCCTTCCAGGGTCTGATTAAGTATCATGACCCACAATTGTGTATATACACCAATGGCACCAGGCGAATGGCCATTCAGTAATGCTCCAAGAACAGGAGGCCAATGCCCCCCACTGGCCTATGGGAGATGACTCTCTTAATGGCCAACCGGGGCCTCATCAGCCCTCAAATGAAGGCCTTGATGTCTTTGTCTACCCACCGGTGCGTCATAAGGGGCATAAGCAGGGGAAGCATGCCCAGCACATACGTGAACCTCGGGAGGGTCACCATCTTCACTGCCTGCGTCCTTCCCCATAGCAATAGGTTCAGATTGGACCACTTCTCGAAGTCGAGCCGCATTCGGTCAAATAGCGGGTCCATGTTGTCTGCCACCATGTGCACTAAACCCCTATTAACACAGATGCCCATGTACTTGAGACGGGTGGCTTTTTATTGGAATGGATACCCGCTGATGGCGTCCCAGGTGCTAATCCTCGAGAGCGGGAGGACCTAGCTCTTCCCCGAATTGACCCTATAGCTGGAAATGGCTGCAAATGCATCAATAGTCTCCAACACGGTGGGGAAAAAAGAGGGTAGTGCTGAGAGGGTAAGAAGGATGTAATCTGCATAGAGGTAGAGCGTCAAAGGCCCCCCGGATGTGGGGATTCCCACAATCCGGTCCAACTGGCGCAGTGCCACCCCCAAGGGCTCCATGGCAAGGAGGAAAAGCAGCATGGAGAGCTAGCAGCCCTGGCACATGCCGCAGCGGACCAGGAAAGGATGTGACAGGAAGCCACCACAGTTGACCTGTGCTGAGGGGGAGTCGTATAGCCAGCAAACTCTGGAAATAAAATCCGTGCCAAGCCCAAACCTGCGGGATGCTGCAAAGAGATAATCCCACTCTATTCTGGCAACAGATAATCCCACTCTATTCTGGCTAAGGCCTTCTCAGCGTCCAGCGACAGAGGCAGAGCCTCTTCCGGCAGGTTCTACGCCATCCAGACTGCGTGTGCCAGCGTTTGCATGTGGTTGCATGATGAGTGGCCCGGATTAAACCCTACCTGAGTGTGATCAATGAGGGAGGGAAGAACACACTTGAGGCGGGCTCCCAGTATGCTTGCCAAGATCTTGACATCTCCGTCAAGCTTGAGAATGTGATGATGGGCTTTGGAGTAATGATGCCCAGTGTGGGGGTGGTATACACATCCTATAGGATACATCAGTTGGCAAGGAGGATAGATGATTTGGCAAGTTAAACAGCGGCAGCTTTGGGTAACATTACAGAGGAGCTTGCTGCCATGAGGGCGGTAGTTATTCATAAACGCATTGCTTCATACATCATTCTCACCAAGGAAGAAGGGGTATGCCAGTTCATCTACCAGACATGTTGTTCCTACATTTCGGATAACAGTGCCAACATAAACAAAGCGATCAATAAGATAATGGAAGTGAAAGATGAGGCACATGACATACACATGGGGGCATATGGGAACAAGCACTGACATGGTTCAAGGGCTGGGGGTCATGGATATTGGAAGTAATAATAATAGGAATAGAACTGTTGATTATGCTATGCATAATGATCCAGCTATGCCCTGCTTGCATGTCTGCACTAATGAGTAGTTGTGGACATTGCATGGCAAGGAGCGCTACATCACATACACGCCTCACTAGGAATGACATTGGAGAAGAGGGTATGGAAATGATGACGAAGAGTGGGATAGTGTACAGGTTAGGGATTGAGTATCTAAAGAATGTGGAAGCCATTTTGCTTCAGCTCCCTAATATCAACAGCCTGACCAGCTTTGTGACACTCAGTAACTACAGATGGCCTATAGAACGCGCATAGAAGAGAAATGACCTGGGGTGAACTGATTTACTTTTACTGTAAGTCAGCTGGTATCTCAATGCAAGGCTTGCTCAAGGACATCATCCACACGGCACAGGATGCTATATAGCAAGAGGCATTTGGCCTCACCATATTTAGAAATGGCAAAGCTTATTTGTCTCTGATTGGAAAAATATTACAAATCTTTCAGACTGCAGTTACCACTACTAGCACATTGCATTAGCTTGGAAAGTCCCAACTGTCACAATCAAAGGACACGTGGGTAGCAAAAGCCCCACCATCTTACACCATGCAAGTGTCACACAGTGTTGGCCTCTCCTGATTGGCTTGGTGTTCAATAATTGTGTAACCTGTCGAGTCTGGTGATGAGCATGTCACACCTCGGTCCATCATTTCTGAGAAACTGTCTAATTCATGTGATTAAATTGGACTTGTACTACACCGCCTTTTTGTGGTTTTAGACAATAAAAGATTGAGTGAGACTTCTCCTTTTTGAACATTTGGCTGCCAAGCTGCCTGTCCCCGTGCTGCACGTATTATAATACATTTTCTCTTTCATCATATGTGCTGACAGAGTTGGTATTCCTTTAAGTAGTATTCTACAATTACTACAGAGGAGGGGGTCCTTTTCCAGCTTGGGTAGAACTGTGATGAGGGATTTACTGGAAAGGAGGCCCATTGAGCCAGACCGGTTGGCCTCTATAAAGGCATGGTGAAGGAGGTTCACAATATCAGCCTTGGTCCACGTAGAGAATTCGGTGTTAAGCTGTCCTCCCTGGGGGCTTTGTGGTAGGGAAGATAAGAGATAGCCTGCACAATCTCCTCTTTGGTAATCGCAACCTGGAGCACTTCCCTGCTCTCATAAGTGAGGCGGGGCAGTTGAACGGTGTCCAGAAAGGAGGCACTGCATCAGGGACCATGTCAGGATAGTAGAGGGCCTGGTACTAATAGGCGAATGTGTCCGCAATTTCCTACAGCTTGGTGACTAGGACCCCAGAGTTGTTTTAATGGCGGAGATAGCCATCCCCGCCTCGCTCTGCTCAACTGCCTTCTCCCCCTGCTCGTAAAGCCTGTACCTTAATTTCTGAGACACGTATTCAGCTTTGGAGTTGAAGAAGGCGTTGAGGTCTAAACACCTTCTTGAGGCTGGGCTAAGTGGCATCGGAGGGGTGGGCAGTGTAAGCGTGCGTGAGGTGGGTTATGTCCTCCTCCAGCGTCCTCTATCATTCCTTTCGCTGCTTGTTGGACAGTGCAGCATCTCTCATCAACTGTCCCCTGACAGTTGCTTTTGCCGCCATCCACAGGGTCAAAGCTGAGTCCACCAAATCTTTATTGTGTTCCTGGTAGGTATGAAGGTGGGATTTCAGTTGGTCTTTCCCCGCAGGATGATAATCCCATTGTTCAATCTGTTCATATCTCCACAACACATAGTTGTCGAATTACAATCACAGATATACTTTAATGTCTCAAATAACCTGCATGCTTGTTGTGTCGTGCACATCTTCACTATACTGCAGACTTTGTTACTCTTGGTGAAAACTTTAGATCATTGATAATTGATGCTTCAAAGTTGTTAAACCATAAAACTATCAATACAAATATTTTACAAAAAGCAATATCATAGACACTTCAGTCTTTTACTCTGACCAGCACTCATGTTAGCACCTTCCTTCTATCAGCAACAATATAAATAGGAGAACATAGAACCTATGTCCTATTTTCTTGGAGAAACCATCCTTTTCTGGCTGATTTGAATCTGCAGGGTGCCCCTGCCTCTTGCATTTTTCTAAATGTTTTTCAATTTACCTCCCACTGGAATTCTGGGGAGTCTATTTGTAGAGCTGACAATCTCTAATGCAGTAGAGATGCGGCATCCTTCTACTAATTCTTGTGGATATAACAAAATGTCATGTCCAGGTGATCTGTGAGACGGACATCCAACAAGATATCTGTGTGATTTTTGTTGTAGAGACTGCTGGACTGTAAGAGTCAACCTAACAAAGAACCCATTTTTATGTGAGTGACTACCATGCTCTTGACTTGGTCAAGTCAGGACTAATCATTGGTAGCAGCTGTTCTATAGTCCTGGAATACTTGCATTGTCACATGCACTTCCAAGAAGTGTAATTACCTGCTATCCCTTCCACATGAAATCAGCACAGCCTGTCATGACTGGGTGTTCTCAATCCACGTAAGTGTGGGAAGCATGTGTAAGTAGTGCTTTGATACAGGAGTGGTGGTATACCCCAGTGTTAGAGACCCTCTGAATGTCTGTAGCCCCAGGTTTGTAGGGCACTTCACAGAGTTAGTGGTTGCCAGAAAAAAGGATGCCTCTTCTTTATGAATGCGCCTCTGAGCTTTCTCGCCTCTGACCCTCATCCTGCATTAGAATTTGTATGCTAAGTGTTATGTGCCTGGAATTGGATTCACATCTTTTTCAATTGTGTAGAAAGATGTATCTGTGTTCCCCTTCCCTATGTCAAGACAGTTTCAAGTGACTGGTAAGAGGCCTGTTGATGGAACACCTGCACAAAGAGCTGTAGCCAAGGGCAAGGTGACTACAAAGCATCTTAACAAAAGGAACTGACTGCCAACCAATTCCCACATCCCGTCCTGACCTTGGGCAGTGATAGCTGAACTCAAAAACAAGCCCTGTTTTGTGAGAGGTGTTATGGTTCTGATGCACAAATTCAGGGGTCTTTATGCAGTGCCTTCTATGACTAGGTTTCACACAGTTTTGAATGGATTGCCCCAAATCTTTCAGTGTAGCTTTGAATCTGAGTGGCAAGTTGGCTCGGGCCAAATTGACACTGCTTCCAGATTGGCCCTGTAAGCCAGATACCAGATGCAATTTTTTACTTTAAGGACCTCTAACTACGAGCAAAGAAACAGTGGCTGGATCAGGGATAGAGGTTTGACTGCTCCCCTAAAGGAAGAGGATCATACTTCATGGCTGAAGAAGAAAAGAAGAAAAAGAAGAAGAAAAATGTACTCTTGCTTGATAAAAAGATTGATTGCCTTGTGAGCTGAGACCTTGACACTGCTTCCAGATTGGCCCTGTAAGCCAGATACCAGATGCAATTTTTTACTTTAAGGACCTCTAACTACGAGCAAAGAAACAGTGGCTGGATCAGGGATAGAGGTTTGACTGCTCCCCTAAAGGAAGAGGATCATACTTCATGTCTGAAGAAGAAAAGAAGAAAAGAAGAAAAAGAAGAAGAAAAATGTACTCTTGCTTGATAAAAAGATTGATTGCCTTGTGAGCTGAGACCTTGCTGCACTTGCTGGAAGAACCCCTTGGTTCAAAGATTGGAGTACTGCTGCCTCAACTAAACCGTGACATAAAGATAACACCACAGTAAAGATTTACGGGCTGATCTCTCTGCATCATCCCATGTGTGAGAGAGACCCATGAGTGTGACAACCCAGCTGCAAGCATTGCTTAAGTGCGAGAATTCAAGAAGACTTGTGGAGAAGCAGATCGCTCCTAACCGCTGATCTGCCAACAACAATATTGATTTCCCAGTCATGACATTGCACTGCTTTCCATTTTCAACATCTCATTATGCAATGTGCCTTCCAACTGGCTACCTGCTGCAGCAGAAATGAAAGGACTTGATGGCAACTAGAGGGCTGCACGCCCCTTGAATGCCCCAACATACTGTAACACCAAAAGACAGGTAAACATTTACAATTGCTGTAGAATATGCTGTAATTTAAGAACAAGGCAATCAGCACTTTGGCTGCCCAGAGTTCTCACTGTTTAGATGTCCCGCACCTAGGCCATTCCTATGCACTAACAAATGTAGTGGTTATATTTGAGAGAAATTTACTTTAAACACACTCCCATTTTTTTCCTACTGAAGAGCTAGACGTGACAGGCAATCTCATTTGTTGTGTACTATTCTTGTAATTACTGTATTTGACTTTCTCCACACACAAACTTTAGAAGTAAGCCCTCAGTTTTTGTTCTCACCACCCACTAAAATTCCAAGCCTACAAAGCAGTTTTTCACACTTCAGTGGGTAGGGCTGGCAATAGCATGTGACTCAAAGGAAAAAAGGTGTGTTCTTTACAAGGATTAAACAATTCCACCCGTTCAATATGGCCCAATATGAATCAAAGAGCATGTCTTAGGGGGTCATTAGGATGGCGGAAGGACCGCCACCGCCGGCGGTGGCGGTCCTTCCGCCATCACATAGGATATTCCCACCGCCGAATTAGGATGGCGGTGGGAATCCCAATCAGTCCCCGGCGGACGGAAAGTCCGTACGCCACGGTTCCGCAAGGCGGTCCTTTCCTGCCCGCCTTGCGGAACCAAAACACAGGCCAGCATTGCGGCGGTGCCTTGCAGGCACCGCCGTAGGGATTAGGACATCCCTTTCCGCCTGTCTTTTCCCACCGCGAAAACACAGGCGGAGGCTGGATCCGGGGACCCATTGCGGGCCCCCTCTGTGTTGGAGGGGTGCACTGGGGGGGTACCCATGGTACCCCCCTGCATTTCCCTGCACTGCGTGGCAGGCAACGCATGGTGCCTGCCACGTAGTGCAGGGAAATGCTCAGCATGGCATTTTAACATTGCGTACGGTGCTGCAGCCAGCAGCACCGTCCGCAATGTTAACTGCCCTGGATGCGCCCGCCAGTATGCTGGGCGCATCCTAATTGCAATGGGCCACACGTCTGGCGGGCGGTCCCAGCACTGCAACGATGGCGGGCGGACTGATGTCCACCCGCTATCATAATGAACCCCTTAGTGTCCAGTAGATTTAGTAGAATCCTCTAGGGGTAGGCGCAGCTCGAGCAAATTTCATGTAGAGTAATCACACAGAATTACCTAAGAATTCTGTGAGATTATGCAGAATTAAGTGAGAGAGTAATTCTGTGTTTGGCGCTATTTCTTACAATAAAATGCCCCTGAGCTAAATGTGCTCTTGGGGTAGGATTTTTCCTCAACTTACTCCCAGCATTTAGTGCCATTTTCTTAGCGCAGAATGGATGTGAGAATGCATTTTTGCACTAGGAAATAGCTCTAAGGCAGCAGAACGCAATTAGCGAGCGCGAGCAGACGATCACTAAATGTACCCTTGCAGTAGGATTTTTTCCCCCCCCAAATTGCCCAGGCAAGAGTAAATGCATAATTATCTGTATTTCTGCATTAATCTCCAAAGCATTCTCGCATATCAATAGCAGTTTATGAACTCCGAGGTGGTTTGGTTATATGGTTGACTCAACCAGAGCTCCTAGGATCCTTACTAATTCCAAACGAGAATGCAATAAGAAAATGTGAGTCTGGTTGTTTTATAATTATTGCAGGCTTCAGTTTTATATTCCTATTTTTTTGTGTTCTAAGGTCCCTTTATGAGGTCACCACCCAAACCGTAGAAAATAATTCCATGGTGAAGAAACAACCTCTGCCACCCTTGGAGGGCACAGGCACTTGACAATTCCATATCTTCAGAGGGGCACAGATTCCTTTATGGCAGGGGAAGGAACACATTTGCTTATATCAGGGTGAAACTTTCATTGCTTTGATGCATTGTATGGTAATCCAATGATGTGTCTTACTCAGTGATCACACCATTTGCAAATTACCCTGGATGGGAACTTTCAGGAATGCGAGACGTTTTGTCTTTAGCTCTATGTTGTTTTCTAGTCATTCACAAGCAGAACTAGAGTTGCAGGTTTGTCTCTTTTCTCATGAGAAAAAAGGTGCAAGCATTGACACAGTCTCATATAACTTTGTCGCTGTGGAACCTAGGTCGAGTAAATGTTTCTGCCACAGGTTAACGTGGCTTTCTTCTTGTAACTGTCCTAGGTTACAGGACAAAGAGTTGTAATCACCCACGCTGGTGATGCAGCTGTACTTATAGCACCCTTCTGCTGGAAGGGCTTGGGGGTCTAGCAAATATACAGAGAGTAGACAATTACGTGGATACTGCAGCTGATGAAACTCTAGCTAGCTATTAATTTTTTTAATATGTTTTGAAAGTGACATATAAGCCAGCTAAGTAACATCATATATTCGACATACCTATTCAGTGCCAGGATACCTTCCCTGCTGATACTGCACTCTACAAATCTGCATAACATAACAGGAATTCTGGAGAAAGAACACTACTGTGCTGCCATGTAGAGTTAAGCACTTGTATATAAGTGATTATTGGAGAAATTGTTTTGTGTTGTATTGCGACAATAAGAATGTAGTATATGTTTTTGTGAAAAGCGGGCACAGCACAATCTATGCAAGTTGAATGTGTATGTTAGCCAGTCTAGTCAAATTAGTTCAAAAATGGGCTAACCTAGAACTCATTGCAATACAATTTCTGTGAGTGGATTGTTATTGAAATTTTTCCGTAGAAAACGATGGTGTAAAATCTACCACTCTATCATGACGCGTTAATCCAATATGGCGGATTTTTCAAAATGGCTGCCCATTATTTGAGATATAGGGTATAACTGTTTATATGCCCATGTGTGGTATCATTTTATATGTTTTTAGGGACGGGAAAGTCAAAAATAACATCAAAAATTGTTTCTGATGACTATAACATCAAATTGGGATTAATACAATAAACAACGATAATTATATGTTAATATGCCAAACATAGTTTTGACATTATTTTTTATTTACATTTTTTTAACATCATTTGAAAAGGATAAACAAATTTCAACTAGATAATATAGCACTTCTCAATATGACACTGACAAATGAAAATTGTTAAAGAGATAAATTCAAACAGCACTCCTCAGTATAAGAATAGTATGATTTCAATCATCGTCCATGTCCACTTCCATGGAATTGCAACAGCTTATTCCTCGACAATCCGTGCACGCATCTGTGCACACTATTCCCTGTCTTTTGCATATACATTGCAGAGTCGCACATTGACTCTTGATACAGCCACATTTCACAAATTTTAATAAATGATCTGGTGCTGGTGCTTGACTCATTCTAATGGGAGCCAATCTTCCATCTTTCACTTCAAATCCCCACTGTAATGGATCCATATGAATACCCATCCACTGCTGCACCTGATGATATACTCTGAGCGAATGAAATTTGCAGGCATCCTCTGTAGGAGGCAAGACTTCCGGTTTCACATGTATTGTTGATTTTGTTGCCTTTGAAGTGAAAGTTCGAAGTCTCATATCATGTAGTGTGCTGTCTCCTGTTATTCCTCCATACAACTCTATAATAGCATTAAGACCAGCATTTTCAATTTCTTCTGTTGATTTTTGTGAAGTTTGGAATACGGCAGCACTTTCTTTGAAGCTGCCTGATTTTCTTAGCAACTTTATGGAGTCACGTTTTCCTAATCCAAATGGTTTGGAGGTGGTATCACATCCTAATACGGCGTGAGCAAATAAGATGTGAGAGCAGACGTCATTACCTAAAGCTTTTGCTAATTTCCTAATATCATACACAGTTATGTTTTTGGAAGATTTCTTAGGTTCTGGGCAAAGGAAAATATCAAATTGGTTTTCTTGAAAATGATGAAGGAGTAGTATGAGAAGATCGGTGTCCTCGCCAACAATGGCTGTAGGATGAGTACTTGCTCTTTAATATAATTGGCAAGCTGCGACTTCCCAGATTCCCTCATAAATCCATGCTTATTGAATAAACTAGCTGGGTATGAGCAAAGCTCATAACGAAACACCTCCTGCAAATCCACGCCACTAGTCTGAGCACAAAGCAACAAGCGCTGAAACAATAGTTCAGGATCCATAACAAAGGTTTCTTCTTTCAATTTAACAGATTGAACTGATTTCATTACCTTCACCTGGTTGCTTTTTCTGAAAGAGAACTCAGAGACTCTTTTGTCCGTCATCTCATTAAGAATTCTATTTCCAATTTCTTCTGCAAGTTCAGGATTAACATCACTGCCATAAGTAACACCCGTGACAATGTTACGCAGGTTGCTGTCTCGCTCAAAAACATTGAGCTGTTCTACATATACCAGTACTTTCTGTGTATCTCCTTTATTGCGTTCAATTCTTGAACTGGTCATAGTAACATGTTGCTCACTTGCTGCATGCTTCAATGAAGCAAAGTCCTACATGCATTCATTCAAATGGGCGCAAATAGGGCGTGACATAACCCAGACAAGCTGCTGCTGTTCTGTCATACCTTTTCCATGGGTCATTCCGCCGAATCCTTTTATATTCTTCATTAGAACTTGTTCAATTACCAAATCAGTGGAAAGGCCACCCCAAAACCTATCACTTCTTCGGACAACATGCAGACCATTTGTAAATGCCGTGTATACATCAGGAGCTTCAAATTAAAGCTCAACCATTCTCTCATAATACAGTCGTGCAGAACTGGCATATAAATTATGGCTTTGTTCGCCCTAAGTTGGCGGGGGTATGCCCAGACGTGGGTCCCTTGCTCACTTTGCCACTGGATTCAAGCAAGCCTGGCTGATGACGGCTGGAATGCCAGAAACCGGTCCTAGGATGCTTGTTTCCGGTCCAGGAAGACATGGCTTGACAGTTCGTGCTGGACTGTTCCCATGAGGCACAGGGTCAGACTGATTTGCATATGGCCATGTCTGAACTGGGGTGGTGGAGTGAGCTAAAGAATGATGATGGATTAAACCCATATCAGTTGACTGGGGGTGAGTGTTTGATTGGCTCAAACGTTCCGTCCATCATCCCCTTTTGTATCGCTTTGTTCGCCCTAAGTTGGCGGGGTATGCCCAGACGTGGGTCCCTTGCTCACTTTGCCACTGGATTCAAGCAAGCCTGGCTGATGACGGCTGGAATGCCAGAAACCGGTCCTAGGATGCTTGTTTCCGGTCCAGGAAGACATGGCTCGGCAGTTCGTGCTGGACTGTTCCCATGAGGCACAGGGTCAGACTGATTTGCATATGGCCATGTCTGAACTGGGGTGGTGGAGTGAGCTAAAGAATGATGATGGATTAAACCCAGATCAGTTGACTGGGGGTGAGTGTTTGATTGGCTCAAACGTTCCGTCCATCATCCCCTTTGTATCGCTTTGTTCGCCCCTAAGTTGGCGGGGTATGCCCAGACGTGGGTCCCTTGCTCACTTTGCCACTGGATTCAAGCAAGCCTGGCTGATGACGGCTGGAATGCCAGAAACCGGTCCTAGGATGCTTGTTTCCGGTCCAGGGAAGACATGGCTTGGCAGTTCGTGCTGGACTGTTCCCATGAGGCACAGGGTCAGACTGATTTGCATATGGCCATGTCTGAACTGGGGTGGTGGAGTGAGCTAAAGAATGATGATGGATTAAACCCAGATCAGTTGACTGGGGGTGAGTGTTTGATTGGCTCAAACGTTCCGTCCATCATCCCCTTTTGTATCGCTTTGTTCGCCTCTAAGTTGGCGGGGGTATGCCCAGACGTGGGTCCCTTGCTCACTTTGCCACTGGATTCAAGCAAGCCTGGCTGATGACGGCTGGAATGCCAGAAACCGGTCCTAGGATGCTTGTTTCCGGTCCAGGGAAGACATGGCTTGGCAGTTCGTGCTGGACTGTTCCCATGAGGCACAGGGTCAGACTGATTTGCATATGGCCATGTCTGAACTGGGGTGGTGGAGTGAGCTAAAGAATGATGATGGATTAAACCCAGATCAGTTGACTGGGGGTGAGTGTTTGATTGGCTCAAACGTTCCGTCCATCATCCCCTTTTGTATCGCTTTGTTCGCCCTAAGTTGGCGGGGGTATGCCCAGACGTGGGTCCCTTGCTCACTTTGCCACTGGATTCAAGCAAGCCTGGCTGATGACGGCTGGAATGCCAGAAACCGGTCCTAGGATGCTTGTTTCCGGTCCAGGAAGACATGGCTTGGCAGTTCGTGCTGGACTGTTCCCATGAGGCACAGGGTCAGACTGATTTGCATATGGCCATGTCTGAACTGGGGTGGTGGAGTGAGCTAAAGAATGATGATGGATTAAACCCAGATCAGTTGACTGGGGGTGAGTGTTTGATTGGCTCAAACGTTCCGTCCATCATCCCCTTTTGTATCGCAAAAAAAGGTAGCATCTCCTTTACCATTGCAAGATGTAGATGCCAATTTCCTGTTCTTTCAGCTTTTAAGAATTGTTTCAGGATGTTGACCATTTCCAAATATTGCAACCAAAGTCGAGGAGTCCTGTAAAATTTAAGTTCATCTTTGGCCTTCAGCAGTTTGGTTGCAATTTCGACAACAGCATTATGTGTAACATCCTCAACAGAAAGCTCCCCATTAAGAAGATTATTAAACAATGATCTAGCTGCCTGTAAATCGTCGTTATCATCTAGGGCTTGCGTTGCTAAAATCGTGTTGAAAACTGATGAAACAATAAGATGACCACAAATCGCTCTTGCAATAGCTTTACCAGAAAGCATGTGCTTTACAGCATTTCCTGCATATATGATCTCAAGTATATCAACCAAGCCTGCTCCACTCATCAAAAAACCGATGCATCCAAGAAAACTCATGATTGTGTGCAGGCCTCCTAGTCTCAGAATGACCTTCTTCAAAGGACTATCCTGTGATTCATTGGCTATGATGCTAAGTGCTTTGTGGAAAGAGGCTGGTCGAATGTTATAATAGGGATCTGGCTGTATCTCTTGGCATGGTCAGAAACAAAAAACAGTGTTGAGAGAATACACGTCTCATTTGTTGGATCCATGTTAATCATTGGCAGAAAGATGACAGATGATACACCGGGATGGTTACCTTTATGTAGTAGTTGGCATACTCCTTGCCATCCTGGAACACTGTTGCTGAGTAGATGTGAGATGTTCAATAAAATATCCAGGTTTGCAGATGGGTCACTGTACGCGATTTCCTTAATGGTATTATACTTTAAGAAACGCATCCCACTGGCCTGTGAATGATGTTTTTATTGGGATTTGCCCCAACCTCCTCAGTTCTTCAAATGAAACTTGACGTTTCTTAATGACCGTTGAAAATTTTCCAGTTGGAGTCACAGTGGCGATAATGCCCATCCCATGAAAAGTACCACGGCCATCTATTGTAATAATATTGTGATCAATATTATCAGCTGCATATTGAACGAATTTCGGAGGACTTTCAGAAGGTTCCACAAGGACAGGTATAGTATTTCCTCTTTCTGCTGCAGCTGAACGTTCAAAACGAAGAACTTCTGAATAGGAGCTGCAGAATCCCATATGATTTACTGCTTCAACTACAAATCTCGAGCTTGTGTTGTCATGTAATTGAACTGCCAGCCCTAACTGCAACGGTGCAACTAAGACTCGTGGGCGCACAGCTTGCATAATTGCCTGTCCTATAGAAGCTACTTTTCTCTCTCTGTTGGTTTTATCAGTAACAAAAACTGATAATAAGAGCCTTAACGAATCAGGAATATAGCTCACATTATAGTCAACACTACTCATGTTTTCAATGGGTGGATATGTTTCTGGTTCTACAGGGATGTCTTTAATATCATTTCTTATTATTTCAGCAGCTGCCATAAGGAGATTGTTTCGATCCTCTTCAACATCCTCATGGCTATGACTGTGGTACTCTTGCAATACATGAGCAGCTGTACTTTTAAAAGTAACTACATCAGCAGTCCCTGCAACTGTTCCTATGAAGATTTCATCTTCAAAATGCTCTTTGAGTTTTTGTTTCATATACTTCGAACTGTATGGTTCGCTATCTTCTGGCAGTAATTCTCACATTTTATTAACAAGTTCTTTAACAGTAGTTTGTTCTTCATCATTTTCCTCCATGTATTTAACTACTTGAAGAAAAGTTTCCTGGCGAACTGAGTCCTCTGGTCGACCTGAAGATATTGGAGGGTTATCAGTGAACTGCCCGGGACTGAATTTTCCAGTATAAAAATTGACGTAACACTGTTTGTGGTAGCATGCATCTACAGCATGTAAATCAGACACATTTTGGATACGTCTCTTAACTTTGTCTGCCCATTCATCATTGCGTTCGTTGCATTTTTGTAAAACTAATGATTTGAATTCAACTGTTTGTGCATTAAACCACGCATTTTTTTTTCCTCTCCCTGAAGTATAAACTTAACTCAGTACCACAGAAAAAACAATCTTTTCTAAAATCAAACGGGGTTTCACATGACCGTAGAACACGAGAAGTTGTGGGATCTGATTCTTTCTCCTGGAACGGAGTTTTCAAGTTAACAAAACGCGCTCTACATTTCTTGTGAACTTTCTGCCCAACACAAACGTGAAACTTAGATATTTTTCTCTCCTTGCATGTTTTTTGAATTCCAGTCACTCCTCTTTCAGTGAGTACAGATACATCGTCATCTTCTTGAAACACCACATCACAAATGAAACACTTTTCTACGTCCATTTTCACTGTATCTCACAGCAACTCGCAAGAACCTGTAACACATAAATGAAACATTTTTGATTAACAAAAAAACAAACAATAACAAAGTTACAAAACAAAACACAAACAATAGCAAACTTTTTATTTCAAAAGTTAATTGTAATATTTACGTTCCTTCACACTTTGTCATATAAGTCAACGAAAAATTATACAAACTTTGTCTATCTGACATATTCCGCGATTATTTGATATTATGGTCATCAGAAACAATTTTTGATGTTATTTTTGACTTTCCCGTCCCTAAAAACATATAAAATGATACCACACATGGGCATATAAGCAGTTATACCCTATATCTCAAATAATGGGCAGCCATTTTGAAAAATCCGCCATATTGGATTAACGCGTCATGATAGAGTGGTAGACTTTTCACCATCGTTTACTACGGAAAAATTTCAATAACAATCCACTCACAGAAATTGTATTGCAATTAGTTCTAGGTTCCGCAACAAATTGACTAGTCTCCTGCCCAGCCACTGATCGGGATTTGTTCCCCTGCTCTGTACTTTTCTAATTACTTCAATACTTCTCCTGCAGAGTGCAGGACAGAATGGAATAAAGAATGCCAACTGGCACCAATCCAAAACCATTTATAAGGAAGAAATGGCTTTTCTTTAAGCACTTGTCCCCCCACTTCATGTATCCAGCACTTTTGTCTTGAGGATTTCTTCCTCTTCTCCATTTACAGCGTGATCCTCTCCCCCTAAAGGCCTCTCCGTCACGTAAACAAGGGTCTGGGCAGCTTTAGCCATGGAAATAGTGAAATAAATATTTTGCTGTTCATTTGAAAGTCCCCATACGACGGGCTGGCGCCACGTCAGCTTTTTGGCAAACGGAGAAAGTGCCACACATTACACGGAAAGCCATACAGTCTCTTGGGATACTGCCCAAGAGAACTGCATCTCAAGCTGTCCAAGGTTAGCCAAAATCCTGCCTTGCTCTCATCCAAATTACAGTTATGTACATTAGAAGCAAGTGCAAGGAGCTGTTTGTCTCTTGCTGGCACCGTGTAGGAACTACAAGCAGAGTTTTGTGCGCATTCACTGCCTTTATCTTAGAAACTACTGAAATGATTTGCAAGTTGTTTGCTGCAATGATAATATAGCATAATATTTCAAAGGAAATGGGCCAGCCCCCTTCTTTTAATGTGGATTAGGTATTATCTTATAATTTGTAAAGCACAGTGTGCTGCTGCATATGTTATACCTTTGCCCATAGACTCAGCAGAGGGACTGCCATCCTCTCGAGCAGTGTTCATATGTGTTGAACTGCCTGCACTCAAGAGAGGATGCTTTGACATCATTCTAGGAGTCCGGCCTCAGTTTTACTGGAAAAGCAAGAGCTACCTCCTTACAGATTCAAGGAGAATATAAAGAGAAAGATGATTAATTGAGGAATAAATAACTGGGGAGGGGACACTCGAATCAAAATGAACCTTTGAAGAAAGAAACTTTGAAATAGGACATGATCTTCACCAGAAGATTGGAGTTGGTAGTGTCAACAGCTCCAGTTTAAAAGTCTGTGATCGCAACCATATGATGTGCAAATAATCCCGCAATTAACCACTCGCCAGGAGCACAATTTTGACTGTGAATGGTAATCTGAGATAAATGTCTGGATTGGAACTGAATGGCTTCGCCTAGATTGGCATAATCACTTCCTGTATTCATTTCAGGTATTCATCCCGACTCCAATTCTCACACTGCATTTCCATAACATTAAAATGTTTGGATTCTGGCATTATATCAGTACATTGGGACCTGAAGGAATTAGGTCCACTTATCCCCAAAAACAAAAAAAAAAAAGACAATATATGAACAAGATAATTCAGACTCAGATCTCATAGTCATGATTCAAGGCTGGAACAGGTAATATGGCTACATCTTTAAGCAGTTGTGAGTCCTTCCCTTGTGGTATACAGCACAGTCACCATCAGACATCACTAGCTTCAGCACGACATGATCGTGCAGTAAGGCCCAAGTGTGTGGATCATGTAAGGAAAATGACCTCTCTCTCCAAAGATGTACTCCAAGGTTCCTCAATTCTCAGAAAGTTGAGAGTCAGCTTTCTTTGGCTTCATCTGATGAAAGTAGCAGGGCCTCAGAGAGGCAGTGGAATTCATCCCAAAAGAGGTACACACATATTTATATTTAACAGATCCATAGTTATGGCTAAGTTTTACTTACCATTGAAAAGGCTGTTTGTCTTTGCTAATAACATGAATGCAATTGGTCAGATCTGAAAAAAAGACATTATTAGCGTATTTACAAAGGTTGGGTATGTAAAGGTACGTGCTGATCCATCAGAGATGAGTGGAGAAATTTAGAGGTGAGTCACGAAAGTTGCATTTTCTATTTTGTATTCAATGTGAATTTTTATTCTCTCTTACACCAACAACTGCCAATCAGAGATACACCAACCTGGCATGAAATTAGAACTTTACTCAGCATAGACCATTTTCATTGTTTACTTAATATCCATGTAATAGTTTTTGAAATATCTGTTCTACAAAAAGGTCTTGGGGAACTTGGAAGGGTTAATCTACTTGTTACGTTGACAGATTATCATTGAGATATCAGTGTCTCTAGATCAATGAAGGGATCAGAGGAAATACATTATAAAATATGTTAACAAAAGTGATTGAGAGAGAAAAGATATATTTGCTTTATCCATTGCAGGATCCAAAAGTACACAACTGCACAGCGGATCCTCAAAATGTGATTGGATAGCCGTGAAGGAAAGGTTTTATGATTATCTTCATAATGCCATGCCAAGGTTCACTGAATGCATGTGAATCAGGGTATAAGTGGGACAGGAAGCATTTCCCTGACCCTAAGGAAAACATAAAGGAATTCTAAAGTAAAAGCTATTCCCCAAAAAACGTGAAAAACGTACACCATTTTCATCACAGAATTTAGGTTTCTCCCCATAGATCTGTGAATTTCTAAAACACCCATTTCCTATATATATGTTTCATAAGGATGACTCAGTCTTCTGGTACTCAAGGAGCTGTCTGAAACCTCTGATCCTTGTTGTCATTTTGGATCCTGGGGTCTGGATCTGCTGAACAACATTAATTATTAGTGAAGGGAAATAACCAAAAAGTAGACTGATTCACAATTTCCGGGAATTGCTATTTTGCGATTATACCCTCTGCAAATTTGACACAGATCCAGAGATTGCAAGGAGCCACTCACCGCTATAGATCCTCATTGTAATTTTGGATCTGTAGGACTACATCCCAGGATTTAAATAATGTTTTTTAAATAAAAAAGATCAACCCAAAATGGAGCTGTGAGTGATTTCTGAATGCAATGAGCCGTATGAAGCAGGTTATGTCTGCATGCTGGCTGGGAGCAGGGTCTATGGAAAAGCAAGGCCTTGATCTCAAACCCCACAGCTTTGCGCAGTAGATTAGTTCCTCTTTGGCCTTAGACAGTTCCTCATCTCATTACTCCCTGGACATTGACAAATAACTGTGCACAATGGGTTCTGATATTTTGAGAGATGTCCACGAGGCTTGGTTGATGGCCAAACCCTGAGGTAAACTGCTGCTGCACATGGCCTCTTGCAATGTACAATGGGTTTTGTCCATTTCGGGGATAAGTGCAAGGTCTATCTTAAGGCCAAGGCATGCAACCAACTTCTCTTCTGCGCAGTCAATGGCTTTTTACAGTGATTTATGGCCAAAATGGAGATTAGCGCAGCACCCGTTAGAAGGAGTGGTCCTGCACTGAACCTCTGATGTGAATAGCCAAAGGCAGTATGCTGTGGGTTAAGCCCATACTGGATCTGTGCAGTGCATAATTTGAGTCAGGTGTTGCTGGTGTAGCTCACCAGCACTCATTTTTGGTGACCAACACTTATTTTTCCTCATCAAACATTGAAAGCGAGAAAGAAGGGGAAAAACAAGGAAGAGAAAGACAAAAAACTGTCACAAATTGAGAAAGCAGGAATCTGCATGAGTAAGATAAAGGGGCAGTGTGTGTCTAGTAGAGGATTAAAGAGGTGTAAAGTGGATTCAAGGCTACACAACCTTGGTATTGGGCACACCAATTTTAAATACCACCACCGGTGCAGAGCTTTGGTAACCATCACTCAGTCTTTTACAAATTAAGCATTGGGTCTGAGCACAAGGTTTGGCACATGTTACTTGCTCTGTTAATGCTTTTGTGATTTGTATCGGAGAGGCATTATTGGATTACAAAGTCTCTCTTCTTTCCAATGGCATCTCTCTTGAAAAGATTTCTACTTGAGGATAGTGGCAGTACTACAATTTCCAAGCAGGATTCCTTACTTTTGACACCAGTATATAATAACTGATGTTACACCATGATACAATGGCTGACCCCAACAGACTCCATAATCTTTCCTTTCCCCTGAGGTACCATTCCCCTGAGATACCATTACCTTTCAGTGAGGCACCAGATTATCCCTGATCAAACAACCAGTTGAAGGTAAAGAGCATTAGTGCCCAGAAATCATAATATGTAGGAGTGGGTACCCCAGAACAAGGCCAACTCCCCAAACATGCACCTTTGTGTTGTCTTGCACCTTCCCTAAAGGAAGTAGAATGTGGGGACCTCCCGTTCTGCACTCCTGAAGAATGGTAAAGCCATCTGCACATTAGGGAAAGTGAATTAAGTCATGCCCCTTTGGAACTGTACTTAACTCTTTTTTCTCTTTGAGACTCAAAAATTAAACAAAGTCATTTAGTGTAAAAAATAGTGTCATATTTCACATTTGAAAATAGTATATTTTTTTCTAACATTCGTATTCTATAAAGTCATCATCCATAGGTAAATGAGCTGATACCCCATTTTGCCCTGCTGCAAATATATTGGGTGTCTTTCCCTATTACACAAACATCAAGAATGGTGCAAGTAGATTGGCCAAATAGTTTGGCTCTTCACGGTTTCTGGAATGTCTCCTCTGTTCTTTAAAATGGCTTTTCACATTCCCAAGGATCTAGCACTGCTAAGATGAGTGAGTGCGATAACTGAGTCAGACAATGAGTGATTGAGTGAATTCCACCAATCACACATGACATGGGTAGAATACGGTAATACGATGGATCACAGTGTCCTAAAAACTCCAGTTACATTTTTGCATCCATTAGTAATTAGCCACATCTTTAGTCTCTTCCAGATATTTAATATTGATTGTTTTTATTAAACAAATTGAGCCACTATTGCGTGGAGTCGGATAGTAGTTACACAGAGTGGCTTTAGCAATGATGACATTTAAGAAAACTCTATGTATTAAGACAAAGTAGAGATGCAATATAGTAGAAGGAACAAGATGTGGTCATTGACAAGGGATATTGCTTCTAATCCCAGATTCCTGACATGGTCACAGAATGGAGCAGATTTATCAAGACTTTGTGCCACTGCAAAATTACTCCAAGTGACAAAAAATGACTTAAATTCTTAATATAGTATATACTTTGCTGCGCTGGAAAAATGCCCTGTTTATAACGCAAAAAGCGCTTGTGCAACACTGTGTTAAGGAGGTGTTTCATGGATGGTACTTGGGTGGCTTGCAGACTCTATCAGGGCATTGTTACACTTGTAAAGCAGTTAGAATTTAGTGCTCTACAATACCCACCTACTTCAGTGTTCACAATAGTGGTTTAGTTATCCTATGATCCTTCTTGGAAATATTTCTTGATGTATGTACTCATTGCTGAACCTTATATCACAAACCACGCCATAACTTCTGTCTAAAGGTGCAGATCCAGGCCCAACGTCTTCAAGATGCCCACAACCAAGGTCCTTTTTCTTTGATCCACTAATGTGAAGTGGCTCACCAGCTTTGTTAGGAGAAAGTTGATACTCTCCCACCTTTGGTCTAATTAGCCAGATAGTGCCCTACTGCAAGAAACTCACACTACACATGTGCCCTTAGCTGAACTTGACATGTTACAACAAGATTGGGTAGGCAAAATATTTATAGCATCTGATGTTGAAATTCGAGAATCTCCAGATGCACCAGATATCTGAAACAGCAGGAAGAAACGGGCTATTATCCTTATTCAAAAGAACTTACTAGCAATGATACTGAAGACATGGGCTGATCTGGAGGGGCGCTATGTCTTGGTCAAAATTGTACTTCATAAGCACGTTATGGGAATCGACTTGATCTATGTCCCCAAAAATTAAATTTCCTCCTTTTTAACCAGCTTGAGCAGGATCCTAACAGAAATTGGTTGTTGACCAGTTGTGATCACAAGAAGACTGAAACCTTGCAATTGATCCAGTGGTTGATCAGTTGTGGTGAACAGACATTCAAAACAATGAAGATAGAGGTCTGCTCTGGGATTTAATGTTCAATCATTTTTATGTTGATCTGTGCAGGCTTCTCTACCCTACAGAAAAAGACGATCCTTTCTGGTCTTGTACGCACAGCATGAATCAAGAATAAACTATTTCTTGAGACATTTCTGGCATCCTCCTAAACTTTCCAACTGTTCTATTGAAACTAGCTTAGTATCTGACCATGCACTGATCAACTTAAGGATTGACTTATGCCTCTCAATTCCAACCAACAGAATGTGGATGATGGATACCCTTAAGTATAAACAGCCTGAAGAAAAAATTAACCTGATAAGATACTTTAAGGATTACCTAGTTCTTTATATGGAGTCAGTCTACTCCTCACAAATCTTCTGTGCCACAAGAAAGTCATTCATTCAAGGTCTATTCATGGAATTCCAAGATAGGTGTATAAAAAAGCAGCTCAAAGAGAAAGAGTCACTGGAACTGTAAATCCCCCAACACAGGCTCTACGGTTCTGATCCTACTTTAGAAAAGTTTGTGGGGTTCCACAGGGTTCATACTTGAGCCCTACTTTGTTTAATCTTTATGTTACCCCACTTGCCTAACTTATTATGTCCTTCTCATTGTCTTTGGCATCCTACGCAGATGACACGCAGATTGTTGTGTCACTTGCCAAAAATACTACTGATACTGGGGACTCCTTTAGGGAATGCATGTTGGAAGTAAATAAATGGTTGGGCAATAACTCTCTAAAATTGAATTCCTCCTAAACGGAGGTTATCCTGTTTGGAAATAACCCCTCATTTTGGACACACTTGTGGTGGCCTGCAGATCTGGGTTCACTTCCTACTCCGGTTTCAAAAGCAAAAAGTCTGGGGATAATGACTGATAAAGAATTGAAGTTGCAGGATCAAATTTCTAAGGTCACTACAGCCTCTTATCACTCTCTTAGACTGATTTAAAAAATTGAGAAATATCTGCCTTTTGAACCTCTGAAAACTGTGGTTATTTCATTAGTTCAGACAAGGCTTGACTATTGCAATAGTATTTATCTTAATATATTGGCAGGGCTGCAACAAAAGCTTCAAACTTTGCAGAATGCATCAGCACGCTTTCTTTTAAAAGTGTGTAGATTTGAATCGGCCAAGGGAGCCTTAAGTGCACTTCACTAGCTTCCAGTAAAACAACGTATCCAGTTTAAAGCTTTATGCACAGCTTTCAGGACACTTCATGGGAATGGACCGGTGTATTTTAAAAAGCATCTCAGGTGGTACACTCTGAGCAGGTCTCTTCGCTCAAGTACGGCAAAAAAATCTTGTAGTTATTGTTGCAAAATATATATGTATTTCCATTTAAATTCATATGTATGCACTCACACTAACATGAGGCCCATAGCTCCAAAGGGCTTCCTATCTGACCTTGCCTGAACAAGCTTCCAGCAGCTATTCTGAATCAGCCTTAGAGGTCACTTCCCTTGTCCTGACGTCATCATAAGTTTCCTTATCTGGTTGTGCAAGTTGCTTACACAGTGCCGAGCCAGCCTTTCTGGTCTGCCCATATCTAGCCATTTATGATTGCCATGTTACACATCCCTGTTAGCCATATTTGGCTTGGTGCCTTATTCTAGTTCCGCTGACATGGCATTACTCAATGTATATAGCACCTAGAAAACTGTCACTCTGGGAAGAAGCAGTCTGAGAGCCCCTAAGGCTGGAGACCTGACTTCTTCCTTGCTAATTAGCAATGATGCATGCATTTGGTACCAATAAATAAATTTCACTCTGTTTCTGAGCAAACCTGCTATGTCTGGTGAGTTTCATTCATTTGCTCCTGGGAGGGTGCCAGTATTTCCCCATCAGAATGGTGTCAGAAGTGGGATATTGGAGGACTGTGATGTCACCAGTCAGTAAGTGAGATGTAAGCTAAATAACAAACTTGCCTTGCTGCAAGTGACCTTTCAGTCTTTCAAATGCGTATTTAACACATAGTATTAATAAAAGGGGCATTGACTGGCATTTAAAATAGACAGGGGACTGTTGAGAATGTTTTAAAATATTCTCTATATCAATACACTAATTGATATGTGGCATACACTGCAGGAGAGCCTGGGTTAGAGAAATATTTATGTGTACCTACACATATAAGAAGTAGTGAAACAGGTGACTGATAAGTAACTAAGTTACTTTATGTCAATAAATTTTGACAAATGGCTAGACCCTTGGGGGGTCTTACAAAATCCATTGCAGAAGACCCTGTGTTAGGATGGGGTATTGGCACCATGTTGTCTAATTGTAATGTCATAATAAAAGGCCCACCTGTTAATTTGGTAAAAGTATTACATGAAATAGGTTATTCTGATGAGATCCATTCTCGTAGAGACAAATGAGACCACTAAGTAAGTTGGTGTCGAGATTGTAGAAAACGGCACCACACCAAGATTAGACACTATTAGGAAAGACAGACTATATGAGTTGTACACTGATGGTTTCTTCAGCAGACTGATAGACACTAATTACAGAGCAGGGTATGCCATAGCAAGAGCAGACAACAAAGTTGAAAGTGCAGCTCTGCCACTTGAAACATCTACCCAGTAAGATAAGCTATATGCTGTAACAAAAGCATGAATACTAGTCAAGGGTAAAACTGTTAACATTTACACTGACTCACATTATGCTTTGCAGTTCTTATTTGTGGCCAGCTTTGGAAGTATCACGGATTCATAACAGAAACAGGGCGCCTTATTAAAAATGGTCCTTTAGTAAAGATCTTGTTTAAAGCAATACTATTATACACCAGGATAGCGGTAATAAAATGTGAAGCCTACACAGGAGCTAATACTAAGTTAGCCAAAGGTGATGCCATCGCTGACACAGCATTAAATGAAAGCATGTTACAGCCAGTGCAGATGGGACTATCGAACAAAGCATTCCAAAAATACAGCTCATTCAGAGACAATTGTTGCAAGCTAATGTAAAGGAAGCACTATGGCCTGCAACACCAGATGAACAAAGAGGGAGGATTGATGATGTATGTGAGCCGAATAATGAAGAGAGTATGGGCATACCAGGATGAGATGCCTGTGCCCCCACGCAGTATGTTCCTTTCCCTTACAAGACTGGAGCAGGGACCATCTGATATTGCACAAGGGAGGATGAATGCACAGATGCATGTTGCTTCCCAGTGAATGGATTTAAATATTTGCTGGTGTGGGTGGACATGTTTTCAAAATGAATGGAGGTGTATCCAACAGGGAAGAATAATGCAGCAACTGGGGCGCTGTACTTCATGAAAGCCATCTCTCCAAGGCTAGGGACCCACCAGGGCATAACTAGTGATAAAAGGAGATCACTTAGTGACTACATTTATGCTAAAGAGGTTGTTTTGGGAAATAAATTATAACATGCATACCCCATACCACCCTCCAACTTGAGGCCAGGAGGAGTAAATGAGCGACAAAATAAAAATTAAAAAAAAATAGATTATTAGTAAAAGCAACTGATGGAACAGGCCTGAAATGGCCTGATGCTCTGACTTTAGTACTGCCTGCAATGTGGCAAAGACTTCTAAAGCGATTATGAAGACATGGTCATGATGAGAAAAATAAAAGCTGTTTCTTTTAGTTCTAGGTGGACTGGACCACAGACGGTGAACCAACGCCATGAATGGATTGAGGGGAGAAGATGCAGGGCAGCACCCCAACGCCTGAGAGGATGGTACCAGAAATTGATGACCATCTGTCACCAGAGGACCTGAGCAACACAGCAGTCAAGAAGAGGACAGACCAGACCATTTCTACGATCCATGGGGGCCCATCATAAAGTGTCAGAGGGACGCGACATCTACTGATGCTGTTGAGTGAAGTACACGACGCAGTCTCGAAGAAAGGTGATGGTCTGCACCTGCAGAAAAATAGACTGAAGAGGACAACGCAGGGCAGGTCCGTGAAACCGCCCCTGAACAAGACGACTGCGGACCAGGAGGAGAAGCAGATGATCGCTCACTGCGTGCCTTTAAATTACTGACACTTGCTCAAAGTGCCCGGGAACTGAGTGACTAAGTGACAATGTAGCCTGATGCATTGCATAGAGCAAACAATATTTGTTGGACACCTAATTATAAGTATGCTGCCGGTATCACAACAGCCTGCTGATATAATAATGATCTCATCAGGATGTATCAATGTGACAATATATGCATTTTATGCAAACACTGTGTAATGCCATCCAAAGATATGTAACTAATGTTTCCTTCATATATACATATATATATTTTGGTTTTACACTAATGTTGGATAGGTCTATCCAAAAGGGAGGATTGTTGCAAAATATATATGTATTTCCATTTAAATTCATATGTATGCACTCACACTAACATGAGGCCCAGAGCTCCAAAGGGCTTCCTATCTGACCTTGCCTGAACAAGCTTTCAGCAGCTATTCTGAATCAGCCTTAGAGGTCACTTCCCTTGTCCTGACGTCATCATAAGTTTCCTTATCTGGTTGTGCAAGTTGCTTACACAGTGCCGAGCCAGCCTTTCTGGTCTGCCCATATCTAGCCATTTATGATTGCCATGTTACACATCCCTGTTGGCCATATTTGGCTTGGTGCTTTATTCTAGTTCCGCTGACATGGCATTACTCAATGTATATAGCACCTAGAAAACTGTCACTCTGGGAAGAAGCAGTCTGAGAGCCCCTAAGGATGGAGACCTGACTTCTTCCTTGCTAATTAGCAATGATGCATGCATTTCGTACCAATAAATAAATGTCACTCTGTTTCTGAGCAAACCTGCTATGTCTGGTGAGTTTCATTCATTTGCTCCTGGGAGGGTGCCAGTATTTCCCCATCAGTTGCTCCCTTCAGGGAAGCCACATGGGGTGGAAAAAGTTTCTTCAGATCTACTGCAGTGCTCTGCAATTCCATGCCTTGGGAACTTAAAACCTCCCCCTGTTTACAGGATTTCAGGAGATCCCTTAAAACCTGGCTCTTTGTCTCAAGCTAGGAAACATTTCAGGTTTCACCTTCTGACTGGTCTCTACAGCACAAAGATGCCTCAGGGCAATAGTTTGCGCTTAATAAATACCTTTCATTCATTCATTCAAGGTTGACTAGAAACAAGTATAATTTGAATACTTTTTTCACACAACAGGCCGAGAAAAACATTTACCTATTTAAAAAGTGCCAGTAGGAGGAAGGGAAAAATGGTTGCCTTCTCACTCTTCAGCTGAAACAAAGAGATGCCAAATCGTTGATCCCTGCAATTTGTGATAATCATAATACCTTGCTTATTCACCCCATAGATATTACCAAACATTTGCCAACTTCAGCACCTTCTTTTATACACTAGATTGATGACACCACTGAAGAGTCATTCATGATTAAATTCCCGATCCCACACCTCCCATATGAAGTAAGGACAGGAATGGATGCTTACATTTTGGATAAGGAAACTGCAGAAGTGATAAAGTTGATGGAAGGCCCCTGATAAGCCAAATGTTCAATTCTGCTCCTGGGGAAAATGTTCAGTGTAGACCTATGCTCAGAAGATTCTGAGCAGAATTTAACAGCATTTTCATTTCCTTGATTCCTAAACTAAGAAACAAATTACATTGCAGAAATTACCAAACAACAGGCTCGATAAATTGTGATGTCAAAATCCTGGCCAAAGTCTTAGCTCAAAGACCAAAAATCGCTATGACTATGCTTGTGCAGAAACCTCAGATGGAGTTTTTCCCTGTCCATTCCTCCCACAATCATACGTGGTTCCTACTGAGTTTATTATTGGAGCTCTCAGAGGAAGAAAGAGTGGCCCTCTCCCATGATGTCAAGAAGGCTTTTAAGTGGGTAGAGTGGGGCTATTGCTTCTGTATAATGACTATATTGGTCCTAACTTCATGACTATGACCAAATGACTATGCAGCTCACCAACAGCTGTGGTTATTGGTAATGGCATCCTCTCAGAGACCATTGACATTGGGTGAGGCACCAGACAAGGGTACCCCTAGCACCTCTATGTTTTTTATCAGTGCTGGAACCATTGGCAATTCTCATGTGTTGCTCTGCTAACATAGTGGGACTTGATACCCCAAATCCTCATAATCATGCTTTTTGAAGACTATATTCTCCTCACTCTGATCAGTTCCAATGCTAATATATTTCATTTTGACTTTCTCACAGCTTTCTGCCTACAAAGTAAACTGGGACAAAAGTGAAGCTCTCCCCATGACACTTCATACCACAGCGCACTTGATCAGCACCTGCCCATTTTGGTGGCTCTCTACCAAAATAAAATATTTGGGGATACTGACAAGTAACAATGTCCATGCAATCATCAGTGACAACTTGGCGATACTCATGGATCAAATCTGCAGAGACTTTGGAAACTGGAGGGAACAACAACTATCTCTGTGGGGCCGTATCCAAACAATAAAGTTGGCAATGCCCCCTGGCTATAATTATGCTTTCAACATGCTGTCAATTCCAGTGCCACAAACTCTACTCAGATACCTTGAAGCTTTCATTAAGCAATATATCTGGAAAACTGGAACCCTGAGAATAGCCATGTACTTGCTTCATGTAACGACTGCTTCTGACTCTGTATTTACCAAAGAAGGGACTATATCACGTGGCTCAACATTTATCATAGTTGGTTTATTATTTCATTGCTGATATTGTACTGTATTGTATTGTAATTGCATTTATTTAGCGCTTACTACACCTGACGAGTCGTCGAAGCGCTTTTTCGGCGAGTAGCTCGCTACTCAGGAACCCATAAAGGATTAGTGTTGAATTATATATTGAAATATGAAAGTAATTTGAGTGGTGGATAGGTTAGTCAGTTATTTGGATTCAGAAGGATAGCGGAGGGATAGCAGAGGGAAAAAGGTTTGCATTTATATAACGCTTGTTACCCCTGATGGGGTGTTGAAGCTCTTTCTTGGCAAGTAGCAAACTACTCCGGAACCCATAAAGGATTAGTGTTGAATTAGTATAGTGAAATATGAAAGTAATTTGAGTGGCGGATATTAGTCAGTAATTTGGATTGAGAAGGATAGCGGAGGGAGAGAAAAGGAAACAAGCATTTACAATGCAATAAGTCTCGCATTAGTGAAAATGTGAGCTATTGGTGTTACAAATGTTAATTTTTTTTTCTTGTTTAAAATTATGCCAGCAGTAGCATACATAATAAGAAAGAAATTCCACATGAAGGAAAGGGTGCAGTACCACAGGCTGTTACTAGGTGTCCCTGGGACACCTTGTAACAGCCTGTGGTACTGCACCCTTTCCTTAAGACATAATAAAGGAATTCCATTACCATGAGTTTTAAGAAACGAACACAAGCATTTTAATCTTTTGTAGCCTTTGCAATAAAAAAATTATTTCCACTAATGAAGGAAAAAAGGCTCACGCTCATTCCTTGAGCCACATAGTATTGGAATTACTATAGTATGTCTTAAGGAAAGGGTGCAGTACCCCAGGCTGTTACTAGGGACACCTAGTAACAGCCTGTGTCCACAGTCCCTAGTAACAGCCTGGGGTACTGCACCCTTTCCTTAAGACATAATATAGGAATTCTATTACCATGAGGCTTAAGGAACTAGCTCAAGCTTTTTTTCCTTAAGAAGTGCAATTTCTGTTCTTATCAGAAAGGCTACAAAAGCCTAAAAAAATGCACAGAAATGCTTACGCTTGTTCCTTAAGCCTTGTGGTAATGGAATTCCTATATTAGGTTTTAAGGAGAGGGTGCAGTACCACAGGCTGTTACTAGGTGTCCCTGGGACACCTAATACCAGCCTGTGGTACTGCACCCTTTTCTTAAGACATAATATAGGAATGCCATTACTATGACACTTAAGAAACGAGCGCAAGCATTTTAAGCTTTTGTAGCCTTTGTGATAAAAAAAATTAATTCCACTAATGTAGGAAAAAATGCCTGCGCTGGTTCCTTAAGCCACATAGTAATGGAATTCCTATATTATGTCTTAATGAAAGGGTGCAGTACCACAGGCTGTTAATAGGGACACCTAGTAACAGCCTGTGGTACTGCACCCTTTCCTTAAGACATATTTACATTCTATTACCATGAGGCTTAAGAAACTAGCGCAAGCATTTTTCACTTAATAAGTGGAATTTCTGTTCTTATCACAAAGGCTACAAAAGCCTAATAAAATTGCACAGAAATGTTCGCGCTTGTTCCTTAAGTCTCGTGGTAATGGAATTCCTATATTAGGTTTTAAGGAAAGGGTGCAGTACCACAGGCTGTTACTAGGTGTCCGTGGACTGCACCCATTTCTTAAGACATAATAAAGGAATGCCATTAGCATGAGGCTTAAGAAACGAGCGTGAGCATTTAAATCTTTTTTAGCCTTTGTGATAAAAAAAAAATCCACTAATAAAGGAAAAAATGCTCACACTTGATCCTTGAGCCACATAGCAATGGAATTCTTATATTATGTCTTAAGGAAAGGGTGCAGTACCACAGGCTGTTACTAGGGACACCTAGTAACAGCCTGTGGTACTGCACCCTTTCCTTAAGACATAATATTTGCATTCTATTGCGCAGATGGAGTGGGCTATGCTAATGAAGCCCAGGAGCAAGAGAGCGCTACATGAGCAAACAGTGGCTGCACAGGCTGGGCTAGAGAGCACCGGAATGAGGCTTCTCTCGAGTGAAACTGCCCTGGAAGGAAGCAGCACTGGTTACTCAAGACTGGCATGAGTAGCCGAGGATGAGGCAGCACTGGAACAAGGCTGCACTGTGTCTGCAGTAAATAAAAAATTGCGGCTGCGGCACAGAGAAACATAAATGAGGGCTAAACTTATAAGCATGGCGGCCTGTGAGGCACCATAACGATAAGTGAAGTAGTCCCAAAACAAAACAGAGTCAGCCCTGCAGCACAACTAAACTGTAGTTGGTCGGTGCTGCCTGCCATGAAACAGAAGTGACATCTCGGAAGGCCCAGTCTATAGCGAACTAGGAATGCAGAGCAACACCTGAATGACCCAATGGCAAGCAGCAGGAAGCAGCAGGCGGGATTATACTCTATATAGCCATTACACCAGGTCTTGCAGACATCGCATGCACGCTGCCTAGGCTCAACCTAAAAAGGTTTGCATTTATATAGTGCTTGGTACCCCTGATGGGGTTTTGAAGTGTGTCCCACGCTATCCAACTGTCCACAAACAATTAGAAATCAACACATAACTACCTAATGGGTCCCATTCTCACCTCAAATCACCCTATCTGCACAAACATGCAGAAACACTCAAATGTCCATGCCACCCATTCATGGACCAGCCTTCGCTTCTGCGCCTCTGCTGCGGCAGATAAAATTCAATGACTTTCCCAGGAGGACACCTGGAGAAAGCGAAGGAGTTTTCCAAGCTCAGTTGATGCCCTGCATCCGTGCGGAGATGATTCTGTACATTTTAATCTTATCAACATGAACAACTTTCCCTGAACAATGCATGTTGGCTTTCATTAAAGTTCTTTTTATGTCTAGATGATCATCTAAGAGAAAGGCGTCTAAAGCACAAAAATTTTCTGAGGAGGTTCATTCCTAGGAAACCTGCCTCCCTTGTTTGGAAAATGTATGTTACTATCTTCCTACCAGCGTATGAGGCTGGAGTACAAGGAATAGTGTACAAGAGACTGCACTGGACAATATAGTTATCTACCTATAGCAGTAGTTCTCTGGCATAGACATCTTCGATAAAGTCACAAGCGGCACACTGTGACTATACGTGCCTTGAAAAAAAACTCCAAAAACGCCTGGCGATTGTAAGACTTGGTAGTTGGCCAGCACCATGTAGATCCAAACAAAATAGATTGACCAACAAGGAAATGGACGGGCTATAAAAAAAACAAAATCCACACTCTGACAGTAAATCTGTTGGATTATTAGTAATGTTAGAGGGATTAACTGAAGATCCCTTTCTAGAGAAAGTCCATTTAATCCCACTTACCAGTTACTTTTCCAAGTGTGCCAAACATCGTAATCCGTGATTGAATGTTTGTCTGCTTGTTCATCATGGAGCTAACAGACTGGGTGGCCATCGAGAATCACCTATAGAACAGTGCAGTGGGGTTACACATGATATATTTGCAGTGTTTCCTATTATTAGACATAGAGAACCCCATTCTGAAAGGATTGAGACAGATATGGAATATGGCCCATTAACTCCTTCAAGAAAACAGTTCTCTGAATATGCAAGCCCAGCAGTGGAACAATGGAGCATTTTGCCTTCAAGGCCATCCTTTATACGTGCTACTCTCGATTCAGAAAGGGATAACAGTAATAAACCGATTTCTTTCTAATGGTTCTTTTAAACCGTTCATGGCTCCCTGTGAGGAATACCCTCTGAAATTGCATCGATTCCTGAACTACCTTCAATTGAAACATTGCCTTAACAAAAAAACAGGCAATCACCTGGCTGCTTTCTCAAATTCCACTGTTCACCTTAGCTGGAGAAGTGGGACAACTGCAACAAACGGATATCTGGACTCTACGGCTTCCTGCTCTAGGAACATTTCTCCAAACCAACAGTGATCTTCCTCGGACTATTGTTGTCTCACTATAACCGTGAGTATTGTAGGCTAAGGACCAGTCAGTACAGATTGATGCGTTATATGCATGTTTAAAGCTGGCTCTTAAACTTTGTCTTCTTTAAGATTGATTTTCTGTTCTGCAGATTATTTCTGTAATACGGTTGATTGTTCTCAGTAAAAAAGAACCCGACATGATGGTACCTAGGTGTTCCCACATTGCCACTCATGGTTTTTAATGCAAAGTTAGATCTACAAAGATGATCATACCTGGGTTTGCTTAAAATAGAAAAGCCTCAGCACACAAAATAAAGTAACAGTAATTATTAAAAGGTGCAAGATGTGAGCACAAAAGTTTAAACAGAGAAGTGAGTTCTTGTTCTTTTTTTCTTTATTCCTTGGGTCTTCATAAACAGCCGACACGTGTTTCGTCGCTTTTACAAGGGAAATCGTCTTGCGACTTTATCAAGGCTGCACAGAAACAAATAGAATAGGCAATGTATCACAAGATACACTTAGAGAGGTGCTTATAATGCATCAACAAATTCACCCAGTGAAAAAGGAATTAGGTAAGTCTAAAACAAGAATTAGCACAAGGTGTAAAACCTATATATTTCCTTGGGAGAATCCCGTTTTTGAAAAGGATATAAAATATCCCACATACCAAAGAAAAAATGGAGTGAGAAACGTCAAAAAACGTGAGAATGAGAAAGTCAATTTAGGAATATCAGAAAAGAGTGGCTAGTCTGGGTAAGGTGACTACACACCAGAGATGAATTAATTCCTATTTGTATCTTAATAGTGAAGAAGTGAGTAATGGAAAGTATAAGACCATAGTGAGCCCAAATGGTAATTGAATGAGAGCTCGATAAATACCTATGTTCTTAGTATATATTCCTCTGTAACAACAACGAGAGACAAAAACTCTAAATAAGTAAAGACTTCTAGTCAGTAGCACTGTAAATACTTTGTAAATTATACGAATAGTGCTTATCACCTACTTCTATTGTGGTGATACTTCCAACCCACAAGGGGTTCTGTTTCTTACGACGTCCACTAAAAGTCTTGCGTATATCAAAAATGGTCCAAGTGCATGAAACAGTTTCAGATCCTAAATCAAAACAATGTCAGACAGCATCTAAACACAGGGTTCACTACAGTGAATATTATAATTACAGTAAGGCATCTAGGGTTTGCTTAAACAAATAATGAATTGTTGAGGAAGGCAAAAAGTTGGAGAAATATTTTAATTTCTTCTAACAATTTGAATGTTGCATGTGTACTGCACTGTACAGCACACACCCAACGATTAAAAAGTAAAAAATGTGTCTAACTATAGGGTTTTGTACAGGAAGGATACCCTTCCAGTTCAAAGCTTCTGCTAGACAGCACACATACACCTTTGCACTCTGGTGCTAATGCGTGTGAGCGGCGCTAGGCCTTCTGAACACCACCGAAGGCAAAGAGAGAATATATTCATTATATATGGTTCTGTGCTGCCCTCTACCCCCTTTAGTGCAGCAACTTTGGTTGCTGCCCTGAGTTGCTATATTTTGTTTTCGTTTGTGTCTAATTTATCCCCTCTTCCAAGTATTAAAAGTTGTTGGAACCTTGCTAAGTGTATATAAGAAGCGCTGTCATTTAAATGTTTAAAGATCATGCTAAACAATTTATTTATTATATTACGTGTTTTCTGGAGAGCTGTAGGGATGGGGAAGTGTCACTACAGACTACTAGCAAGGTGACAAGACAACATAACATTATTCAAGATTAACAGAAAACGTTGTTGGCAGCTTTTGCTAATAAGACGTAAGTACTTATTTCTCTGACAGTGGCCTGAAGGGGCTGGGGGGACTATTTTCACCCTAATTATCCAGTCATGAGACATTCTTAACAAGTGGCTATTTTTCCCCTTTATCGCTCAAGAAGCATCTCTAGTCAAAAGTCATTCTCCGAAGGAGAAAACATCTTAAAGTTCCCCTCACCCTCATCGACCTCGCGAAAAGACGTCATGGTAGAGGGCCAGTGTTTTTTTGGTAACCACGCAACGTGCATTCCCCAAGTCCTGCCACCCGTTGCTGGCCATTTTTGGGTACATGTGGTCTTTTTCATGGTCTGATGGCACACAGAAGGGGCGCAGAAGGGGATCCCAGACAGACCCTCTGATGGCAAGCTCCAGACAGCCTTCTCAGTCCACTGCCTCTGAGTCACACAAGACTTTCCCCTCAGGGGATACCAGTCAGCAATTGCCGAAGAGCTGGAGCGGAGGAACGGTGCGGACTCAGCTGTCAGAGGCAGCCATCGAATAGAAACCAGCCGCCTTCCCCCGACCCCCCTTAGCCTGGGGCAAAGAGAAAATTAATTGGTATACAAACCACGGGTGCAACATCCCTTGTACCTCAAGACTTAAGTCAATTAGAGGAGTAATTCAGTCCCCATGGCAGAGAGTATTATATGAACCTTGCTTTTGATTTTAACAAATTGAAATGGTTTCCAATGTTCAGCATACAGAAGCATCATATAACACCAGGTAATCGCAAGCCCCGGATAAACATAATACATTCACATTTGTAGCTGCAGTAAAATGCAGTTCTTAAAAACATGGATTTTAACAGCAGATAAGGAGAGCAAATCGAGTTACAATGCCTATTTCCCTACTTACTTGCATTCCGCAGGCCATGTTCGCTGTTCAGTTGGTTTCTGTGCTTTGGAGCGGTTAGAGGATCACTAGAATGGTCTAGTGTTTTGCTATTTGTGTTCGGCCTCTAGGTAAATTCCTTATTTGTTAGTGTGTGCACTCTGTTTTCATTTCATAAGCAAACCATCCTGAACATAAAGGCCCATTTTACAATGTTACTCTTTGATCCCAAGGGCTTCAAAATGATATCTGAAAATACTTCCAGTGAATAATGGCTTCGTGACAGTCTGTATTTGTTCTCGTTTCTGGCCCTCTTTATATAAGAATTACGGTGGCAAAGTACAACTGGGCTGAGCATAATGATCCTCAGTTTTACCATCCACAGTAGCACAATCATGCGTTACTGCCAATCATGTGGAACTAAAGTAGGCATAATATTTCTAAGGATAATTATCAAAAAGTACAGCCGAAGGAATGTTGTAAAAGATGTTTCTGCAGTCATGTTTTTGTGTATTATTAACAACGAGCCATATATGCTTTTACACTCAATTATACATATGCACACTGATATATTACTATTGACTTTGAAACTGTTATGAACCTCAATGTACCCCAATCTAGGCGTAGGTAGTTACATGACCTTTTACCTACATTCGTCCTACCTTGCTCCGCATAACGGTTCTGGGACTGACCTTTTACCTAGTTATGTGCTGAATAAATGTCGATCAGTTTTCTCTGAAACGGGCCTAATTTATTATGCATGAGGATTCCTAGTATCATATCTTAATCCCCTGCCCAGAAGGTACACAGCCGGATTACCATTTTCTGTATAATAACTCTGTTCAAAAGTCACCGCTATCGTCATCCTTGGACGACATGTCCACTATACATAATGGCAAACTATTACATATCTAGGTAGAACCCCTGAGGGTACCCTTTGGGTATAAAAGAACCACATCTTCACTGGGTAACCAGAGGGGAAGCTTCACGCTGACACTAGACGCTGAGATCCTGGCCTGCAGAAGCTCGAGCACGTAGTGGTCTGACATCCCTTGCGGAGTGTCCAACTCGAGACCAAGACGGGGTCCTTCATTCTCTCCCATCAGGTAATGGGGTTTGCTCTTTCCTAGAGGATTCTTCACTTTACACCTGCATGCATGCTAGGTACACTTAGGTAGGGTTTGAATCTTAGGAGTATGCTTGATTACTGTCATGTATCTATATGCCAGCATATATTCACTGTTTTAGCACCATGGTAGAATTCTACTTTTTATTTACTCTGTAGGTGCTTGTAATCTTACACATCTGTTTCTGACTGATGATTGTCCCAGCAAACATGTTTTATACTAGAATGACGCTGGTTCAATAAATACTTAGTGAAAACGTTCCCATTGTTTATTCTGTGTATCTCTCTGAGACCTAGTGAGCACGATTGACTGAGCGATAAGCACTGTACTGTTTCCACAATCTCTGAAGGATCAAGGGTTGTCATGTTCGATAGTTGCCAGAAACTATTCGCTCCTTGGTAAGCTTAGGGGGCTTATGGTGGCACTGTGAGCTAGCTAGTCTAAAGGCTTACATATCCTTTGGGGGTGTCTGGAATCAGTCTGGACACCAATCCCTTAGTTTATGTTGTCTAAACGCGCAGATCCTATGCATTTTTAGGAACTACATAACATGGCGCCACCAACATTGGTTTGGTTCTTATTTAACGGTCAAATCTGAGTATTCAGCCGTGCTTTCTCAGAGACACTTACTGACATTTACCCAGAGATGTCTGGAGTAGGAAGGGAAAAATCCGCAGCAGCTGAGTAGGTATATCCTATGTATTGGCTGTACATTTGTTCAAACTTGAAGGATTATAGTTACCTACATCGTGCATAAACTTTATCTCTTTTCCTTAATACTTGCTCCCATAATATCTCAGACTGGAGGCACTGGTACGAGTGGTGCTAGTGCGGAGGAAGCTGAACTTGAAGGAGCTCTTAACATTTTAGAAAATTTCAGACATGCACTTACTATGAAATTATTAGATTATGGAGTCCCATCACTGGGTGGGACCATTACCTTCGTGATTGAGACACGTGACAGAGGTATTCTATTCTTGGGTTACATTCCCACCTGCAGATGCACGCACACATTTGTTTCGTACTTACATTCCAGATAAGACACCTGAAGAGTACTCTCCATACCAGGACATAGAAGTCCGTTAACTTACCAAGAGCATATAAATTGGTTTAAAGGCGCCTTCCACCACACCACAGAAAAAGTGACACTTGGTCTGCTCAGCAGAGAAGGAGCGACCTGGCCACATCCAGAGGTTGATATATTGCCAGCAGCAGACTTACGTATACTTTACAGAGAGATAGTAAAGCTCTACAGAAATCTTACACAGTTTGTAATGCGAACACTTACAATTCAACCTTCAAGAGTCACTCAAGCTGGTCAACCGCAAGGGACCGTGACAAAAATCACCCCACAAATGCTGAATGTGATTAAGGGAAGAATGCCCACTAGACATGAGCAAATGCTGTTATGGCTAGCACAGAAAATAGCACAGCTTGAGGCTGTACTTCCACATACGGGCCCGCAAGAAAAACACAGAATACGGACAATTTGTTTGCCAATGGCAATAGCTCCCTTGATAGAGGATTGCACCACTTGGGGTACAGTTTTCGCTGCCGTTTATACCAGAACTCATGGTACCCCCTCAATAGTAGTCTTACCAGAAGTTTTGAAACAAATACAGAATGAGTACGGGGCAGAACCTGCACTGGATTTAGGGATGAAATCAATAGGTAATTTTGCCCAAGTATCAACAATTATGTTAGCTAACATAAAAGGGGAGGCAGCAGCGGTGGCTATACGCCAACGTCTGAGGGAATGCACTCCTGCACAACAGGAGCGATAACTACCTAAGATTATTGAAGATACCTATGCTTCGCTGGGTAGAGATAATTCTGGAGCTAGACCTGTGAAACCACAATTAAAGGGTAATCCTAAGAAGGACAACTCAAAGAGGAGAGGAGTTGGCCTAACGGCAAGGGTGGTGGACATCAAATCTGGGGAACCTGGTTCGAGTCTCGGCAAGGACGCGCAACATCCTGTGATTCTGGGCAAATCACTTAATCTCCCCGTGCCTAACAAAAATGAATGTGTCCTCATGTCATACAACTGGTGCTCGTGTAAAGCACTCTGATACCCGATACCTTCGGGTCAAGTTCGCGCTACATAAAACTCTGTTAAAAAAAAAAAAAAAATTTAAAAAAAGCAAGCACCCGATTCTTCTAATAAGAAATGGGACAACAAACAATCAAAAAATAATAAGCAGAATGCATCAGGATCACGGGATGGGTCTCCTCAACAGAAGCCCTCTGATAGAAAGTATAACCTTAGAAACCGTGACAATATTAACAAACCTGACAGGTATCAGGATACTGATACACGTTCCTCTCGTTCCTTTCAGGGTTCATCAAAAAACTCAGAGAGGGAAGGACGGTCAGAACGCAGATCAGAAGACCGAGCAAAGCCAAGAGACACACATCCCACTTCAGACTACATTATCAAACAAGAAGATAAACCCCAAAGTAAACCTCAATTTAAAAAGTAGAAAGTAGCTGGTCTTAAAATAAGAAAAGCCCAGGCTACTGAGGACTCTACTACTGAACGTGGAAAAGGCTCTGACAATGCTAGACAGAGCAGCAGAAGTATCAATAGCTCGCCAGAACCTGATGGAATTTCTGGTGACAGCAGCGTTGAATGAACATATCACAGTGGAGACACCTGATACGAGGGTAAGTGTCCCACATCAGTCATATGAAATTACCCTCCAAGTGGAGGGGAACATACCCAGAAAAGTGAAAGGTCTCTTTTGGGAGAACCTGACTTATGGATACGATATCCTTTTGGCTGAAAAAGATTGGCAGCCTGAGTTCATCATGAAGTGCCCAAAGGCTGAAAATGTAATTTTACTAGCTTACTCTGACCTCGTTCCAGAGTCCCTGAAACATACATACGCGCAGGATTGGGCATTAGCGCTAGCTCCCACACTTTATAGCTATCATGTAGGGTGGGATGCTGAGTCACCTCACCACGAAATCCCAGTTAAAACTACTCCTACACCACTGAGGCGGTACCCAATAAAACATGAGCAAAGAAGCAAGTCAGGGAGATCTTAGATCAACTTGAATACCAAGGTGTGATTGAAAATTGCACCGCTTCCATGAATAGTCCTTTATTTCCCATAATAAAACCCGACAATTCATACTGTCTAGTTTTAGACTACTGGCATTTGAACACATGCACAAAAACATTTGCAGTACAAAATGCACACAGTGCCGCACTAATGAATAACATTGTGCAGAAGAAATAAAAAACTACACTAGATATCTCAAATGGATTATCCTGCCAAAATATAGCACCTGAAACCGGACATTTGACAGCCTTCTCTGCCCTCGGCTCTCAGCGCCAATTCTGTAGACTACCCCAAGGGTATAAGAATAGCCCCGGGTTGTTCTCAGCAAGAGTATCAGAGTTACTTCAAAACTGTGATGAGGAGGCATTGTCCTATGTAGATGATATTTATCTGACGGATGATGAGTTATTGGATCACTTGAACAGGGTGAACAACATAATTTTGGAGTTCGCCACTGTGGGCTACAAATTTAACTTTAAAAAATCAAAAATTGCTCACTTCAATGTCCTATTTCTGATATATGAGTTATCAAGTGAAGGAAAAAGCATGGCAGCTAATTTTTAAGAAAAATGTGCCTTGCTCCACCCTCAAAGACTCTGAAAGGTTTACAATCCATTTTAGGATTCCTAAATTTTGGCAGAACATACATTTTGGATTACGCAGAAAAGGTAAAACCTTTCTACGACTTAAATAGACCTGATTTGTCAGTTCAACATTGGACACAGGAACACACAGAAATTCTCTGTTCCATACAAGCTGATGATAGCTTCCCAACACTTACACACACACATGTAAATACAACAAATTTGGTGATCCGTGTAGTCACGGGTCAATCAGTGTTCACTTACCTAACCTTCAATGAAGGCGAAACTATACCTATTGCATACAAATCACATTTGTATACAAACGCTGAGATGCGCTTGAGCCTGCTGTAGGAAGTAAACAGCAATACAGCGCAGCATGTGCGATTGTGAAGGGACATTTGCGGGATTGCAAGTTCCGTCCTAGCAAAACACAGACGCAGTCTCTAGGAGATTGCACAGCTGGCAGAACTATAAGCCCTGATACTGACACAGACGCAGTCTCTAGGAAATTGCACAGCTGGCAGAACTATAAGCCCTGATACTGGCACTAAAAAATACGGATCGGGAATTCTCCACACTCATTGTGTGCGATTCGTTTTATTGTGTCCAGTCATACAATCAATATCTTCACTACTGAGGACAGAATGTTATGTTATGTTATAACAATTTATGTAGCGCACTAATACCCATAGGTGTCTAGGCGCTTACGGATCGCATACTGTGTTAGAGAGATTAATTTTTTAAAAGCCATGTCTTGAGGTGTTTCCTAAATTCAAACAGGGATGAATGGGTTTAGAGATTCCAAAGGTTGCACAATAACGCACAAGTTGCTTTCGGAACAAGTGGTCGAGCTGAAAAAAACTAGCCATGGGCTCATGTAATTCACACATTGAGTCATCAGCTTGTTGGCGTGCACGTTGAAGGGAATTCACTGGCTGATGAAGCCGCCAAGGCGGCAGTGAGAACTGCTGCTGTTGCTGCAATCACTCGTTCTAGCACGAGGATAGACAGACAGATAATGATAGATGTGAACGCTACGTGCAACAACAGCTCAGCCTTGCCAAAAGGTTTTCCACTCAAACACTCCTACAAGTTAGATGCACAAAACATTCTGTATGCTCAAAGTCCAAGAGAAGAGGATAGAGTAATACCAAACATGGATCACAGATTAGGTTTAATTCTAGCTGCACACGAGGGTCTGGGTTCAGCACACGCAGGTATCGCTGCAACTATTTCATTACTGAAGCAGCATTATTGGTGGCCAGGTCTTACGAAACAGATCATGGGTTATGTCCTTAAGTACAACATCTGTCAGCAGATGTAAGGTTCCACCGTAGCACGTCCAACACAAACACCATCACTGATATCAGACAGACCTCTTGCAGGTGTCGATTTAGACCACTGCGGCCCCCCACACTCTGACGGGGATTACACGTACATCTTGGTGGCAGTGGATTCATGCTCTAGTTTCCTGTGGGTTTGGCTCAGCGCTCGGCTGACCCCCGAACTGTTATAAAGGATTTGTGAGTCTTCATAGGGACATACACAATTGGCACATTCCATTCTGACCATGGCTCTGCGTTTAGCTCACGGGCTTACAAAGAAGCCATGGGAAGTTTGGGTGTGGTCTTGCGGTACTCCTATGCGTATCATCCTGAGAGAAATTCGATTGTGGAGAGGAAAAACCTGGACTTAAAGCAATCCTTAACAGCAACCGGATTAGGCTTGGGTGGCAGTTGGGTCAATCACCTATATGGGGTCCAGAGGGCACTTAACAAGATGCCAAAAAGTTCCCTGAGGGGCCGTATGCTATATGAAGTCCTGTTCTGGATTAGAATGTGGGTACCTGACCTCAACAGTGGCAGCACAGCGGCGGACGAAAAACCATTTGACATCAATGATCGTTTGGCTGTTTTACAGGAACTGAATGAATTCTGGGCATTACAAGGCAACGTTCAAGTAAAACGCACCATCACTGGAGAAGTAAAAGCTGTTCCGGCAAGACCTGCCTGGGTACCGAGGATTGGGAAGCGGGTCAGAGAAAAGTTTGTGGACAAAAAATAATTTGGGTCATCTTACAGAGCACCTGTACCTGTCGTGGCTGTCGAAGGAACAAGAACAGTACTTCTTCCACCTCTTGCCGGCAAGACAGAAAAGAGATTTGTCTCAATTGATCTGATCAAACTACACTATGTGGCCGGTACTCAAAAGTAGGCTGCGTGGGCTCCTGTGTAGCCGCCGATCTCCTCTCGCTACCATACAGGGAGTTCAGACAGAAAGATTAATAACCTTTGAAGATTCGACTCTACGAAGTGAAGGAGTTACCAACAATGGAATGGAACTTGTACCTGTTGAAATTGAACAGCAAGAAAACACAAATGAAACACAGATCTCAATTCGGCCTAATACTGACATCTATGTGAATATGTCTCGACAGAAGGCATCTGCCAGTTCTACAAAACCTGCTGAGCTACCAAAGATAGCTTGAACTGTGTCTGGCTACTTCATCAATTTTTATACTTTTGCATTGGATCCAAGTGAACCTTAGTTACCGCCACCGCCTGTTTCCCACAAACAACAAATTTGTGAGTTCTGCCTTTGGCTGAAAAAGACTTACTTTGTTTCTCCCTGCCTACAGCTCTCGATTGCAATTGGTCTACTGTTCCTAGTCCTCTGGATAGGGGTACTGACTGTCTTTTTCCTGCTCCTGAATGGGCATTACCTCCCAGAACGCTCCGCAGTACAAAATGTGAACTTGGTCCTGAAAACGCATGCATCATCACACCGTGAACAGAGAGACCTGTCCTTAGTGAACATTACAGCAGTTTCGGTTCCAGAAGGAAAAGTTTGGGACAGGGTTTCATATGATGTATATGGTCCAACTGAACTTTTAAAAATACCACACTTGTTTAAAATCTCTCTAAGTGATATTATCACCTCCAGTAATCTCTCTGAGGATTGGGACTTTGAAACTGCTACTATTATGTCTGATTTATAACAATCTTCTGTATTTTCAAGTGATGAATTGTAGGATGATACATCAGATTTTGACACCATGTTTTGTTACCAACACTATGTTCATCATTTTTTACACAAAGCAAGTATCCCACGGAATGTTTTTTCTTACCATCAATGGGAACATTGCCCAACACCTCTGAAAGGTAGTTCAACATTTGCACAAACGTTTGCTTATTTTTCTGGGTTTAACTCTTCAGACCCGACATCTTATTCTTATAAGATTGCACTTTCATCTGCAAAGAAAAATATGCTCACTAACATCAAAGAGATATACTCTGCTTCCTTTGCTTCCCAACTGTCTGAACAGGGTTTCGACTTTTGGAAAGACACTATAGTCTGGGGGACTAAAGAGTGGCAAGTGCAGGGAACTGAGGCCTTATTTAGAGTGTCCCTCATACCACATTAGATTATCTTCCTGAACAACACTGTGCAACAGACTTCCTGTCTTGGACTAGCCAAGATCAATGACTTGAACATACCGCAGATTCCCTCACTTACACACTTTGAGGGTTGGCAAAACTATACACAACATAGTGAGGATACATTAGACGACATTCTACATGATGGTTCGTGCAATTTATCTGACCCCAATTGGAAGGGATGGTTGGTTTGGCCTATCGACACAAATAGGTGTCAGTCAATATTCAGGGGTACCACCGAAGGGTTAAGTATCCACAGGCCCAGTGCTTAATTTGTAAAAAAAGAAGTACCAGATCCCTCATTAGGAGGTGCCTGCAGCTTGCACCACACATTGCCCGTGCCAGCGCTGCCAATCGCATTACCAAAACAATTACTAATCATCACACTCTTAAAAGTGTGACAATTCAGCCTACTCTAGGCCCCCAAAGCTACAAGAAAGGCTTGGGCGGCAGTAAATAGTAATTTTTAACAGTGCCACCATGTGGCAGACTGGTACAAGCCCAGGTTTTGACAATTAAGTCTCTCACAATAAGGAGCTATAGAGGGAAACATTGATCAGGTCGCCCTCCACTCAAAACATAAGCAAACACCACAAGGACCTGATCAATAGGGGCTAAATCTATTATCATATATAGAATTGTGAATGGGTATTCAACTTGTATTCCCCATCAAAAAAAAATTATTTTGTGTTGTCCCAAATCCTTAGAGCCCAATAGGTTATTACTTTCCTAAAACATCTTTAAGGTTGTCAGTCACTGTGTTCCAGATATACCCCCCACTTAAACAGGTGTATATATAACAACAAAAAATTGTGAAAAGGCGAGATAGCACCTCATGTGCGCTACACCATAGGAGCATACTGGTTGATTCTCACCAGTTGTGCCCATGTTTCTCATCATAGGTAGCTATCTCACCTGTGAAAAAATAACAGACCAGTGTCCAGAACAAAAAGGTGAAAAAAGCGTTTTGTGTATATCACAAAAAAGAAGAAAGAGACCCCGTAAAGTGAAAATTGAGGTAAGCCACACATACACCAAATGCCAATTTTATTCAAAACTCGTGAGCCTACTCAAAGTTAAAAACAACTGCATGTTGCAGACCAATTGAAGATGGGCCGACATGTTTCATTGCCTGTTTTTCTTAGTGGCAATTTCGTCAGGGCTCGAGGTCTTTAATCACCTTACTGGACTTTCGTTTTGTACACAAAGTGACGGGTATTAGCCAAGGCCCCTCGTACCAGCTATCCACCTCGTCATAGGGTACTTGCTCCTGTTATGATGAGACCCTTTTATAACACATATGTTGTCATAGATTGCGTGTACCATGGGGTGAGCGATCTATGACAACATATGTGTTATAAAAGGGTCTCATAACAGGAGCAAGTACCCTATGACGAGGTGGATAGCTGGTACGAGGGGCCTTGGCTAATACCCGTCACTTTGTGTACAAAACGAAAGTCCGGTAAGGTGATTAAAGACCTCGAGCCCTGAAGAAATTGCCACTAAGAAAACAGGCAATGAAACATGTCGCCCATCTTCAATTGGTCTGCAACATGCAGTTGTTTTTAACTTTGAGTAGGCTCACGAGTTTTGAATAAAATTGGCATTTGGTGTACGTGTGGCTTACCTCAATTTCAACTTTACGGGGTCTCTTTCTTCTTTTTTGTGATATACACAAAACACTTTTTTCACCTTTTTGTTCTGGACACTGGTCTGTTATTTTTCACAGGTGAGATAGCTACCTATGATGAGAACGTGGGCACAACTGGTGAGAATCAACCAGTAAGCTCCTATGGTGTAGAGCACTTGAGGTGCTATCTCACCTTTCACAATTTTGTGTTGTTATATATACACCTGTTTAAGTGGGGGGTATATCTGGAACACAGTGACTGACAACCTTAAAGATTTTTTAGAAAAGTAATACCCTATTGGGCTCTAAGGATTTGGGACAATACAAAAGAATTTTTTTTTGATGGGGAATACAAGTTGAATACCCATTCCTAATCCTATATATGACAATAGATTTAGCCCGTATTGATCAGGTCCTTGTGGTGTTTGCTTATTGACAATTAAGTGCCAGTACTGAGCACCAGAAACCAACGGGTCAAATTAAGCACTGCACAGGCCTGACCAACGCTGTGTACAATAAGAAAACACACGGGGTGGTGACATCTTACATTGTTGGGAAGTTATGTCTAGAGTGGCTAAAAACCTTAGCACTGTCCCAGGTGAAACAACACTTGTCCTTACTCTCAGATGACATGGATCTCAGGGATTTTTTGTTAGGTCCCCAGAAGCCACGTCAAAAGCGCTTCTTGTATGCTATTTACACCGAGGTCACAACATTCCAATTTCAATACTGTCTACATTATCACCAAGTAGGCAGGTATGAAGCATTAAGACAGGCATACATACATGACTCTTTGAATTTATGGTACAGATTTAGATGCAGGAATGGGGGCACTGAAGTTTTTCTCAGCAGTTCAGACTGTGAGAGTTCTTTAAGTGGGTCTCTAATTTGTCAGGATATTTTGCTTCACGGAGCCTGTAATGCTTCGGTTGCAAACCTATCGTGTCACTTGAAAGGATCCCCAGCTGCCGTGATTCCTCTGGTGTTCAAACTACTCTTGAATGGGAGCTATTTAATGTTGAATGATCAAGGTTGTTGTGGGATGGTACCAAGCATCGCATATCTAGTCACAGTAGGTTCCAGGGTTACTTGTTGTATGCAAGTATTTTTTCCACCGACCCACACAGTTAGGGAGGCGATGCTCAGGCCTTCATTGGATGTTTCCTTTATGTAGTTTGATTCTCTGAGCAGACTGAAAGCTGTGCTTTTACAGAAGGATGTGGCCTTAATCTCAGCCCTGGAGACTTTTGATCTCCAGGTTGCAAGGTCTTCAGCTGAGATACAGGCACTAGTCCGAATGAACTTCCTGCTCCATTTCAGGGAAATGGTACATCGTATCTTTAACATGTCTTATACGAGGGGGATCGTGCACCTATTTGAGAGCATAGGTTCTGGACTATTGAGCACCTTTCAAACTATCTTCGGAGTTATTCCAGCATTTATACACTCCATATTAGGAAGCGTTTTTGGAGGGCTTCCGTTGGTCCTACTACTTGTAGTGGGTATCCTGGTTTTAATTTTCCTGCTACACAATGGACGGCCCAATTCCTCCAGAGATGTAAAAAGCACTCCTGGTGCGACGTTGCCATGAACGCATGGTACTCCATCTGGGCGCACCTCTGCTTCAGGAGCTAAGTGAAACGGTTATCCGTGCCCTGGTCACCTCTCGCATAGGTTATGCGAATGCGCTTTATGCCGGTCTGCCTTGTTACCTTCTGGACAAACTACAGGTGGTTCAGAATGCCGCCACTCGTCTCCTTCTGGATCTTCCTAAGCACTCCAGTGTCAGGTATCACTTGCGTAATCTACACTGGCTGCCAGTTAAAGCTAGGATAATGTTTAAGGCTGTAACCATCGCTCATGCTGCACTTTACGAGTATGGCCCTGCCATTCTTAGGAAACATTTTCAGTTCTATACCCATGGCAGGTGTCTGCGCTCCTCGAATATGCTTCTAGCATCTGTCCCCAGGTGTCACCTGAAACGTAAGGGTGGTAGTTCGCCTGTCCTATCTTGCAGCAACTTACTGAAATTCCCTCCCCCTGGATCTACGTAACCTAAAGAATCCTTCTCAGTTTAGGAAAAAGTTAAAAACCTTCTTGTTCAATTAGCTTGCTCTTTGCTTACTCTGCTTTGGTTCCCTTGATGCTCGGGCTCGCGCCAGGACACTCAACTGAGTAGCTGTGCGCGCTATAAATCCCGTAAATAAATAAATAAAATAAATAAATAATAAGTGAGCATTAGTTCCTATCGTTCAGTCCAGTCTGGCTTGACTATATCTTGCCTGTTCTCCGCTGCAGATACGAATGCGTGTTGAACATATGTCTGACTCTCCCATCTGGTGCGCCACCAGACGTAGAAGTACTACTGGACCCCTTAAAGGCTCACGTATTGCAGTTTCCTCAGCGTATTCCAATGTTGATGACGACATTCTTGGAGCCTCCACAGGATGCTTCAGCTCCTGTCAGAATGGACACCGGCTCTACAACAAGCACACAGGTTTTGAGTGTTTCCTAAGCGGCTGCTGCAGGAACTGAAGATGATCACCTTTGCTCCATTGACTTGATACAAGAAGTGTTACAGGGACCATTGTATGCGAATGCAAACGACAGTGATGTTGCGTCTCCCACACAGGACAAATAAACATTTGCCTCTCCGTGTGCTGGGAACAATTCGGCCTTTTTTCCAAAACAAGCCAAATTGGAATGCAAAACATTGTTTTGTTTTATTTTTTCTTCCATTTGCTCTCACTGAGCAACATGGCTTTCGATGTGCTCAGTTGGTCTAACAGTATATTGACTATTTAGCAGACTTATAGAGCGTTTTTAGCATCATCATCTTTTACATATAGCATGTTTTTGGATGTTTTTAAGACCTTGGTTTTATGACAATGTTTTTATGCTTTTTAAACAGGCATATTTTATCATTAGTTGACCTTGTCGACCTGCGGATGAGGAGTGGGTGTTATGAACCCCAGTGTACCCCAGTCTAGGCCTAGATAGTTACAGGATCTTTTACCTACATTCGTCCTTCCTTGCTCCGCATAACGGTTCTGGCACTGACCTTTTACATAGTTATGTGCTGAACAAATGTTGATCAGTTTTTTCCGAAACTGGCCTAATTTATTATGCATGAGGATTCCTAGTATCATATCTTAATCCCCTGCCCAGGACATACACAGCAGGATTACCAGCTTCTGTATAATAACTCTGTACAAAAGTCAACGCTATCGTCATCCTTGGACGACAGGTCCACTATACATAATGGCAAACAATATCAAATTTCTAGGTAGAACCCCTGAGGGTACCTTTTGGGTATAAAAGAACCACATATTCACTGTGTAACCAGAGGAGAAGCTTCACGCTGACAATAGATGCTGAGGTCCCGGCCTGCACAAGCTCCAGCACGCAGTGGTCTGACATCCCATGCGGGGTGTCCAACTTGAGACCAAGACAGGATCCTTCGTTCTCTCCCATCAGATAATGGGGTTTGCTCTTTCCTAGTGTATTCTTTGCTTTACACCTGCATTCATGCTAGGTACACTTAGTTACACTTAGGTAGGGTTTGCATCTTAGGAGTACACTTGATTACTGTCATGTATCTATATGCCTGCATATATTCACTGTTTTAGCACCATGGTAGAATTCTACCTTTTATTTACTCTGTTGGTGCTTGTAATCTTATACATCTGTTTCTGTCTAATGATTGTCGCAGCAAACATGTTTTATATTAGAATGACGCTGGTTCAATAAATACTTATTGAAGACGTCCCCATCGTTTATTCGGTGTATATCTCTGAGCCCTAGTGAGCACAATTGACTGACTGAAAAGTACTGTACTGTTTCCACGATCCCTGGAGGATCATGGGTTGTCATGTTGGATTGTCCCCAGAAACTATTAGCTCCTTGGTAAGGTTAGGGGGCTTATGGTGGCCCTGTGAGCTAGCTGCTCTAAAGGCTAACATATCCTTTGGGGGTGTCTGGAATCAGCATGAACACCAATCACTTAGTTTATGTTGTCTAAACGCGCAGATCCTATGTATATTTAGGAACTACACAACAAAACAATTTTGCTATGTTGTGTAGAAGTGCATTTTTCCACTCTTGTCAACTCGGCTTCAATTTCGGCATGGAAATTATCCTTGTAGTGGGAGAATGCTTAGATGCTAGGGCAATATGGCACTTTATGAGGCTGTGCTCTGATTTGCTTATGAAATGATACATTTGCTCACACCACATTGATTCTGCAGTTCTGTTAATTTCATATGTGAAAATAATGTATAAAACCCTTGATTTTAGGGGTGAGCTAGAAGACTTTCCTATTCTACTAGGGAGGCTTTCCATTTCTACCCAATTTTGCTGGGCACTTGGGACTTGGGCTAAATTTAGATTGTGCATTACTGTGTATAGCCCAATTTACGGCGAGTCTTTGTAGCATTGACTCTGATTGTCTTATTTTTAACGTTGTAATAAAACCCACGTTATCTATTACACTGATCTAGAATTCAGTTATCAAGTGGGCCCTTTAACTAAACTGACTGAAATTCTGATCTTTGCCTTGACATGGGGACACATTGCCTCATGAAATTGAGGTTAACACCGTCTCCGATTCATTGAATTGTGGGCAATCTGATTTAGGTACATTTTAGGGTGCCTGAAATTTCAGGGTTCCTCGCACCCACAATACTTACATTTATACTTTTAGGTGATAATAATCATCATTAGGGATAAAAGTTGTTGCCACATGAGTAGAATTTACATGCGGTAAAAATACAGCTAGACAATTACATTTAATTGAAATTATATTTAATTTAATTAAAGAGACAACACCAAAACAAGATTAAACACAATTGCATTCTTGCTTGGATGTCTAATAACCCCACAGAATGGTTGTTTCATATGGAGGAAGTTGCTTATTGGTTTTTCATGTTTATGACCAGATCAAAGACAATCTAATCTTGGGGAGTGGATTCCATCATCTGTCCGCTAATGGGTATTCCTGCCAGTACTGGAATTACAGTGAATGCTAATGTAATCACTATCAGTGGTAATTTGATAACCAATGAAAACGAGACTCAGTGGACATTGCTGCTGGTTGGCATTGCCTCCTAGTCCAATAAGTAACAATTACTCCCAGCAGAGTTTTCCCATTGCTACCATTGCCAACAGTATGGGAAACAGCTCTTCTGTATCTCCAGTGTATCCATATTAAGTTCTTCAGTCTCTCCCTACAGATCTAATGGTGTAAATCATTCATCATTGTAGGTCTGAGCGCTGATTGAAAGTTATGCAGAAGGTAATTATGTCCCACATCATTTTGTAGATGCTAGTCACTTCTTCTGGGATGTAACTAAGATTTATCAGGTTCAATATCAGTCAGTAAGTAGCTAAAATCCCTGGGTCTGTTGCTGGTGTTTTTAGTAACAGTGTAATGATAGCTTGTTTGAGTGATTTGAGGTCTTAACGTTCTAAGAATAATGCTTGTGAGGACGGGGATGTGTGAACGATTTTTATAAAGGTGCCACAGCCAAGGTTTTTTTGACAGATTAGAGGTGTTGTCTTCAGCACTAGATTTATTACCCATTCCTCTTCCAGTTGTTTGAATGTCACAAATGACACTTGTACAGCTGATGGAAAAATAGGAGGATAAGGAAAGGAAGAATGTTGGCCCTAATGGATTCTTTAACTTTATGATTTTTATTTCAAACAAAAACTTAGTGTTGCACAGTGTATTTAGAAGTTAATTGAAGAGACAGAAGATTTGTATTGATTGGTTTGGTGATCCATTGATGTATCTCATCAAACATCTTTTGGCCTACTTTAGGCTCTATGGTGTCTCTTCTAATTTTTCGTAAAACGCATGTTACACTCAATGAATAACATGTCACACCTTTGTTGTTCAAGTTAGCATATTATCCTATTTGGTTAGACACTTATTGGTGAATTTGGCGCTAACTTTAATTTTCAGAGACTATCTAGTCTTTGAAGAAAAATGATGACTTCTATTGCCTAAAATTGAGAAAACTGTGACTCCCATTACCTAAGATGGAGTCAAGGCCTACTTAAAATGGAGTTGGAACTTAGGGGCTTTACGTCAACCCATACTCAGAACCTGCTGTCCTGAGGCTTTCAGGAAAAAGGCTAGTTAAAAAACCCCATCTGGAACAAGAATTAGCAAAACCAATAAAAGTCCAAGCTATTGGCTTTACAATGCATTTGCTACTACCATTGACCTTCTAAAATTGCTGCTACTGCATCTCCATGCGTATACATGCATCATAAAGCATGCACATGCATGACTCATGACGTATGCACACTTAAGAGGACGTAGGGCCAGCCATCTTGGAACGTATTCCCAATTAACGAAACGCCATTCCAAGATGGATGCTGATGCTTACTCATGGGTTGAGATACATGTGCAAGCATGTGTCGTTTTACAACAGCGGCCATTTTGTAATGTAGTGGAGGTGTACTCTTTATTCACTTCAATTAACAATCTCAGTACCAACGGGGCATAATTCCAAACAGGGCAACGACTGACTTGGCATGGAAGTTGAAGTATTCTATCACCCAGTGCAAATGTTTTATAAGGTGAGGTAATTCATTTATCAGGCATGGGAACAAGCTTTCCTCTACCTCATTTCATTGGTCAACAAAGGATCTGGTGGCATTAAGAATGCATCTATATACCAGATCTATCTACCTCTCCACCTTTTTGTGTGCTGACATTATCTCTATTGTGTGGGACTATATATGTGCCATTATGTCTGCTGTCAGTGAGTGTCAGCAGCTGTGTTTTACTTTGTAGACATGATTACCTGATTCAGCTTAGCATATCTCAATTTGTGTACCATTCATCTTTTTATGGGCAAATTCCTCACAGCTTGTCCCCTCTCCTTAATTTACACATTCTAGCCTATCTCGCCCCCTTCTCTCTACCCTCGCAAACTATTTTCCTTTTTTTATTTTTCCGTGCCAGCAGGAGCAGAGTTGTCTCGTCACCGATGACTACATTTTGGTATCATTCCATTCAGATGATGTCTTCATCATTTCTTCTCTCTTGCCCACATATTCTGAATTCCTAGTGCTTTGAAGTGGACTTTGAAAATAGCAATATAAGGAACCAATACAAAATGTCTCTCAGTCTGTGTGAACAAGTTCCTACGTGCCTGTTGCGTCTAAGAGTGTCTTTCAGTGCGCCTAGGGCAGCCAATTGTTTGTGTTCTTGGTCGTCTGTAGGTATGTTGCTCTGGCTGCAAGAGCAAGAAGACCAATGCACTCCTGTAAAGTGCTTAAATTAAAGAAATAATAGTACCCCAAATGTAATCCACGGCTGAAGTAGAAGGATACAAGTTAACCAATCAGAACACTTTGAGATCAAAAAGCTTCTGCCAGGACAAACACATAAATAGGGAGAAAATCCATTGAATCAAGAGGCAACAAGTGTGCATTGATTTAGCTGAATGTGCCAGCCAACTCATTTGATGAAGACATTTTGAAAACACCCATGTGTTAGGATATAGAATTTCAAGTTTGGAGTTTGTCTTTATCCAGTCGGGTACAGAAACTGTAATTAGATTTTTGACTACACACACTGAGGGGCAAATGTACAAGCCCTTATCGGCACCACAACGTCACTTTTACCGACATTGTGGTGGCGATAGGGACTGCACCTTATGTACAAGGCAGCGTTAAGCCACTTAACATGGCTTAACGCTGCCTTGTACATAAGGCCCCTTTCACGCTATGCTTAGCGTGAAAGGGGTGTGCAGTGGGTGTTGTGGTGGGCGTTCGACTGCAACACCCATTGTATTTGCCGCTGCCCCCTATGTACAAGGGTGGCGTACATAAGAGGCAGCGCCAAAATTAAGACCAGGAAAACCCTGGTCTTAAGTTGGCGAAACGAGGAGAAATGCATTATTCCTCCTCGTTTGTGCTTATTCCATGTGTGCTGCCTTGTGCAGCACACATGGAAAAAGCAAAATACCCTGGTTTGTTTATGTACAGGAAGGTGTGCCTTCCTGTACATAAACAAACCTTTAAAAAAATGCCATTTTGTGACTTTCATGTGTGCTGCATGAAGCAGCACACATGAATGTGACAGAATGGCATTTTAGGATTGTTTATGTGCAGGAAGGGGCACCTTCCTACACATAAGCAATCCTCCCCTGCACGCAGACACCCTTGCACTCTGGTGCAAGGGTGCCTGCATTGGCGCTAAGTTGCTAAACTTAGCCCCATCGCAGGGGGAAACGTAAGGCTGCACCACATTCTTGTAAATATGGTGCAGCCTTGCGTTTCAGAAGTAGCGGAGCGTGTCGGTAAGCTAAGGAGGCTAACGGCATGCTCCGCCACTTCCTTGTACATATCCCCCCGAGTGTCCTTCTCCACTTCAGGGTCCTTTTGAGGGTCAGTTTGACTCTTTCAGCAGTTCCCACACACCTGCAATGTCCTTGCTTATGCAACTGAGTTTGACGGAGAAAAAGGGCATGTAAGTTGAATCCCTGCTGGCAGAAATACTTTCAGGGGTTTTAGAACAAACTTGTTTGCTGTCCTACCTGATGTAAAAAAATATTCTGTAAGGTCATTTATTTTAGATTGTTCATATAAAATAGCCACATTTTCTGAGTTGAGTAGTAATGGTGCGTGAAATTCTTGTAATTTGCATTTGCGTAATGGAATGACATTTTTGTAAAAATTAAGTGATATTTCACACAAAGTGAAATGCAACACCGGAATTTGGTGCATTATGTTAGCACAAATTGCATGCTTGAGTCCTGGACACAATAATGAATTTTGCTCTTAAAAGAACTGCAAAAACAGCTGCTCACGTTCTGGTCGTTAGTGGTGTTCTGGTAGTTTTTGCTGTGAGCAGTGCATAATGAGGTGATGTGGGGTCGTAGCATAATTTCTGGAATTTGACATAACAGGTGCAACACAAAATACAAGATTACACCAGCGTAACAGACATTTTGCCCAGGCCTACTTAAAACCTCAGTTGTAAGACATTAAAGTATGTGAAGAGACTTTGACAGAACCTGCACAAGATGAGAATGACGGTGTTCTTGTCAAAAATCTTATACCAGTTGAAAAAAATTGTAAAAGTGGAGCGCAGGTTTATAAAATGTAAGCATACCCATGCCAGGCTCTGTTGTTACAGGAATAGATTCAAAGGGGCAGATTTACAAGTCCCTTGCGTTGCCAGTACGTCACTTTTTGTGACGCACTGGCAGTGCATTACACTGCCCCATATTTACAAGGACAGGAAAAGCCACCCTGCGTGGCTTTTCCTGTCCTTGTAAATATGGCCCCTTTACACGCAGCACTTTGCGTGAAAGGGGCATTCCATGGGTGTTGCTCTGGGTGTTCCCAAGCAACACCCATGGAACCAGACACATTTCGAGGATTCGTAAACCTGGAAATGCGTCAGTATGCTACGCCACCCTAGGGGTGGCGTAGCGAGGCGCAACGAGGAGAAATGCTTTAATTTCTCCTCATTTTTTTCCTCTTTCAATGCGTGCTGCATTCTACAGCACGCATTGAAAGAGGAAAATGTCTGTAGTGATTGTTTTTGTGCAGGAAGGTGCCCCTTCCTGCACAAAAACAATCTTCCCATGACGCAGACATCCTTGCACCATGGTGCAAGGGTGCCTGCGCCGGCGCATGGCAGCTGTTTGTGCGCCAGCGCAGGGTAGAGCACAGGAATGCGACATATCATTGTAAATATGTTGCATTCCTGTGCTCTGAAAGTGCCGCAGCGTGGCGCAGCCAAAGGGCTTGCGGTGCCACGCTGCGGCACCTTCTTGTAAATCTGCCCCAAAATACATTGAACAACACGCACACTATGTCCTTGCTAATGGCAATATGTGCTTCCAGTTGCTAAAACTACTTTTTGCCTCTCACTCGAAATATATATTTTTGTAATTGGTAGGGGTGCCAACAGCCTATGTATGGCACCGCCACAGCAGAAAAAAAAATATGGCAACTCGTCATGTTTTTCTATGGCATTGGGAGAAGTAGGTAAAAGGACAGTTCTCTGAGGCCTGCCCAAACCGAAGGGCAGTTAAGTAATCCTAGTAACAGATATCACTGCTGTCCCTAGACATGCAAACACCAGATACTACTGAGAGCAACTACCAAGTACCTCCTTTTTAGGCGATGACTTTCTGGGGGTAACATTCAAGGTTTTTCTTGGAGGAGGGTGAGAGAAACATTTAGCTCAGGAGGTACATGTACACCTCACAATAAATGAAATGTCAAACTAATGATGTTCTTTTAAAAAAAACATGTCACTATCAGGACATGTCAAACACACCAATACATGTCCTACCTTTTAAATACACTGCACTCTACCCATGGGGCTACCTTGGGCCTACCTTAGAGGTGCCTTACATGTAATAAAAGGGAAGGTTTGGGTCTGGCTAGTGGGTGCACATTCCAGGTCGACATGGAAGTTCAAAACTGCATACACAGACACTGCAGTGGCAGGTCTAAGACATGGTTGCAGGGCTACTCATATGTGATGGTGCAATCAGTGCTGCCGGCCCAGTAGTATCATTTGATTTACAGGCCCTGGGCACACACTGTGCACTTTACTAGGGACTTACCAGTAAATCAAATATGCCAATCAAGGAAAACTAAATACAGATACAATTTTACACAGGGAGCACTTGTGCTTTAGCACTTTTTCAGAAGTGGTACAGTGCCCAGAGTCCTAAAAACCAGCAAAAACTAAAAGCAGCATATAGTCAAAAACAGGATGTCAGAAGCAAAAAAGACAGGGGAAAAACACGCCAAAGATGCAAGGTCTAACACTGTTATATATTCTATAAATACAATCTGGGGAATGAGAGACCCCAGTTATGACAAACTACATGGATTTACCAGGAAATGTTAAAAGACCGTCTCTACACTGGTGTGCCAGCAAAAACAGCATGCGCCCATCTAATACTGTAGTCATAAAGCCATAGGCAGAGTGTAGCATCATAACCTGCCACAGGGGCAGAAGCAACCCACATTAAAAGGAGTCAGTGGTCTCCAGATGTCCAACTCGTTAGAGCATTTTTTTGTCAAGAAGCATTCCATAATCATGTAGAGATTTTACCAAGAGATGCGTGACACAGGTATGTTGCTCAAGAAAACATACTGGTTCTGCCAGAATGTTAACATAAGGAACAATTCGTCTCATGAACACTGCTTCGGATGCTTTCAATCCTACAAAGGAAATGTGCCCAGAGCACTGATTTAGTTGTCCATACCCTGGAAATATCCCTCTTAAAAAAGAGAACCAAGAATTTCAGATCATTATTCTGGAAGAGTGTACATAAATTATTCTTCTCTTCTTAAAAATCCACTCTTCCAAGAGCTGGAAGACACATTTCTATTTTTTAAAATGTAGAGTGTTGGAACAGGTATCGTGCGGAGGACACTTTAGATCTTACTTCCAATTTGAAAACAAGCATTGGCATAGCCAATAGGTCTCGCTTTTGGGACCTTATAAGTATTTAGTTTTGCAGCACAATATCCTTGGTGCAACAACATCAGCTGTTGCATGGCTAAACCTTGTACCTTATAAGTGTTTAGACATGCAACAGTTGATGTTGTTGCACCAAGGATATTGTGCTGAAGTTATCCAGCACAATATCCTTAGTGCAACAACATCAAGTGTTGCATGGCTAAACACTTATAAGGTCCCAAAGGCGAGACCTATTGGCTATGCCAATGCTTGTTAAAAATGTTATCTTTTAAACAGGTTTTGCTCATTTTCCACCTACTTTCCACTCCTTTGTCTGCAAATCCTATTTAAATATTTTACTATCTTCACACCGCTCGAAGTGTGACAATAGTCGTGAGAAAAAAGTGTAGCTTACGCTGTAAATTGTGGGATACATTTATTCCATAAATGTGGACATTAGCAAACTGATACATCCTTGTCCACTTATGTTTTTTTTGTATGAGCATTTTCATGCTCGTTGTGCGAACGCAGTGGAAGGAACAAGGAATGAAGAGTAAAGGGGGTGAAGGTGAGTGAAGGAAGGAATGGGCGTGGCTACGAAGGATGTGGTGAGGTGGTAAAGGAGGAGACGAGGAATGAGGGAGGCGAAGTATCACGGTGAGGATGGGGCGGGTAGTAAAAGGAGGGCATGAATGCACGAGGGAAGGGGCGTATGAGGGGCGTGGAAGTGAGATGGGGACCCACTGAGGGCTGTGGAGGCAAGATAGGACTCAAAGAATTTTGGTGTCGGAGACAAATGAGTACGGGAGGGCAGCGAAAGGGGGTGTGGGAGGGAAGATATGGAAGAGGGTTAGAATACATTTTCAGGGTGAGGGATAAACGGGTAGTGCGGAGCGGTTTTGGGGAAGTTAAGGGTTGTGAAGTGGGCGAGGAAAGAATCTATGGCTCTGGGGGTGAGAGAGACCTTAGGGGTTGTAGGGAAGCCGAGATGGGTCAAGAGAGGAAAGGCAGGGCTGAGGTAGGAATTTGTGGGCGGAAGTAAAGACTGAGTTAACATGAGTGGGCAGGAGGAGTGAGGGTGAGGGGAAGGCGTATGGGGGCATTAATTGAAGCTGTAAAGGGAAATCAAACCGAGAAAAGAGGTGGAAGTGAGAGAATACGGATGTCAAACTGCTGGAGAAGGTTTGCGAGAAAGGAGGAGAGAGAATGCAGGCAAAGGAGGGAGTGCGACAAGAGGAAACCGGACAGGTGTAGGCTGTAAAAAGGGGAAGCATGATGGGGCGTAAAGGGTGTTGGTGTAAAGAGCAGGGCACACAGGCGGAGAAGGCTAGAGAGCGAGAAAGAAATAAAGTGGGATAAACACAGAGGAGGTGGTAACAGAATGGGTGGTGGAGGGAGAGCCACAGAGAGCTAAAGAAGAGAGGGGGTATAGAGGAGGGTACAGAGATATAGAAAACAGCTCAGAAGCTGAGTGAGGAGGCAAAAGAGTGTGGGTGGGGGACTCAAGGATAGACGCAAATAAAGGCAAAGATTGAGGAGGGAATGGTACAAAATGTGGAGGAGTGAGAGGGGAAGGTACAACGGGAGATGAAGGAAGTGGGGACGGTAAGGGGTCGGGAGGAGTGAGTTAAGAGACAATGGAGACATTATTGAAAGAGGAGAGGAATGGTAAAAATCGAGGAGAGAAGAAAAGTGAGAGGAGCAAAGAGACAGAGATAACAAGAGACAGAGATAACAAAAGACAGGTGCATGTAAAGAAATCAGGAGGGAGCTAAATTGGTGAAGGGGACAGATTGGAGGGAGAGAAAAGGGGAAGAATGAAAATAAAATGGGACAGAAAATATTCAGCGGAATCCACCCCTGAATGCGAGTGTCCAAAAGAGGAGGGGGCTGAAGAAATGTAGTGGAGGAGGGCACGACAGGTGTCAAAGAGGCTAGGGGTAAAGAGGGCCACAAGGGTCTGGTGGAGGAGACCAGGGGAGAGACTACTGGTAAAACGATGAAAATGAACACCTGGTTATAGAGTGAAGGGGCGTGAAGGTGAGGGCGTGTTGAGGTGGGCGGAGTTAGCGAATAGATGGTTCTACCACGGGGAACGTGACAGAGGCAAGGCGGAGGGGGGCACATGAGAGAGCAGGTGGAGGGCAGGAGGTCCTAACGAAGTTTGTGAGGGAGAGCGGTTTGAGGCGAGAGATAAAGATGGGTACTGACACGGTCTGGTCAGGAGGGTTGCTAGGGGGAGCCACAAAGGGGAGAGTGCACAAGAGGCGGGGTGGAGGTTAAAGTAGACGGCTGGGGAGGGGGAGATATGGGGAGGTCTGGGTTGGTGCAAAAGGAGGGATCCGGGAAAAGGCTACTGAAGAAAACCAGTGGACGAGGTAAATGGAAAAGGAGCGGCTAGTGAGGGAGAGCAGTGGGAGGAAAGAGTACGACATGGGAGAGGATGGTGAGAGCGGGGGTTGCATAGGAGGAGGCTAGTGAGGCGCAGGGGGGGGAGTGAGCGCTGGGGAAAGGAGGAGGCTGGTAGAGAGGACACTGCAGGGGGGGCAAAGGCTTGTGACAGAGCATGGGGAAGGAGAGGAGGCATTTCAAGCAGCTCGAGCGAGAGGGCGGGGGTAGAGGGCACGGGAGGAGGCAGGTGAGGGAGAGCTAATGAGGGCAGAGGAAGACGCACGCGGAGGCTGGCGAGAGAACAAAGGGGCAAACAAAGAGGCTTTGGGGAGAGAACAGAGATCAACGCACAAGAGGGGGCTGGCGAGGGAGGGCACGTGAGTGGGTGGTGTGGAAGAGCAACGTGGGAGGGTGCAAACGAGGTGGCACTGAGGGACAGCAAGAAGATTAAGGTACAGGAGTGAGCTTGCGACGGAGGGCAGAGAGGAGAGCACGTGAGGTGGCTGTTGTGAAAGAGCAGCAGGGGAGGGGGCGGAGAGGAGGCTCTGAGGGAGAGCTACAGCTAAAGGCCGAGAGGAAAGCCAGATGAAAGCGCGAGCAAGACGGAGAGGCGGGGCGAGGCGCGCGAGAGGAAAGCCAGATGGCGCCTCTGTGCGTAACGGTGCGCGTAACCGCACGCTCTAGGCCTCACAAAAAGCTGTGGTCGGCTTTTTGAAGCCCACTCACTAAATGTCTCGCCAGAGCAGCGCATGCGCTGGCTCAGGCGAGACCTAAACAGCAACATTTACATTTTTGTAAGCTTGTGAGGTGAAATTCTTTGTTGATCCAGCAGGGATTAAAATCTGTGATCTGTAGTCTATACACAGTTCTGTACAGTGAGTTAAGCCTCTAAACTATCATTCAAAGAGTAAGACAAGCCTTTGTTACCTATAGTTTGCAAGTAGACTTTTGTAACATTCGGATTAGCCTAAGAAGTCAATGCTTAATTTGAGCCGGTGGTTGCATGTATTGTCCACCAGCATTCATTTTTAGGGGCCGGCACTTATTTTTCCTCAGTCGACCTGGAAACAGAGTAAGAAACAGAAACATACAAAGGGAGGAAAGGAGCAGGAAGAGAAAGACCAAAAGTAAGTGGCACTGGGAGACAGTAGGGATGAAAAATAAAACCTGCATGGGTGAAATAAAGGGATAGGGGTTGACTAGTGGTAGAAGAAAGAGGCATGAGGTGGAATCCAGGCTATGCAGCCTTGACATTCGGCAATCCTGACATTCATCAATGCCGGCTGAGGGCATCTGAGAAAACCTTTGGGTTACATCACTTATTATTTTACAAACTAAGAAATGCCCAAACGTCCCTGAAAAGGTTGGAACATGTACAGTAAAGTAGGTATTATAGTAGACACATCAACAACATTTTGTACTGTGACAGGACATGTAGCCTGCAGACCAGTGGCGGCTCGTAGAGGTAACGCCGTGAGGCGGTGAGGCGGGGCAGGGGCAGGGCTGGGTGGGGGGGTAGTGGAGTCCGACCTACGATGGCAGGTATTTATTTATTTATTTACGTTCACCTTTGCCGTTGTATGTCGGACTCCACTACCCCGCACCCAGCCCCGCCCCACCCCGCCTCACCGCCCCACGGCGTTACCTCTGCGAGCCGCCACTGCTGCAGACTACAAACACAGCTCCACAGAGTTGCTAAATTAATACCCAGGGCAATCTAACATGGATTAGAGCCTGCCACAAGCAGTTTACAGAAAAGAAAAGAGCAAAAGAATATTTGGAGTATTTGGAGCAACAGGCTAATAGCTATAAGAGGTCGACCTCCCCATAAAGAGAAGTTCTGGAAACTCAGCAGAGTTCCCTAACAGCTGCAGTAGCAACCGTTAACACAGGTGCAAGGAAATAATCACAGCAGTAGCTATGATCAGCATGGAGAAAGTCCCCAAAAGGCATCAGAATAACAGAAAATCACAGTTGGAAGTAGCTCACAGTAATATCAGGCAAGAGTTGCACAGTCAAGTGCTAGTGGACATGGCAGGTGTGAAGATGTGTATAGAATGCATTGCCTCTCTAACTAGGAACACGTACTATATAGAAAAGCACAAAACATGCTGCAACTCGGAATGTTGGATCCTCTCTAGCCAACAGGAAAAGATCCTCCAATGGTCTGCATCTTATCCCTCGATTCCCACAGTAAACGTCCATGTCGACATGTTGTTACTTGAATGTTGCTACAGCATTTTACAAAAAGATACATCCAGGAAGGTTTTCATGAGAACCTTTGCAAGCCTACTCTGTTAGCTGTTCAGTGTCCCATTGTGTAAAAATGGGCTGCTCTATGAAATGAAACATTAAAATCTAGCATGTCCTGGCTGGATCATGAAACTGGAATCACTAGCAATATACTTGTTCATTATAAGCATATGGCAGAGGTAACTATCTAAAACACAATGAGGTTATATGGTGTGAGGAAGGAAAGATATACATTTTGCAGCAAACAGCACATTTCATGAACATGTTAGATTCTACAGTTCAATTCTAACATTAAATTAACATTTACAAACAGAGCATTTCGTTTCATTAAAGGGAAAGGAAGGAATAACGGAAATTACTGAGGCCTAGCAGTGAAAGAATGACAGAAATGGGAGCTTTCTGCAGAAATAAGCAGCATTTTTTTCTTTTTGCACGTTTAATAAAGCGCATTTTCCCTAATCTTTATATTGACACGCATTTCCTACGTCAATACACATTTCTACATTGTCATGTGGTAAATTTACTAAACAATGTAAACTTCCTCACTAGTTTATTCTAAATATTTTTTATGGAGCACACAGGTGGTAAAATGCTTGTCAGGGGTTTTGTGTTGTTTTTATCCCATTTTACCAGATTCTAAGCAGCCGTCCATATAAGACATTGGGTACAGAGATGACCTAGATAGTGCTTGTTTAGAGAATGTTAAGTGATTTATATCAAGATAGTTATTAGCAGTTGTGAGTATTGTGCCAATGGGCTCATATGGTTATGAAGCAGTACAACATGCTGTCAGGATAGCAGTGCATTGTGCATTTGTTGTACACGTCCCAGTACTGTGATAGAGGTTTGCACAGCCAAATCAAGGTAAAGGTGGACTTTGAGTGCTTTATGGGTGTCTCAATACGATTTTGAATAAGCAAGCTGTAGCTTAAAGAAGAGGTGCTTTGTAAAAAATGTAATTGTGTCTGAACTTGGAGACCAGTATTTGATAACAATCCAGATAGGTGTTGTTGGAACATCTGTTGAAGTTTAAACACAGGTATATGTTGAGGGAAGCAACTGTGCATTATCAAGGTTTCCTCTTTGCATTGTGACACTCACTTGTAAGGATGTCTTATACATAATGAACACAGAACTTTGGATAACAGAATGCCAAAAATAAAACAAAGCTTGGATGAGTTACTCATCAAGCCTAGCATTCTAGTTAGCTGGACAGGAGAGCATTTGTTTTATGCCGTAAGAGGAAGGAGGAAAAAGTCATGAGCACCGCTATACCATGGGACACAATCCCACTCCCTATCACAGACATAAACAAATGCATTTTAGGGCCAACACACATAAACATCTATGCTCAAACATTTACATACACATGCACAGAGACAAATGTACACGAGCAAGCCCTTGAAGCCACAAATACTTTTTTACTCACACTATTTCTGTCTGGCTGTGCCCTCTGTACCTGTCCTAGGTCCCTTTCTTAATTCTGCCCACAGTTCCTGCTGCTTGCAGCTTGGAATGTATTGCATACACATCAACAGTTTGATTGACATCACAGAAACCTGCAATGCAGACAATAGCTATGCATATTCGTTTCGTTTCAATATCTTTATGCGGTATGTATAAAACAACCATAAAAGTACAAGAGAATATAGAAAAAAACAAATCACATTGCACATGAGTGATATAAAAAGGTTATGGGAGATAAAAACTAGACAACGCCTGGTATACAACATAGTACCATAATTAATCATGCCTGTGGCATTTAAAAATATTTTTTAAATTATAGTGTCCATCTAGATACCAGCGAGGTCATTACTATGTTAATACGACAATGGATTTATGTATATTAATTGCATTTATGATTAAAAGTGCTACATTAAAACAGACCGTAACATCATTTAACTCGGACAAGTATTTTAAAGCAGCGATGTGCGATCTATCACCTTGAGCAAGCAGGAGTGGTTTTAAGAAATAGCTTCTAAAACGTGAATAAAAACCACAAAACAGTATAGAGTGCATAGTGCTTTGCTTGCTCTGACCATCACATGGGCAAGGGTTTGAATCTAGAGGGCAAGTTTTCATATTAGGGAAGGCCTCTAGGTGGTGAACAATTCCTAATCTAAATCTAACTAATACAAAGTGGTGCGTTAGATTGAAAGTGTAAGTTAAAAATCTTGCCAGCCTTCCGTTAAGGTAAGTGATGAATAAAACTTAACAGTTGATTTCCCTTTCTCACAGTCCAATTGGGCCTCCCTTTTGTGGGTCAGGAAAGTTTCCCTAATAGACCGTTTGGTGAGTAATGTTACTGATAAAGGATTAATCCAAACAGGAATCTTAAATAATTTGAAGAACAAAGAGTTCATATAACTTAGCCAAGGAATCGCCAATACATTATCCAGTGACAGACAATCTAAAATAATTAACTTAGTAAAACTAGTATCATCTTTGGAACATATCGAACATCAAAGCAACAAGGGGCAGAGTGTAACTATATCTGTGAGGTACTGTAGCCCTACTTCTCTATGAATAATCTCGGAGGAGGCTGAAGTAGGCAGACTAAGTAGGCGTTTGAGGTAGCCATTTTCCTCCGTCTGAAGTGCCTTACTGTTGTGGTGGCCCCACACACCTGCCCCATACGTTGCAATGGATAAGAACCTAGCCCTATAGATTGCTATCATCTCCTTGATTGGCCTGATTCCCAGCTTAGCTGAAGATCTAAAAATTCTGTGAGTGCTTCTATTCCTTTTGGCCCTAACATTAGTGACTTCATTGGACCATGAACCACTACCTGAGAAAGTAATCCCCAGATAGCAAAAGGTATCAATAGTGACCACTGGTATCTTATCCATAAAAAATGTTCTGCATTGCTTATCCCTTGACCCACAAATCATTGTGTAGGTTTTGTTTTTGTTAACAATCAATTTTCTGGCAGCAATAAAATCCCCCAAAGTGTTCATTAAACGTTGTAGCCCCACCGTAGTCCTGGCCAACAAAACGGCATCATCTGCATACAAGAGCACTGGTGTAGGGCGCCCAGCAACTTGAGGGGCGTCGCCTTGCACTGCTTGTAAGGTCTGGTTCACCCCATTAATAAACAAAGAGAATAATAAGGGTGCATGTACACAGCCTTGCCGAATACCACATTTGACTGCGAAGTTAGTAGTACATTTGCCTCGAGGCTCATAGCGTACTTTACACGCTAGTTTCTCATATAGCCTTGCCAAAAAGCAAATAATGGGCCTAGGTGCCCCCATGGCGAGCAAAGTTGTCCAGAGGATGGTGTGGTCTACTAGATCAAAAGCGCTGCTCAAATCAGCAAAGCAGAGATATAATCTGCTGCCTTTGGCCCGTGTATATTTACCTATCAATAGTTCCAAATTTATGCATTGCTCTAGATTCCCTACACCTTTCCTGAAACCAAACTGTAATGGTGAAAGTATTGAGCATTCACAGGCCCATTCTTCTAGTCTCTTAAGTAGGACATTGCTCATTACTATCGCTGATGAATCTAACAATGAGATTGGCCGGTAATTCTTAGGATCTGATTTGTTACCCTTCTTGAAAATGGGAACTATAATAGACATACCCCATGAAGGAGGGATCACTGTCGTCACAGCCATATTAAAAACTCTAGTTAAAATTGGACCCCATAAATCGACAACACTCTTAAAAAAATCTACTGGGACCCCATCTGGCCCTGGGGCTTTGCCCCGTTTGCTTTCCTTCAAGGCCCATTTTACTTCCTCTATCGTAATGTCCAGAGGTAAAGGGGGCCAAGTCAGCTGTTCCTTGTTATTAGTAGTGACTATTTGTACAGTCGGGGGTTAAAGATTTCCGCAAAATGAACAACCCAAGTGTCACAGGTAACATGTGACGATAATTTGAGAAAAGAGTCGTCCCTTAAAAAATCGGAGTTAACAGTATCCCAAAATAATTTACTGTCAGCTGTATCCGCAGCCCGTGATAATTTGGACCAGGCTACATCTCGAAGTTCTTTTTCCTTGCTAGACGCACCTCTTTAAATTTAAATCTGAGAGATTTAATCAACAGGTAATCTCGAGGTTGTCTACAGTGGGCCAATTTCAAATCCCTGGAGGCAATAGTACATGCGTGGTCAAACCATCCTCTGCGTTTGACATGACCTATTTTATTTGGGCGGGTCATAATTCCATCTACAATGTTAGTAATACCAGTAAAACTATGGAGTAACTGATATGGGGTGACTTCGTCCTCCAGGCAATGGATGATGTTGCTATAGCCCTTAGAGCAGACATCGTGCAAAATTTGGGTTGGATCAACTCCATCCCACTTTATGCGGACCCCATTTGGTCTTATTGGAGCAATGTTGGTGACACGACCAAACGGGGTTTCGCTGATCTCACCCCAGAAAAAAACTGTCAATATTATATAGTTATGGTCACTAATGCCCGGGCTAGGTATGGTACCTCACTTGTATGAATTAACAGATATTAAAATATGATCGATGACAGATGTAGAATTCCTCCCTATAAAAGTTGGTATAGGGTCTTCTTTGCTATTAAGGCACATTTTAATAAATGTAAATCAAACTTGATAATCAGAGAGTTCAAAAGGTCACCGTAGTCACTATGAGGGAAGTGTGAATAACCAGTCCCAGCCTCATCAGTGACCCCACATACCCATGTGGCAGAAAGTGGGCATAGGTGAATATTAAAATCTCCTGCCCAAATTAATATGAAGCTAGTAGTTATGGACTGGAGTAGGATGTCCAGCCCCCCTTCCAGGGCTGAGACCACCTCGCCCTGAGTGTAGTTAAAAACATTATTATAGAAGTTAACCAAAACCATGTCCCGGCCTCCCCTGAATGTTAGCCATGAGCACCACTATACCATGGGGCACAATCCCACTCCCTATCACAGACATAAACAAATGCATTTTAGGGCCAACACCCATAAACATCTATGCTCAAACATTTGCATACACATGCACGGAAGCAAATGTATACGAGCAAGCCCTTGAAGCCACAAATACTTTTTTACTCACACTATTTCTGTCTGGCTGTGCTCTCTGTACCTGTCCTAGGTGCCTTTCTTAATTATGCCCCCAGTTCCTGCTGCTTGCAGCTTGGAAAGTATTGCATACACACCAACAGTTTAATTGACAGCACAGAAACCTGCAATGCAGACAATAGCTATGTATTTTAATCTACATTGTAATTGGCTTTGCTACAGGCACTGGATTGTTAAGGATACTGGGTTGTGGTCTTGAATATTGAGTACAGAATATTGTTATACCTTACTATCGTAGCTAAAATATTGAGGATAAAAATATTGAAAGTTAAGTCCATATATGGAAGCATAGATTTAATATTCTTAAATTCACATCTACATACCTTGAAGATATAGATATCGTCAAGTGGAGTTAGGTATAGAAAATCTAAACATGCTTCCCCGTCAATATTTTTGTCTTCAATAATATGGCTACTACATTAGGAGCATCAATCTTCATTACTTGATATCCAGGACCCATGCCTTCACACTGTAGATACTTGAGGCTCACTGCACTACTCCAGGCCCTTAGTATAACAGGGAATATTTCTGATGGGGCGCAGCAACAGTACCTACATGGATGAGCTGCCACTTGTCTCTATGAATTCTTCAGCATAAATGTTTTCCCACATTACGTGTAAGGGCTTCATCCAATGTTGGATAACACTTTTCATTTTAGTATTTTTTTATTGTTGCATTAATTTTGCAAAACTATAAATAACAATAAGGAGGTGGTCTGGAATTCAGCTACTAATGACTGAAATAGCACAATTAAAGTGGTGTTGGAAAGTATGCATTGGGAACTGGCAGCAGACAGAAGGATAGGCAATGTTGTGAAGTGAAGCTGCTCTGCTAAAGTGGGGGTGAGAAGCACATCCATAGTATAAGGATCCCTTCTACCCCAGAGGATTTGGGGTATAAAAACAATTTTCAAAAATTGATTTCAAGGAATACATTAAAACTACAACTGAAAGATATATAGAATTACAGATAGGTAACATTGAATAATGGGTGTTTTTCACTGAGGGGTGAGGAGTGACATCAAATATGTAGTAGAGCAAAATTCAAGTTGTCCCTGATTTCACTCAGAACTCCGAAGTGAAAAACACTCTTGTTAATCACTGTCCCCTTTTTACAATTGTATCTTCTGTATTGCCCACCCAATTCAACTGCCCTGCTTACAGCCACTATGAAGGAGTATAGGAGTCGCAGGGGAGCCAGACTTGGCCTTTCGCCAAATGTTCTAATGGTGTCCTGCCAAGTGCCCCCACTAATCTTTTGGCCATGAGTCCAATCCAGCCCCCTAGAAAAAGATTATATGTAATCCTTCAATCCACCCTCACCAGTCTCTTCAATTACCATTGCCTCCCCACGCATTAACAAAAAAACCTCACCTTTTGTCTGACACATCAGCCTCCCTTCAATTAATTTTCCAACACAAATATATTTAAAAAAGTTAATGACTGGCCTCCTGCCACCCTCCCACACCACCCTGTTCAGCTTTTCATCCGCTCCCTGCTTGAAGAGGTGCGCCCTGTTCTCCATTGGACTATAAAGTCAGCACCACACTAACAGGCTCTCTGAAGGCCCAGTCAGCATGGCCTGGAATTCCTTTATTTATTTGAGAATTGCATATAGCGCTGGCTAGACCCAAGGGTATGAGAGCACTTTACAAGACATGTGAACAGAGACCAGAGCATTAATAGAAGGATTCAAGGTTGATATAGTGTTTCCATAAGGAATAAAAAGCAGCGCAACATTACATAAGTAAATCAAAAAGTAACAAATAACGCAACATTATCCATCTGAGGCATTGGGGACAGATGACATGGCAATAATTGGAAGCAACTATTGTTTCCCCTATTGCCATGTTATAGCAGTGAATAATCAGATTTAGAACTTGGTATACACACCAACGGCTCTGGGTGAGAGCCCTAAGCAACATATAGAATTATAGATGGGTTATCGAGTTATCTATGAGGTCACACAGTTCCCCAAGTTGAAACAAATCCTCATTATTCACTTCTTCCTCATTTGATTTAATGTTATGAATGCACCCCCTCACCCGCCCCCAGCCAAATTATATGCTCTTGATTTCAACATGTACACAGGAGCGAAAGAGTAATGGGGGAGCCATTAACCCCCCACCCCCTCCCCCCAAATATACAAAAAACACATGGGGGCATATTAACAAGGCGGCGATAAACAATTATCGCCGCTTTTGCGGCCGTTTTCGGCCGAAAAGCGGCGATAATTATATCGCCTTATCAGCAAAGACACGCTATCGCGTGTTTTGCTGATTTTGCTCCCGTTTCCAGCACGCCTGACTTCGCATCGATAATGAGATGCAAAGTAGGCGTGTCTGTGGAAACAACATGGGTAAATATCGCGAAGGCAGCTTCGCGATATTTACAATGCGGGAAGCGATTATTTTAATCGCGTTAAGTATGCTTTAACGCAGGAATTTAACGTCTGTTAAATTCCTGAGTAAGGCATACTTAACATGGGGGTGGATTCTGTGGCTAAGACCACAGGCCCTATCATCTAGGATATCGCCGTTTTCCCATGGAAAACGGTGATATTCACGCTATCTCTGACATTTTTATCGCCTCGGCGATGCGCGTTGTTAATAACGCGCTAACCGGGCGATAAATTTCAGAGATAGCCGGCGATAAATATGCAAGCGCTAAGCGCGCTTTGCGATATTTATCGCCGGCCCTTGATAATATGCCCCATGGTTTCTTCCACTCAATTTGAAAATAGACTATCTGGGGTCCTGCAACCCACACACACCATTGTTTACATTTCCATCCAGGCCTTTGACCAAATTATAAAAAAATACCTGGCCTTCTGCTTATTAGCCAAACCACGCTCTGTGTTTACCCAGCCCACCCACCTATAAAAACAATTACATAGCCTTCTGCCATCTGTGCCTACCCTTGCCATCCCTGCATAGGCCAGACTTTCTGTTTAGATTTAGTGGAAGAGCCAGCACCACTCAGCACAAATTATTTTTTGTTGTCAGCTTGGGTTTCCAGAGATAGTAGGAAAGTGTGGCGTTTGGCAAAGTAATAGCGCTGCCTGTGTTGTCCCACCTCTCTCAGGTCTGTAGAGACCCAGGAGAGGCAGAAGCAAAAGGAGCAGTAAGAAAACCCCCTTGTTTGCCATTGTTCTTACATCATATTAATGAATATCCAAAGTTCATGTTAAAGAGTTCCAACGAAAGCCATACATAACAAGGAGTGGCTTAGTCATATTATTATTTGCAACGTCTTCTAGTTTTTAATGTTTATGTGCTCACCAACGTTTTCTAGAGCATATACAAATATTTGCACTAATATGTGGATTTTATCATTGCGGGAGGAGGGGCAGGCTGAGATATGAGGGATGGTGGACATGGGATGAGTTGAGAAGCGGAAGTTCAAATAATTTTAAATTGGTCATTTTCAGGAAAAAAAACTCGCCTCCTTCACTTATGGAGGGATATGTAAACTTAATAAATCTGAAGTTTCCATTTAATATACTGTCTTTTAGCCCTACCCATTACTCTGTAGGCCTGCCCCTTGATTCTGACCTTCACCCTCATTCACTTTACTAAGTAACTGAACTTCTATTTTACTATTTAAAGCACTGGTCGTCTTAGGGGCCGATTACGATGGCGGACGGACTGAAGTCCGTCTGCAATCGTGGTGGTGATCGTGACCGTCCGCAATGCATGCGGCAGTTCCGCACACCAAATTAGGATCTTGCATTTTAACATTGCAGCGGGTGCTGCTGACAGCAGCACCCGCCGCAATGTTGAAAATGCATGTTGTGCATTTCACTGCACTACGTGGCAGGCACCACACAGTGCCTGCCACTTAGTGCACTGAAACACCTCCCCTCAACACATTGGGGGCCTGCAACGTGCCCCCGAAACCAATACCCGCCAGCCTTCCATGACGGTTTCGCCGTCATGGAAAGGCTGGATTTTGCCTGCATCGTAATTTGGTGGACGGTGCCTGCTAGGCACCGCCATCATTTTGCGCATGCAGACCGCTCCGCCAGGCAATCAGTACGATTGCCTGTGGCGGTTCCGTGGCGGACGGTCTTTGCGTCCGCCACAGTCGCAGTCTGGATCCGCCCGCCATCCTAATCTGGCGGGCGGTAAATCCACGTTCGATGGCGGACAGATCGCCACCGCACGGCTGGCGGTGGCGGACCTTCCGCCATCGTAATCAGCCCCTTAGTCTTGAGAACCCACTCTGAATGCTCTTCCTCGGTTTAAGAAGTGCCGGGCTCCTAGGGCCATCCTATGATGTGTAGCTTGTTAGGGCTGATCAATTTCTCATTCACCTCAAGGTGAACCCAGCCTGATATCCAGGGGTGTAAACTATACAAGCATGGGAGGTCGGGGATGAGACTTTGGAGAATTATTTTGAAGAGCTATTCACAGACCTGTTAAGATTTGTGGTTATTTCTGAAAACCACTTCCAAGGGAATAAGGACTAGAAAATAAATTTGTCTTAAATATCAATAGTCAAATTACAGCCAAACATTATGAGGTGCTGATCACACATCAAACCATGTGCCAGACAACACTATAGGCAACTACTCTGCATGCATGCTATCCCGTTCAGTGTAAGTGCACATCAAATGGACGAAGGCAGTGTATTTTCATTCAGCAAAGTGATGTTCACACCATATTTAGAAACATGCTGAGCCAACAGCGACAGACAACATTTTCCAATTGGTAAAATGGAGTGATTGGCATGTGTACTTTGGAGAACCATCAATGTGCTCCAAGCCCATACAGGCCCTGAAAGATGTGGAACAGACCAGGCCTTGTGGAAATGATCTTTTAGCATGCAGCCTGAGTGCTTTTCAGAAAATGTTCTGTAAAGGGCATTTCTGAGGCGAGAAATGTCACCCAGCTTACTCTGCCCTACATAAGAAATATTCTTATTTTGTATATATTTCTTGCTGCTTTAGTAAGCAGGGAGTCTCTTCTGTGATCAGGTCCACAGTCACAGCATCTCAGTTTTACATCAAATTTTGTTTTGCTAAGGGCGACCGCGGCCAAAAATATTACAAAAAAAGCTTTTACCTCTTTATTTTTCTTGACAGGTATTACATGAAGTCACTCATATCTGATGTGTTGCTGAAAAGCTGCCTCGATGATGATTGTTGTTAGCAGAGGACTAGAGTCTGCAAGGAGCCCCCTGACTGTTTGCATTAGTTCTCTGACCTGTTTAGGATCACAGAGCAGAGGGCTGCTGGGGGAAGATGCCCCCGGGCTCTTTCTCACCCTCCAGAACCTGGTGTTCTCATCGAGGAAATGACCCACTCATGGCGCCTGGCGGTGGACTGGCCTTTCGGCAAATGAGGAGACTTCTCAGCGGGCCGGTGCTTGGAGATGGGCAGGAGAAAAAGCTGTGCTGGACAATATCGCGATAAGTAAACAAGAAGAGTTGTCCCCTGCAGATTTTGTAATTAAATAGCATAAACAGACTTTTTTACAGCACATTGTTTTAAATATATACATTGACTAAAAAGTTATAGGCAGTTTCAAAGGGAAACTAGTGGTGCTACACACAGTGAAGGGACCCTCTGCAAAAGGAGACGAGGTGACCCTGAAACTTCAGCATCTGGTACCAATACATAGCCCTGTTATGGTTTGTTTTATTGTTGGTTCCTATTCGGAACCTGTTTTAGTATGCCGCCATGGACATTCTCTGGGGGAGGGGGGCGTTCTGGTGTTAGCAGTTGTGCCTTCGCAGGACGAGCTGCTGGATTGGCCGTGTGCTGTCCCTTGCAATAAAGTCATATCTTTTATCCACCAAGACTCCTGTTTGTGTTGTTCTCCACAACACGTTTTGTGGACGAGGATGTGGAGAACAACAACTCCGAACTCTGAATGACGTCCTGCCTGAGGTTGGATGCACCTGCATAAGCTGCAGGGGGCTACCCTCATGACCTTGAGAGAACATATTTATGGGTTCCAGAGTAGCATGCTACTCACTGAAAGAGCGCTTCAACACCCCATCAGGGGTAGCGAGCGAGATATAAAAGCAAACCTTTTTCCCTCTTCTATCCCTCCACTATCCTTCTTAATCCAAATAATTGACTAACATATCCACCACTCAAATTACTTTTGTTTTTTTCATTATATTAATTCACCACTAATCCTTTATGGGTTCCGGAGTAGTGTGCTACTAGCCGAAAAAGCGCTTCGACGCCTCGTCAGGGGTAGTAAGCGCTATATAAATGCAATTACAATACAATACAATATTTCATTACTTTAGGGTTGAGCACAGTTCCTGGGATGCTATGTACCTGTAGAAGGAAACTCTGTATGTGCATGTAAGAAAAACCTGTTTCCTCTGTGATGCTCTGAAGGCTGGGTGGGCTGAGAAACCTTCAGACCAACCAATTCTAAAAACGGACGCCAAATCATGTTTTTCACATTGACCTTTAGGTCCAGTGTGGCCTGGCTAAAGCCTCTATAAGGCTATTATGGCTGAGACAGTGACAGTTACATGCCGATCGATGCAAGTGACACTGAGTGACTGCCCAGCCGTAGTTATTTGTCAGAGCCACCTGTCTGGCAGACAATCTAATTTTTCTTTCATTTAGAATTTTAATGCAGAAGGAGGAAGGGAATTAGCCTTCAATGCACAATTTTTTTCATGTTGTATCCAACATTCCATGTCATCCTCTTGTAAACAAATCGCCTCTAAGTGCTTAGTGTGTCTGATTAAATAGAGAAAAATGGTCACGAGTCTGAAGGTAAAAGTACCTTTGCTGTGCTTTTTAAAAAAACGTTAGGTAGCAAAATTTGAGCAAATTCTGAGGTGCATGGGCCATTGTGGTCAAAGGAGAAGGATCTGCCCGAGAGATGCAACCTTCCTTTTGTGATTTATGTTCAGATATCCGCCATCCATTAAGCACACATGACTGACTATGATTATAATTATTTTATAATTATTGGTTGTGAAAAGCAACAATTTGTTTTTTTCGATGAGGGTTTGTCAGACAATGGGCATTTGTGAAAAATGTGCAAGGCTGCTGTGAATGGGGTCCTGCACCAGGACCTTCCTTTGAATACTGGAAGTGTCATTCCCAGGATTTCTATGGGTACTTAAAATTGCTGAGTTTTAATATATGTATTGCACTTTCAGATGAACATACATAGAGGATTCATGACCTAAACATTACTATGACGATCAACTTTGTGTCTTGGTTAGGGGTGAATGGGAGGACTTTACAGAAAGTCAATGTTTTTTACCAGAATTTTGATGTTTTTGTTAGAGAAATGAGAACTACATTTCTACACAGGATGCTACCACAATTCACTTCAGGTGGCTATGAGGTGTCATGAGAAAAATTTTAGAGGTATTTGTTACGGTGCCTACTTAGGTGCAAGAAGCAGCCAACCATTTTATAAAGAACATTTTTTTGTACCAGGATGATCCAGTGGCATAACAAAACTTGAGAGGCCCCCATGACAAAGTAGCCAGTCAGGAGCTTTCAGGTCCGGGGCCCACCGTCGAAGTACAGTGCCAGATGGGGCCCCCTGGAACTCCAGGGCCCCCTGCACAGCGGGGGCTGTGGGGGCTAATATTATGCCACTCCACTCTACACCATTTCACTCTACCCCACTTTACTCCATTCTACTCCATTCCAGTCTATGCCACTCCACTCAATGACATTTTACTCCACTCTATGCTACTCCACTCCACACCACTGTACCCCACTACATTCTACTCCACTTCATTTTAGGCCACTTTACTCTAGGCCACTCCACTCTATGACACTTTACTCAATGGCAATTTACTCTATGACACTTTCCTCCATTCTACGCTACTCCACTCCACTCTACTCCATGGCACTCCACTCCATTCTAAGTCTCTATACTCCACTTTACTCCATTCCACTCTATGACACTTTACCCCAACCTATGCCACTCCACTCTACAACACTTTACGCCACTCCACTTCCTCCACTCTATTACATTCAACTGCACTCTATGACACTACTCTATGACACTCTATTCCACTCTATGCCACTCTATGCAGTTCCCTCTATGCTCCATGCCACTTTACTCCACCCAACACTACTTCACTCCACAGCACTCTTTTCAACTACTCTACTCTACACCAGTCCATTGTACGCCACTCTATGCCACGCCACTCTATATCACTCAATGCCACTCCACTCTACCACACTCTACTCGACTCTACTCCTCCACTCTACGACACTCCACTCTATGTCACTTTACTCCACTACTCCATTACTCCACTCTACTCTACCCTACACCACTTTACACTATGCCACATCACTCAACACCACTTCATTCTACGCCACTCCACTCTTCGACGCTCCACGACACTCCACTCCACTCTATTTCACTCCACCCTATGACACTCTACTCCACTCTATGACAGTCTACTCCACTCCACTCTACGCAACTCACTCTACTAGCTCTACTCCATTCTACGCCACTTCACAACACACTTCAATCTACTTCACTCCACTGTACACCACTATATGCCACTCCACTCTACTCTACGACACCCCACTCTACGACGCTCCGCTCCATGGCACTCTCCTCTGTGCCACTAAGGGGCCGATTACGAGTTTGACGGTGCGGTGGCGGGACGGTCCCACCGCCGCACCACCAAACCTGCATGATGATCGCCCTCCCTATAATGAACTATTTAGTAATTGGCGGGCATTTCATTTGCCGTTCCCACGGCAGTGCCTATAAAATAAGCACCACAATGGGAACATCAAAGGAAGTTCCAGCACGGTATGGACTGAAAGTCCATGCCGTGCTGGAACTTCTGTCCATGCACACCTGTGTGCATCCACAAGGCGAGAAGCACAAGGGGGCCCTGCAGGGCCCGCTTTCTTTTCTCACTGCCACTGTTTTTATGGAGGAAAGACCTCCATGAAATCAGTGGCGGTGGTGAAAGTCGTAATATGCCTGGCGGGACCGCAGCGGTCCGGCCAAACATATTGATGCCTCATGACTCCCACGCCACTGCCAGGGAACGGCGGTTCCTTAGCAGAGTCGGCAGTCGCAGGGCAGCACGACCACTAAGGTCGTAATGTGGCAGTCACAAGACCGCCACTGCGGCACCACAAGTCTGGTGGTCCTCGGACCGCAAGACTTGTGATAGGGCCCTAACTTTTATCCATTCTGAACAGCAGCCACGCTGGTGTACAACATGGCTAAAACACATTAGAAAAGCCAATGGCTTTTGCGTAGGTTGACTTTGCCAGTGCTTGCATTGAAATATATAGTGGAACAAATGGTACTTGACCGAAAGGTATTTGCTCCAGTGCTAGACAAAGAAGAAATAGATTCTCTGATTTTTCTCTCTACATAATAATGGATTGATAAGATGCTTCTCTCATGTTCAACTGTGAAACATGCACTGGTGTTTTATGCAAAATAACATTGATCTGCTATTTTCTTTTACAAATGTAGCAAAAACATTGGGCAAAATATTCTTCCTTATTTCTAATAAAAATAGTTAATCGTGAATTAAGATGCCTATGTTGAAATCTCTATGCTCCCCTTTTAATTACTTATAAGCAACACGGTAGTTGCATATGATTTCATAATCCGTTTTCGTGCTTTTTTGTTTTCCCTTTTTGCCCTGCTCAAACATTTTTCTTGGACAGAGAACTCACCAAACCACCTTTGATTCATTTTCCATTACAGAGCAGCAAATATTGAGCCAATAGATTTGCCCTGATTTGTTACACCAGTGAAAGGTTTTCGTGATACGTCCCACCGTTACATGCTTATTTCGCAGAAAGGATGACAAGGTTTCTAACCTGCAAATGTTGATTAAAAAGTGAGACGCTCACAGTTCACTGTTCAATGGTGCGGCGAACATAGAAGCGTCCAGAATAACAAGGAAGACGTAATGTTGAGTGAAATCCGTCGTGGCCCTGTGACATAGTCATTTATACGTGTAACATGTCCACTAGAAACTGCACAGATGTTTCTAAGCAGTAATGCACCCAAGCATACAAAAATGCAGCAGAAAGGTTTGAAAACGATCCAGAGACCATAAAGAAGCAGATTTTATCTCCATCCAAGAATGGCTGGTGCTAATTCTGCTTTACCCTGCTAATTATCTGCCAAGCCACCTTTTTTTCTGCAAAATAAATGAGAAAGTGAGTTAAGCGCCTCCAACAAAACATGCAGTTTCACTTGGGTACGAGCAGCAGGCCTATCAAGTCGGTGACGACCAGGGCACGAGTCGGGGGTACATGCGGGTGAACGGCGTCCACCCACTTTTTTCACAGGGTGGACGCCGTCCACCCTGCCAAGAAGTTGGGCCCCACTGAAAAAGATGCTGAATTCGTCCCGGTGTAATTTGCAAAAACACGGGGACACTTTCAGCAGTGCCTGCACACGTTGTTATCTGCTTTCGATCCGCAACAACGTGCAGGCGGAGACCAGATGGGGCTTTCTTATTTGACTCCTGCTGGGCCCATAACACAGGCAGAATTTGAGGGGTCATCAGGCCTCCTTTTGTTCGAGTTTCCCGGCTGGCAGCAGTCAGGAGCCTCACACCTAGAAGCAAATGCAGCAGAGGGGAAACAAAGGCTCACACCCTGTTAGCACTTCACACACACTTAAGAGAGGTAGCTTTTCACTTTGTTCAGGCTCTGTTTAGGAGATATGCATGCACTGTAAGAACGTCATATGTATTGATCTTTCCCAGTATTTGCACAAAATAAATAGCATTTATATAGCGCATACTACCCCTGAGAAGGTGTTGTAATAATTTAAATATCACTATTTTTCCTTTTAAAGCACTATGGGTAGAGGAAGCTTTATGCTGACAAAAGGCAACATTGGTTAATGTGAAGCTTAAAAAAGTGTGAATCTTCTGCGGTTTGCAAGTGTGCTCCAATGTACTCATGATAGACCTGCTAAACATATATGTGAGGGCTTAAGATCTGATGTCACTTCTCGTGTTGCCACTTCCTGTGATGTCACGCGCTGCGATGTCACGCTCCTCAGGCGCTGCGATGTCAGCGCTGTGATGTCACGCGCCGTGATGTCACTTGCATACTGATTAATTAGGTTAGTCCCCCCACTTCTTTTTTTAGGACTTGTGCCCTGGTGACGACACTACACAACAAGGTCTCCAACACATCGTCACTGATGGAGTCCGAGTGTTCCCCCCTCCCCCTTGCCTTCTGATTTTGCACATCTTCCTAACATCTGCTGCCTTCGGTTTGTTTTCCTTCCTTCAGCTTTCAGAGCCAGGTTGGGCTCATATGTTTTCAGAATGTCTCAGCCTGGGCTCCCCAGCCCCTTCCATCTGGTCCTCGTTTGTACGTCAAACAACCTTCAGGTGGGTGCGGACTGCAGCAGCCTGCCTGGTGTGGTCCTGTGTAACTACAAACGGACAGATAGGCCTCCTAGAACTCCTTCCTACTCTCGTCACATCGAAGTGACTTCTAATGCTGCGCCAGTGCGCCCACATCAGGCAATATTTTTTGTAGGGTTGAGGCGAAGTTAAGGAGTTAGTACATAGATCACCAAACAGATAGAGGGAGGGATAAAGGTGGCAAGGGGGACTAAACACGTGATGATTCTCTGTGGTTCAGGCTGGATTAAAAGTCGCAGGAGGTATTGGCCTGCGTTGCATCAGAAAGTGGCAGACATTTCTAGGCAGCACACACCCCTGGTGACTATTAAAAAAGCCAGCTACTAAAAACAAAAACACTGAAAGTTGTCAATTTTATTGCTGGCAAAGTGGATATGGCGGAGTATGTACAGCGAAGCATGACTCAATTCGCAGAACCATGGCATTCGTAAGGAGTTCGAGCCTTCTAGAAAGAAATAAACTGTTCTTGCACAGCTTTCAGCCTGTATAGTGGTGTTCAATTAAAACTCCGAATAAGTGTTTGTAGCATTAGAATTGTATAACTGATTTAAATTTTTTTGGTAAAATACAATATTTCCCTAAGGTGCTCTCTTCTTTAATGCCCCTTTCATAATGTCCTTCCATTTATTCATCAGTTTACGTAAAAAGGTGTTTATGAAGTACTTCATCATACTAGATCCAAACGATTTAGTATGATGAAGTACAGTTATTGTGTAATTTGATATGCCACGCCGGACAATATGGTGTAATATTGTTTGGTAAGGTATATAGTTTTGGGTGAAAAGATGTTGGGGCAAATTTACAAACCCCTTGCGCTGCCAGTACGTCACTTTTTGTGACGCACTGGCAGCGCATTTCACTGCCCCATATTTACAAGGACAGGAAAAGCCACCCTGCGTGGCTTTTCCTGTCCTTGTAAATACGGCCCCTTTACACGCAGCACTTTGCGTGAAAGGGGCGTTCCATGGGTGTTGCTGTGGGTGTTCCCACGCAACACCCATGGAACAAGACACATTTCCAGATTTACGAGGATTCGTAAACCTGGAAATGCGTCAGTATGCTACGCCACCCTAGGGGTGGCATAGCGAGCGCAACGAGGAGAAATGTTTTCATTTCTCCTCGTTTCCTCTTTCAATGCGTGCTGCATTCTACAGCATGCATTGAAAAAGGAAAATGCCTGTAGTGATTGTTTTTGTGCAGGAAGGTGCCCCTTCCTGCACAAAAACAATCTCCCCATGGCGCAGGCATCCTTGCACCATGATGCAAGGGTGCCTGCATCCTTGCACCATGGTGCAAGGGTGACTGCGCCGGCGCATTGCAGCTGTTTCTGCGCCAGCGCAGGGGAGAGCACAGGAATGCAACATATTATTGTAAATATGTCGCATTCCTGTGCTCTGAAGGTGCCGCAGCGTGGCGCAGCCAAAGGGCTTGCGGTGCCACGCTGCGGCACCTTCTTGTAAATCTGCCCCAAAGTGTATATTGTGGTGCGTCATGCAATGGGCACGGTGTATTGTGGTGTAAAATTCTTTGCAGAATATTGTTTTTTGTAGTATTGTGTAGTCAAGTGTATTGTGCTGCGCCATTGTGGAGCTGTGGAATAAACCATGTTATTACCGTCCTCTAGTACAATTTAGTGTAAACTGATGTGATATGGTGATTTTTGGCCATCGTCACATTGTCCACGGCAACTGTGTCTATATATTTATGCATTTCAGTCCTCCAGGGACCTTCTTCACATAAAGTCATTTCTCATCATGTGATCTTAATAGATATAGCAGAAGTACTATTTTCACGAGCGTTGTGACATAGCATTACAAATATAAACATTTCAGTATAAGTGAAATTATTTTACTTCATGTATTATTTATGAAATGCTATACAAATGGAAAGTCTACACTTTTGTCATGTATGTCCCTCACTACGGTAAATTCAGAAGAGTGCCCAAGTAGAGCGTCTGCACAACAACTCCTGGGGATTGCCTAAACCCACGTGAATGAATCCAAACAAATCTGCGCGTTTTCATTCCTATGCAAGCAAACGACAGCTCTCCAGCAGTAATGCTTCAAATTGGTTTATTAGTAAAAGCACCCCATAGTGAAAACCAAGACAATGAGTGTCAGTTCTCCAGGGACATTATCCAAATAAAGTTGGAAAATGCCAATAGCAGTGAATTTACAAAACACAGGTCATAAGTAGACATGGGAGATAGACTACATTTTTTTAAGGTGGATTATTTTCCGAAAACAAGAGACCTAACATTAACATCTTGCCCAAGTAGGCTTGAAATCTACCTAAAATGTTCATTCAAATAGTCAATGTCAAGATCTGCTTTCCACTTCATGTTTGACCTTTCCAAGACCACTATCAAGTTTATACTATATCCATCCTTATAATATTTAATCAGATTATTTTATTTAACCCTCATGAGGGTTGGCCACCACTGTTGGTGTTGAGTGCAGGTTTTGTCGTCCCCAGGCCTGTAATGTTACTGTTAGATATGGTAGTAATCTATAATTCTAACTTTGCGATCTTACTTTGTGTTAAAAAAAACCTAGAAATTCACTGGAAAAAAGGTTAATGTGACATTATAGTTAGGTAGGGTAATAAGATTTTAATTTATAAAAAAAAAAAACGAAATTCACTGAAAAGCCCAAAGGTGACCTTATTGTTAGACCTTGTAATAATATCTTACTTTACATTAAAAAATAACTTAGAAATTCACTGAAAAAAGTGTGAATTTGTAACAGAAAACATACTATTTTAACCAGTGGCGGCCGGCATGGTTCGCTGGTGGCAGGGTGCGTCTGGGCGCGCGTGCAGGGGGAGGGGCGCGAGGGGGGTGGGAGGGAAACGGTGCGCAATGTTAAAAAAAACCAATATTAAATAAATACTTACCTTGCCACGCCGGTCCCCGTCTCTGCTCCTGCTCTCCTCATCGGACTGAGGCACAGGAAGCACAGCCAGGCTCCCCTGACTAATCACAACGCTGCAATGCAGCATTGTGATTGGTAAGCACCCAGGCTCCCCATACCAATCACAATGCTGCAATGAAGCGTTGTGATTGGTTTTCAGTGTCCTGGTTCGACGCTCAACCAGGGAATGGGGGCATGGGCTTGTTCTCCATGCAGGCTATAATGCAGCCTGCATGGAGAATGGGGAAAGTGCGCATGACTGGTTTGGGCGGCCTGCGAGGGCCGACCAAACAGTCATTGCACACTTAGGAGTGGGCAAACCATTCCTGCCCTGCTTCGAGAGCAGAGCATCCCCGCCCAACCGCCCACCTGCAAATCAGCAGGAAACATAAAATGATAATAACTAGAAGTTATTATCATTTTATGTTTCCTTTACTTTGCAGTGCACTGCTTAAAAGCAGTGGGGCAATGCTCCTCCGCCATCGCCGAGGAGCCGCCTCTGATTTTAACCTAGAAAAAACCCTGAAATTCACCAGTTATAGTAAGCTGAGCTACCTATAACTTGCGCCCCCGCCATGCACTGCATATAACCTCACACATTACGTCACTCATGACATGTTCCTTCACAGTGGCAGTTTCCATTGTGTAGTTATAGTTAGGTCAGAGTTTCCATAGGAATAGAGTTTTTTTCAGTAAAAACTTTGGTGCTGTTTGAGGAATCTGCATGAGAATTTCCAAAAGAAAAGTTGTTCCACCTTGGGCTTTTTGTAATTTGATGTAAGTATGTTTTTGAGAAATTAGCATTTAAAGTGGTTCTCAGGATGGGCATGAAGGGGTTAAAAAGTTTGTTATGTCTGGAAGGGTGGTCCCGCTGGAGTTGCTGAGGACAGAACATTTCAAAAAAGGGCTTTCAGATTGCCCGATGGAGCTTTTTTTTCGGGTGACCACTTTGGTACCGTGCAACTGGTCCCACAGTACTGAGTGATCTGATTGGATGGCCGCAGCTCTGCGTAAAATGAGACACCCTGATCCCCAGGCACTTGTGGAGGGGAGACTGAGAGGAACATCCTAAAGTTTAAAATAAAAATAAATTAGGGCCATGGGTACCGCTGTACTCCTTTGTCGGAACCAGCACAGCCCTCCTGTGAAAGACTGCAGTACTCCTGCGGTACCCATTTTGTAAGCTTCCCCTCCGCTGTACTGTTTAAGCTTCACAGAGAAAGCTTTCATGATACTTTTGTACAATGGGGTGAAGCTTTCCAGAGAGGCAATGAGAGATTACCAGAGTACCCTAAAAAGTTTTTAAACAATCACTGGCAAAGTCAATAGTTCTCGCCTTTAACATGCGAGTGCTGAAGTATTGGCTTTGTCTTCGTGGTACTGCTATTAAATGTAATGGACCTGAATCTACAACATTGGAAGGAGGTCTTACTAGGCTTTGCCATCATTTAAGTTGAGCAACATCAGATATAAGCAGTTACTACTTAACTCACTGAGACATCTTGAAAAAATTCAGTCATTTTGTTAGAAGCTTCTCGTTTTTCAATCGAAACACCCAAACACCATGAGCATTTTTAGGAGCAACACTGCCATTGTGACACATGAAATTGATAGCTTGGGAATCATAGAAGATGCTCTTTAGAATAAACAATGTGAATGACATCAAAATTAGTAAATTGCAGTAAATTTACATGTCCTAATTAGTGAAAGGAAGGAGACGGTTAATAACTTACTACATTACAAGCAGTCACTTGAGAGAGTTCTGCTTAGTGATTGCCGTGTATGTGCCAAATGAAAACATGCATTAATAACATCAAAAACTAAGACAGAGGTTTTACTTATTACAGGAAATCAGCTGCGCTTCATAGTTGTACAAACTCAGCTGGGGCAAGCCATTATAAAATAGTGGCACTCTGTTAAACAACGGGCAATGTATGCGTAATAAAGGTCCTGACAACAGTGCAACCTTCTTTAGATGGCAATATTGGATTCCATAAAGTGAAAACACTAAGGGCTAAATTATGAGTCTGGCGGTCCGAGGACCGCCAGACACGTGGTGCAGCGGCGGTGACGGTCCAGTCACCGCCGCACCAACAGTCGGACGCCTCACTGCGACTTTCATGGTCGGACCGCCCTGGGACTGCTGAAGCCACCAGGGAACAGCCATTTTCTGGAGGTGGCACAGCGGTCAGAGGCCGCAATATGCTTGGCGGGACTGCAGCGGTCCCGCCAAGCATATTACTAGTTTCCTGTCGGCCGGCATTGACATGGAGGTTCTTACTCCATGTCAACCCTGGCGGAGAGTAAACAAAGGGGCCCCAGAGGGCCCCCTGTGCCTCCTACGCTTGTGCATGCACTCAGGGGGGCATAACATGTACTCCCCTGTGTGCAAGCACAAGAGTTTCTGCACAGCATGGATTTTTCAGTCCATGCCATGCAGGAACCTTGTGAGGCATTCCCATTGCGGTGCCTTTGGCCTTTGAAATAGGCATCGCCCTGGGAAGGCCACGCGACCCACCAAACTATAAATAACTTGTAATCTGGCAGGCGGCAGCGATTCTCGCTGTACGGGTGTGCGGCAGTGAAGTACCGGCCGCCCGTACTGCCGAGACTCAATTTGGGCCCTAAGTGTTTGAGGCTGCAACAATTACAGGCGCCTTCTACCTTACTTTCATTGTATCATAAACTCTAAAAAGGCAATAAAGACAAAAAAAGGACTCGCTGTAAATTAAAAGCTTAATATTATGAATGTATATCCTTTTGAGGTCCTCCTTTCTTAACCGTCCTCTCCCATAAAAGCAACCTTTCGCTAATTGTTTTAGTCGCAAAAAGCAAAATAATAACAATTTTGCGAGGTAATCCGATTCCTGAATAGTGATCTGTATAGTGCGACTGGATGTGGAAGTCTGCTCATGAGAATCAGTAACTTTCGGGTGTGTTTCCTCGGATCACTTAGGGCTGCTTTTAATAAAACTAAATCAGAGACTGTAGTAAAAAATTCAAAAAGAAAAAAAAGGTGCTTCTTTCATTTCTCTCATATCGCTTTCTTTCACACAGGCACACACGTGTGCATGACAAATAAAACAATCAATCACAAGTTATAACTAAGCAAGGTTTGCATTTGTATAGCAAGGGGAGAGAATGTGGCATAATGGCTAGAGTGGACGATTTTGAATCTGGGGAACCGGGTTTGAGTCTAGGCGGTAGGCTTAACATCCTGTGATTCTGGGCAAATCACTTAATCTACTTAGGGGTCGATTCCGATTCGGGCCGGAAAAAGCACCGACCGACTCGGAGCCGGAAAAATTACCGACCGACACGTACCCGTGGCGCCCGACACGCCAAGTACGATGCAAGCCGCGATAAATCCGACCGACACGTAAGGAAACCAAGTCGACCGACCGAGCCGCACGGAAAATAGCAATCCGGCCGGAAAAACACGCGAATCCAACCGACCGACACGCACCCGGAACAAATCCGACCGAAACGTACCCGCCAACTCCAAACCGCAAAGTACGATGCAAGGCGCGAAAACCACGACCGAGTAGGACGGAGGACAAGCCGTACGACCGACACGCATACAAAACCGAGCCGAAGCAACACAATACACCGCGACCGACGCGTACGCAGCATAGAAAACTGCACAAACACAGCGTGAACGAAACGGAAAACACCGTACGAGACCAATGCAGGGTCCGACTCGGTCACAAGAACGTTTCCAACATACACAAACAACACAAAGGAAAAATCACCCAAAAAAAGGCCAAACAAGCAATTACCAAGCCAATAAATACTGGGGGGGACAGAGAACAAAGACACACCCACAACTCCACCTATATAAAGGACACAAATCACTACCATGAGCCTTTGCAAATGCCATTCCACTGCCAGCACCCAAGAGAAAGCAACCACACACCCACAGCTCATCCCTCACACAAGCCACACACCAGCAGCACACCAACAAATACCTACCTCACATACACCCAGCAAAACACACACTCACACACCCTCACCTGCACACCAACACACACATCACTCACCATCACCACCCATCACCATGCCCCCCAAGAAGAATCACAAGTTCCTAGATTGTGAATTGGAAGTCCTGGTAGACGAGATCCTCAGGGTAGAGCCACAGCTGTTTGGCACATTGGTCCAACAGACCCCCATGTCGCAGAAAACCAAGATGTGGGAGAGGATCATCAACAGGGTGAACGCCCAATCACCATGTCTGCGCACAAAGACCGACATCCAGAACAGGTGGTATGACGTGCGCAGGAGGGTCCGGGAGCTGCTCAAGAAAGACTACCTCATCAGCCAATACACCGGCAGTGGCCCTCCTGCCAAGCCAGTATACCTCAGGCCCTGGGAGGAGAAGGTGCGGGCCATCCTTCCGCCAGTGAGCGTATATGGACTAGAGAACATCCCAGAGCCTGGTGAGTACACAACAAATGTACACAATATACTGCCACAAAACACACACACATCACTGTCAAGGGGAGAGTCAAACCATGCACTCATAGCAATCACACAGCAACCAGAACAGAATCATCCCAAAATGTGTATGTCAGTCAGAGAAACACAACACATGCCATCAAAAAAGTCACATCCAACTGTGCCAACACATGTACAAACACAACCACAACTACAGCTAGGCAGTGGCACAAATAGAACTAACAAACACATCCACACATGTAGCCACCACAACAACACCAACACACAGTGAAGACCACTCAAAGGAAGGAATTCTGTGTATGCTGGCCAAGTCAGTGTAGCCAATAGCATCATGGGAGTCGCAGTCACACATATTGCCCGCACCAAAACTGTCCCATCAACACCACCATGAACCATGCGCACATCACAGGGAGTGGAGAAGGACTCACAAGATGGCTGACACTGGCTACTGCTGTGGGGAGCACAAGGCCCTGCTGCCAACTGTGCACCAACAAACAGCAGGACACCACTGACTGACATCCTGAGAGACAACTTCCACTCCCTGCAATGCAAGCACGTTCCATGGTGGGATATCTGGCTGGGTGGGAAGGAGGACTCACAGCACTGACCATAGTCACAAGCACCTCCCCTCACACCCTCCCCAACACAAACTCCACAGTACCCACCTGGTAGAATGCAATGCCCTCCATCCTAACACAAGATCCCACAAAGCACCACCACCCTGGGTTATGTTGTGTGAAGCACAGGGACACTCTTGGGACTCTTAGCCAAACAACTGCCAGGACAACACTCCCAGCCATCCTGTCAGCACAGCCAGCCCACCCCACAGGGAAGCAGAGTCAAAAGGAAGGAAGCATGGGCATGCTGGGAAAGGGGGAGGAGGCAATAGCATGATGGGAGTCGTACTCACAGCCCTACATCCCCCACCACATGGCCCAGCAAGCTCACACTCACGCATGCACATCCCACAGAGAGTGGAAAGGCCCATCAAAGATGTCTGACACTGTTGCTGTGTCGTGGGGAGCACAAGGGCATGCTGGGTACTGCACACCAACCAACAGCAGGACACCACTGTCAGCCATCTTGCCATTGCCCTCACACCCACACCCACTGAACTCCACACAAAAGCAAGTAAGTATGGGAATGCTGGCAAGTGGGGTGGAGGCAATGGCATGATGGGAGTCGTAGTCACAGACATAGCTCACCCCCACAACTGTCCCATCAACACCACCCTGAACCATGCTCACATCACAGGGAGTGGAGAAGGACTCACAAGATGGCTGACACTGGCTACTGCTGTGGGGAGCACAAGGCCCTGCTGCCAACTGTGCACCAACAAACAGCAGGACACCACTGACTGACATCCTGAGAGACAACTTACACTCCCTGCAACGCAAGCACGTTCCATGGTGGGATAACTGACTGGCTGGCTGGGTGGGAAGGAGGTCTGGCTGTCAACCAAACACAAGCAATGCAGACCATGTTCACACCCCAGAAAATACATAGAAATGCCCAAATAATGCAGGACAATGTGCCACACCAATATCAACCCCTGACTGTGACGACTTAGGACAATGCAATGTACAGGCCCGCACCCAGAGGCACAGTCACAACTGTCAGGTGTGTCAACCACTGATGCCTGCAGAAACATGACATACATTGTTTGTGTCTCCCAAAAACAGGTGATGATGGGGACACAGCAGCAGACGCTGAGGAGTCCCAGTCCCAGGCTCAAGAGGATGCCGAGCTCACTGGCGTCGTACAGCCTCTGTCCTCCTCGGACGATGAACAACCTGGCACATCCGGTGCAAGTCAACATGCAGCACCAGCAGGACCACCAGCTGCAGCACCAGCAGGACCACCAGCTGCACTCCCTGCACCCACCCCTACAACGACTGTCACCACGAATACCATCCCTGCCGACATGGACAGAATAAGGAGCAACACCAGCGCAGTGACCCTGGACCAACCTGGGGCCATGGACACCACCACCACCACCAACCCCCAAGGTGGACCAGGGTTATCTGTGCGTGCAACTGCACACACTGCACATGTCAGCAGGGGTGGTGGGAGGGGTGGGAGACAGAGGTCGCTGCTTGCAGACGTTGCTGGTGTGCATGAAGACCCACAACTGGTACGCATAGCTGATGCGTACCAGTCCAGCACCGGAGAGCTCAGCCAGGTAGTGGGGCTCCTCAGAGACATCAAACAGCAGCAGGCTGCCCATCATGCCCGCTTGGACTCCCACATGTCCCACGTGGAGTCACACATGTCACGTGTGGACTCACACATGTCCCGCGTGGAGTCCAAGTGGGATGTACTGCATGAGATGACGGCGGTGCACAGGGACATTTTACAATGCCTCCGCCAGATGAACAGCAACCAGTCCACACCTCCCTGTGTGCCAACAACATCTGGTACCGAACAAACTGCAACTGCCACAGGGAGGGAGGAGGACTCTGGCGGAGAGTCCCCTGCACCGCAGCAGCCTGCACTTGAGGGCCCCCCCCAAGAAGAGGGGTCGTCCGAGGAGGGGAAAGTGAGAGGCTGATGGCCAAGCGCAACTCCCAGGAAGCCTGAACCTGTTCTGGATTTTCGCCTTTGTGCACAGACTGTTCACCCTGTTGACGGCAACACTACTCCCACACATTGCATGGGGAGTACAAGTTGGACCAATGTGTCAGACAACTGTGGCCCCGATACTGGGGATCCTGTCTACCTGGACTTTCAATTCACCTAGGAACTTGGGATTGCAAGATTCATGTACAGCACAACCCATCCTATGCACTATTAACACAAATGTATCACAATAAACACACTAATACACCATACTTGCCTCTGTCGTGATTCCAACGTGGGTGCTGTTATGGGGATGATGAACTGCAAAATTACACTGTGTATGCGAACTGCAACAGCAAGGACAACACAGGCATGTGAGTACAGGCAACGTGACACATATGAGGGAGACACACCACCAGGGCTACACAACACATACACACCTAGGCCATCTGACTCATTGCCTACACTGATGTTGCCAGGGAAGACGGTGCAATGCACAGACACCACACCCATTCCCAGTTGTAGTCAAGTAGCCCACAGGTGCAGTAAGCAAATGGCAGTCAAATGTGTGACCACAGACAACGCACATCACTAAGTGAAGCACAGGTTTATTACACAGTAGCAACATGCCGTAACCACTACAGATGCAAGGTAACCCCACCTGGTAGCGGGCACGCAGTCAACAACTGTAGACGGAAGGAAGTCCATGGGTGTGGCGCACATCACCTGTAGGGACACAACAGCTACCAGCCTGGATGTGCAATCACGTCGTCGGTGGACACAGTTGACCAAACGAATCTGAAAGTACCCTGTGAAGGACAGAAATGACACACAGTCAAAAGCAATGCAGTACAGGACAGAACAGCAAAACTCATGCACAATACATGTTACAAGATACCCACCCAGAACCAAGTTAGCATGTCAACACTGTTGGGGAGTACAGCCCACCTGTAACCACACATCGCAACACACATCCAGTCAAGTAGCCCATGGACACACTCCAACAGCGCCAGAGCCCCACCCACACATCATGCCAACTCACATCATTCACATGACACCTCAGGATACTCACATTCAGCTAAAGAAGTTGGTGATGAGCTGTGTGCGGACATCACCATCACCATCATCATCATCATCGTCACTGGCATCGTGGTCCAGGCCAGGATCCTCCACAGGTGGCGGATGTTGGTCATCGTCATCCTGGATGAGAGGCAACTCCTTCCGCACTGCCAGGTTGTGTAGCATGCAGCAGACGATGATAATCTTGCACACTTTCGCAGGGGCATATGGGAGGGACCCTCCGGTCTTGTCCAGGCAGCGGAAGCGGCTCTTCAGGAGACCAAAGGTCCGCTCAATCACTCTCCTGGTCCGACCATGTGCCTCATTGTAGCGCATCTGGGCAGGTGTCACAGGGTTCCTGAGGGGTGTCAGCAACCACGGCATGTTGGGGTATCCCGAGTCACCTACGGACAGACAAGTGCACATCAGCTGACTTGGAAAAGTGGGCGGAATACTACAGATCAGATCACACACAATGGCACAAAGTCAGTACACACCGACAAGCCAGGCACGCTGGTTCTGCATCTGTGCCATCATCCTGGGGATGCGACTACTCCTCATCACAAAGGCATCGTGTGCTGAACCAGGGAAACGGGCACACACGTGTGTGATGGTCATGTCTGCAAGACACACCACCAGTGCATTGACCGAGTGGTAGTGCTTGCGGTTCCTGTAGGCCTGCTCCTGGGCCTGTGGTGGTACCAAAGCCACATGTGTCCCATCAATGGAGCCAATTACATGCGGCATCCTCCCCAGGGCATAAAAGTCACTCTTCACGTCAGTGAGTCGTCGCAGTCTAGGGAAATAGATGTACCGGTTCAGGAAGAGCAACATTGCCGCCAAAACATCGCGGAGCACACGGCTGAACATGGTCTGTGACATCCCACCAGCAGACGCCACAGTATGTTGGAAGGTACCGGTGGCAAAGAAGTGTAGGGCTGCCATCACCTTCACCTTGGGGGTCAGCGCTGTAGGATACGGCCGGCCAGGCTGCAAATGTGGGGACAACTGCACTGCCAAATCCTCAATCAGCTGCCTGGTGAAGCGGTACCGTCGGATGCTGTCCCGTTCCACCATCGTTGCCAGGTCTGGGAATGGCCGATGGACAGCAGGAGCCCTGCAGTGCAGAGGAGAAGTAAGCAAGATCGTCAGTCACCCCACATATGCGGCATTGAACACACTCAAGATCCCAACATACATCATCATGAGGCACAACTACATGAAGTGTGCAGTACCGGAACGACATGTATGGTACATACATGGCCAACATCTGTCAACACGGTCCTACAGGTGGCATCAATTTGTCCCAGGTTGGCCCATTGGATATCATGATGCCGTGTCACAGTCACCCCCCACAGTGACATGTGAGGACAGATGTGCCCCAGGCACCACAGCTCAACGACAGGCACATTCCCAGGGACCCTGTAATGCCACATGGACACTGGCATCACCTGGAGTATCATGTGTACACCACAGCAAAACAAACATGACCCCCACAGGTAGTGGCCACACTTGCCATGGCAGGACAGACATGGACGTCTGTGACACACACGCACAACATCAGAGTCCATGCACACACAACGTGGATGTGGAGACTGTCTCCCATTGTGCACATGAAATCAGAGACATTGTAAACACTACATGCACAAAGACTGTGGAGGGCCATCACTATTGTGCCACTGGGACACCCTGGCTCAAACATACCGTCCCACATGGGACTCACGGGGTATGTGACATGACATACACAAACACCACTGTGAAATGTGACCATGACACATGCACAGATATGAACAGTTGCACATCACAGTGGTCACGTACACGTAACACCCAGGATCCTGTCCCCATGAACACGTGCACAGCCTGGGGGTGGCTGCCCACAGGTGACACCCACAGGACAACATGTACACCAACATACACACAATAGGAAATGCAGCCTTACATGCCTTATGATAAGGTTTGGACAGGCTGTCGTGATGTAGGTGTGCCCCTCACTCCCTGGGAGCTATCTGTGGCTGGCATATGTCCATCTGAGACAGGCATGCTGACCTATGCCAGTCACATGTACAGTGATGCGTTGAACCGCAATGGACCGATCGGTGCCTCCGGCCGGCCCATTGCCTTCAATGTGTGCGGGTACGCGTTGTACCCCTGTGCGCGTTGAACCGCAATGGACCGATCGGTGCCTCCGGCCGGCCCATTGCCTTCAATGTGTGCGGGTACGCGTTGTACCCCTGTGCGCGTTGTACCGCAATGGACCGATCGGTGCCTCCGGCCGGCCCATTGCCTTCAATGTGTGCGGGTACGCGTTGTACCCCTGTGCGCGTTGAACCGCAATGGACCGATCGGTGCCTCCGGCCGGCCCATTGCCTTCAATGTGTGCGGGTACGCGTTGTACCCCTGTGCGCGTTGTACCGCAATGGACCGATCGGTGCCTCCGGCCGGCCCATTGCCTTCAATGTGTGCGGGTACGCGTTGTACCCCTGTGCGCGTTGTACCGCAATGGACCGATCGGTGCGCACCCATTGACAATGGGCTTGCCTGGCAACGGACGCGTTTTCGAATTTCGAACGAGTCGGTTGCTGGGAATTCAGTTGGTCACCCACAACAATGTTGCAAAATCATGTATGTCATGAAGTTGAAGTTTTGAAGGATGCTGTGGGCGTGTTTTGGTGCTGCTATTCCATGGATTGGCCAGATTCAGAAGATGCAAACGACTTGGACCTATCACTTTGGACACAAGGGACAGGATCTGCCTCTCCAGCACATATATATTGCTGGCTGTTCCCCTGAGAGCCCACTTGCCTGCACTACATGCTCCAGGACGACATCTGCCACTGCACTGCTGCTGTCTCTGCCCCTCTGGACCCTGCAATGGCACGTACTGTGGAGAGAGCCCCAGCCTTCAGCCTTGAGGAGAACCAGGCCCTGCTGGACAGCCTACTTCCACAGTACAGCAAGCTGTATGGGACACCAGGGGAGCAGGTGAGTGTCCTGTGCACTGCCTTTCTGAATGTGCATTTTGTCTGACTAGCAAGGCTGAGAGTCTGCACGCCACTGGCTAGCAGGCTCACTGAGTAGTTGTCACCCCCCATAGTGTGTAGTGACTTGCACTGGACAGGTATGGTGCAGTGACAGTGCTTCTGAACAGGGTTTTACTCCCCATGCAATGATACCATGTAGTGACTTCTGGAAAACTGTCCATGGGCAGCCGTGCACTGCCTGTGTACACCATGTGCCCCTGTGATTGCGACATGTATATGCAACTGTGTCATGCACGGATATGTTGCATGTGTAGTAATGGCCTTATCACTTTGTCATCCTGACAGGCTTCTGCCCATCGGAAGCAGGAGATATGGAAGGACATCGTCCGGGCTGTCCGGTCCGTGGGGGTCTACAAGCGCCGGATCCGCAACTGCCAAAAGAGGTGGCAGGACCTTCGGGCTGGACCCGGAGGATTGCACGGGTCCAGCTGAAGCTGTCGCCTCCTCGCAGGAGGGGCGGAACACGGACCCTGACCCCCCACATGCTCAGGATCCTGGCGGTGGTCTTTCCAGACCTGGATGGGCAGCTGAAGGCCAGAGAGCAGCAAGGAGGGGGTGAGTCAAAGACTGCACTGTGTACTCTGTCTAACATGCTATGTGCCCTCCTCGGGCCTGGTTAAACTGCCACAGTACAGCAGTCATGTTGTCCAGGAGCCATGTCCCTCTATTGTGCACTGCCCACTCCTCATCTGATACCCAGGTGTGGCCCTTACATGCAGGGAATTCTGTCACTTAGGACTGTGTCCTTGCAGTTTGCTTGACTCAAGGTGGGAGACAGCATCTGTTTCCCTGACTCTGTGGTGGGCATCATGGGTGGGTCCATTGCTTACACAATGCCTGTATTCTGACATGTATTCAGCGTGTTACTTTGATCTGTGGTCCAATTGCTGAGCTGATCCACCACATGTGGCTGGGGTATCTGGCACACACCCATGCTGCGGGTGGGAACAATGTTTGGGCCCCAGGAGTATGTATATGACGTGTGTCACACATACTTAGCCAGCTGCCTACAGTCCAGGGCTCATCCCTCATTCATGTGGGGCTGGACAGTCATGCCTACTCCAGGCCATACAATACACTCTGTACTCCCACTCCCGTGTATCAGCTGACACATTGTGCGCAGTGATTTGACCCCTCAGGTGTCTGCCTCTGTGTCAGTGTGCTGTGGATTAGTCGCCAGGACTGCTGTGGAGTTTCTTGGTAGGGGCTCAGCATGCCACTGGAGATGTGACCATAGGAGACGATACTTGTGTGACACATAGGTGTCTGATCAGCTGCCCATGCAGACTGGGGCATGTGAATGTGAAGTTCAGGCAGCTGTTCCCCATGCACAGCAGAGTGTGAGGGGCTCAGGTTCAGAGGGTAGTGTCACAGGTCTACCATATGTCCAATAGGTATGACCTGGACAGATGAGGGTTAAGAGGATGTGTTGTGGGGGGGATGTACATGTGCACTTGTGCAGCTCCAGGACTTGCATTCCCCATGACCTACTATTGTGACACAGTGCAGAGTGTTGTTGTCTGGCTGCAAAGTCATACATCACTGAGACAGTGATGTATGACTTTGCAGTCATGCCTCCGCCATGGCATGTGTCTACTGATTGGTGAGCCTGCAGGGGAGTGACATGTGCTACATGCACACCATAGTGGCGCTGGCTATCAGGACATGGGTGCATCATGGTGTCTGTCGCTGGTATGCATCACATGCATTTCCTATTTGACTCTGGGCATCCCTTTCATCCGGACACCTGTACTGACTCACTGGCAAGAGTTGTGATGTGTGCATGTCCACATGCCACACCGTGTCCTCTGCACTGTCCAACTACTGTGTACTTGGTGCATGTGTCAACACTGGGGTGTTGCAATCCAACAGACACCAGACAGATGGGTGCAAGGCCATGTGGGATGTGAGTGCCATGCTTGGCATCAGACTGACAATTGACTTCTCCTGTTCAATTAGGGCACTTTTAGCAATGTACAACTGATGATGCCAGGGCTTGCTCTGTGATGTGCTGTGCTCACAGTGGTGTGTGCGTTATGTGCAGGTGACTGATGTCTGTCTGTATCCCCATTGTTTGCAGATACATCCACGGCCACGGAAGGGGACAGCTCCACGGACCAGGAGGAGCCAGAGAGCCAGACTGGGTCAGCAGCCGAGGAGTGGTCGGAGGGACCCAGTGGCACGGAGGGCGAGGGGAGCCACACCGAGGAGTCCTCAGCAGCATCCACCTCAGCTGAGGACCAGAGCAACTCGGAGGATGACTCCCTTGTGGAGGCGGGTGTCAGCAGCCACCACACCCCAGCTAGTGTTGCTGTCCCCGCCACCACCAGCACCACCACCGCCCTCCCATCGGCTCCCATTCCCCAGGTCCGTGGAGGCTCCCATGTCCGGGAGCGTGTTTCCTTTGGGCCAGGCACCGCACCCCTGCCCCTGTGTCCCCTGCTGCCCTGAGTGAGGAGTCTGTGTACCTCCTTCGCCAGCTCCATGTAGGGCAGACAGCCATGCTGAGTGTCCTCCATGCGCACACCGCGCTGTTGACTCAGCTGGTGTCGTTCATGGAGGGCATCTCATCGGGCATGTCTGACCTACTGAGGGGCAATAGGTCCATGGACTCCTCCCTGACGGCAGCAGTGTCCCTCCTCAAACGGTCCCTCACCCCTCCTGCCTCTGCTCCATCCACACTCCCCAGCACCTTACCCGTCCCAAGCACACACACACCGGCACAGGCACACACCAGCACACACACATCCAGCACACTGACACACACGCCAATGACAAAACGCACACGCACGCACATTCAGGGGACTGAAGCCAGACTCACAGGGGATGGGGCCCTGGAACACACACACGCATCCACATGCACTGCGCAGTCCTCAGTTCCCTCTCCCTCCAAAGCACCCTCCCTTGCCTCACCTGCAACCCCAAAGTCACAGCAGCTCTTCCTCTGTGACCTCGGCCTCTTCCCCACCGATGAAGCTGCTCCAGCATCCCGGGGGAAGAGGAAGCCCACCCACACGGAGCAGAGTGCCCCTCGCCCCCGGACACCCTCCCCCAGGCGCAGACGGACTGAGGCCCCCACCCGCAAGTCCCCCGGAGTCCTAAGAGCAAGACCCCGCCACCGCCCTGCAGCTCAGGCACAAGGTCTCCGTCCTCCATCCCTCAGGCCCCCACTGCACAGGTGCCCCCACCACACCCTGCCCCAGGTTCCCCCACCCACAGATATACCATCCCCAAGAGGCTCCGGCCTTCTCCCCCTGCCACTTGCTCTCCCAGCACCACACCCCCGCTGCGCTTGTCTGTGCCACTGATGTGGTGAGGGTGTCCTCCCCTCTGTCCAACCCACCTTGCCTGTTCCCCATTCTCCTCCCCTGGAGGTAGGCACTGCAGTGGAGTCCACTACCGCCCTGTCTGACTTGGGCACTGCAGTGGCGGACCTGTCCACTCCATCTGCAGGGTCCACTGCAGTTGTGCCGGCACCCACGACATCTGAGTCATGCCCCCCAGTTGTGCCGGCACACACCATGTCAGACACCTCCACTGCAGTTGTCAGTGGCTCGCCAGCACCCACCACCCCTTCCCTGACTCCCCCTGGTGAGCCCTGATCCTGTCCCTGCGGTGCCTGGCCTGCCCCCCGGTTGCCCCTCCTAGTGGATTGTCCCTGGTTTTGTGCAGGCATGCGTAGGGTGACATCTGCCAGTGTCACCCTGTTTGAACTTTGACAATGGACTGGCCATTGGCCTTTGCTCTATTTTTTCTGGACGTCGTTTTCAATCAACACATATGCTGAATAAAGCAACTTTCTTTTCTCTAGTGCTCATGCTTCAGATGTACATGTTGTTGGTGCTGCTAACCATGCCCTTGCTGCAGTGATGGTGATATCTGGTCTCATGATTATGAAGTGTTACTGTGCAGGAACCCATGTGGTCCAGGGGGAATGTGTCCTATCATGTGGTGTATCCATGTCATCAATAGCAGCATCTGAGGGTGTCATGTGTTCAGTATTTGGCAATGGGTTTCCTACTTACATTGGCAATTTCATATCTGTGGCTTCCACCCCTGCACATCTGTTGTGCCTGCCATCGTTGCATTTGTCTACTTCCCTGACCGTGTTGCCATCTCCAGTGGACATGCAGGTTTGGGCATCAATGGGGAAGGACTCATCCGTGTAGTCAGTGCAACATTGCTATACAAGTGTGTTGGATCTGTGCTGATGATTCCGTTGGCACATCCATGACCAGGCTGATGTGATGGGAGCCCTCATTTGGTGCTAATTGTTGATTGTGTGACCAAGTGCTCAGCTGACATGATGGGGCCCTACTGAGGCAACATATGGCACAGCTTTCCTCACACAGGAGTGGAGTCCCCTCATGGCAGTGTGTACACGTGTGACATTGCCTGCGCCCAAGGTGTGTGTTGTGTGTGCATGTCTGTGTGTTCACTTCCATTTATCTGCGCATGCTGTGATCCCTAGTGTTGTACCTGTTTGTGATGCTTGCTGACTTGAGCTATGTTCCCCCAAAGTCTTCTCCCTGTGTTCTCTGTGATGTGGGTGCATGGCACATTACTGGTCATCAGGGTGTCACCCATAGGTGTGTTTTCTGTCAGGGCTGAGTTTGTGTGCAGACGCAGATGGGTCACAGTCAGGTTTCCCCTTGGCACTTGTTGTTTGCCCCTGTCATGTGATTTTCAGTTCGTGTTATCTTTCAGTGATTGTGACACGTTGTGTGTGTGACTGCTGGCACTCCTCAGGGTCCGGGCTGCAATGTTGGTTGTTGTCTATGTGTGTTCTTTGTGGGTGACCTTGGCTTCTTCATTGGTGTGTGACTGTGGCTGGGATCCCATTGGTTGGTGTGGTATCGCCGTCATGTCCATGTACAGCGTAGTGTGCAGTGTGTCAGACATTCAGGAGTCTTGTTGAGTGGCCATGTGTGATGTGTTTCTGCACCTTGGTTCCCACCCACCACCCTGGAATAGTCATGGGTGCATGTGCAATGTCACCAGTGCATGTGTACTTCACTGCTGCACATTGTTAGAGGTCGAGGGTTGTGGTCTTGAGTGTGTGTAGATGGGAGTTGTTGCCCAGCTAGTCCCCTGCCTCCATGTTGCCCTTGGCTTACTGGCCATGCTGATTGATTTGTGCTTGTGTAGGTGTGATGGTAGTTTGTTGCTCAGGACACCTGACTGTGGTTCACAGTGTGAACGACATTTAGCTTTGTCATCACAGTGGTATTTTTATTCAGCCCAGGGTCACCACATTGTGGGGGCCCTGGGGGTGGTGCTGTGGTGTGTCTGTGTCTTGCTGTGTCAGTTGTTGTTCCTACGTGCCTGTGTGACATGTGTGTTTTGTGCTCCCTCTCATCTGACAATGCCTGCTTGCCCACATAGGGGATTTGGATCCATGAGTTACCTTAGTGTGGCAGTGTATGCACATCTGTATGATTGGTATTCAGCTCTCCTCATGTGTTGTGTGGTTGCCTGGGGACACTGGCACCCCCACCCCTCACCTGCTGTGTATGATGACAGTGTTGGTCTGCCTGTTTGTGTTTGTGCATCTGCACCACTGCATTGGCATATCTTGGGTGTGCCATTGGCTGTATGTTGTTTGGTGTGTTTCCCCTGCTGTCCCTGGGACTCCTAGGTCATCGGTCAGCACAGTGATCATGGTTTGTGTGTCCCATTGCTGCCATGGTATGGTATCTGTTCACCTCACATCTGCTGTCTCCACAGGATATCTGCATTTGTGTGCCCATTGGTGCAAATATGTGGTTCTGCATTCTGATGGTCACTTCTGTCATTGTGTCATTGATGACTGTTGACGGTCTCAGCCCCCATGGGTGTTGTTTGTCTGCACATGGCCAAAGGAATGTTTCATTTGCACTGCAGTATTTGGCTCCCCCAATTTATGTTGCAATGGGACACATACACTACTTTGCCACAGATGAGTTTTTGGTTCTGTGACCAGGAATGATCCATGCAGTTTGGCAGTTGCAGCTCTTTCTTTGTCAACAATTACCTTTTGGTCACTGTGATGATGAGGGTGTAGACCCCATTGCCACAATGGTCAAAATGTGCTTCAGCTATGGACCCCACACTTGCCTTTTGGTCACTGTGATGATGGGGGTTTAGACCCCATTGCCACACTGTTCAAAATGTGCTTCAGCTATGGACCCCACACTTGCCTTTTGGTCACTGTGATGATGGGGGTTTAGACCCCATTGCCACAATGGTCAAAATGTGCTTCGGCTATGGACCCCACACTTACCTTTTGGTCACTGTGATGATGGGGGTTTAGGCCCCATTGCCACAATGGTCATGGGCTGCTTGCATTGTGGGTGCCACACACATATATGTGTGGCACATGTGCTAGGGGGTCACATTGTATGTTCAAAGTCATGTTCGGTGTTGTAGGCATTTGACACAGCCTACACACGCTTGTCATGGTGGTGGGGGGATGTCTTAATCTTGCATTCCCTAGGTTGTGGTGTGCTTGTTGTGTCATGCATTGTCCATCCTATGAGTGTGGGTGGTAGTAGTGGTAGGCATCCAGCCCCCCCTGGCTAAGGGTGGTAGTAGTGGTAGGCATCCTGCCCCCCTGGGTGAGGGTGGTAGTAGTGGTGGGCATCCTGCCCCCTGGCTAAGGGTGGTAGTAGTGGTAGGCATCCTGCCCCCCTGGGTGAGGGTGGTAGTAGTGGTAGGCATCCTGCCCCCTGGCTAAGGGTGGTAGTAGTGGTAGGCATCCTGCCCCCTGGATGAGGGTGGTTGTGGTGGTGGGCATCATGCCCCCTGGGTGAGGGTGGTAGTAGTGGTAGGCATCCAGCCCCCCTGGCTAAGGGTGGTAGTAGTGGTAGGCATCCAGCCCCCCCTGGGTGAGGGTGGTAGTAGTGGTAGGCATCCTGCCCCCCCTGGGTGAGGGTGGTAGTAGTGGTGGGCATCCTGCCCCCCCTGGGTGAGGGTGGTTGTGGTGGTGGGCATCATGCCACCCCTGGCTAAGGGTGGTAGTAGTGGTAGGCATCCTGCCCCCCCTGGGTGAGGGTGGTAGTAGTGGTGGGCATCCTGCCCCCCTGGGTGAGGGTGGTAGTAGTGGTGGGCATCCTGCCCCCCTGGGTGAGGGTGGTAGTAGTGGTAGGCATCCTGCCCCCCCTGGGTGAGGGTGGTAGTAGTGGTGGGCATCCTGCCCCCTGGGTGAGGGTGGTAGTAGTGGTAGGCATCCTGCCCCCCTGGGTGAGGGTGGTAGTAGTGGTAGGCATCCTGCCCCCCTGGGTGAGGGTGGTAGTAGTGGTAGGCATCCTGCCCCCTGGCTAAGTGTGGTAGTAGTGGTAGGCATCCTGCCCCCCTGGTTGAGGGTGGTTGTGGTGGTGGGCATCATGCCCCCTGGGTGAGGGTGGTAGTAGTGGTAGGCATCCAGCCCCCCTGGCTAAGGGTGGTAGTAGTGGTAGGCATCCTGCCCCCCTGGGTGAAGGTGGTAGTAGTGGTGGGCATCCTGCCCCCTGGGTGAGGGTGGTAGTAGTGGTAGGCATCCTGCCACCCCTGGGTGAGGGTGGTAGTAGTGGTAGGCATCATGCACCCCTGGGTGTGGGTGGTAGTAGTGGTAGGCATCCAGCCCCCCAGGGTGTGGGTGGTAGTAGTGGTAGGCATCCTGCCCCCCTGGGTGAGGGTGGTTGTGGTGGTGGGCATCATGCCACCCCTGGCTAAGGGTGGTAGTAGTGGTAGGCATCCTGCCCCCCTGGGTGAGGGTGGTAGTAGTGGTGGGCATCCTGCCCCCTGGGTGAGGGTGGTAGTAGTGGTAGGCATCCTGCCCCCCTGGCTAAGGGTGGTAGTAGTGGTAGGCATCCTGCCCCCCTGGGTGAGGGTGGTTGTGGTGGTGGGCATCATGCCCCCTGGGTGAGGGTGGTAGTAGTGGTAGGCATCCAGCCCCCCTGGCTAAGGGTGGTAGTAGTGGTAGGCATCCTGCCCCCCTGGGTGAGGGTGGTAGTAGTGGTGGGCATCCTGCCCCCTGGGTGAGGGTGGTAGTAGTGGTAGGCATCCTGCCACCCCTGGGTGAGGGTGGTTGTGGTGGTGGGCATCATGCCACCCCTGGCTAAGGGTGGTAGTAGTGGTAGGCATCATGCACCCCCTGGGTGTGGGTGGTAGTAGTGGTAGGCATCCAGCCCCCTGGGTAGGGGTGGTGGTGCGCATTCAGGCCCCTGTGTGCATATGTGGCATTGGTGATGGGCATCCCGCCCCTATGGTGCTGCTGTTGCTGGTGTAAGTATATTCAGAATCCCCGTGTATGTGTGTGATGTGTCGTGTACGTGTTGTATGTGTTTTGTGGTTGGTGTCTGGCTTACCTTCTGTGCCGTACGCGTCCGTGCCTGTTCCGGTAGTAGATGTAGAATATTGGTATGATCGGGACGAAGGGATTCATGGTTGGTTCGTGTCGTTCGTCCTTCTCGTTGCTTCGCGTCGTCCTCGTCGCTTCGCTTCGTCCTCGTCGCTTCGCGTCGTCCTCGTCGGTGCCGTGTTCGTCTCGTAGCCGTGGATCGTGTTGTGGCGCGATTCGGAGCTTATGTGCGCCTCTCCCGGATGCTTTAACGTGCCGTGCGTAGCGACGGGTTCGGCGCGTACGGGAAGCGCATCGTACTTGTCCGGCCGGACGGGGCTGCATTTTTCCTTCCGTGCGACTCGATTCGGCGTTTCCGGATTCGCCTCGGTCGGAGAACAGGACCTGGTTTGGGTGAGTACGGCTCGGCCGGAATTTTTGCTGTTGTGCGCATCGTACTTGCTCGTTCGGTGTGCTGTACGGATCGGTCGGGAAACAGGCTTTCGCATGGCTTTTTTCCCGACCGAATGGTATTGGGTGCGCCTCCGACCGAGATCGGAATCGGCCCCTTAGTCTCTCTGTGCCTAGAAAAAAAATGAATGTGTCCATCAGTAATACAACGGTGATCATGTAAATCGCTCTGATACCTTCAGATTGAGTTTGCGCTATATACAAGCAACACTTTATGGCGGTGGGAGAGAGATGGCCAAGTCGCCACAGGGGCCCAGGAGGGAGCAACAGCGAGAGGAGGGTGATTGGGGATGGGAAAATCAAGAATGCAGAGTGGGGGTAGTGCAATTGGAAAGTCATGCAAGCACTGTGGATGGAGCAGCAGAGAGGGAGAGTGGGAGATGGGCAAGAAAAAGTACCTCAATCATGTTGGGAGCAGCGGATGGGCACAAATTAAGTTGAATCAATCTGTGCTTGGTCCTTGCTCCACGGCAAGCTTTGGAAGTGACATTTCGGATGCACTTGCCAATGACCAAACCTGAAAAGAAGAGTGACACTGAAGCGGACAAGTGGTAAGCAACGGGTGGGCTCCAAGCCTTTTTTGGATACAAGAGTGTCACGCAAGCGAGATGCATGCTCTAGCGCATGCTCTCACAGGCTAGACCCTAAACAGGAGAAGAAATGGATTTTGACTGCCCTGGGGGGTGGGAGTATCTTTGAAGATTTGGGCACAGGGCCTGGCCAGAGGATGGCCCTGCAACCAACCCACTGCTGCACACTGCAGAATGCTGTTTACAGTGGATGCTGTTTACAGTGGGGTGTTGGCTGGCCATTTGGCTGTTGGGCGCATGGCCTGGTCACACCTCACTGTTCACTGTGACAATGTGCAATATCAAGTGATAGAACATGCACTTTTAAAGGCAAATATGTCAGAAATATAAGAAATGATAAAACATATAATAAAAATAGAATTTTATATAAAAATAGCAAAAAGCTAGAATGTTCAATATGACATTCCATATCTAGCTAGAAATTCAAAGTTACTTTCACTCCAGTTCATGGGAGGGTTTCCATAATGCCTAAAGGCCCGAGCAATATGAAAAGTGCAGGCAAGGGTATTTCTCTGGCAATGGCAGCAGAAGAAAACATGCTACTAGAATATTTTGTGCTCCTATACATGCTAATCTCCATGAGCAGCTAAGAATCACTTCTAGCTTGCTTGAAACCACCAGTATTCTGATTCTTCTGATAAAAATAGAAATATTTCCCAAGAACAAGCACCAAAAAATATGGCACAGCAAATTAAATCACCAATAACTATGCATCCAAATGAATTCCAGCATTTAGTGGGGCAAAAGTGGAAGCAAGGCTATGCACAAAAAATGCATTGCATCCATCCAATTGGAGAATCACTATAGCCTGGACAAAAGAAGAAAAAAGCATCTGCAAAGCCAATAAGTTTGGCATTGACTGCCAGCGTTTTGGCTTTGTCAATGCTTGTTTTGTTTCATCATTACTTTTAAAAAAAACTTTAAAAAACTTTTTAAAACTTTATTGGTGGTGGAGCTCACCAATATATAGATTAAAGAAATGACTGAAGCAAAACAGTTTTTAGTTTCAAAATGCACACATTGTCATAGTAGTCCCTGGCACAGAAGGGAACTGCTTTGGGTGCTGATGCGCTTTTTGAGAGTAAATAAAATGCTATGGATTCTGAGCATTTGCATACTTAGGGTTTTTAAAAGGGAGAACCATGGACTCTGCTCTCACCAGGAGATGAAAAGAAAGAAACCACTCATCTCTGTCACTTCACATCAGATTGTGCTCCAATAGAATAGATCAACGATGAATTCACCTAAATTAAGAATTTCACATCACTTTTCAATGTGAATTTGGAATACACTTGCTTTGCCTTCAGCAAGCCTAAAAAGTGAGGATTGTTTGTGCTTTACTGAAGTGGAGCTTTAACTGGGGGACCTGCTGGGTTTATATTTGTAAGTGCTTCCCGTTGAGGTTTAATTTCTATGAAATCAGCACTAGGGCCAGAATCAAACCTAATTTTTCCATGAAGAGTCCCTAGTTTTGCAGAAAACGTCTACTCAACTTGTGTACTTTCATTTGGTTAATTAGTAAGTGCTACCTCGTTGGGTAAATGTCTTGTGCATATTCTACACTACAGCTGAGTAAAGGACCATGAGGTGTGCATGTAATTTTGGTATTGTGATTGTTCCTCAAGAGTCTTCATCCACAAATCTGTGATAACGTGAATCCACGTCAAGAGAAGATGACAAGACTACAAAGAGGTAAATCTCCACCAAACAGGGATGCTTCCCCTTAACTAAATGATGTAACTGTTTCTTTATTTGGTGGACATGTTCTCGTATACCTCTGCATCAATAACTCTTTACCAAAATCAGCAGGAAATGCACTCAAGGGCCTTTTCTTTTTTTTAAATAATCTTTTTATTGTAACAGAGCAGTACGTATAATTTTACATTGTCATTATTGCATATACAACCAAGCATTATTACACTTTGTCACATGGCATCTTTGCTACTCATTGCTGGGACCCTGGCTTTTTCGCCCACCATATATTGCTGTCGCCTCTAGTTAGTGTCCGATTGAATTACTGAAAGAATTGTTTCTCCCAGAGGGGGTGTGCATGCATTACCCCTATACTCCTTCCATTTGTTCCAAATTCTCCCCCACTTTTTTGGACACCCTCTTTTCACATAGACTGTTTTCTCCATCAGCATAGACCAGTCCATATCTCTTTTCCAGTCTCGGAGTTTGGGCGGGTGGATAGCCCCCCAGTGGCGAGCTATATTACGTTTCGCCAGCACAAGGCCCAGAGTTACCCAGGTTTGGTCTGCTCGTCCCAGGTCAGTGTCTTCCCACACGTTTAAAATGCACCTCTTAGATGAGAGCGTGAGCTCCTCTCCCACCACCCCAGACATGCATGACAGTATCGCCTGCCAGTATTCCTGAATCTAGTGACACGTCCATATAATATGAAAAAACAATCCCATCTCCCCACACTTCCTGTAACAGGTTGCATCTGCCCTGCGGCCCATCTTCACCAGTGTTCTTCATGAGATGTATGCCCTATGTAATATTTTGAGCTGGACGAGCTGGAAACGGGGCCTGATTGCTACCTCCCTTCGGGATGCGAAGGCATCGGGCTAGTCGTCCTCCTGCAGGTCAGGTATGTCTAAAGTCCAGTGGTCCCTCAGGGCAATAAGAGTGTCTGGTAAGTTGTAAATCAACTTTCGATATATGAGCGAGACTGCCTTTCGGGGCAGATGCTCCTCCAGGAGTCTGCATTCCAGAGGAGACTAATCCGGGAGCTCAATTCCCCGGGGCACCGCCGCTTGAATTACATGTCGGATCTGCAGATAACAGAAGTATTCCGTCCGGGCCAGCTCATAAGTTTTTTGCAACTGCTCGAATGAGACCATCTCTCTCCCTGTGTGTAAGTCCCCCAGTCTCGAGATACCTATTAGGTCCCATTTAGCGAAACCTTTGCTTATTTCTGAGGCGCCCAGTTTTTGATACTCCCAAAGTGGTGTGGCTTTAGTGAGCTTATTCTTCCACCCTAATTTAGAGAGAGCCGAATGCCACTGGTGCATTGTCACCGCCGTGGGACTCTCCAGTTGCAGTCGTCGTGGTTCAGTATAAAGCGCATGAAGATAGCCTCTCGGCTGTAATACCAGCCAGTCCATGTGGTATGCCGGCTCTGTTAACGGTTGGTGTACCCATTGGTTAACGGTTGCGAGTTGAGCCACCTTGTAATACATTTGGATACGAGGCAGCGCGATTCCCCCGTCATACCAACTGCGGGTCAGTTTACTAAGGGCGATCCTAGGGGGCCCCCGTCCCACAAGAGGGAGTGCACCTCACTGTAGATTGTGTTAAATTATGAGTCCGGGACCGGGAAGGGTGTGTTTTGTAGTCATATAAGAATCTCGGCACGGCCATCATCTTAAACAGCGCCGCTTCACTGAGGAGTGAGAGAGGGAGGGCTCGCCAGTGGCGGACATCTCTTTTAAGATGCTCCAGGGGAGGTTGCAGGTTCCGGGCTAGGAAGCACGTCTGATCTGTTGTTATAAAAATGCCCAGGTATCGACATCCGTCTGTGGCTATCTGTGCCTCACAATCCTCCAGGAGCTGCGGTCTCTGTCCACTAAGAACAAACACAACTGATTTGGCCCAGTTGATAACATAGCCTAAGTACCTACCGAACAAAGTGAAAATGTTTAGTATTCTTGCTATGGGGGCTCGAGGGGATGCCACATATAAAAGGATGTCATCCGCATAGAGCGATATCCTATCCTCCCAGTCCTCCGACCACCGTAGGCCACGTATAATTGGATCTCTCCGGATCCACGCCACTACTGGTTCGAGTATCAACGCGAAGACTAGAGGGGACGGGGGGCACCCCTGTCTTGTGCCATGGTGCAGCGGAAATATACGCGATCTTTCACCATTGACCATTATCTGTTCTTGCGGCGCTGTGTATAGGAGGCCGAGCCAAGATAGAAATCGTGGTCCGAATCCCATACGTTTGAGCACCGCCACCATGTACGGCCACTCAACCGTATCAAAGGTCATCCGAGCATCTAGAGATTAGATGGCTGCCTCCTCTCTGAACCTGTGTGCACGTCCCAGGACGCCATGCAGGAGCTTGAGGTTCAGGGTGGTGTTTCGCCCTGGCATAAATCCGGATTGATCCGTGTGGACCAGGGTCGAGAGTAGAGGAAGAAGCCGCTGCGCCAGTAGTTTCGCAAGTTTTTTTGCTTCTGCATTCAGCTGCGTTTTAGGCCGGTATGATGTACATTGGTCCCTTGGCCTACCCTCCTTGTGAATAACCACTATGGTCTCTAGTGTCTGATCAGGTTGAAGTCTGCCAATGGAGTTGCTCTCCTCAAACATTGTCAGTAGGTGAGGCGCAGTCACCTGGGCTGTGAGCTTATATAGTTCAATTGGGATACCGTTTGGCCCCAATGCTTTCCCCGACTTCAGGGCCACAATCGCTTGAGTTATTTCAGCTATCGTGAGGTCCTCCTCCAGAGGTTGGCGCTCTTCTTCCGTCAACACCAGAAGCGAGATATCTCTTAGGAACTCTAGCGATTCCTGTTCTGAGTATTCCATACTGGTGGAGTAAACCTCCTCATAATAGTCTGCAAAGGCCTCCGCTATCTCTTGCGGATTTCTAATCTCCTCCCCTGATCTAGAGGTGAACGATGGGACCCATCTGTCTGTTTTCTGGCGCTGATCCAACCAGGCCAGCAGCTTGCCTGCTTTGTCCCCAGTTTCGTATATCCCGTACTGTGTCTCAATAATTTATTCCAGGCCTCTTCCGAGATGCAGTATCTATAGTCTTGTTGCTTAAGTTATAACATGTGTTGAGCATCCTCATCATATTTCCGCACAATTTGATGTTCTAGATCTAGGATTTCTTGCTCAAGCTTCACCACTGTCGCCCTTTTCTCTTTTTTGTGCCCGGATTTAAGCGAAAGGGCCTGGCCCCTGACCACCGACTTTTATGCTTCCCATAATATCTGTGGCAAAGCGACTGTGTCGACGTTTTCCTGAAAGTAAAAATTTGTTGCATCTTCCAGGCCCTTTCTTATTTTGGGTACCTTAATGTACCAGGGATTTATTGCCACTGGTCCCCCGCGTCGTGCCCCACCCACCTTATATTTCGCCCAGATGGGAGAGTGGTCAGAGATACCTCTCACCATGTGTCTTACCTCCAAAAAGTGGTGGAGGAGTATGGGGAGAGAGATCAAGAAGTCAATTCGGGATCGACTACCATGTGCCCCTGAGTGGAACGTGTACTCTGGCGTAGTGGGGTTTAGCGCTCTCCAGACATCTCTCATGCCTACTGCGGACAGAAAACCTGTCAATTTTGTCTGCCTGGGGCTTTGGGCTCTAGGTGGTATGCGGTCCAGCCAGTTGCAACCTGCCATGTTAAAATCTCCTCCTATATATAGACGAGCCACGGGGAGTTCCAATATTTGTGTACCCAGGTCTGTCAAGGTCGAGTCTACCAACGTGGGTCGGACGTATACGGGCAGGATATTGATTACTTCACCAGCCCATATCCCAGAGATTGCTGCATATCTTCCCAGTCTGTCGGTCCAAGTCTTTTCTATGCTGACGGGTAGGCCTTTCTTTAGGAGGATTCCCGTACCTTTAGAACCCGATGTGTATCCCGCATGCGCCTTCATTTTGTAGCCCCAGCGATTCAAGGCCTTACAGCTATTACCCATGAGATGGGTCTCCTGTAAGAGAACCACATCCGGGAATGTCTTTTCATAAACTGAAGTACGATACCTCATTTAACTTTACTTCCCAGCCCATTTATGTTCCAGGACATTATTTTCATTTCAGCCTGCACTTGTCTTGTCTTGTAGTCGCTGATCTGTATTTCCTATTAACAGTGCGTCAGTGCTTCGCCGGGTGTCCCCCTCCCAGTGTCTCTTTGGGCCCCCTGCGCTGGACTCAGTGTCTTGGTCATGTTGAAGATTCCTGTCTGCTCTTGCTCTTGTACCTTGGAGACTGCATAATAAGAAAACTAATAAACCTGTAACACCCCCCTCCCTTCCCCTTCCCTTATCACCCCCCACCCTGCCACCCTGCCTGGCGGTGCCCCAATTGCCCACCCCCTCCAACTCAGCAGAGCGCCTGTCGACCCTACCCAACATAATGAACATAGGGAACGTACGCTTGCCCGTTAACTCTTCTGCCACCCTCTCTTCAGTCGTACAGTTGATCTGTCCGCCATGAACCTAAAGCTGCTATTTCCAGCAGTGCTACAGTGGTCCTTTGTCTCAGCCCCTTCCTGCCCAGGCTGCTGGATGGCCTTATCCCTGTACTTAGTCCCTTCTAGTCCGAAAGCTGGACAGGAGATCTGTCAGGCCCAGATTGCTTCATTACTCAATTCTCCAGTCTGACGGCAAGTATACACCATTCTTACCCACTTTCTCTATCGTCCCCGAACTCGGTCTCTGTTATCGCGATTCAGCACCCACTCGCCCCTCTTCAGGGAGTTGTCCTTTTGGGTCCGTCGTTGTTTTCCTTGATCTTCCTCGACGGGCCTCGCTACCAGCGCCTCCAACTGTTCTCCAACCTTCTAACTAGTGACACCCCTCTTCGGGTGTAGTAAAAAACCAAGCCCTCCCCTCAGATTCCACTCGTAGGTGCTCTGGAAATAGCATGGAGTATTTCACCCCTCTATCCCTGAGCGCCCTCTTCACCTCGATGAAGCTGCGTCTTAGTCTTTGAATCTTTAGGGTGAAATCCGGGAAGAAGGTTATCGGCGAGTTTTCAACTAAGACTGGAGGGGCCACTCGGGCCGCATGCAGAATAGCTTCTCGGTCTCTGTAGTTGAAGAGTCGTGCTATAAAAGGTCTCGGAGGTGCTCCAGGTTTGGGGCGACCCCCGGCACACGATGAGCTCTCTCCACCGAGAAAAACTTTGAGAGACCCTTTGGTTGGAGTTGCCCCTTTATCAGTTCTTGCACAAAGAGGCAGCTGTTGGGCCGCCTGCCCTTTCAGGGATCCCTAGGATACGCACGTTATTGCGTCTCGAGCGCCCTTCTTGATCTTTGAGCCTGGCCTCCAGTTGGAGAGTGCGAGCTTGCATTTCTTTCATTTGGGCTTTGAGGGTTGAGGTATCTTGAATCAGAGTTTTTGTGGAGTCTTCTACTGTTTGTACTCTTGCCCCCATATTACGCAGGTCTGCACGGATCAAGGAAACTTCAGTAGTGATGGAGTCTATTCGGGTCTCCAGTGCCGATTGTACCCCTTGTATCGCCACCATGATGTCATGCAAAGATAATGCACCTATGTCAGGTGCTGCCTGAGCCTCTGGGTATAGTAACAATGGGGTGACCCTGTGTGCCTCAGAACCTGGGCATGATACAAGAAAGCTACAATTGGTTCTGTCGGGTATGGACATTGCTTACGTAATCAATGATGAATCATAAACATTGTTTAGAAGAAGTAACAGTGTTACTAGAGAGGATGCGCTGGAATAAGAGAACCACACTTTATGCAGAGTTATAAATGTTTACTATTTCTCTGAATTTTTTCTTTTTTTCCATGCGGCTGTCAACATTTTAATAAGGACAAAGTGATAATAATGAAGTGAAGAAAGTGCTCAAGTGACATGGGTGAATAGGTGTCATTTACATATTGGTGATACACGGACATATACTCTATATACAGTTTATACAAGGAGATGATTTTGCAATGCGGCCAGTATGAAGATGAGTCAGGTGTCTCTGGCAAATTGCGAAATTGCTGTGTAGTTAAGAACCAGAGGACCCGGTTGAACTGGACCGATATAGAACGTCGACGTTTTGACCCTGACGTATGCGTAACTTAAAGTAGCGTTATGGCGGGTCTTCTTCAGGACAGGAGAGCAACAAGACAGCCGATTCAATCTAGAATGGATCAATCAAATAGGAGGTGAAACGGTGCAACAAATGTTTGCTGGGACCTCACTGGGCATCTAATTCTCAAGGTGGGTTGAGCGACTCGTGGAGACAACTGTTGGCACTTTGTGATGCCTGGAGGGTTACTGATGGGATCTGCTTATGAATGAAATGCCAGATGGATGGATGAAGTAGCGAATCTGCACTCGGGGCGGAACTGCTTATGAATGAAATGCCAGATGGGCGGATGCAGTAGCGAATCTGCACTCGAGGGCGGAACTCTCTTTGTTACTTGGAGGATTCCATCGCCCGTAGGGTGCTCCTGGTCAAAGTCCCTGGATGGTGGCAGCACGTTGGTCTGTCAAAAAGCATCCTCCGGGGGCAGGCGTTCATGCTGGGGATCCTGGGTTTCAGTGCCTTTCGGAAGGGTACATTTGTCTAGTTTCGTTTGATGGGAGTTTTTGGTGTTCTTTCCCCCGGGCATCTTCCCGTCTGGGTTGAGTCACCATTGCAGGTTCTCTTTAGGGGTCCTGCCCGTGGTTATCACAGCTACTCCTGCGGCCTGTCAGGGTTACACTCTGTTCCCCTGATGTTCTTTTCCTCTGCGCCTCTCCAACCGGTGATTATTATTACTCGTTGGGACTCTTGATCACCCTCACTCGCTATCGTCCGTTGCAGATTGTCTCTTGCTCTTCAGCCGTGTTGCTTATCAGGGAGCTCCCACCTGGCCACCAGGGATTTGCACTACCTGCAGAGTTCAATCTATGTATCCCACCCGGACTGAGGCTGACGGTGTCTCTACAGGTCTGGACCTTCCTCCCATTGCGCTTCCCATGTGAGTCCCACCAGTCTACACCTCAGTCATCCTGCTGCTGTTATATCACCCTTTTACTTAACTTCTATGCTTTTGGCCCACTGTTCAATCCTCTCATGTCTTTACCTTCGTTCTTGACTCACCGTGGACACCCCTCCGGCCGTCTCGGCCGTCACCTCTCTTGCCTCTTGGTGTTCGATTTGCTGCCGGTTTCTGCCGGGGGCGGGCTGCCAGTGTGCACCACCCCTCTCCCTCACTTCCACGGAATACACGGGTGCGGTAGCAGATCTCCCTGTTGGGTGTCTGTCGCTCCTTGCTGCCATCTCCACTCTTCCTTGATCGCCCCTGGCTCCAGGCCGCCGGATGACAGGGCCGTTTCACACTATCTGAGGTCTCGGCCATGCCAGGACCGTGCCTCAGCAATGCCCGCGCCCAATGTCTGATTTGCTCGGAGCGGCCCCAAGCTGGACTCGGCTCTCTTCTGCTGAGTTGTGCAGCTGCTCCTGCCCCCAGTTGGCGACCACTTCGTCTCGCTTTCACCGGTACCTCCAGGGGCGCTCTGTCTCTCTCGCCCCCTGAGGCTGGAGCTCTGCTACCTTAACCAGGCCACAGAGTGGGGCTGTCTGCGATCTGACCTTGTATCCACGAAAGGGGCACACCTATGGCGAGTGATCACTCCCGCCATCTTTACCCACTGCTTAGCGCGGGTGCTGATTCGGATTATGTCCGGATTTACGGGGGATGTTGGGAAAAGAGCTACGGAGCCGCTCTAGGAAGCACCCATCTTCCTTCGCGGCAAGCCACACCCCCCCTCAAGGGCCTTTTCTTAATCTGTGCATCAATGTGGGAAAAGACAAGAAGACCTTTGCATACTACTAAGGAAAACAGGGCGGGCCAAACGGGCGGAGCTTGCAGATGATTTTGGGCATTTACGTACTCAGTGTAATTAAAAGGAAGAATCATGGACTCTGCTCTCACCAGGAGAGAACAAGAAAGTAATCACTTATCACAGTCGCCTCAGATCAGAATGCATTCCAATAGGTCAACGATGCAGTCCCCTTCATTAAGGATTTCAGATAATTTTTCAATGTGAAATACGAGAGGAAACACACTGAAGGGTGTAGGGTCATGCGGCTCACTCCCTAGGCCCATTTTGGCCCGGGACCCCATCTCCCAGGGCCAGGCCAAAACTTATAGGGGGAGGGGTCACGCATAACAGTGGGCAGGGAAACGGATGAAAACTCTGCTCTCAGTAAGCGGGAGCAGTTTGACAGCTCCTGCTTGCTGGGAACGGAGTTAGTGTTTGCTCTCGCTTGGCAGGATCTATCACAGCTCCCGCCAAGCAAGAGCAAACTGCTTTGTTCCAGGGGTGAGCACTCCAGGACATAGCAGGAGCCAGTCCTGGGGGGTGGCGGTACCCAATGCCATTAATGGCTCCAGGAGGGGGGCTATATTGGTCCCCTCCTTTACTTTTTACTGGCCAGCCCCAGGGAGGTGGTGGTCCCCAAGGCTGTGTATGGTCCAGGAGGGGCCCAGGCCGAGGAGAGGGGTCGTGTGGCCCCATTCCACTTTTTAAAGTTATTTGGCCCAAGGGAGGTGGTGGTCCACAGGGCCCGGTGGGGGTCCACGTTCCCCCCATTACTTTTTATTTAGCCCCGGGGCAGTGGTGATCCCTGGAGCCCAAGGGGTTCCGCGACCCCCATTCCTTTTTATTTAGCCCCGGGGAATTGGTAGTGCCCGGGGGTTCAAACAGCCCCAGGAGGGGGGTCCACGAGGCCCCCCTCCATTTAATAAATAATGTCTCGGGGAGGTGGTACTCTGCGGGGCTCAAGGATCCCAATGGAGGGGGGTCTGCACGCCCCTCCAATATTTGAATAAAGCCCTAGGGAGGTGGTGGTCCCCGGGTCTCAAAAGAGCTCCAGGAGCGGGGCCAGGTGTGCCCTTCTCCTTTACCTTTTAATGCCCCTGGGACCTGGCCCACCTGAGGGCCCAACAGTAAACAAGTACGGAGCCTGTGTTTGTTTGTTTTTTTGCCCTTGGATTCACAACTGGATTGCAATTTTGCAGCAAAAAAATGCTTCTTTTGCCCTGATGGGGTCCCAGGACTAGACGTTCAGGGTATTAAGACCCTGCCCCCTTTTCTTTTCTTTTAACATTTTTTTGGGTGACTCACGGAAGCCGAGTCCCAAATTGGCTGCCAACACTTCCTGGTTGAAGTATTGGAAGCCAATCAGATTTCATCACGGGGACTGTCGGATCCTCAGAGGATCTGTATCCCTATATACAAATTTGGATTTCTTTTAATATCTTCAAAACTTCTGAATGGAATTACACCAGATAAGACAAAGGGTGCTTTCTGGACCAAGACCTACCTTTCTGCCAAATTTGGTGTAATTCCGTTCAGCGGTTTGGGCTGTAGTCATGTCTAAAATCCCTATTAGAATTAACATGGGAAACACACTTCTTTGACCCCCTCTTTTTCTCAGCCCCCGCTTGACGGATCGCCCTGAAACTTTCCATGATTCCAAGAATCACAGGGGCACTTTTTTGGAGAATTTCGGAAAGATTCGTCAAACGCCGTTAAAGATATAGGGAAGTCAAAAAACACTCTTCCTATGGAAACATGGTCCTAACGATAACTACCTACTGGTGACCGCCAGTTTATATATATATATATATATATATATATATATATATATATATATATATATATATATATATATATATATATATATATATATATATATATATATATATATTATCTACTGGCGGTCGCCAGTAGATAGTTATAGTTAGGACCTAGTTTCCATAGGAAAAGCGTTTTCTTTCTTTTCCCAATAACTTTGGCGCCAGATGACGAATATTCGCAAACTTTTCAAAACTAGTGGGGCGCTCCGGTCAGCTCCTATCCTGAAAGTTTCGGGGTGATTCATCAAGCGGGGGCCGAGAAAAAATGGGGGTCCCAAAACACGTTTTCCCCATGTTATTTCCCATAGGAAACTTTAGACACGGCTACAGCCCGAACTGCTGAATGGAATTACACCAAATTTGGCTAAAAGGTAGCCCTTGGTTCAGAAAGCGCCCTTTTTTTTTTTAAATGGTGTAAATCCGTTCAGTAGTTCCTGAGAAATTCAAAAAATAGAGGTCAAGAAATCAATTTCCCATAGGAAACTTTAGACACGGTTACAGCCAAAACTGCTGAACGGAATTACACCAAATTTGGCAAAAAGGTAGTGCTTGGTTCAGAAAGCGCCATTTTTTTTAAATGGTGTAAATCCGTTCAGTAGTTTTCGAGATATTAAAGGAAACAAATCTTTATATATCTGGGCGGGACCTAACTACACAAGCACGAGCTTGGCTCTAATTGGCTGTCAACACTTCAATCCAGGAAGTGTTGGCAGCCATCTTGGTGCAATGCTTTTTAGGTCTCGCCTAGCGACGCAGCAAATACGCTGCCACTACACAAACACCACTGCACTGCCCTAAACCCTAAAACAATACCCCAGCACGACCCCCTACACTGCACGAACACCACTGCACTGCCCTAAACCCTAAAACACTACCCCAGCACGACCCCCTACACTGCCCGAACACCACTGCACTGCCCTAAACCCTAAAACACTACCCCCAGTACAACCCCCTACACTGCCTGAACACCACTGCACTGCCCTAAACCCTGAAACACCACACCCAGCATGACCCCCTACACTGCCCGAAAACCACTGCACTGCCCTAAACCCTGAAACACTACCCCCAGCATGACCCCCTACCCTGCCTGAATACCACTGCACTGCCCTAAACCCTGAAACACCACACCCAGCATGACCCCCTACACTGCCCGAACACCACTGCACTGCCCTAAACCCTGAAACACTACCCCCAGCACGACCCCCTACACTGCCCGAACACCACTGCACTGCCCTAAACCCTGAAACACCACACCCAGCATGACCCCCTACACTGCCCGAACACCACTGCACTGCCCTAAACCCTGAAACACCACCCCCATCACGACCACCTACACTGCCCGAACACCACTGCACTGCCCTAAACCCTGAAACACTACCCCCAGCAAGACCCCCTATACTGCCCGAACAACACTGCACTGCCCTAAACCCTGAAACATCACCCCCAGCAAGACCCCCTACACTGCCTGAACACCACTGCCCTAAACCCTGAAACACCACCCCCAGCAAGACCCCCTACACTGCCCGAACACCACTGCACTGCTCTAAACCCTGAAACACCACCCCCCAGCACGACCCCCTACACTGCCCGAACACCACTGCACTGCCCAAACCCTGAAACACCATCCCCAGCACGACCCCCTACACTGCCTGAACACCACTGCACTGCCCTAAACCATGAAACACCAGCCCCTGCACGACCCCCTACACTGCCCGAACACCACTGCACTGCCCTAAACCCTGAAACACCAGCCCCAGCACGACCCCCTACACTGCCCGAACACCACTGCACTGCCCTAAACCCTGAAACACCAGCCCCAGCATGACCTCCTACACTGCCCGAACACCACTGCACTGCCCTAAATCTTGAAACACCAGCCCCAGCATGACCCCCTACACTGCCCGAACACCACTGCACTACCCTGAAACACCATGCCCTGAACCACCCCCTACACTGCCCGAACACCACTGCACTGCCCTAAACCCTGAAACACCACCCCCAGCACGACCCCCTACACTGCCCAGACACCACTGCACTGCCCTAAACCCTGAAAAACTACCTCCAGCAAGACCCCCTACACTGCCCGAACACCACTGCACTGCCCTAAACCCTGAAACACCACCCCCAACAAGACCCCCTACACTGCCCGAACACCACTGCCCTAAACCCTGAAACACCACCCCCAGCAAGACCCCGTACACTGCCCGCACACCACTGCACTGCCCTAAACCCTGAAACACCACCCCCAGCACGAACCCCTACACTGCCCGAACACCACTGCTCTGCCCTAAACCCTGAAACACTACCCCCAGCACGACCCCCTACACTGCCCAAACACCACTGCTCTGCCCTAAACCCTGAAGCACTACCCCAGCACGTCCCCCTACACTGCCCGAACACCACTGAACTGCCCAAAACCCTGAAACACTACCCCCAGCACGACCCCCTACACTGTCCGAACACCACTGCACTGCCCAAAACCCTGAAACACTACCCCCAGCACGACCCCCTACACTGCCCAAACACCACTGCACTGCCCTAAACCCTGAAACACCAGCCCCAGCACGACCCCCTACGCTGCCCGAACACCACTGCACTGCCCTAAACCCTGAAACACCAGCCCCAGCACGACCCCCTATGCTGCACGAACACCACTGCACTGCCCTAAACCCTGAAACACCAGCCCCAGCACGACCCCCTACCCTGCCCGAACACCACTGCACTGCCCTAAACCCTGAAACACCAGCCCCAGCACGACCCCCTACACTGCCCGAACACAACTGCACTGCCCTAAACCCTGAAACCCTACCCCCTACATGACCCCCTACACTGCCCGAACACCACTGCACTGCCCTAAACCCTAAAACACAACCCCAGCATGACCCCCTACACTGCCCGAACACCACTGCACTACCCTAAACCCTAAAACACCACCCCCAGCACGACCCCCTACACTGCCCGAACACCACTGCACTGCCCTAAACCCTAAAACACCCCCCCCAGGCACCACTCCCTACACTACCCGAACACCACTGCACTGCCCTAAAACCTAAAAAAAAAACCAGCACGACCCCCTACACTACCCGAACACCACTGCACTACCCTAAACCCTAAAACACTGCCCCCAGCACGACCCCCTACACTACCCGAACACCACTGCACTACCCTAAACCCTAAAACACTCCCCCCAGCACGACCCCCTACACTACCCGAACACCACTGCACTGCCCTAAACACTAAAACACTCCCCCCAGCAGGACCGCCTACACTACCCGAACACCACTGCACTGCCCTAAACCCTAAAACACTCCCCCAGCATGACCCCCTACAATACTCAAACACCAATGCACTGCCCTAAACCCTAAAACACTACCCCCAGCATGACCCCCTATACTACCCATACACCAATGCACTACCCTAAAACACTCCCCCAGCACGACCCCCTACACTACCCAAACACCAATGCACTACCCTAAACCCTAAAACACTACCCCAGCACGACCCCCTGCACTACCCAAACACCACTGCACTACCCTAAACCCTAAAACACTACCCCCGCACGACCCCCTACACTACACAAAGGCCACTGCACTACCCTAAACCCTAAAACACTACCCCCAGCACGACCCCTACACTACCCAAAGACCACTGCACTACCCTAAACCCTAAAACACGACCCCCGCACGACCCCCTACACTACCCAAAGACCACTGCACTACCGTAAACCCTAAAACACGACCCCCTACACTACACAAACACCACTGCACTACACTAAACCCTAAAACACTACCCCCTACACTACACAAACACCACTGCACTACCCTAAACCCTAAAACACTACATCCAGCACGACCCCTACGCTACCCAAACACCACTGCACTACCCTAAACCCTAAAACACTACCCCAGCAGTAACCCCTACACTAACCAAACACGTCTGCACTACCCTAAACCCTAAAACACTACCCCCCAGCAGTACCCCCTACACTACCCAAACACCATTGCACTACCCTAAACCCTAAAACCCTACCCCCAGCAGTACCCCCTATACTACCCAAACACCACTGCACTACCCTAAACCCTAAACCACTACCCCCAGCATGACCCCCTACACTACCCAAACACCACTGCACTACCCTAAACCCTAAAACACTACCCCTAGCACGACCCCCTACACTACCCAAACACCACTGCACTACCCTAAACCCTAAAACACTAAAACACTCCCCCCAGCACGACTCCCTAGACTACCCAAACACCACTGCACTACCCTAAACCCTAAATCTACCCCCACAAGACCCCTACACTACCCAAACTCCACTGCACTACCCTAAACCCTAAATCTACCCTCAGCACGACCCCCTATACTACCCAAACACCACTGCACTACCCTAAACCCTAAACCACTACCCCCAGCATGACCCCCTACACTACCCAAACACCACTGCACTAACCTAAACCCTAAAACACTACCCCCAGCACGACCCTCTACACTACCCGAACACCACTGCACTGCCCTAAACCCTGAAACACCAGCCCCAGCACGACCCCCTACGCTGCCCGAACACCACTGCACTGCCCTAAACCCTGAAACACCAGCCCCAGCATGACCCCCTACACTGCACGAACACCACTGCACTGCCCTAAACCCTGAAACACCAGCCCCAGCACGACCCCCTACCCTGCCCGAACACCATTGCACTGCCCTAAACCCTGAAACACCAGCCCCAGCACGACCCCCTACACTGCCCAAACACCACTGCACTGCCCTAAACCCTGAAACACTACCCCCTACACGACCCCCTACACTGCCCGAACACCACTGCACTGCACTGCCCTAAACCCTAAAACACAACCCCAGCACGACCCCCTACACTGCCCGAACACCACTGCACTGCCCTAAACCCTAAAACACCACCCCCAGCACCACCCTACACTGCCCGAACACCACTGCACTGCCCTAAACCCTAAAACACCCCCAGGGCACCACTCCCTACACTACCCGAACACCACTGCACTGCCCTAAACCCTAAAAAAAAAAACCAGGACGACCCCCTACACTACCCGAACACCACTGCACTACCCTAAACCCTAAAACACTCCCCCCAGCACGACCCCCTACACTACCCAGACCCTCCAGCTTTTCGCGATTTCGCGATTCACGAAAAAATCGCGAAATCAGCTGGAGAAGCGCGATGGCCGCGATATTTACCATTTCGGCCGCGAAAAGGTGTCCCAGCTGCAATTTAAAAAAATGGTGGCTTCTTATTGGATGTACGCAAACACGACACTACGTGTTTCCGTACAGCATTAGAGATATGGGGCAGAGTGAAAGGTACACGAGAGAAGCAGGCGAAAAGGCACATGGGATCCACAAACATCAGTGGAGAAAGGGGGGGGAAGAGTAGTGGGGAGCTGCGAGAATGAAAGGTTCATGCTGTTTTTAATTATCATTTCTTTTGCCCTCTTGATAATGCTGTTGTTGTGATGCAATGTCATCAGGTAGCGCCACCTGCTGGAAAGTTGCTAGAAATAGAAATACAGTGAAATGAACGCAAGTTCGTCATCATATCTCTCCTTCCTCCATTCACTCTGCCACAAGCATAGTCAACGCAACCAGTCTCTGGCTGTGCGTGTAGGCAAGCCTGCTCATCAATTAGCAGGCAGGTCATATTTTTTAGGCATGTCACTTTGGCTTTAGCTTAAGTGACCTTTGAAATCCCAGGCCCCCTCTCATCCTCTGCTCCCTTTCTGTAGGTAGAGGGGCCAGTGAGGAGAGGTGCTGGAGAGGAGAGGGGATCTGTGGAGGGAGGTGCTGGAGAGGAGAGCTGAGCTGGAGAGGAGAGGTGAGCTGTGAAGGGAGGTGCTGGAGAGGAGAGGAGAGCTGGAGAGGAGAGGGGAGCTGTGAAGGGACGTGCTGGAGAGGAGAGCTGGAGAGGAGAGGGGAGCTGTGAAGGGAGGTGCTGGAGAGGAGAGGAGAGGAGAGCTGGAGAGGAGAAGGGAGCTGTGAAGACGGGTCCTGGTGTGAGAGGGGTGCCAGTAGATAGGGAGGCGAGTGAGGAGGAGAGATGCAATAAAAGGGTCTGTGGAGGAGAGAGAGATGCTGCTTCTACAGGAGGGGTGAGGTAGTGAGGGGGGACAGCTGGGGAGCTGAGGTGATGTGAAGGTGATGGCAGAGGAGGAAGTGAAGGTAGTGCCCAGGGTGACGGAGGAGACGGGGCAGGGAGAAGGTCTGGCAGGTGGATGAGGCTAGTAAAGGGAAAGGTTACCAGGAGAGGCTTACTACTGCTGGGCGTGAGAGGCACAGCCTGCCCTTCAGATATAGTCACTCTAGGACTTTTTAGTCGCTGACTGCAGTATTTAGGTGTCTTACTGTTAGTATTAAGATGACACCTTTGCCCAGAGAGTGTAAAAATATAAAAATTACACAAAACTACTGTCACAAAATGTCACACATTACGCCACATATTTTGCTTTTGTTGATGAATAATTTAGACAATGCACCTGCTTAATTTGTGCCTACCATCCGAATAATTCCAGTGCCCTTGCATAAAATGGACGCGCTACCTCGGTCATCTTTTGAAGTTAATATACACAGTGAGCCTGAAAGTATCTAAGTACTGTATTAAATTGCATTTCGGCAACGTAATGAAGTTGTGCAGGATATGTAAGGCTTACTCAGAGCCGTCCATTCTCCTTCGCCTCCTGGGGGCGTTTTCCAAGAAAAACCTTCTAACAGTAAGCTATCAAGCCAGGCATGTTCACTTATTATAAGACTATCAAGTGATGGAGAACAGTTTCTACTGTGTTGTTAACAACCACTTCAGGTATATTTTTTGAAAGAGAAAGTTGGGTACCATCATGTGTAGAAGTGGACTAGTTACCTCCATACACGAAATGAGGGGGATCTGTATGACTAATTACACAACAATTTAAAAGCACTTACAAATTATTATATTTTTATTTAATTCTTTAATGCCGCTATTCTTTCTAATGTAGGATGTTAGAGTGCTTTGCATCACACCCACATATTAACAGAGACAAAAAATCAAACACATGTGACTCAAATGTATATCAAGTTGCATATGGAAAAAAGGGTTACAAGGTGTAAGAGTCCCCTATCATCCATACTGGAAAGCATTAGGCTGTATTAGAAAGATTGCAAGGTACGAGCTGCAAGTAACTAAAAGATCTCTCTGCCAAAAGCCTGGGGAGGGGGTTGCTCGCAGAGGAGGTGGGAAGAGTCTCATATTTGGGAGGTAGACTGCACACACATCACCTGTAAGTCACATTGAGGTGGGGGCTGTATTGTATAAGGGCTCAAACCCACCCCCATGCCACTGATCTGCGTAGAGCAATATTTTTTTAATTTTATTTTGATAATCTTTTTATTGGTGCGTAAGATTACTGAACTTATAAAAAGCACGTACATTGCATCTCCCATCTCTTTTTAAGGTTAGAACAGATCCATCCTGTAGCATATTACAATAATGCGATATTAACTAACAGTGAACAAAACATTGCACGTTTTCCCATCTATAGGCCTCAGTATGTCTGCCATGGCGTAGAGCAATATTTAACATCCTTACATTAGCCGTGGCAATGCACCTCCACCCACTACGATCCTGTGCCCTAGGGCACCTGAGGAAGAGGTGTCGTGCCTCGTGGGTCCAGGAGGCAGCGGTGCCCCAGCAGGGGTGTGTACATGGGTGCTAGAACATCCCAGGGAGAAATAGGACCCCTCAAACGAGGTTAGGATTGGAGTTATGCTTCCGTAGAGCGGCAGAACTTTAAACATGCCTATTTTAAAGTGGAATACTCTGCTAAAACATTTTCTATTGATTTAAGGCTGAAAATGAATGATTATGAGTAAAATAAAGTGCCGCAAAAATGCCGCTAAATTTCCATATTTGTGCCGCTAAATTTCCATATTTGTGCCGCTAAATTGGCTAATCCATGCCGCAATATCCTGGGGGGTCTGACTACCCGAACACCACTGCACTGCCCTAAACACTAAAACACTCCCCCCAGCAGGACCGCCTACACTACCCGAACACCACTGCACTGCCCTAAACCCTAAAACACTCCCCCAGCATGACCCCCTACAATACTCAAACACCAATGCACTGCCCTAAAACACTACCCCCAGAACGACCCCCTACACTACCCATACACCAATGCACTACCCTAAAACACTCCCCCCAGCACGACCCCCTACACTACCCAAACACCACTGCACTACCCTAAACCCTAAAACACTACCCCGCATGACAACCTACACTACCCAAAGACCACTGCACTACCCTAAACCCTAAAACACTACCCCCAGCATGACCCCCTACACTACCCAAAGACCACTGCACTACCCTAAACCCTAAAACACGACCCCCTACACTACCCAAAGACCACTGCACTACTGTAAACCCTAAAACACGACCCCCTACACTACACAAACACCACTGCACTACACTAAACCCTAAAACACTACCCCCTACACTACACAAACACCACTGCACTACCCTAAACCCTAAAACACTACATCCAGCACGACCCCCTACACTACCCAAACACCACTGCACTACCCTAAACCCTAAAACACTACCCCCAGCAGTACCCCCTACACTGCCCAAACACCATAGCACTACCCTAAACCCTAAAACACTACCCCCAGCAGTACCCCTATAGTACCCAAACACCACTGCACTACCCTAAACCCTAAACCACTACCCCCAGCATGACCCCTACACTACCCAAACACCACTGCACTACCCTAAACCCTAAAACACTACCCCTAGCACGACCCCCTACACTACCCAAACACCACTGCACTACCCTAAACCCTAAAACACTCCCCCAGCACGACTCCCTAGACTACCCAAACACCACTGCACTACCCTAAACCCTAAATCTACCCCCAGCAAGACCCCTACACTACCCAAACACCACTGCACTACCCTAAACCCTAAATCTACCCCCAGCACGGCCCCCTACACTACCCAAACTCCACTGCACTACCCTAAACCCTAAATCTACCCTCAGCACGACCCCCTATACTACCCAAACACCACTGCACTTCCCTAAACCCTAAACCACTAACCCCAGCATGACCCCCTACACTACCCAAACACCACTGCACTACCCTAAACCCTAAAACACTACCCCCAGCACGACCCCCTACACTACCCAAACACCACTGAACTACCCTAAACCCTAAAACACTCCCCCCAGCATGACTCCCTAGACTACCCAAACACCACTGCACTACCCTAAACCCTAAATCTACCCCCAGCAAGACCCCTACACTACCCAAACACACTGCACTACCCTAAACCCTAAATCTACCCCCAGCACGACCCCCTACACTACCCAAACTCCACTGCACTACCCTAAACCCTAAATCTACCCTCAGCATGACCCCCTACACTACACCAACACAACTGCACTACCCTAAACCCTAAAACACTACCCCCAGCATGACCCCCTACACTACACCAACACCACTGCACTACCCTAAACCCTAAAACACTACCCCAGCACGACCCCCTACACTACCCAAACACCACTGCACTACCCTAAACCCTAAAACACTACCCCAAGCACGACCCCCTACACTACCCAAACACCACTGCACTACCCTAAACACTAAAACACTACCCCCAGCACGACCCCCTACACTACACAAACACCACTTCACTGCCCTAAACCCTAAAACACTACCCCCAGCATGACCTCCTACACTACACAAACACCACTGCACTACCCTAAACCCTAAATCTACCCCAAGCATGACCCACTGCACTACCCTAAACCCGAAAACACTACCCCCAGCACAACCCCCTACACTACACAAACACCACTGCACTACCCTAAACCCTAAAACACTACCCTCAGCACGACTCCCTACACTACCCAAACACCACTGCACTACCCTAAACCCTAAAACACTACCCCCGCACGACCCCCTACACTACCCAAAGGCCACTGCACTACCCTAAACCCTAAAACACTACCCCCAGCACGACCCCTACACTACCCAAAGACCACTGCACTACCCTAAACCCTAAAACACGACCCCCGCACGACCCCTACACTACCCAAAGACCACTGCACTACCGTAAACCCTAAAACACGACCCCTACACTACACAAACACCACTGCACTACACTAAACCCTAAAACACTACCCCCTACACTACACAAACACCACTGCACTACCCTAAACCCTAAAACACTACATCCAGCACGACCCCCTACGCTACCCAAACACCACTGCACTACCCTAAACCCTAAAACACTACCCCCAGCAGTAACCCCTACACTAACCAAACACGACTGCACTACCCTAAACCCTAAAACACTACCCCCCAGCAGTACCCCCTACACTACCCAAACACCACTGCACTACCCTAAACCCTAGAAAAGTAACCACCACCCCATGCCCAATACCCCTTACCTCTCCCTCCTCGTGGTTCCTCTCTCCTCGTGGTTCCTGCTTCATGTCATCTCTGAGGGGCGGTGCACGTCGTTGTGAGGAAACAGAACAGCCTCTGTTTCCTTACAACGACGTGGATCGTCTACATTTTTTTAGAACTCATGGTTATTTACCATACATACCTTTACAACAAAATTTGTTGTAAAGGCATGCGTGGTAAATGACCATGCGTTCTAAAAAATGCGTAGTAATGACTTCGCTGATGTACAATGCATGCGTGGTAATGCATGCGTTGTAATGGTATTGCGAAGTAAAAAGTCGTTGTAACGGCTGTTTACCGATCGAAGCTGGCCCCTGTTCTTCAGTGAGTCGTTTATTTGATAAATTAGGAGGAAGGAATGTGTTTTTTTTTACCGAAAAGTGCATTCCCGGCTGTTGTAGTGTGAAAGTGTCTGTGTGGCCTGGTTTCACTTCCGGTGAGAGAGTGGAAGAATCTGTTTGGATCTAAAGGGGTTCTGCTGTTGGACGGGGCCGGCGCGACACGTCATCAGAAAACACAGCTAATGGAAAGCGTTGTCCCCGAAGTGTGGAGCAGTGCCATGAGAGTTCAACGAGTGTGCGTCCCACCGCAGTATGACCGTACCGCGTGACCCATGTGCTGCCTCCATTGTACGGAAGGCAGAAGCGGCATCCATCGTAGGTCCTCTTGAAGACCGTTGTAGCACTAATTCTACATTTTGGAACTAGGGCATTTTAACCTTGTTGTTCCTGCCAGATACAAAGAGAAGATCCTGTGTTATTCAGTGCCCTCGTTACCTTTTCTGTGGTTAGTGGTGCTTGTCACTTCACTGCCCCGCCGGTGCACACGACTGGGCTCCCCACCTCGTGTGCCATCTGCAGGGCTTCTGCCCTCGGATCACTGGTTTCGGTTTCTGGAGTGGCAACATAAACAGTTGCTCCCAAAGGACTAGCCTGAACACTTAGGTGAATATCCCCTGCGCCAGCATTCCACGGAAATTCTTTCCTAGCTCTCCCACGTCGACGACGATGTCATAATAGTACGGCTCCGCTTGCGACACCGTATGACGTCATAGGAGCCATAAGGGGACCTCGTCGGCGTGCTGACGTCAGTTCCACCCATTTTTTCCGTGCCACCGAGGTAAACAGGTGGACCGACACATTTTCACATGTATACATAGTATACTAAATATATATATATATATATATACAAATGCCTAACCAATAAAGGCAAAAAAGAAATAGCAACAGATCAAGCATTTCTCACTATTAAAACATAAGCATGATTAAGACATATTAAAAACATTCATGCCAAACAGTAAAAGCATCTTTTGGTAGAAACAGGTGGACAACTGGGAGGCGGGTGGGACAGTGAGGAATCCACAGGCAGATACTGTATCCACCAGAAAAGCGTTACCGAAGGTAAGTAACTTGCTCTTCTGATGGATACTTCTGCCTGTTGATTCCTCACCTTTGAATAGAATCCTCAAGCCGTACCTCACCCGGAGGAGGGTGTCCACCTGACTAGACCAAAAAATCTTGCAAAACAGATCGAGCAAAATGGCCATTCCTCCTAACCTCCGAATCCAATAATAATCGAATAATTTTTAGCCGAAATTATATTGAAAATAATACTTTAAAAATACTTTTATTAATAAATTTAGACAAACACTTAAAGGAAAACTTTTATTTATAATTAATTTAAAGATATTTCATACTTTACAAATTACGCCGAAGTCGCGACCCCAGCGCGACTTTTCAAAATGGCTATCGGAATGCGCGCAGCCATCGTGTAGGGTGCGCGACTTCTGTATAATATTTAAAAAAATATTTATATGTATATATATATATATATATATATATATATATATATATATATATATATATATATATATATATATATATATATATATATATATATATATATATATAATAAAAACATAGGATTGAGGTACATTAGGCTTACAAATTTTCATTAAACAAACCTTTGAAATTCACTGGCAAACCATAGGTTTCAGGCATGTTATAGTTAGAAATTAGCATTTAAAAACCATAGAAATTCACTGAAAAAACCATAGGTTTCAGGCACATTATAGTTAGAAATTAGCATTTAAAAAACCATAGAAATTAACTGAAAAAACCATAGGTTTCAGGAACGTTATAGTTAGTTGGACATTGTCAGTGACATCACTGATGACATCTCAAATGACATCACTGATGATATCACTGATGACATCATCCACGTGAAAATCTGATGCACCTCCTCACACCTGAATATAACCTTTGATACACCCACTCTAAAATACAGACTACCATTTTCGAAAAAATAGACACATCAATACCAGTTACTAAATACGCACTGACTGATTCCTAGGTCTACACACACATCCACTCATTCACCCATACAGTCACTCATACATGCAGTCACTCATCAATACAACACTATCATATGCACTCATACACCTGCCACATATCCAGAGTTACTCACACACTTAGTCAGTCATGCAAAGAATCAATCATACTTCCATTTACTCACCTATACAGTTATACAGACACAACCTCACTTATTCATACAGATACTAACACATAATTACTCTCTTATAGAATCACTGATACAAATACACACTCATCCATGCAGCCACTCTCACATATAGTTATTTATATACACCATCACTCACATATACTGCCTTTTACATATGTAGTTACTTGCACATGTACCACTGAGACATCCATTCACTCACCAACACACCCATACACACACTCACCCACCCATACAGCTGTTTCCACATGCACTCTTGAACCCATACACCCAGTGAATCTACCACTCACACATCTATGCACAGAGCCACACACCTCCCACCCACCCACACACACACTCAGCCAGCCATACAAATACTCAGGCAAGCAATCAATAACCCATATAGACACTCATGCAGCTACTCACCAACCCATGCAGCAGCTTACACAACAACAGACAGACTGATACAGACTTTCACACAGTTTAGTCACTAACCCATGCATTCAGTAAGACACATTTAATCAATCACTTATACAGTCAGTCTGTTTTGTTAAACGGAGAAACGGAGGAGCTTGGATGTAATCGCGGTGCACTTCCGCGACGCCAGCACCCGCCTGTGAGTGCTTCTTGGTAAAGTGCAGTGGAGCAGTAATATATATATATATATATATATATATATATATATATATATACATATATTACCTACTGGCGGTCGCCAGTAGGTAGTTATAGTTAGAACCTAGTTTCCATAGGAAAAGCATTTTTTGATTTGCTAATAACTTTGGCGTCGTTTGATGAATCTTCCTGAAATTCTCCCAAAAAAGTCTATCCAGGTCAGCTCCTATCCTGAAAGTTTGGGGATGATTCGTCAAGCGGGGGCTGAGAAAAAAGGGGGGTCCCAAAACTCGTTTTCTCCATGTTCATTTCCATAGGAAATTTTGCGACGAGCTACAGCTCGAACTGCTGAACGGAATTACCCCAAATTTGGCAGAAAGGTAGAGCTTGGTTCAGAAAGTGACCTTTTTTTAAATGGTGTAAATCCGTTCAGTAGTTTTTGAGAAATTCAAAAAATAAGAGTCAAAAATCAATTTCCCATAGGAAACTTTGTGCAGGGCTACAGCCGAAACTACTGAACGGAATTACTCCAAAGTTGGTAGAAAGGTAGTGCTTGGGTCAGAAAGCGACTTTTTAAAAAATGGTGTAAATCCTTTCAATAGTTGCTGAGAAATTAGAAAAATAAAAGTTTCGATATCTGGGCGGAGCCTAAGTCGCGTGCGCGAGCTTCACTGTGATTGGCTGCTAGCACTCCAAACCAGGAAGTGTTGGCAGCCATCTTGTGGCTCGGTAGAAGCGAGTCACCCAAAAACGGAGAAACAAAGGTATAAAACAAGAGATGGGGCAGGGTTGAAAAACCCTGACCCACTGGGTCTGCTAAAAAATCATTAAAAAAAAATTCGCGCTGGGGTCGCGGGTTCTTGCGTTTTATTTTAATGAGGCCCTTGGGTGGGGGTAGGTTGCGGGGGTATTTCTTAAAAAATAATAGCAGGGGCTCGCAGGGGTGGCGGGGGGCTGCTGGGGTCCGCGCAGCCCCGGGGCTTCACTTATGTTGGGAGGGGGTTGCGCGGCCCCCCTTCTGGAGCCTTGTATGTGCTTGCAACTTTGGCGTCGTTTGACGAATCTTTATGAAATCATCCAAAAAGTTTCTCTTTTTTGGATTAGCTCTTATATTGAAAGTTTGGGGGTGAATGGTGTGGGAGGGGCTGAGAAAAAAGAGGGTCCTAAAACGTGTTTTCTCCATGAAATTTCCATACGAAACTTTACAGAAGACTACAGGTGAAACTGCTGAACGGAATTACGCCAAATTTGGCAGGGAGAAAGGTGATGGTCCAGAAAGCACGCTTTTGTTTAAATGGTGTAAATCCGTTCAGTAGTTTTTGAGAAATATCAAATTTTACAGATATCGATATTTGAGAATTCTGACATGTGATTGGCTGAGGGGTTACAAGCAGCAGCTTGCGGCTTATTGGCTGTGAATGGTTGAAACCAGGAAGTGTTGGCAGCCATTTTGTGATTTACTCCGTCAGCTCGCATCTCTCCGTGTTGAAGCCATCGGGTTCGTAGTTTTACCTCTGCGAGGCAACACTGGCATCTGTGTCTGTGTGAGATATGCCTTTCAGGCTGCCTCTCCTCATATCACCAGGTTGCGGCTATGTCTTTAGAAGCCCGTCCGTCGGCTCGGAGCTCTGTGAGTCAGTCTGTCGGCACGACCCCCTACACTACCCAAAGACTACCCAAACACCACTGCACTGTCGTAAACTCGAAAACACTACCCCAGCACGATCCCCTACACTACCCAAACACCAGTGCACTACCCTAAATCCTAAATCTACCCCCAGCACGACCCCCTACCCAAACACCACTGCACTACCCTAAACCCTAAAATACTACCCCCAGCACAACCCCCTACACTACCCAAACACCACTGTACTACCCTAAAGCATAAAACAGTAGCAGTCCGTCGGCTTGCAGCTGTGCGTCTGCGAGCCGTTGTGTCCCTAGTGTTATAGGGATTCTGCACATACACAGAGCTATGCACAGGATAATAGGACCTCAGAATATAGTGGTGAGCCAATCATAAGCCTTAGCACCTAGAACCCCAACCCGACTAGCTGTAGCGTCTCATTAGCAACAATACTACCAATGATTAGACAACCCAGAACACGGTATCTCTCTCTCAGGACTCGCAGGAGCAAGAACACCCTTTCATAACTCAATCATACCTGTCCACAACGCGCGTAAGAAGAGACACTGTATAGTTTAAAATGTTTATTTCAACTAACGTACTCTAAGATACAGTACACGTGTCAGTACTATCAGCATAATGCATAAAGATAATATCATCAGCATAGTTACAATTCCATAGAATACAAACGGGGAAAGCATTTCATAAAGCAGTGGATATATGGCTAATTGACAATACCACCCTCCCCGTGCTAGTAGCTAGTTTATTATATAAACAGAAAACCTCTGGGCATTGTTAGGCGGACCCTCATACCTCAATCTCTAGATGCAGGTTTTACATCAGTAGACAAAAACAGCTCTTCTCTCTGGAAAGGCTTTTCTCCAAGTGCCTCTGACAGTGTAATCACCATATTAAAAGCACACAAATTTCTCCAGTGCAGCTGCACATAGTGTTATGTCTAGGTGCGAGGGACAGGCCAGATCAGTAAGAACAAGGGACGTTGTTTTTCGACCTTGCAGAAGCAACCCAGAGGGAACAAGAGAAAAGGTGAAAGACAGAAATGCAGACAGTCCTAATATAGCCAGGCACAAGCAGAGGCTTGAAAAACAAAGTCACAAAGGAACGTGTGCAGAAAAGGCATCATGGCAGCCAGGCCGCAGCCAACTTAGCAGGGCAGGCCATGAGGCCACAAACCACATGACACCCTCCCCTGGACAGTCCAGAGACCTAGACGGAGTTCAAAGTGAAGGAGCAGAACAGAAACGTCTGGTTGTGAAAAAGTTCCCAGGAAGGGCAACGAATGGGAGAGCAAAAGAAATCAAAATCCGCAGGAAAAATGCAGGGTGAAGCCGAAAGCGGAGGCCCTGTTCAATCCAGTTAGGTGTAGGTGCAGAAAAACGCCACACCTTCCAAAAGGACATCGTGGGAAGCATCATAAAAAAGAGTTGCCATCCAGTCCAATAAATCAAAACTGCAGTCATGTTCCTCATAAGAGGGAGCAGTGAAGAACATTGCGGGACAACTTGCGTGATACTCAATATAACTTTGGTGTAGGAGAGTCTGAGCAGCCGCACAAACATCCCATTGTGCCAATATTCCAAGTGCAGCCGCACGCGCCATATAGCCATCCCCGGAACAGTCCCGCTCATGTGCCTCTAGGGACCCATCAAGGGGACAAAATCCGGGCGAGACAGAGACGCATTGGAAAGGCAATAATCCAAGGACCAGGAAAAAGGACAGCGGATGCAAGTCATCACAGGTTGCACGCAAGTGAAATGCGCAAAGCGAAATGAAAGACGGTAGGACACACTGAGGGTCGCCAATGGCAGGACGCCGAAGCTGGTGAGCATGCGTTCACGGAGCATCTGAAGCCGACCGTGGTCGAGAAGGGCCCAATGAAGTGCAGCCATTGCGCAGTAAACAGACCAAAAGCAAAATACCAGCCACCAAAGCGAGGATCAACGGAATGCCGCCGAAGACGCTGGAAAAAATGGAATGAATAAAAGCCGATATTACACCAAAGATAGTTTGAAAGGAGGTCACAAGGCCAGAGCCCACAACTTTAAAAAAGTGCACCAGACCCTCGGTGCGCGATGCATTAAAAACGCGGTGAATCAGTTCACCGAAATGCTGTGGGAGGTTAGTGTTCAAAAGGGCCTGTATTTCACTGTGGGTACTTGCCACCTGGAGAATGAATGTCTCCCGGGCGGATGTGAGCATAACCTCCTGATTCAATAATAGCGCCTTTATTCTGCTCAACTTATTGAAATCCGCCTTCAAGGTAGGAATGGAAGGCCAAATGGAACTATCTATGATGCCGTGCGGGGGAGGAAAAAGCACATTTTTGCAGCAGACAACTCTGTGGGAAACTGTTACGATATAGGGTATACCGGCTAGCATGCCACAGCAGTCCTGATTATTTAGAAGCAGATAGCTACCATTTGCAAGCACAGTGAAAGTAGGAGAAATAGCAGGAGCAGGAATACCCTTCAAAACACAAGCAAGATTCGGTGCTGAAACGTTACAAGCGCCGTGCAATTTAATGTGTGCAAATAAGGGAATGACCCACAGTAGAATCACAAGTCTCGCCTGTGAGAAACACCTCCTTTCCGTCCCGAAGACATTTAAACATGAAAGGTAGGGACCACAGTTCATGCAAGAAGGCACTGCCCAAAGGCTGAAAATGGCCAACGGGATAATGTTTCATGCAGGAACTGAATTCAAATAAAGAGAAAGGTAAAGCGATAACCCCGTGTACTAGCCACACCGCAGAATCTAATTCCGCAACAGAGAACGGTAATGGCTCTATTTTCTCGATATGTAACAGAGTGTATGTGGCATCCTTCATGGACATGAACTGCTGCTTGTCAGTCAAATTAAAAGGTAAAAACAAGGCAGTGGTGTTCAGAAAATGCCAAGGAACTTTACCCAACTTAAGTGTCTGCAAAGTCCAGGCAAACTGCATAACTGAACGCAATTGATTCTGACCATGATATAACACAGAAACATCATCTTGTACAATATCAACAACAGAGGACACAATATTCTCTAACGTGTAATTGCGGGAAGACAGGGTATTAATACTATTGTCAACAACAGCAAGCACCTTTTCTAAATTTGCCTGATCAATCTCCCGAAGGCGGGAGGCAGCTTCAATTTGCGAAAGCTTCCAGAGTTCATTGTAAGTTTCATAAATGAATCTCTTAGGTCGAGGGCCACGAGGCCCCAGAACAAAATCGGACAGATCAATGTTGCCTGAAAGGAGGGATAAATGCTGTTTCACAGAATCTAAGGAGGAGTGTTGCAACCACTGTTTACATAATTTTCCAACAGAATACGTTGTAACTGTACGAGAGTCAGAAAACCTCGGGTCTGGCCTATCCTGTTTATAACCAGGAGCTGAGTCATGAAAACGCAGTTGGCAGGCATTTGCCGCTGTCGGCCAAGCCAAACCAGGGTGACTGAACAAACGTGGAAACATTAAAGGAATTGTTCTGAAACAAAACTTGCAAATCAGTAAGTGAAATATTAAAATGCAAGCTTTCATTAGTGGTGGAAGACAACACAGGAATGGAAGGGGCATTAATTGTTTGGAAGTAGCCAAACCCCAACACGTTGTTTGATAGATGGAATGATTTAGAAAACAGGATTTGGGTAGGGATGAGGCAAGCACGGTGCAAGGCTTCTGTGCCTTGCACCTGCCATGATTTGGAACCCCAAATAGATTTCAGGTCAATGGTGTCCCGCCAGAACTCATAACCACCCACAGCCAAAGCGGCCAAAAAGGAACCCGAGTACAATAATTTGGTGTGGGTCAACATGATCTTCTGCGTAGAAGAGGCGTTTAATTTAAAATAATAGGACCCAGGGTTCGATCTATCAAAGTTGGTAAAATAAGTAAACTTGTTTCTAAGAGTGTTGGAGCTGCCTGGCAACGGGGTAGGACAATGTTCCCATTGGGTGTAATTAACAGGACCCCTAAGGGTACTTGGTTTATGGAGGAAATGGTTTCCCCAATGCTGATAACAATATAAATCGGCATAACTAGCGGAATTCATGTACAAATCTTCCGCATTAAAAGCAGCATAATATTTCAAATCAGTAAATAACGATTCAACGGCATGCACATCCCAATCGTCAGAATGAATATTACTTTTAACGACATCACCCATTGAAACACGGAGGACATTTGGAACATTAATAATTTCAGTAGGTCCATGAATTTGGAAATTTACCGCATCCCATACGATGCCATCAGCGACTGGAAAAGCTGAAATGTTCACAAATGTGTGGTCACGCTTCATGATGTGAGATGAAGAATGCGGAGCCAATGTTCCAGCGACACTGTTCACTGCAGTGCGTTCTGGTAAATAGTGACCATTGATTAGTAGAAAAAGACTGTGACAAAGCCAATGGACATGAACAAAAAATTAGGAAAAAGACCAACCAAATATATGTCCAGGGAGGAACCAAAAAATTGTCTCTGAACCAGGATACAAACAAGCTGAAGTTGGACGGGATTAGTGATGAGGTGGAATCCGAGTCAAAGGAATAACGTGTTGGGCTAAGTGGCGTAGTTGGTGCGTGAGCCACCGACTCGTTGGCTGGGTAGGTATACTCAGTCTCCTCTTCGTAGGGGGAAGCCGGGAAGTCGAGTAAGCAATCAGGCAACTCTACCATCTCGATAGCAACATCTGTGACCGTTCGAGGAAGAGGGCCACGAACATATGTCCGGGAAATGACTGGACAAGAGACCGCTGATGTTACACTATTCAGGATCGGCCAGATGTTGTAGCTTGACATTGTCCACTGAGATGAATCTGTTGTCCTTTCGACCAGGAAGCGGTGGTAAGATGACCGTACGAGTACCCTTCAAGCCAAGGACTGGAACTGGTGCACGATAAGATGGGCCAAATTCTTTTTTGTTCTCCACTTTCTCTCGAACCAGGTCCCCAACTTTCGGAAGCCAGCCGGCAACCAGAATCTGCAACGCAGCGTCTGTGGCTGAAGGTAAATGTTCATTCGCAAGTTTGTCTCGGTCTTCTTGTAAGCCCTGTAACATAGTAGAATGGTTATCTACATCAAAGATGGCGGACTGCGCCGCCATGTCTAGACCATCAAGGTCGGGCACAAACATTCGTATGCCAAAGAGCATTTCATATGGGGTCCGCCCACCCAGAGGTTTTCTAGGGAGATTATTAAGTGCACGTTGTACGGTATACAAGTGGGCCAGCCAGTTTCTGCCAGTACCTAAGACTCTAGCTGTCAAGGATTGCTTTAAGTCACGGTTCATTCGTTCAACGATCGAGTTGCCCTCAGGCCGATACGGAGACGAAAATTTCACCCGCACCCCCAGGGAACCCATTGCGTCCTTGTAAGCCTTAGAGGCAAACGCTGGACCTTGGTCCGAATGGAAGGTGCCACATGCGAAAACTCCCACAAAGACACGCAAATCCCTTATGACATTTCGAGCGTCAGCACTCCATTGTGGCCAGACCCAGAGGAACCGTGTGCATGAGTCCACTGCAACCAAGATGTATTTATATGAAGTGTCTGAAGAGAATGGACCGCAGTGATCCAGGTAAACACACGCAAAAGGTCTGTTTGAAATGCAGAGCGATGTTTGTGGTGGACGTGTAACCGTGGAAGGCTTAATCTGCTGACAAACGTCACAAGAAAGCACATAGGTACGGGTTTGTTTGTATAAACCACGCCACCAGTAACGCTGCTGCAAGATGGAAACAGTCGCAGACACGCCTGCATGAGCCGAAGCCATGCCCTCGTGTGCGGCCGTTATCAAGGAAAGCCTGCGGTCCGCGTTGGGAATCAGCCGATCACCAACGTCTGGAATATTTACGACAGGAGCCTGTTCAGGACCTAAATGATAAGTATATTTGGAAGGGAAACCCCAGGGATATTTGGTACCTTCCTTCGTTGCAGCAATAGCTGCCAAGATATCAGTATCTATTTTAGTCATGGATCTTGTAACTGCTGCGACTGAACACGTGGCTACTGCTGATTTGGCAGCTTCGTCTGCCAAACCGTTACCAACAGCGTGTGCACCCACACGCTGGTGGCCAAGGGTGTGAACCACCTGTGTGAGAGGCAGACGTTGTTTCAAATCTGCCACTCGAACCCAAAGCATTTTGTGCTTAATTGTGCTACCTTTGGCGTCTCTGTAGTCGTTTTGCGACCAAAAGAACAGATTGTCATTGAAAGACTGAACACAGTAGTAAGAATCGCATACAATTAGAGTGGTCACATCCGGAGTAGCGAACTCAAGTGCGAGCACCAATGCACGCAGCTCGGCCAATTGTGCAGTACTGTCCCCGAGTGCCTGAGTATGCACTACAGTAGTCTTGAACTTACCGTTCACAAAAGTACCTGCTACAATAGCACATGCGGCTGAATAGGCATGCTTGGAACCCGTGGCCGGTTGTGCCGAACCATCGGTATAGATAACACAGTCGTAATCCTCAAGCGGTAGCAAGGACAGAGGAGGAGGATGAACGAATTCATACTGCAAAAACTCCTGAGTCTGAAGAGAAGAATCAAAAATAAAAGTGACATCCGGAGACATCAAAGAGGTCTCCCATTGAATCCAACGTGGGTGCAAAGCTTTAGAGTTCGGAACACTTGCCTTTGTCACTGCCTCTAGGGCAGGATATGGTGTTACCACCAGAATGCGTTTTCCCTGTACCAGTGCGCGTTCCTTTAGAATCGCCATTTGCACTGCAGTCAGAACTTTCTCCACAGATGAAAAGCGCATTTCTGCGGAAGTGTAAAGATGCGACTTGTATGCGATGGGTACTGTGTCTCCTTCGTTAAAGGTTAAATACGTGAAACCCACTGCCCCTGGAATTATTCTAATCACCAGGTTGGTGTGGTTATCACGAGTCAACAAGTATTTAGACTCAAGAAGGTCTGTCTGCAAAGACTGCAGAATGGAGGAATGCTCCGGAAGCCAGCATGACTTCGAAAAGTTAGGATGTATCAAGGCATACAGTGGCTTGATACGCTGGGCATATTCGGGAATGTAAGTACGCCCGAAGTTCAGAAAACCCAGTAAAGACTGAAGTTTCTTCAGAGTAGTAGGAGGGCACAAAAGTGCACATTTCTCTAGGAAATGGGGGCCAAGCCCTTACCTTCATTGTTGAGCTCATAGCCCAAAAACAAAACGGTAAATTTAGCAATGTGAGATTTGGCAAAGTTAAACTTATAACCTAAAACCGCAAATTCTAAAATAATGCGGTCCACTCGGGAAAGATGCTGAAATAATTAGTCGTCTGTCAGATAGATATCATCGACATACGAACATGCATCTGGGTCTATGCCGTCTAACAAAGAGACAACACAGGCAGCGAATACGCCTGGACTGTTCTTGTAGCCCATAGGTAAACGCCGGAATTTGAATAATTTACCACCGGAGGTAAAAGCGCTCCATTGGCTACTCTCCGGGGCTAAGTTGTGCGTGTAGAATCCATTGGATAAGTCAAGTGTCGTTTTATATTGTTTACGAACGAGACTGTCTACAAGCGCAGAACTGTGTGTGTTTTGCACCGCAAAGGTCCGACAATGAGAGTTCAAATGTCGGTAATCCAAAACTAAGCGGTACGATCCATCGGGTTTAGAAACGGCGAAAAGGGGATTGTTCATAGGTGACACGCAGGTTTCAATCACTCCCTGATATTTTAACTGAGTCAGAATTTTGGAAACGGGACCTTTAGCTTCCCGTTTGATGGGATATTGGGGTTGTGGCTGTGGCAGCGACCGCAAAGGTATTTCATGGGGGGGAGAATCCTCATCCCATCCCACGTGGTTGGGGTATAACGCTGGAGCCAGGGACACAGCCCACTCAGCTGCTAGAGCCTCCGCTTTGTCCTTTGGGACATGACGAGAAAAGCTTGGAAGGATTACCTCCTCCCCTTTACGTGCAGCAAGTATGAATGGGGGCGGCCAATCCGCCTCTGCTAACAAAATGTCATACGGAGAGGTCAGATTTTCCCCAAAAATCCCTTTTATAACGCGCTGTATATCACCTTCGATCTGAATTACAATATTATATAATCTGTCAGGGGGTGCCACTCGGGTGTCTGCTGTCTCAACAGTAATGAATATATCAGTTGCTGTCGCCTCCACATGAGGACGTAGTGCCTCCCGCACTATGGTAACTTCCGCTGCGCTGTCTAGGAGGGTCACTGCCCATGTCCAATTCAGGAGTCTCGTTCTCACCGTATGTGGCATATCTCGCTGTAACAGCGGCAACTTTCTTCTTCTGAAATTGTGGGCAAGAACGCGGAAATTCTTCTGCTTTCCCTCTGACTTGTTGTCGAGGTTGGTCTCGTCCCTGTGGAGCCTCTCGACCCCTTCCTCTATCCTGGCGATCTCCTCCACTGGCCTGCGAAGATGTCGGTGCCTGTGAAGAACGAGGAGAATGCGTATCAGGGACCTGAAACCTATCTGGTGATTTAATTCTCGCCCTATCTCGCAAATCATAAGTGCGTTCAGAAGAGACGGAAACCGGGGATGCGCCTCGCGACCCCGGCTTCTTCTGTTACTTACCCTGTTTTTTCAACCTCCAGCTCCTTTTATTAAAGACTGGTTTCTCATCTTTCTCAGATTGAGTTTTTGGTTGTTGTTGTTGCGATTGTGTCTGCGATTTAGCAAAAGGCTTAACTCCCAGGCTATTTCTGCCAATTGTTTTGTAAGCCTGGGCAATAGTTTTTGGTAATTCGCGCGGCTTGTCCGGTTCTGGGACCAAAGCCAAAGCATTAGCTACTTGAAAGTTCACTGCATCGCCCTTGACATTCGCAAGGATCAAATCAGCTACTACGACGAACACTCCCACCAGTCTCATCCCTAATTCCACAGCCGCTTCAGGGCCATGTTCATCCTGTACACGTTTAATTACAGAGGGGAGAACCGTCATTGAAGGAGTACCGAAACACTTCGCATATACTGCTGCGAATACCCTACCCCAGTTGTTGCATTCTGCCAACTCGGGGACTAAGTCTTTTGGCAAACTAATCGTTAGAATCCTGTGTTTATCCACGGGAGAGGTGTTAGGAAAAACTGCCTCCAGCTGGTCAAATTTTTCTGCAAGCCAATAAGGAAAATCATCCTTATTTTGTGGGCGCTTGCCCATCACCGAATTAACCATGACAGGACTTATAGTCACACCACCTGCACCAGCTGGATGGGCCGCAACTCCAGGAGGGGCTCCCTGGATGTTGCCTGTAACATACTGTACTAAAGCTCGATGCACTCGTATCAAAGACGAATGCATATCACGCAATTCCGTGACTGGTACCAACATATAACGCGGATGTGGGCTATACCCGGCCAAAACAGGCCAAGTGGCCCCTTCAATGGATAAGGGGCCTAAACAAACCGTGGTAACCGGTTGGGGGAGGGTGCCATCAAACCAAACACGGTGTTGCCAAGCCGTGAGCGGTATTTCAAGGTTCCTATACGGTCTATAGTGATTAGGAACTACGGTGGCTTCATATTCATGGAACAAATTATCGTTCGCATCCACTGCCGGAAAGGTGACCCAAGAGTAAAACACTTCAAAGTGGTAAGCTGGGTCTGCTTGTACCACAAAGATCAGATCGACACCCGCGTCAGGCACTCCATACACTGTCAAGTGAGCCCAGAGCGCTGCACGGCTATGTGCCGCTATCTGAATAGCCATTCTAGGCTAAAAAGTTTTCGACAACCTAATGTAAGGCACAAGCAGAGGCTTGAAAAACAAAGTCACAAAGGAACGTGTGCAGAAAAGGCATCATGGCAGCCAGGCCGCAGCCAACTTAGCAGGGCAGGCCATGAGGCCACAAACCACATGACACTAGCTGTACATGTCCGAGTGAGTTAGGTGATAGGTGTGTGTCTGCTAGTAGGGCCGTTGGCCCGTTGGTGTCCCTCTGCGAGTTAGACCGGAGCTCTCCCTCTGTGAGCCAGCACGCTGGTGTGCGTTTGCGAGCCGACGGCCCGTAGCTCACACTGTGCGAGCCGAGCCAACGGCCCGTAGCTCTCCCTGTGCGAGCTGAGCCCACGGGCCGCAGGTGTCCCTCTGCGAGGCTGCTCGACGGCCCGCAGGTCTCCCTGTGCTAGCCGGATCGCAGCTGTCACTCTGCGAACCGATATTGGGAATATAAGGCGGCTCTAAAAGAGCCCTTGTGTTTATTAGTTGGAGCTACATATAAGTGCGGATGCACAGCTTCAGGTTATTCAGAAAAACTCGATTTCCCTGATCTGTGAAATGTACTCCATCACTTCTGTAGATATCAGCCATATGAAAACGTATGTTATTGTTGTAGATCGACCCCATTCTATGGTCTCTGAGGTATGCAGACACAGATTTGTTGACATTCTTCCTAGATTTTTCAATCTGAGGACAAAATTGGTTTGACCATTTCCACTCCTGTCTTTGGCATATATTGGAATATACAAAGACAGTTTGAGGCAAAAGCAATATCATTTGTCAAAAGGTGTCCTTCATTAGCATTTCCAAACCTACCCCAGTCAATGTGCCTAGGTCGTTTCCACCACAGTGCACAATCATGAGGTCAGGGTGTTGGAGATGCAAACAGGTTTTAACCAAAGGCAACAATTGGTGCCACTTCAATCCTCTTTGTCCAAACCATTTAATGTCCACATTTTGTAAACCCAATTCTAAGTCAATACGTCTCTGTTCTGCATACCTCTTGCACCAGAAAACATAGCTATGTCCTACGATCCACACTAGCATTTTGAAGGTATGGCTGGGAGGAATGGATAGATGTCTGTAGCTCATGCAGTCCATTCGTAGAATAAGAGATATGTTTAAAGATGGGGAACTACTTTTTTTGCCATACAAAACGATACCTGATTGGGAGATGAAAAGCATTGTTTTTAAAAGTAGGGTGCACATTCGTTTGGTGGAAAAGCATCTTTGTGATTGTTTAAGAAAAAGCAGTTTAAACGTGGAGTACATATCATAGGATAAAATTTGCTCAACTCATCCACACCTGCTACTTGCATTTGGAAGGCACTGTTCGAGCTTAAAACAATCGTGAACTTTTAACCTGCACGTGCCGTTAAATGTTCGAGAAAATGTTGCAAAAAATATCGTTAGGTTTAAAAAAATTGATGAACTTTTAACCTGCACGTGTTGTAGAATGTTCTAGAAAGTGTGTTGATAGAATACGTTGCACTTCTGACTTCTATGTGTCCTTCGATATTAAAAAAACTGTTTATATGGAAAATTAAAAAAAAAAACAATAGAGAGAAGTTTTGAAACCTAAAAGAATCAAGGAACTATTCTAATTTGTTCATTGCATGTATTTATGTGAGGAGCAACAAAATTACAGACACAACAGCACGAGGAAGAGGAAGAAGCAGGGAGTGGGGGGACGGGGGAAGATGGCCACAATGGTACACATGCACAGTTAAGTACAGCACAACTATAGACAAACCATGGCCAAAATGAAACACACCAACAAGGAGCCCAAGTCACACAACCGGCCATCATCACACCACTGAACAAGCATAGAAGTGAAAACCACACTGCCGGAAAGGGAGAAGGGTGAACAAAAACTCACATGAAGGGACATCTCACACACAATGCAGCACACACACATAGGAAGCAGAGTACACCAACATCCAACACAATGTTATCCAAACACAAAGATTCGCACAATCGAACACAGGACACAAATGCACTCGCCTGAGGCGGATAAGCGTCCAAAAGCGTCAGTACGAAACAGGCACATGAGAACGCATAAGTACAAACCCACAGTCCGGATGGGGTAGCAATTCACGTATGGCAGGCAGCCAGAGAGTCCGTGACACACACATTGGCATACAAATGAAGACACTACACATTTGGAGACAAGTGAAAATGTGGAAACTTAATAAAAAAAGTGCGTGTCAGTACGGCCAAGAGTAGTGCCACGATATGCAGAGAAATGCAGCAGCATGCCTGAATAAGGAACGTAGGAAAACGTCCATGTTCACCTCGGGGTAGTCCATCACCAACACACGTCAGTGTCAATCAGCGTTGGTTGTCCGCGCTTCGGACATGATTCGATGCCAATGCAGCCATGTCCACTGTTGTTTTGGGACATGTGACCAGATGTACAACGTGCAATGATGCGGAGGGACACGTGCAATGTGGCACATCGAGTCGTGGTTGCAGGTACCTTGTAACTCGTCCATGAACGCGAGTGCAGCTGCGTAAGCCACTATCTCTAATGAGTGATGGTTGGTCACAATATTTGACATTTCGTCGACGTAATCCATCAGCTGACCGGGACAGATGTGCTGACTCCAACCACTGTACCCAATGTGCACCAAAGCAGAATCGGGAAGTGGGTCAATTTGCTCACTGCATACTACGACACGTGCAATCTCCCAGGCCCAGTTCCCAACATGCATGCCAAACATCCATGCATGCCATAAACGGGTATCACCATAACAGTCCTGGTCGTGGGCCAACAGGGGGCGCACCCACCTGTCGTAATCCATGTCAGCTACCCACTCGTTGGAGAGGCACACATCCATGCACCACTCGAATAGGCACGTGTGACATTGCAATATAGGTTGAACGCAGGTGACGTCCGTAATGCGGAAGCACAGCCGGTAAGTGATCCGCAGTACTGCCAAAGGCAGTGCACCCAGGACATGCAGCAGACGTGCAAGGTATAGGTGGACGTGCCTGGAGTCGACCATGTGTTCAGGATGCTCTGCCATTGCATCAGTGGCTCTGCTTGTAGCTGCACTGGCTTGCCGTGTGCCAGTCTTGTGGATGAAATGGCACAGCTTGGTGCAATGAGCCGGGTCTGTGTGCAATGGGTGCAGGGCAGGGGTGTGGTGGGAGTACGTGTGAAGGCCATTTCACGCACGCTAACTACGACGAAGGACTTTTGAGTGTGGGATGTGTACTCGTTGTTCTCAAATCGGGCAGTGCGTAGTGTGGGAGACAAATGCAAATATTATCGTATCTGTCAGGGGGGGCTGGCCACTTGCAAGTTCCTTCTCGGAGCAGCAGATGTGCTACTGCAAGATAGCTCAGACAAAGAACATTTCATCCCTACAGTATGTTCTCCAGCTGCATTCATACAGGATGTGTACAAAGGCCGGTCATGGGTGTTGTGGGATGTCTGCGACCCTGGTCATCATGGATGAGATGCCCAGCACGTGGCACATGGGCGGGTTCACTGTGTGTTACGTTGCCAAAAAGCTGCTCCTCCCTCCCACGAGCCCCCACAATTTTGTACGGTGCACTGTTGTATCCCATGCACTCCTATGGCACACCATTGTAATGCCTATTCGCTCATGTCCTGCGGCATTCCAACCACACCGTGAGACTGCAGTTTGGAGGTGGTGCATGCCACTGTACAACATCGACTGCTGCGGCCCTTGTGGCAGCCACACCAGAACACAGATGACACACTTACCGCACTTCCTGAACACGGACATGTCCGAGACACCCCGTTTCCCTTGCCGGATAGGCAGACCCCTGCGCTGACCTGTGTACGCCGGACCAGCACACGCCGCTTGTGCATGCAGGAGGATGCGTGCGTAGCTACATGTCCAGGCTCACTACCAACACTGAGGTGACATGGTAACGTCTGCTGACACTGTGATGTTGCAGGGCCCGTGCCTATCATGCTAACACAATGACCACACGGACACACTTGCTCAGATGCGGGTTCGGGGGGCGTTGGCGGTCCTGGGGTTGTTGCGATGAGTGTTGTGGACCTCATGGGTATTCGTGTATCATGCTCATTGACTGTATGGCACCTGTGGGTGTTTTGGTGTGGCTCTTGGCTGTGTTCCCTTTCATGCTGCAGGTAGTCGTCCTGCTTAACACCAGCAGAAAGCAGGTGTAAAATCCCTGGTGCTAACGCGGCTTGTCGCCGGAATTTGTTTCGCATCGCAGTTGTTGTCAAAGTTGTGATGTGGTTTTTTTGTGTACAGAAAAATAAACGAACTGGGCAGTGTATCCCGTCAATATCCAGCACCTGACCCACTATTCCCAATCAATATAAATGCAATGACATTTCTTCATTGATTTTGTGTGTACACTGTAAGTGCACCCACTACCACAGTGCAATTCAATATTTAGAATAAATCGCAAAGGTGCACCTCGTGTCTTTTTGCACGGGAACGCCTACTCTGCATTTAATTATCAGCACTTTAATGCAACTAAAGTTGAGATAAATATAACACACTATTCAGATGCTGGTGCAAACTGCAGACATCACCAGTATTCCCGTGATAACTGCCCCAAAATTTAACACCATGGTGGACACCACGAAATAACAGTAATAAGAACGAAAAAGAGTCACACAGCACTTAAGTAACAACCAAAAACTTTATTGATTTTTTTTTTTTTAATCAAACTTTATTTTTTCATAAACGTATATATAAAGGATAAACTAAATTTAACAAACTGAACACAAAACAACAAGGCGGAAGACTCCTGTCGGGACCATGAATGTCGACGACATAGCCTGGAAAATAAAGCACAAAATAAGGACGTGTGTAATGCGCATATCAAAGGAGTGAGACACAGAGAAGGAAAAAAAAGCCAGCGAGAAAAAGAGAGGGAAGGAGAGAAAGGGAGTGAGAAAGGGAGAAGGGAGATAGAGAAAGAGAAGAAAAGGAAGGAAGGAAGAGGGTGAGAGAGAGTGAAGAGAGGGAAGTGAGAGAGAGAGAGAGAGATACTGCCACCCCTGCGCATCCAGGACCAAATAATTACCTGCTGCCACCGGAGTGTCTACCAGTGGGCACTCCATGTGCCCGTCAAAGCTCCACGGCCCGGCAGATCTCACAGATGTCGCTGAGTCCTGAGTCATGAATGGCAGAGACCACATCAGCTTCTCCGCGGCCCGGCAGATCTCACACATGTCGCTGAGTCATCAATGGCGGAGACCTCATCAGCTTTTGGTGCCGCTAACCCTGTGCAACGCAAGTCAGCGCCACGTGGTCGAAGGCCCCTGACGGCCACATCAGCTTCGGGTGGCACTAACCCTGTGCAACTCAAGTTCGCGCCACGTGGTGGCAGGCCCCTGACGGCCACATTAGCTTCGGGAGGCAGTAACCCTGTGCAACTCAAGTCCGCGCCACGTGGTGGTAGGCGGTTGGACAAACAAGAATCTTAGTCATGTATAGGTTTACATATAAAACATTTTATTTAAAGAAAACAACAACAAATAAAACTGAAGGGAGTCTGGTGCTGTGGTCGCTGCCACGAAGTTGGGGTCACTGCCATTCAGGACTCAGGACACAGTTCCACATGTGGGATTTGCTTGTATTAAACAGGGTTAGTGGCACCACGTGTCGCCGGCCTTGCATATGGAAATATGCCTCACTAACCAAAGGGAGTCTGGTGCTGTGGTCGCTGCCACGGACTCGGGGACACTGCCATTCAGGACTCAGGACACAGTTCCACATGTGGGATTGGCTTGTGTTGAACAGGGTTAGTGGCACCACGTGTCGCCGGCTTGTGTTGAACAGGGTTAGTGGCACCAAGTGTCGCGGCTTGCGTTGAACAGGGTTAGTGGCACCACGTGTCGCGGCTTGTGTTGAACAAGGTTAGTGGCACCACGTGTCCAAAGTTGGAATTGCGAGCTCTGCTGCCTGCAGTGTAGACTGCTAATGAGTGTTCGTTGCACTTGAAAATGAATTTGGTGATTGTACTAAAGCTATAACTGATATAAAAAATGTTCTTGAAGAAAGGATACTAAAAGGATATTATGTAGATTTTAGGCCTGTGATAGTTACTTGCCTAGTGGACTCTGTAATTAATGAATCAATACTTAATTTTAATTGTGAGCCCTACTGACCGCAGTGTAGGCGTATCATGAAAAGATGAAATAAGTATACAATACACTGACGAAGTGTTGTATTTTCTGAGTACAATCTTCTTGTTAGAAATTAGCATTTAAAAATCGAATTGCGAGCTCTGCTGCCCGCAGTGTAGACTGCTATTGAATGTTCGTTTGCACTTGAAGATGAATTTGGTCATTGTACTAAACTATAACTGATATAAAAAAAGTTCTTGAAGCAAGGATACTAAAAGGATATTATGTAGGGTTTAGGACTGTGATAGTTACTTGCCTACTGGACTCTGTAGTTAATGAATCAAGATTTTTTTTTAATTGTGAGCCCTGATGACCGCAGTGTAGGCCAGAGGTAGCGGTCAGCAAGGGCCCATAGCCACGTGGCGTTGAGTTGAGGTGCACAGTTAGTGGCACCAGAAGCATTGAGACTGTATGAGCCTGTGATGATGCTTGGTGCGGACGGGCCGCACTGGGAGCAATGTGTCTTGCCTACTGGTCTGCGTCATGTGCAATCGAGACTCTATGTGAATTGTGAGGCCTGCTGACCGTAGTGTAGGCCAGAGGTAGTGGTGAGCAAGGGCCCACAGCCACGTGCATAGGTTGGTGGCCCCACCGGCCTGCATAGTTCAGGTTCAGTGGCACCACGTGTCGCCGGCCTTCCATATGCAAATACCCATCACTAAATCGAAGGGAGTCTGGTGCTGTGGTCGCTGCCACGGACTTGGGGTCACTGCCATTCAGGACTCAAGACACAGTTCCACATGTGGGATCGGCTTGTCTTGAACAGGGTTAGTGGCACCACATGTTGCCGGCCTTCCATATGGAAATATGCCTCACTGATCGAAGGGAGTCTGGTGCTGTGGTCGCTGCCACGGACTTGGGGTCACTGCCATTCAGGACTCAGGACACAGTTACACATGTTGATCGGCTTGTGTTGAACAGGGTTAGTGGCACCATGTGTCGCCGGCCTTCCATATGCAAATACGCCTCACTAATCGAAGGGAGTCTGCTGCTGTGGTTCTCTCACGGAGTTGGGGGTCACTGCCATTCAGGACTCAGGACACAGTTACACATGTGGGATCGGCTTGTATTGAACAGGGTTAGTGGCACCACGTGTTGCCGGCCTTCCATATGGAAATATGCCTCACTGATCGAAGGGAGTCTGGTGCTGTGGTCGCTGCCACGGACTTGGGGTCACTGCCATTCAGGACTCAAGACACAGTTCCACATGTGGGATCGGCTTGTCTTGAACAGGGTTAGTGGCACCACGTGTCGCCGGCCTTCCATATGGAAATATGCCTCACTGATCGAAGGGAGTTTGGTGCTGTGGTCGCTGCCACGGACTTGGGGTCAGTGCCATTCAGGACTCAGGACACAGTTCCACATGTGGGATCGGCTTGTGTTGAACAGGGTTAGTGGCACCACGTGTCGCCGGCCTTCCATATGGAAATATGCCTCACTGATCGAAGGGAGTCTGGTGCTGTGGTTGCTGCCACGGACTTGGGGTCACTGCCATTCAGGACTCAGGACACAGTTACACATGTGGGATCGGCTTGTGTTGAACAGGGTTAGTGGCACCACGTGTTGCCGGCCTTCCATATGGAAATATGCCTCACTGATCGAAGGGAGTCTGGTGCTGTGGTCGCTGCCACGGACTTGGGGTCACTGCCATTCAGGACTCAGGACACAGTTACACATGTGGGATCGGCTTGTGTTGAACAGGGTTAATGGCACCATGTGTCGCCGGCCTTCCATATGCAAATACGCCTCACTAATCGAAGGGAGTCTGCTGCTGTGGTCCTCTCACGGAGTTGGGGTCACTGCCATTCAGGACTCAGGACACAGTTCCACATGTGGGATCGGCTTGTGTTGAACAGGGTTAGTGGCACCACATGTCGCCGGTCTTCCACAGTGTAGGCCGGAGGCAGCGGTCAGCAAAGGCCCACACCCATGTGACGTTGACTTGAGCTGCACAGATTGGGAGCATTTGATCTTGTTAACCCATTATAGTCTCTTACACAATTTGCATCGCTACTAATCTTGAATTGTGAACCGTGCTAACCCCAGTGTAGGCCGGAAGCAGCGGTCAGGATAGGCGCAAGCCACGTGGCGTTGAGTTGAGCTGCACAGTTAGTGGCACCTGAAACACTCAGCGTGTGCGCACCCTGCGATGATACGTGGTCCCGGGGGGCCGCACTGGGAGCAATGTCTTTTGTCTAATGAATTCTGCCTTAATAAGGCCACGTGGCGATGACTTATGGTGCAGTGAGTTAGTGGTACCTTTGGCGCTCAGCGTGTACGCAGTCTGCGATCATGCGTGGTCCGGGCGGGGCGCAGTGGCAGCAATGTGCCTTGCCTACTGGACTGCGTGATCTGCAATCGCCACTGCATCTGAATTGTGAGCCCTCCTGTCCGCAGTGTAGATCGAAGGCAGTAGTCTGTACAGACATAAGTCTGCGGTGCTGTGCCGCTGGGTTCGCAGGGGGCCTGTGTTGAGGAGGCCCGCGGTCATGGCGGCAGCCACGTGGCAGGGTGAGGGCCGCCGCTCTGGCAGACGCTATGGCATTCCCACAAGTGAACCATGCCCAGAGTCCCAGCCTATTTATTCATACTCCTAAGCTGGAGTGCCGTACGTTAGACCAGCCCACTCCGCTTACGCTTCCAGGGGGGGACAACACAGCTACATGACCGAGATCTTCCCCATTGCCTGAGGTAACATGGTTGCGTCCACTGTGCACAACACTACAAGTATCAGTAGTATATGTACACATGGAGAGGTTTGTGCTCTGCATAGTGAGGTCTGTCCAGCACATCACCGCTACACTTGGTATTGTGTGCATTATTATTGATAGGTGACTTGCCTCCTTCACACATACTTGGTTCCCACATGTCCCAACATTCAGCTATTGTGCGGCTGAGGAGCCATGGCATTTTGGGAAGGTCCGTTGTCCTGTTTTGCGCTGCCTCGGTTGTAGTAGGGGGGTGGTCCGGGGGGGAGGTCCTAGTGGTGAGGTCCTGGTGGTGGTGGCGGTGGGTGTTGTGGCCTTGTTGGGTGTCGGAGTTGCATGATCAGTAGCTGTATCACATGTTGGTCTTTAGATGTGGCTGTGAGTTGGGTCCAATTCACGCTGTAGATAGTCCACCTCCTTACACCAGTTAAAGGCTGATGTTAATTTCCTTACTGCTAACTCGGCTTATCGCCTGGTTTTTGGATCACATTGCAGATTTGGCTGGTCGTTGAAAATATGGGGAAGTGGTGTTTTAGTTTTTTTTTTTCCACGGGAACGCCTACTTTGCATATCATTAGCGTTAGTTGTGGCTCTCATTTGTGGCGATTTTTTTGGCTGAAGGCAACGATGGAAAAGTGGTGAGATTTGCAGTTTTGACCAGGTTGAGAATGGGATGATAATTTAAAAACACAGAAAAAAAAGATAGGTTTAATGAACATTATAATTTGAAATTAGCATTTAAAAAACCTTTGAAATTCACTGAAAAAACCATAGGTTTCAGGCACGTTATAGTTAGAAATTAGCATTTGAAAAACCTTTGAAATTCACTGAAAAAACCATAGGTTTTAGGGACGTTATAGTTAGAAATTAGCATTTAAAAAACCTTAGAAATTCACTGAAAAAACCATAGGTTTCAGGGACGTTATAGGTAGTTGAACATTTCACTCATACAAAACCATAGAAATTCCCCCGTTATAGTTAGTTGAACTAACTATAACTTGCGCCCCCGCAATGTACTGCTGATGACGCCACATATTACATCATTCATGACATGGTCAGTGACATCACTGATGACATCACTGATGACATCTCAAATGACATCACTGATGACATCACTGATGACATCATCCACGTGAAAATCTGATGCACCTCATCACACCCTAATATAACCCTTGATACACCCACTCTAAAATACAGAGTATCATTTTCGAAACCATCAACACACCAATACCAGTTAGTACATATCCACTCACTAATTCCTAGCTCTATACACACATCCACTCATTCACCCATACAGTCACTCATACATACAGTCAGCCATCAATACTGCATTATCATATGCATTCCCATATCTATACAGACACTCACACACCGCCTCTCATTCATAGAGTTACTCACACACCTAGTCAGTCATGGAAATAATCAATCACACTTTCATTTACTCACCTGTACAGTTATACACACACACCACCTCACTTATTTAAACATATACTAACACATACTTACACTCTAATACAATAAGTAATACAAGCACACACTGATCCATACAGCCACTCTCACAATCACTCACTCTCACATATAGTCATTTATACACTCCAATACTCACATATACTGCCTTTCACATATGCAGTTACTCACACATGTACCACTGAGGCATCCATTCACTCAGCAACACACCCATACACACACTCACCCATCCATAAAGCTCTTCACAGATGCATTCTTGAACCTATACACCCAGTGAATCACCCACTCACACATTTATGGACAGTTACACCCAACCCCACCTACCCACACAGACACTCAGGCACCCATAGAGATACTCAAACAACTAATCAATAACCCATATAGATCCTCATTTAGGTACTCACCCACCCATGGAACCGCTTACACACCAACTGACAAACTAAACTGTGTGAATGTCTTTATTAGTCACTAACACATGCATTCAGTAAGACACAATTAATCACTCACTTATACAGTCAGTCACACACCTACTAAATCATCCATCCTGACTCTTATACACCCATTCATTCTTCAATACACCTTCGCATATACATAAAACATATTTATATTTTATAGAAACACATAGTCACTGGATGATGTCATCAGTGATGTCATCAGTGATGTCATTTGAGATGTCATCAGTGATGTCATCAGTGATGTCACTGACCATGTCATGAATGATGTAATATGTGACGATATCAGCAGTGCATTGCGGGGGCGCGAGTTATAGTTAGCTCAACTAACTATAATGGGGGAATTTCTATGGTTTTGTATGAGTGAAATGTCCAACTAACTATAACGTCCCTGAAACCTATGGTTTTTTCAGGGAATTTCTAAGGTTTTTTAAATGCTAATTTCTAACTATAACGTCCCTGAAACCTATGGTTTTTTCAGTGAATATATATATATGTATATATATATTCACTGAAAAAACCATAGGTTTCAGGAACGTTATAGGTAGTTGGACATTTCACTCATACAAAACCATAGAAATTCCGGCGTTATAGTTAGTTCAGCTAACTATAACTCGCGACCCCGCAATGCACTGCTGATGACGTCACATATTACATCATTCATGACATGGTCAGTGACATCACTGATGACATCACTGATGACATCTCAAATGACATCACTGCTGACATCACTGATGACATCATCCAGTGACTGTGTGTTTCTGTAAAGTTTAATTTTGTTTTATATATATGCCAAGCTGTATTGAGGAATGAGTGGGTGTATAAGTGTCTGTATGGAGGATTTAGTAGGTACGTGACTGACTGTATAAGTGAGTGATTAAATATGTCTTACTGAATGCATGGGTTAGTGACTAAACTGTGTGAAAGTCTGTATCAGTCTGTCTGTTGTTGTGTAAGCTGCTGCATGGGTTGGTGAGTAGCTGCATGAGTGTCTATATGGGTTATTGATTGCTTGCCTGAGTATTTGTATGGCTGCCTGAGTGTGTGTGTGGGTGGGTGGGAGGTGTGTGGCTCTGTGCATAGATGTGTGAGTGGTAGATTCACTGGGTGTATGGGTTCAAGAGTGCATGTGGAAACAGCTGTATGGGTGGGTGAGTGTGTGTATGGGTGTGTTGGTGAGTGAATGGATGTCTCAGTGGTACATGTGCAAGTAACTACATATGTAAAAGGCAGTATATGTGAGTGATGGTGTATATAAATAACTATATGTGAGAGTGGCTGCATGGATGAGTGTGTATTTGTATCAGTGATTCTATAAGAGAGTAATTTTGTGTTAGTATCTGTATGAATAAGTGAGGTTGTGTCTGTATAACTGTATAGGTGAGTAAATGGAAGTATGATTGATTCTTTGCATGACTGACTAATTGTGTGAGCAACTCTGGATATGTGGCAGTGTGTGAGTGTCTGTATAGGTGTATGAGTGCATATGATAGTGTTGTATTGATGAGTGACTGCATGTATGAGTGACTGTATGGGTGAATGAGTGGGTGTGTGTGTAGACCTAGGAATCAGTCAGTGCGTATTTAGTAACTGGTATTGATGTGTCTATTTTTTCGAAAATGGTAGTCTGTATTTTAGAGTGGGTGTATCAAAGGTTATATTCAGGTGTGAGGAGGTGCATCAGATTTTCACGTGGATGATGTCATCAGTGATGTCATCAGTGATATCATTTGTGATGTCATCAGTGATGTCACTGACAATGTCCAACTAACTATAACGTTCCTGAAACCTATGGTTTTTTCAGTTAATTTCTATGGTTTTTTAAATGCTAATTTCTAACTATAATGTGCCTGAAACCTATGGTTTTTTCAGTGCATTTCTATGGTTTTTAAATGTTAATTTCTAACTATAACGTGCCTGAAACCTATGGTTTTTCCAGTGAATTTCAAAGGTTTGTTAAATGAAAATTTGTAAATCTAATGTACCTCAATGCTATGTTTTTTTATTTTATATATATATATATATATATATATATATATATATATATATATATATATATATATATATATATATATCAAAACAAAACCCTTTCAGGCATAGAGTGATGAATAAATATGCAAAAACAGAAGCAGAGAACTCTGGGTAGTTCTCAAGTTTAGGTGGAAAGCAGCTCCCTCAAATGTCTGCTTTTCTATCAAAGTTTTTAAGCATAGGATTAGACCAGTGCTATCCACGCCGAGATAGAAAGGGACAAAGTTCTCTGCTTCTGTTTTTGCATATATATATATATATATCCATATGCAAAGGTTGCCCCCAGATGAAGAGCACACAGGTAGGTTTCTTTGCCATCAATTTCCTTGAGGTTGCAAGCCTGTCAAATCGGAAACCGGACAGCCATCAGATAACGCCAGACGCGTTTCGGAATTGTTTCCTTCTTCATTGGCGATAAATATCAAAGTGAGACTGTTCTTTTTCCACCTTTGTACTCGATTCCCGCCCCAGTGGGCGTGGCCTCCAGGCCTTCTGGTTCTCGTAGTTTGGCTGCAGTGAGTGTGTCTCTTTGTTTGCATGTGATAGTAAATCACTCACCCAAGTGGGTTGGTTGTGCAGTCCCGCTTGGCAGGGTTGCCTTTTCCACCTCAAGTACGGACTACCTCCCATCTAATTGGTGACTTCTGTTCTTGTCTCCATGGGGCCGCTGATATGCGGTGGGGCTTCTTCCGCGGCCGGGCCAGCCGCTATACATCTGTTAGAAATGGGATCTCTAGTTGGCAAGGGCTTGCACCTTTGTCCAAGTAGGGACCCTTCTTCCTAGTCAGGGTAAGGGTGTTACACTCGTGAAGTAACCCCTGCTCACCCTCATGGTAGCTTGGCACGAGCAGTCAGGCTTAATTCAGAGGCAGTGTGTAAAGCATTTGCACATAACCAACAGTAATACAGTGTAAGCACTACAAACGGACACCACACCAGTTTAGAAAAATAACCAATTTTTATATACTCAAGACAAGACCAATTATGACGAAAATCCACAATACTATACTTTAAAAATGAATGCTTGATAAGGTAACTTCTTCTTTGCAGGAATAGTTCAAAAACAAAGTTCGTACGAGTCGGTAGCTCCGTCCGAGCCTACCGCGATGCTGAAAACCACAGAGTCTAACAGTTCCAGCCGACCGCGTCGATACGGGCCAGCAGAGTCGTGAACAGACTCGGTCACAGTACCTTTCTCGTTGTGGCTGGTACGGAGTGTACGAGCCGATCGGCGTTCGTCGCGGTTGTGGTGCAAGACGGAGCGATGCAAGGTGCGGTGTCCCTCGATGCGGTGCAGGCAGCGGCTCGATGAGCGTCATGCAGACGGAGTCGGTGAGTCCAAGGCGTGCGATGCAGGGTGAGACGATGCTCGATGCGGTGCTGACAGGTTGCGATGCAGGCGACCAAGCCGGAGTGCGGGAGCTGGCGTCGGACAGCGGTGCGAGTCGGAGCGGTGCGTCGCAGATGTGCGAGCGGTGCCCCAAATGCGATGCGGTCACGACTCTTGAGCCAGTTGCAGCGACCGCGTCGGTCGGGTCCGGCTGGTTCAGTGAAGTGATGCGATGCGAACTGCGGTGCCCACAGGTCGCGGTGCAAGCAGCGGCTCGGTGTTGGCGGCGTCGGACGTCGCCCACGGTGAGACCAGGGTTGCGATGCGAAGCGGGGCGATGCGGTCTGCGGTGCAAACAGGTCACCTGCCAGGGATGGATTCGGTTGACGGAGTCGGTTGCGGTTCTCTTCCTCTGTGGCAACTGAAACAGCGTTCCAGAAGCGGTACCCAGAGGCTTGTGAAGTCTTTGCAGTCCCTGAGACTTCTTAACAGGAGGCCAGCTCGGTTCCAGGCCCTTGGAGATACTCAGCACAAGTTTGTAGAAAGTTCAGTCCTTTCACTGCCCAAGGCAGAAGCAGCAGCTGCAGGCCAACCCAACAAAGCAACAACACAGCAAAGGGGCAGTACTCCTCCTGGCAGCTCTTCCAGCTCTTCGTCTTGGCAGGTTTCTTGATTCCAGCGAGATCTAAATTCATGGGGTCAGGGCCCCAATATTTATATCCCAAATTCCTTTGTTCTCTGAAGGCAGCGAGGCCTTTGCCTAGTCCAAACCAGTTCTGGAGCACTTTGTTGACAAGTCTCCGTCCCTTCTTTCAGTGAGTAGGCCAGGGACATCAGACGCACCACAGGAGGTGGAGCCAGCATTGTGGAGGGAAGGCACTGTCCTATTCAGGGCCCAGGTGCAACCCCTCCCACCCATCTACATGTAGATCTTGCTATTCAGCCTTGTGCTGACTCACCCTGTCTCCTGGCATCCCCCAGCCCCTGTCACTCACATTCCAGACAAGGAATACACAACCTCGCAGAGGCAGGCTTGGATGGTTAGGCAAGAAAATACCCACTTTCTAAAGGTGGTATTTTCAAACACAGAATGTTAAAACCAACTTCACTAAAAGATGCATTTTATCATTCTGAGTCCAGGCATACTAAACTCGAATTTCTACCATGTTCCCGGGGTCAGTTAGGATTATAAGCTGTAATAATCAAAACTGCCAGTTCTGGCCTAGGGGGAACAGGTAGCCTTGCAATAGTGAAAAACGAACTAGGCTGTAATTCACTATCAGGACATGCCACACACACCAGGGCATGTCCTACCTTTCGCCTACAACGCACCCTGCCCACCGGGGTACCTTGGGCCTACCTTAGGGGTGACTAACATGTAGAAAAGGGAAGGTTTAGGGACTTGCAAGTGTGTGCACTTGCCAAGTCGAGATGGCAGCCCCAGGCTGCGCACAGGCTCTGCAATGGCAGGCCCGAGTTACACTTTACGGGCTGTTTGCGTGGGTGGCACAATCCAGTGCTGCAGCCCACCAACAGCATTTGGTCTATAGGCCCTGGCACTCGCAGTGCACTTTACAAGGGACTGACACATAAACCAAATAGGCCAATCATGGAAACACCAATCCATACCACATTTTATACAGGAGCACTTGCACTTTCCCACTGGACAGCAGTGAGGAAAGTGCGCAGAATCATTACACCAGCAAAAACAGAGTCAAAACCGGGAGGTCAGAAAGCAAAAGTCAGGGGAAACACGCCAAAAGATGCCAAGTCTAACACATGTCCCCTCCAGCTGAAAGTAGGGAGAAATACCCAACCCCATTGGAGTTCTCTTCACTAAGGCGGAAGAACCTGGACAGACCATCTGCGTTGGCGTGTTCTGTACCAGGACGGTGTTCCACCGTAAAGTCCATTCCCTATAGGGAGATGGACCACCTCAGCAGTTTTGGATTCTCACCCCTCATTTGCATCAACCATCTGAGGGGCCTGTGGTCTGTCTGAACCCGAAAGTGAGTCCCAAACAGGTATGGTCTCAACTTCTTCAGCGCCCAGACCACAGCAAAAGCTTCCCTTTCTATGGCACTCCACCTCTGTTCCCTGGGAAGTAGTCTCCTGCTAAGGAAGACTACAGGCTGATCCAGGCCCTCTTTGTTCAGTTGTGAGAGCACCGCTCCCACACCATGCTCTGAAACGTCAGTCTGCACGACGAATTCCTTGGAGAAGTCAGGTGCTTTGAGCACGGGCGCCGTGCACATGGCTGCCTTCAGGGCATCAAAAGCTTTCTGGCAGGACTCAGTCCAGATCACTTTCCTGGGCTGCCTCTTAGAGGTCAGCTCTGTTAAGGGGGCAACGATGGTGCCATAGCCCTTTACAAATCTCCTATAGTAGCCGGTGAGACCTAAGAAGGCTCTCACCTCTGTCTGGGTCTTGGGGGGCTCCCAAGCCAGAATGGTGTCAATCTTGGGTTGTATGGGCGCCACCTGGCCGCTTCCTACCTGGTGTCCCAAGTACACCACAGAACCCTGCCCGATCTGGCACTTACTGGCCTTGATCGTGAGGCCTGCACCTTGCAGAGCCCTCAACACTTTCTCAAGGTGCTGTAAATGTTCTTCCCAGCTGGAACTGAACACAGCAATGTCATCCAGGTAGGCAGCACTGAAATCCTCCAGCCCAGCCAACACCTGATTGACCAACCTCTGAAAGGTGGCAGGGGCATTCTTCAACCCAAAGGGCATCACTCGGAATTGGTAATGACCTTCTGGGGTTGAGAATGCTGATCTCTCCTTGGCCCCATCGGTTAAGGCAATCTGCCAGTACCCAGACGTCAAATCAAACGTGCTGAGGAACCGGGCAGCTCCCAACCGATCAATGAGCTCATCAGCTCTGGGGATGGGGTGCGCGTCAGTCCTGGTGATGGCATTGAGCCCACGGTAGTCCACACAAAACCGGAGTTCTGGAGTGGCACCGGGCGCCGCAGCCTTTGGGACCAAGACCACTGGGCTGGCCCAAGGACTGTGGGAGGGCTCAATCACCCCTAACGCTAACATCTTAGAGACCTCCTCCTTGATGCTGGCTCTGACCCGGTCAGTCAACCTGTAAATCTTGTGCTTCACAGGAGGGCTGTCACCAGTGTCCACGTCATGGGTACACCAGTGAGTAACACCGGGGGTCAGAGAGAACAGTGGGGCGAACTGTCCCAACAACTGGTGACAGTCCCCCTGCTGCTCCTGAGTCAGAGTAGGGGAGAGGATCACACCTTCTACTGACCCATCATGCTCCTTGGTAGACAGGAGGTCAGGGAGAGGCTCACTCTCCTCTTCCACCCCATCATCTGTCGCCAAGAGCATACTCACTTCGGACCTCTCGAAGTAGGGCTTGAGGCGGTTCACGTGAAGGACCCTCAAAGGGTTCCTTGGAGCTTGCAAATCCACCAGGTAGGTGACGTCACTTTTGCGCTCCTTTACCTCATATGGCCCAGTCCACTTGTCCTGCAAGGCACAAGGTGCCACTGGGGCCATGACCCACACTTTTTGCCCAGGTTGAAATTCGACCAGAGTGGCATTCTGGTCATACTATCTCTTCATTTCTTCCTGGCTTGCTTCTAGGTTCGCCTGAGCGAGTTTCCTGAAGCGGGCAGTTTGGTTTCTAAAGGCCAGCATGTAGCTAAACACATCCTGGGGAGTTTTCCTGGGAGCTGCCTCCCAGCCTTCCTTTACCAAACTCAGAGGTCCTCTGACAGGGTGGCCATACAGGAGCTCAAAGTGGCTGTACCCAAGAGACTTCTGAGGCACCTCACTGTATGCAAAGAGTAGGCATGGCAAGAGGACGTCCCACTTACGCCTCATGGGTTCTGTTAGACCCTTCATCATGCCTTTCAAGGTCTGGTTGAATCTCTCCACCAGACCGTTTCCTTGTGGGTGGTAAGGAGTGGTGAACTTGTAGGTTACACCACACTCCTTCCACAGGGATGTCATATACTTGAATATGAAATTGGTCCCCCTATCAGAAACCACCTCTCTGGGGAATCCCACACGGGAAAAGATCCCCATTAACGCCCGGCCCACCACTGGCGCCGTCGTTGTCCTGAGAGGGATTGCCTCCGGGTACCGGGTGGCATGGTCCACCAAGACCAGGATGTACCTGTTGCCCATGGCTGTCTTGGGATCCAGTGGCCCCACAATATCCATCCCTACCCTTTCAAAGGGTGTTCCAACAACAGGAAAAGGTTGGAGAGGAGCTTTGACCTTCCTCCCACTCTTACCACTTGCCTGGCAAGTTTGGCAAGACCTACAGTGTGCATCTGACTGCCTTCGCATTTGGGGCCAAAAGAAGTGTGTGACAAGCCTGTCAAAGGTCTTGTCCTGCCCCAAATGTCCTGCCAAAGGCACGTCATGAGCCAGACCCAGTAGGAAGGTCCTGAAGCGCTGGGGTACCACCAGCACACGGGCTGACCCAGGCTCAGCAACCTTAGGCTCACTGTATAGGAGACCACTCTCCCAGTAGATCAGATGTGACCCGGACTGATTACCAGCTGCCTGGTCTGCAGCCTGCCGCCGCAGACCCTCCAGAGTAGGGCACTCGTTCTGCTCCCTGCAGAACTCCTCCCTGGTGGGACCCCCTTCTTGCTGCCAATGGGTCAGCTCAGAGATGTCTCCCAGTTCGGCTACCTGCTCCCCTGTAGGCACCGGGCGTCCCCTCGAGGTCCGCCTCCTCCCGGTCCGTGGGAACTTCGGGGGCCGGTTTCCCACGCCCCTGCCCTTTCTCTTGGCAGGGACTTGGGCCACTGTTCCAGGCTCCAAGTCCTCTTGATCACCCTTTCTGGCTGCCATTGACCGAGTAGACACGCATGCCCACTCTGGCAACCCAAGCATCTCCAAGTGAGACCTGAGCTCAACCTCCTTCCATAAGGACTGCTCCAGGTCGTTACCTAGCAGACAATCTACAGGCATGGTAGAGCTCACAACCACCCTCAAGGGACCTGAGACCCCCATTCAAAGGGAACCTGCGCCACCATACACTGGCGCTCAGAGTTGTCTACAGCAACTACTTGGTGGAATGCCCCTGGGACTACTTGCTTCTCAGACACCAGGTGACACCGGACTGAGGTCACACTGGCTCCAGTGTCTCTGAGAGCCTCTACCCTGTTCCCATTGATGGTCACCCAGGTGCTATATTTCTTTGTGTTAGGGGGCACCTGGTTTCCTGGGACCATCTCACTGTCCCCTAGTGAGACAAGGGTCATTTCTGCGGGATCCCCACCCTCCTGTGGGCACCCCTCCTCCCCAAGCGCTACACTAGCCAACACTTTGGACTGTCCACCGGTGGGTGGCTGTGTCCCCTTTGGGCACTTGGGGTCCCCCTTAAAGTGACCTACCTGGTCACATGCATAACACTTGCGGGGGCCGGTCTCAACAGGCTTCCCTGTAGAGACCCCTTTCTTCTTATCACCGGGGGGCGGGGAACCTTTACCCTGGGTACTAGTTTGGGGCCCTTTAGAGAACTCCTGTGCTTTACCCTTGTCCCCCCCACCTTTCTGCTGGGGACCCTGCCCACCTTTGGCTGAGTCTCCCCCAAACGCTTTCTTGTGGACCCTGGTACTCGCCCAGCGGTCCGCTTCCATAGCAAGCTTCCTGGGGTCAGTTAGCTTACTATCCACTAGGTGCTGGTGCAGATCTGCAAAACATAGACTAGACAAGTGCTCCCATGCAATCAAGTTGTAGAGCCCCTGAAAATCTGTTACACTACTGCCCTTCACCCAACCATCCAGCGACCTGCAGAACACATCCACACATTCCAACCAAGTGTTGGCATCAGACTTCTTACTGGACCTGAACTGATCCCTGTACTTTTCAGGAGTAAGACCATACTTAGTGAGAAGGGCATCCTTCATGTCAGCATAGGTGAGGTGATACCCCTTACCCAAAGCTATCAGAGCATCCCTTGCTTCTTCCGGGAAAAGTGGCCACAATCCTGCTCCCCAATTCTCCTCAGGGACCCCATTCATGTGTATGGCTGCCTCATAACCCTGAAACCACCTTTGTATGTCATCCCCTTTCTTGAACTCCTTGCCTACATTCTTGGGAATGTGCACAATCCTGTCTGCCTTCCTGGACGAATTGCTGCCACCATCTGAGCCTGACTTACTCCTAAGTTCTAGCTCCTTCAGTTCTCTCTCATGCTCTAAGAGCATCTTCTTCTCCTCTATGGCCAATCTCTTCTCCTCCCGCTCACTCTCCAGCCTGAGCTTCTGCAGCTCAAACTGCCTTGCCTCCCACCTGTCCTCCAGCTCCTCTGGGGACAGACTGCTGCTGCCTGACCTGGCGGGTTCCCCCCCACCCAAAAGCACATCCACCCTGGAAATAGGCTCCTCCACCTCCTCACTGAGATTACCAGGCTGCCCACTGGCATGTCTGGCTGCTACCCAGGCCCTCAGCGCCTTCTGTAGCTCCTCCTTCCTTGTGAGGCCTTTAATTTGGACTTTCAGGTTTTTACAAATCGCCCGTAGCTCCTTTACGGCGTAGGATTCCAACCTATCCTCCTCAAAGATAACTTCCAGAGATGCAACGGATGATGCAATTGATTCAGGCATGACAAAAGTAGTGAGTTGAAAACTGGGAAGATCAAAAATAGGCCAAAAGAAAAAGAACCAGTATGTGGTACGTAATGGTCTGCGATATGGTAGTAGTGCACACCAATCACTGTAAGTCAAGTGCAAACACAAGTCCTATCCTCACCGCTGACAACCAATGTTAGAAATGGGATCTCTAGTTGGCAAGGGCTTGCACCTTTGTCCAAGTAGGGACCCTTCTTCCTAGTCAGGGTAAGGGTGTTACACTCGTGAAGTAACCCCTGCTCACCCTCGTGGTAGCTTGGCACGAGTAGTCAGGCTTAATTCAGAGGCAGTGTGTAAAGCATTTGCACATAACCAACAGTAATACAGTGTAAGCACTACAAACGGACACCACACCAGTTTAGAAAAATAACCAATTTTTATATACTCAAGACAAGACCAATTACGACGAAAATCCACAATACTATACTTTAAAAATGAATGCTTGATAAGGTAACTTCTTCTTTGCAGGAATAGTTCAAAAACAAAGTTCGTACGAGTCGGTAGCTCCGTCCGAGCCTACCGCGATGCTGAAAACCACAGAGTCTAACAGTTCCAGCCGACCGCGTCGATACGGGCCAGCAGAGTCGTGAACAGACTCGGTCACAGTACCTTTCTCGTTGTGGCTGGTACGGAGTGTATGAGCTGGTCGGCGTTCGTCGCGGTTGCGGTGCAAGACGGAGCGATGCAAGGTGCGGTGTCCTCGATGCGGTGCAGGCAGCGGCTCGATGAGCGTCGTGCAGATGGAGTCGGTGAGTCCAAGGCATGCGATGCAGGGTGAGACGATGCTCGATGCGGTGCTGACAGGTTGCGATGCAGGCGACCAAGCCGGAGTGCGGGAGCTGGTGTCGGACAGCGGTGCGAGTCGGAGCGGTGCGTCGCAGACGTGCGAGCGGTGCCCCAAATGCGATGCGGTCACGACTCTTGAGCCAGTTGCAGCGACCGCGTCGGTCGGGTCCGGCTGGTTCAGTGAAGCGATGCGATGCGAACTGCGGTGCCCACAGGTCGCGGTGCAAGCAGCGGCTCGGTGTTGGCGGCGTCGGACGTCGCCCACGGTGAGACCAGGGTTGCGATGCGAAGCGGGGCGATGCGGTCTGCGGTGCAAACAGGTCACCGGCCAGGGATGGATTCGGTTGACGGAGTCGTTGCGGTTCCCTTCCTCTGTGGCAACTGAAACAGCGTTCCAGAAGCGGTACACAGAGGCTTGTGAAGTCTTTGCAGTCCCTGAGACTTCTTAACAGGAGGCCAGCTCGGTTCCAGGCCCTTGGAGATACTCAGCACATGTTTGTAGAAAGTTCAGTCCTTTCACTGCCCAAGGCAGAAGCAGCAGCTGCAGGCCAACCCAATAAAGCAACAACACAGCAAAGGGGCAGTACTCCTCCTGGCAGCTCTTCCAGCTCTTCGTCTTGGCAGGTTCCTTGATTCCAGCGAGATCTAAATTCATGGGGTCAGGGCCCCAATATTTATATCCCAAATTCCTTTGTTCTCTGAAGGCAGAGAGGCCTTTGCCTAGTCCAAACCAGTTCTGGAGCACTTTGTTGACAAGTCTCCGTCCCTTCTTTCAGTGAGTAGGCCAGGGACATCAGACGCACCACAGGAGGTGGAGCCAGCATTGTGGAGGGAAGGCACTGTCCTATTCAGGGCCCAGGTGCAACCCCTCCCACCCATCTACATGTAGATCTTGCTATTCAGCCCTGTGCTGATTCACCCTGTCTCCTGGCATCCCCCAGCCCCTGTCACTCACACTCCAGACAAGGAATACACAACCTCGCAGAGGCAGGCTTGGATGGTTAGGCAAGAAAATACCCACTTTCTAAAAGTGGTATTTTCAAACACAGAATGTTAAAACCAACTTCACTAAAAGATGCATTTTATCATTCTGAGTCCAGGCATACTAAACTCGAATTTCTACCATGTTCCCGGGTCAGTTAGGATTATAAGCTGTAATAATCAAAACTGCCCGTTCTGGCCTAGGGGAACAGGTAGCCTTGCAATAGTGAAAAACTAACTAGGCTGTAATTCACTATCAGGACTTGCCACACACACCAGGGCATGTCCTACCTTTCGCCTACAACGCACCCTGCCCACCGGGGTACCTTGGGCCTACCTTAGGGGTGACTAACATGTAGAAAAGGGAAGGAAGAGGGACTTGCAAGTGTGTGCACTTGCCAAGTCGAGATGGCAGCCCCAGGCTGCGCACAGGCTCTGCGATGGCAGGCCCGAGTTACACTTTACGGGCTGTTTGCGTGGGTGGCACAATACAGTGCTGCAGCCCACCAACAGCATTTGGTCTATAGGCCCTGGCACTCGCAGTGCACTTTACAAGGGACTGACACATAAACCAAATAGGCCAATCATGGAAACACCAATCCATACCACATTTTATACAGGAGCACTTGCACTTTCCCACTGGACAGCAGTGAGGAAAGTGCGCAGAATCATTACACCAGCAAAAACAGAGTCAAAACCGGGAGGTCAGAAAGCAAAAAGTCAGGGGAAACACGCCAAAAGATGCCAAGTCTAACAACATCCATATTGAAAGGTTGCCCCCAGATGAAGAGCCCACAGGTAGGTTTCTTTGCCATCAATTTCCTTGAGGTTGCAAGCCTGTCCAATCGGAAACCGGACAGCCATCAGATAACGCCAGACGCGTTTCGGAATTGTTTCCTTCTTCATTGGCGATAAATATCAAAGTGAGACTGTTCTTTTTCCACCTTTGTACTCGATTCCCGCCCCAGTGGGCGTGGCCTCCAGGCCTTCTGGTTCTCGTAGTTTGGCTGCAGTGAGTGTGTCTCGTTGTTTGCATGTGATAGTAAATCACTCACCCAAGTGGGTTGGTTGTGCAGTCCCGCTTGGCAGGGTTGCCTTTTCCACCTCAAGTACGGACTACCTCCCATCTAATTGGTGACTTCTGTTCTCGTCTCCATGGGGCCGCTGATATGCGGTGGGGCTTCTTCCGCGGCCGGGCCAGCCGCTATACATCCATATGCAAAGGTTGCCCCCAGATGAAGAGCCCACAGGTAGGTTTCTTTGCCATCAATTTCCTTGAGGTTGCAAGCCTGTCAAATCGGAAACCGGACAGCCATCAGATAACGCCAGACGCGTTTCGAAATTGTTTCCTTCTTCATTGGCGATAAATATCAAAGTGAGACTGTTCTTTTTCCACCTTTGTACTCGATTCCCGCCCCAGTGGGCGTGGCCTCCAGGCCTTCTGGTTCTCGTAGTTTGGCTGCAGTGAGTGTGTCTCGTTGTCCGGTTTCCGATTTGACAGGCTTGCAACCTCAAGGAAATTGATGGAAAAGAAACCTACCTGTGGGCTCTTCATCTGGGGGCAACCTTTGCATATGGATGTATAGCGGCTGGCCCGGCCGCGGAAGAAGCCCCACCCCATATCAGCGGCCCCATGGAGACGAGAACAGAAGTCACCAATTAGATGGGAGGTAGTCCGTACTTGAGGTGGAAAAGGCAACCCTGCCAAGCGGGACTGCACAACCAACCCACTTGGGTGAGTGATTTACTATCACATGCAAACAACGAGACACGCTCACTGCAGCCAAACTACGAGAACCAGAAGGCCTGGAGGCCACGCCCACTGGGGCGGGAATCGAGTATAAAGGTGGAAAAAGAACAGTTTCACTTTGATATTTATCGCCAATGAAGAAGGAAACAATTCCGAAACGCGTCTGGCGTTATCTGATGGCTGTCCGGTTTCCGATTTGACAGGCTTGCAACCTCAAGGAAATTGATGGCAAAGAAACCTACCTGTGGGCTCTTCATCTGGGGCAACCTTTGCATATGGATGTATAGCGGCTGGCCCGGACGTGGAAGAAGCCCCACCGCATATCAGCGGCCCCATGGAGACGAGAACAGAAGTCACCAATTAGATGGGAGGTAGTCCGTACTTGAGGTGGAAAAGGCAACCCTGCCAAGCGGGACTGCACAACCAACCCACTTGGGTGAGTGATTTACTATCACATGCAAACAACGAGACACGCTCACTGCAGCCAAACTACGAGAACCAGAAGGCCTGGAGGCCACGCCCAGTGGGGCGGGAATCGAGTATAAAGGTGGAAAAAGAACAGTCTCACTTTGATATTTATCGCCAATGAAGAAGGAAACAATTCGAAAACGTCTGGCGTTATCTGATGGCTGTCCGGTTTCCGATTTGACAGGCTTGCAACCTCAAGGAAATTGATGGCAAAGAAACCTACCTGTGGGCTCTTCATCTGGGGGCAACCTTGCATATGGATTTATAGCGGCTGGCCCGGCCGCGGAAGAAGCCCCACCGCATATCAGCGGCCCCATGGAGACGAGAACAGAAGTCACCAATTAGATGGGAGGTAGTACGAACTTGAGGTGGAAAAGGCAACCCTGCCAAGCGGGACTGCACAACCAACCCACTTGGGTGAGTGATTTACTATCACATGCAAACAACGAGACACGCTCACTGCAGCCAAACTACGAGAACCAGAAGGCCTGGAGGCCACGCCCACTGGGGCGGGAATCGAGTATAAAGGTGGAAAAAGAACAGTCTCACTTTGATATTTATCGCCAATGAAGAAGGAAACAATTCGAAACGCGTCTGGCGTTATCTGATGGCTGTCCGGTTTCCGATTTGACAGGCTTGCAACCTCAAGGAAATTGATGGCAAAGAAACCTACCTGTGGGCTCTTCATCTGGGGGCAACCTTTGCATATTGATGTAAAGCGGCTGGCCCGGCCGCGGAAGAAGCCCCACCGCATATCAGCGGCCCCATGGAGACGAGAACAGAAGTCACCAATTAGATGGGAGGTAGTCCGTACTTGAGGTGGAAAAAGCAACCCTGCCAAGCGGGACTGCAAAACCAACCCACTTGGGTGAGTGATTTACTATCACATGCAAATAACGAGACACGCTCACTGCAGCCAAACTACGAGAACCAGAAGGCCTGGAGGCCACGCCCACTGGGGCGGGAATCGAGTATAAAGGTGGAAAAAGAACAGTCTCACTTTGATATTTATTGCCAATGAAGAAGGAAACAATTCCGAAACGCGTCTGGCGTTATCTGATGGCTGTCCGGTTTCCGATTTGACAGGCTTGCAACCTCAAGGAAATTGATGGCAAAGAAACCTACCTGTGGGCTCTTCATCTGGGGGCAACCTTTGCATATGGATGTATAGCGGCTGGCCCGGCCGCGGAAGAAGCCCCACCGCATATCAGCGGCCCCATGGAGACGAGAACAGAAGTCACCAATTAGATGGGAGGTAGTCCGTACTTGAGGTGGAAAAGGCAACCCTGCCAAGCGGGACTGCACAACCAACCCACTTGGGTGAGTGATTTACTATCACATGCAAACAACGAGACACGCTCACTGCAGCCAAACTACGAGAACCAGAAGGCCTGGAGGCCACGCCCACTGGGGCGGGAATCGAGTATAAAGGTGGAAAAAGAACAGTCTCACTTTGATATTTATCGCCAATGAAGAAGGAAACAATTCCGAAACGCGTCTGGCGTTATCTGATGGCTGTCCGGTTTCCGATTTGACAGGCTTGCAACCTCAAGGAAATTGATGGCAAAGAAACCTACCTTTGGGCTCTTCATCTGGGGGCAACCTTTGCATATGGATGTATAGCGGCTGGCCCGGCCACGGAAGAAGCCCCACCGCATATCAGCGGCCCCATGGAGACGAGAACAGAAGTCACCAATTAGATGGGAGGTAGTCCGTACTTGAGGTGGAAAAGGCAACCCTGCCAAGCGGGACTGCACAACCAACCCACTTGGGTGAGTGATTTACTATCACATGCAAACAACGAGACACGCTCACTGCAGCCAAACTACGAGAACCAGAAGGCCTGGAGGCCACGCCCACTGGGGCGGGAATCGAGTATAAAGGTGGAAAAGATCAGTCTCACTTTGATATTTATCGCCAATGAAGAAGGAAACAATTCCGAAACGCGTCTGGCGTTATCTGATGGCTGTCCGGTTTCCGATTTGACAGGCTTGCAACCTCAAGGAAATTGATGGCAAAGAAACCTACCTGTGGGCTCTTCATCTGGGGGCAACCTTTGCATATGGATGTATAGCGGCTGGCCCGGCCGCGGAAGAAGCCCCACCGCATATCAGCGGCCCCATGGAGACGAGAACAGAAGTCACCAATTAGATGGGAGGTAGTCCGTACTTGAGGTGGAAAAGGCAACCCTGCCAAGCGGGACTGCACAACCAACCCACTTGGGTGAGTGATTTACTATCACATGCAAACAACGAGACACGCTCACTGCAGCCAAACTACGAGAACCAGAAGGCCTGGAGGCCACGCCCACTGGGGCGGGAATCGAGTATAAAGGTGGAAAAAGAACAGTCTCACTTTGATATTTATCGCCAATGAAGAAGGAAACAATTCCGAAACGCGTCTGGCGTTATCTGATGGCTGTCCGGTTTCCGATTTGACAGGCTTGCAACCTCAAGGAAATTGATGGCAAAGAAACCTACCTGTGGGCTCTTCATCTGGGGGCAACCTTTGCATATGGATGTATAGCGGCTGGCCCGGCCGCGGAAGAAGCCCCACCGCATATCAGCGGCCCCATGGAGACGAGAACAGAAGTCACCAATTAGATGGGAGGTAGTCCGTACTTGAGGTGGAAAAGGCAACCCTGCCAGCGGGACTGCACAACCAACCCACTTGGGTGAGTGATTTACTATCACATGCAAACAACGAGACACGCTCACTGCAGCCAAACTACGAGAACCAGAAGGCCTGGAGGCCACGCCCACTGGGACGGGAATCAAGTATAAAGGTGGAAAAAGAACAGTCTCACTTTGATATTTATCGCCAATGAAGAAGGAAACAATTCCAAAACGCGTCTGGCGTTATCTGATGGCTGTCCGGGTTCCGATTTGACAGGCTTGCAACCTCAAGGAAATTGATGGCAAAGAAACCTACCTGTGGGCTCTTCATCTGGGGGCAACCTTTGCATATGGATGTATAGCGGCTGGCCCGGCCGCGGAAGAAGCCCCACCGCATATCAGCGGCCCCATGGAGACGAGAACAGAAGTCACCAATTAGATGGGAGGTAGTCCGTACTTAAGGTGGAAAAGGCAACCCTGCCAAGCGGGACTGCACAACCAACCCACTTGGGTGAGTGATTTACTATCACATGCAAACAACGAGACACGCTCACTGCAGCCAAACTACGAGAACCAGAAGGCCTGGAGGCCACGCCCACTGGGGCGGGAATCGAGTATAAAGGTGGAAAAAGAACAGTCTCACTTTGATATTTATCGCCAATGAAGAAGGAAACAATTCCGAAACGCGTCTGGCGTTATCTGATGGCTGTCCGGTTTCCGATTTGACAGGCTTGCAACCTCAAGGAAATTGATGGCAAAGAAACCTACCTGTGGGCTCTTCATCTGGGGGCAACCTTTGCATATGGATGTATAGCAGCTGGCCCGGCAGCGGAAGAAGCCCCACCGCATATCAGCGGCCCCATGGAGACGAGAACAGAAGTCACCAATTAGATGGGAGGTAGTCCGTACTTGAGGTGGAAAAGGCAACCCTGCCAAGCGGGTCTGCACAACCAACCCACTTGGGTGAGTGATTTACTATCACATGCAAACAACGAGACACGCTCACTGCAGCCAAACTACGAGAACCAGAAGGCCTGGAGGCCACGCCCACTGGGGCGGGAATCGAGTATAAAGGTGGAAAAAGAACAGTCTCACTTTGATATTTATCGCCAATGAAGAAGGAAACAATTCCGAAACGCGTCTGGCGTTATCTGATGGCTGTCCGGTTTCCGATTTGACAGGCTTGCAACCTCAAGGAAATTGATGGCAAAGAAACCTACCTGTGGGCTCTTCATCTGGGGGCAACCTTTGCATATGGATATATATATATATATAAATATTATACAGAAGTCGCGCACCCTTCGCGAACCCTACACGATGGCTGCGCGCATTCCGGTAGCCATTTTGAAAAGTCGCGCTGGGGTCGCGACTTCGACGTAATTTGTAAAGTATGAAATATCTTTAAATTAATTATAATTAAAAGTTTTCCTTTAAGTGTTTGTCTAAATGTATTAATAAAAGTATTTTTAAAGTATTATTTTCAATATAATTTCGACTAAAAATTATTCGATTATTATTGGATTCGGAGGTTAGGAGGGATGGCCATTTTGCTCGATCTGTTTTGCAAGATTTTTTGGTCTAGTCAGGTGGACACCCTCCTCCGGGTGAGGTCCGGCTTGAGGATTCTATTCAAAAGGTGAGGAATCAACAGGCAGAAGTATCCATCAGAAGAGCAAGTTACTTACCTTCGGTAACGCATTTTCTGGTGGATACAGTATCTGCCTGTGGATTCCTCACTGTCCCACCCGCCTCCCAGTTGTCCACCTGTTTCTACCAAAAAGATGCTTTTACTGTTTGGCATGAATGTTTTTAATATGTCTTAATCATGCTTATGTTTTAATAGTGAGAAATGCTTGATCTGTTGCTATTTCTTTATGCCTTTATTGGTTATGCATTTGTATATATATATATATATATATTTAGTATACTATGTATACATGTGAAAATGTGTCGGTCCACCTGTTTACCTCGGTGGCACGGAAAAAATGGGTGGAACTGACTTCAGCACGCCGACGAGGTCCTCTTATGGCTCCTATGACGTCATACGGTGTCGCGAGCGGAGCCGTGCTATTATGACATCGTCGTCGACGTGGGAGAGGTAGTAAAGAATTTCCGTGGAATGCTGGCGCAGGGGATATTCACCTAAGTGTTCAGGCTAGTCCTTTGGGAGCAACTGTTTATGTTGCCACTCCAGAAACCGAAACCAGTGATCCGAGGGCAGAAGCCCTGCAATTGGCACACGAGGTGGGGAGCCCAGTCGTGTGCACCGGCGGGGCAGCGAAGTGACAAGCACCACTAACCACAGAAAAGGTAACGAGGGCACTGAATAACACAGGATCTTCTCTTTGTATCTGGCAGGAACAACAAGGTTAAAATGCCCTAGTTCCAAAATGTAGAATTAGTGCTACAACGGTCTTCAAGAGAACCTACGATGGATGCCGCTTCTGCCTTCCGTACAATGGAGGCAGCACATGGGTCACGCGGTATGGTCATACTGCGGTGTGACGCACACTTGTTGACCTCTCATGGCACTGCTCCACACTTCGGGGACAACGCTTTCCATTAGCTGTGTTTTCTGATGACGTGTCGCGCCGGCCCCGTCCAAAAGCAGAACCCTGTTAGATACAAACAGACTCTTCCACTCTCTCACCGGAAGTGAAACCAGGCCACACGGACACTTTCACAATACAACAGCTGGGAATGCACTTTTCGGTTAAAAAAAAACACATTCCTTCCTCCTAATTTATCAAATAAACGACTCACTGAAGAACAGGGGCCAGCTTCGATCGGTAAACAGCCGTTACAACAACTTTTTTACTTCGCAATACCATTACAACGCATGCATTACCACGCATGCGTTGTACATCGCGAAGTCATTACTACGCATTTTTTTAGAACGCATGGTCATTTACCACGCATGCCTTTACAACAAATTTTGTTGTAAAGGTATGTATGGTAAATGACCATGAGTTCTAAAAAAATGTAGACGATCCATGTCGTTGTAAGGAAACAGAGGCTGTTCCGTTTCCTCACAACGACGTGCACCGCCCCTCAGAGACGACATGAAGCAGGAACCACGAGGAGAGAGGAACCACGAGGAGTGAGAGGTAAGGGGATTGGGCATGGGGTGGTGGTTACTTTTCTAGGGTTTAGGGTAGTGCAGTGGTGTTTGGGTAGTGTAGGGGGTCGTGCTGAGGGTTGTGTTTTAGGGTTTAGGGTAGTGCAGTGGTGTTTGTGTAGTGTAGGGGGTCGTGCTGGTGGTAGTGTTTTAGGGTTTAGGGTAGTGCAGTGGGTCATGCTTGGGGTAGATTTAGGGTTTAGGGTAGTGCAGTGGTGTTTGTGTAGTGTAGGGGGTTGTGCTGGGGGTGGTGTTTTAGGGTTTAGGGCAGTGCAGTGGTGTTTGGGTAGTGTAGGGGGTCGTGCTGGGGGTAGTGTTTTAGGGTTTAGGGTAGTGCAGTGGTGTTTGGGTAGTGTAGGGGTCATGCTGGGGGTAGTGTTATAGGGTTTAGGGTAGTGCAGTGGTGTTTGGGTAGTGTAGGGGGTCGTGTTTTAGGGTTTTGGGTAGTGCAGTGGTGTTGGTGTAGTGTAGGGGGTCGTGCTGGGGGTAGTGTTTTAGGATTTAGGGTAGTGCAGTGGCCTTTGGGTAGTGTAGGGGGTTGTGCGGGGGGTAGTGTTTTAGGGTTTAGGGTAGTGCAGTGGTCTTTGGGTAGTGTAGGTTGTTGTGCGGGGTAGTGTTTTAGGGTTTAGGGTAGTGCAGTGGTGTTTGGGTAGTGTAGGGGTTGTGCTGGGGTAGTGTTTTAGGGTTTAGGGTAGTGCATTGGTGTTTGGGTAGTGTAGGGGTCGTGCTGGGGGAGTGTTTTAGGGTTTAGGGTAGTGCATTGGTGTATGGGTAGTGTAGGGGGTCGTGCTGGGGTAGTGTTTTAGGGTATAGGGCAGGGCATTGGTGTTTGAGTATTGTAGGGGGTCGTGCTGGGGGAGTGTTTTAGGGTTTAGGGCAGTGCAGTGGTGTTCGGGTAGTGTAGGCGGTCCTGCTGGGGGAGTGTTTTAGGGTTTAGGGCAGTGCAGTGGTGTTCGGGTAGTGTAGGGGTCGTGCTGGGGGAGTGTTTTAGGGTTTAGGGTAGTGCAGTGGGGTTCGGGTAGTGTAGGGGGTCGTGCTGGGGGTCGTGTTTTAGGGTTTAGGGTAGTGCAGTGGTGTTCAGGTAGTGTAGGGGGTCGTGCTGGGGGGGTTTGGGGTTTAGGGTTTAGGGCAGTGCAGTGGTGTTCGGGTAGTGTAGGGAGTGGTGCCTGGCGGGGTGTTTTAGGGTTTATGGCAGTGCAGTGGTGTTCGGGAAGTGTAGGGGGTCGTGCTGGGGGTGGTGTTTTAGGGTTTAGGGCAGTGCAGTGGTGTTCGGGCAGTGTAGGGGGTCGTGCTGGGGGTGGTGTTTTAGGGTTTAGGGCAGTGCAGTGGTGTTCGGGCAGTGTAGGGGGTCGTGCTGGGGTGGTGTTTTAGGGTTTAGGGCAGTGCAGTGGTGTTTGGGCAGTGTAGGGGGTCGTGCAGGAGGTAGTGTTTCAGGGTTTAAGGCAGTGCAGTGGTGTTCGGGCAGTGTAGGGGGTCGTGCTGGGGCTGGTGTTTCAGGGTTTAGGGCAGTGCAGTGGTGTTCAGGCAGTGTTGGGGGTCATGCTGGGGCTGGTGTTTGAGGGTTTAGGGCAGTGCAGTGGTGTTCGGGCAGTGTAGGGGGTCGTGCTGGGGCTGGTGTTTGAGGGTTTAGGGCAGTGCAGTGGTGTTCGGGCAGTGTAGGGGTCGTGCTGGGGCTGGTGTTTCAGGGTTTAGGGCAGTGCAGTGGTGTTCGGGCAGTGTAGGGGGTCGTGCTGGGGGTAGTGTTTCAGGGTTTTGGGCAGTGCAGTGGTGTTCGGGCAGTGTAGGGGGTCATGCTGGGTGTGGTGTTTGAGGGTTTTGGGCAGTGCAGTGGTGTTCGGGCAGTGTAGGGGGACATGCTGGGGGTGGTGCTTCAGTGTTTAGGGCAGAGCAGTGGTGTTCGGGCAGTGTAGGGGTTCGTGCTGGGGGTGGTGTTTCAGGGTTTGAGGCAGTGCAGTGGTGTGCGGGCAGTGTAGGGGGGTCTTGCTTGGGGTGGTGTTTCAGGGTTTAGAGCAGTGGTGTTCGGGCAGTGTAGGGGGTCTTGCTGGGGGTAGTGTTTCAGGGTTTAGGGCAGTGCAGTGGTGTCCGGGCAGTGTAGGGGGCATGCTGGGGGTGGTGTTTCAGGGTTTAGGGCAGTGCAGTGGTGTTCGGGCAGTGTAGGGGGTCGTGCTGGGGCTGGTGTTTCAGGGTTTAGGGCAGTGCAGTGGTGTTCGGGCAGTGTAGGAGGTCGTGCTGGGGCTGGTGTTTCAGGGTTTAGGGCAGTGCAGTGGTGTTCGGGCAGTGTAGGCGGTCGTGCTGGGGCTGGTGTTTCAGGGTTTAGGGCAGTGCAGTGGTGTTCGGGCAGTGTAGGGGGTCGTGCTGGGGCTGGTGTTTCAGGGTTTAGGGCAGTGCAGTGGTGTTCGGGCAGTGTAGGGGGTCGTGATGGGGCTGGTGTTTCAGGGTTTAGGGCAGTGCAGTGGTGTTCGGGCAGTGTAGGGGGTCGTGCTGGGGCTAGTGTTTCATGGTTTAGGGCAGTGCAGTGGTGTTCGGGCAGTGTAGGGGGTCGTGCTGGGGCTAGTGTTTCAGGGTTTAGGGCAGTGCAGTGGTGTTCGGGCAGTGTAGGGGGTCGTGCTGGGGCTAGTGTTTCAGGGTATTGGGCAGAGCAGTGGTGTTCGGGCAGTGTAGGGGGTCTTGCTGAGGGTGGTGTTTCAGGCTTTAGGGCAGTGGTGTTCAGGCAGTGTACGGGGTCTTGCTGGGGGTGATGTTTCAGGGTTTAGGGCAGTGCAGTGGTGTTCGGGCAGTGTAGGGGGTCTTGCTGGGGGTAGTGTTTCAGGGTTGAGGGCAGTGCAGTGGTGTTCGGGCAGTGTAGTGGGACGTGCTGGGGGTGGTGTTTCAGGGTTTAGGGCAGTGCAGTGGTGTTCGGGCAGTGTAGGGGGTCGTGCTGGGGGGAGTGTTTTAGGGTTTAGGGCAGTGCAGTGGTGTTCGGGCAGTGTAGGGGGTCATGCTGGGTGTGGTGTTTGAGGGTTTAGGGCAGTGCAGTGGTGTTCAGGCAGTGTAGGGGGTTGTACTGGGGGTAGTGTTTTAGGGTTTAGGGCAGTGCAGTGGTGTTCGGGCAGTGTAGGGGGTCATGCTGGGGGTAGTGTTTCAGGGTTTAGGGCAGTGCAGTGGTGTTCGGGCAGTGTAGGGGTCGTGCTGGGGGTAGTGTTTCAGGGTTTTGGGCAGTGCAGTGGTGTTCGGGCAGTGTAGGGGGACGTGCTGGGGGTGGTGCTTCAGTGTTTAGGGCAGAGCAGTGGTGTTCGGGCAGTGTAGGGGTTCGTGCTGGGGGTGGTGTTTCAAGGTTTGAGGCAGTGCAGTGGTGTGCGGGCAGTGTAGGGGGTCTTGCTTGGGGTGGTGTTTCAGGGTTTAGGGCAGTGGTGTTCGGGCAGTGTAGGGGTTCTTGCTGGGGGTAGTGTTTCAGGGTTTAGGGCAGTGCAGTGGTGTTCGGGCAGTGTAGGGGGTCTTGCTGGGGGTAGTGTTTCAGGGTTTAGGGCAGTGCAGTGGTGTCCGGGCAGTGTAGGGGGCATGCTGGGGGTGGTGTTTCAGGGTTTAGGGCAGTGCAGTGGTGTCCGGGCAGTGTAGGGGGTCGTGCTGGGGCTGGTGTTTCAGGGTTTAGGGCAGTGCAGTGGTGTTCAGGCAGTGTAGGAGGTCTTGCTGGGGCTGGTGTTTCAGGGTTTAGGGCAGTGCAGTGGTGTTCGGGCAGTGTAGGGGGTCATGCTGGGGCTTGTGTTTCAGGGTTTAGGGCAGTGCAGTGGTGTTCGGGCAGTGTAGGGGGTCATGCTGGGGCTGGTGTTTCAGGGTTTAGGGCAGTGCAGTGGTGTTTGGGCAGTGTAGGGGGTCGTGCTGGGGCTGGTGTTTCAGGGTTTAGGGCAGTGCAGTGGTGTCCGGGCAGTGTAGGGGGTCGTGATGGGGCTGGTGTTTCAGGGTTTAGGGCAGTGCAGTGGTGTCCGGGCATTGTAGGGGGTCGTGCTGGGGCTGGTGTTTCAGGGTTTAGGGCAGTGCAGTGGTGTTCCGGCAGTGTAGGGGGTCGTGCTGGGGCTAGTGTTTCAGGGTTTAGGGCAGTGCAGTGGTGTTCGGGCAGTGTAGGGGGTTGTGCTGGGGCTAGTGTTTCAGGGTTTTGGGCAGAGCAGTGGTGTTCGGGCAGTGTAGGGGGTCTTGCTGAGGGTGGTGTTTCAGGGTTTAGGGCAGTGGTGTTCAGGCAGTGTACAGGGTCTTGCTGGGGGTGATGTTTCAGGGTTTAGGGCAGTGCAGTGGTGTTCGGGCAGTGTAGGGGGTCTTGCTGGGGGTAGTGTTTCAGGGTTGAGGGCAGGGAAGTGGTGTTCGGGCAGTGTAGGGGGTCATGCTGGGGGTGGTGTTTCAGGGTTTAGGGCAGTGCAGTGGTGTTCGGGCAGTGTAGGGGGTCGTGCTGGGGGTAGTGTTTCAGGGTTTAGGGCAGTGCAGTGGTGTTCTGGCAGTGTAGGGGGTTGTGCTGGGGGTAGTGTTTCAGGGTTTAGGGCAGTGCAGTGGTGTTTGGGCAGTGTAGGGGGTCATGCTGGGTGTGGTGTTTCAGGGTTTAGGGCAGTGCAGTGGTGTTCTGGCAGTGTAGGGGGTCGTGCTGGGGTAGTGTTTTAGGGTTTAGGGCAGTGCAGTGATGTTCGTGCAGTGTAGGGTGTCGTGCTGGGGTGTTGTTTTAGGGTTTAGGGCAGTACAGTGGTGTTTGTGTAGTGGCAGCACATGTGCTGCATCGCTAGGCGAGACCTAAAAAGCATTGCACCAAGATGGCTGCCAACACTTCCTGGATTGAAGTGTTGGCAGCCAATTAGAGCCAAGCTCGTGCTTGTGTAGTTAGGTCCCGCCCAGATATATAAAGATTTTTTTCCTTTAATATCTCAAAAACGACTGAATGGATTTACACCATTTAAAAAAAAGGGCGCTTTCTGAACCAAGCACCACCTTTTTGCCAAATTTGGTGTAATTCCGTTCAGTAGTTTTGGCTGTAACCGTGTCTAAAGTTTCCTATGGGAAATTGATTTTTTGACCTCTATTTTTTGAATTTCTCAGGAACTACTGTAGGTTTGTCTAAAGTTTCCTACGGAAATTAACATGGAGAAAATGCGTTTTGGGACCCCCCTTTTTTCTCGGCCCCCGCTCGACAAATCACCTAGAAACTTTCAAGACAGGAGCTGACCTGAGTGAACTATTAGTTTTGAAAATTTCGCGAAGATTCTTCAAACGGCGCAAAGATATTGGCAAAAGAAAAAAACGCTTTTATATATATATATATATATATATATATATATATATTATCTACTGGCGGTCGCCAGTAGATAGTTATAGTTAGGACCTATTATCCATAGGAAATTTGTAACATTCTTTTCCCAATAACTTTGGCGCCGGATGACGAATCTTTGCGAAATTTTCAAAACTTGTGGGGTGCTCCGGTCAGCTCCTATCCTGAAAGTTTCGGGGGTGATTCATCAAGCGGGGGCCGAGAAAAAATGGGGGTCCCAAAACGGGTTTCCCCCATGTTATTTCCCATAGGAAACTTTAGACACGGCTACAGCCCGAACTGCTGAACGGAATTGCACCACATTTGGCAAAAAGGTAGCCCTTGGTTCAGAAAGCGCCCTTTTTTTTAAATGGTGTAAATCCGTTCAGTAGTTGCTGAGAAATTAAAAAACTAAAAATAGCGATATCTGAGCACCGAGGAGGATTCGCGAATCCTCCCGAGCACAAGCTTAATTCTGATTGGCTGCCAACACTCCAAACCAGAATGTGTTGGCAGCCATCTTGTGACTCGGTAACCGAGTCACAAGAAAACAGTAAAATAAAGGTTAAAAAACAAGAAAGGGGGGCAAGGTAGAAACACCCTGACCCCCTAGGCCTGCGCAGGGACAAAAAAAATACAAATAAATAAAATAAATAAAAATGTAAAAAAATGAAGTGTGGGCTCCCGAGCTACGTTTTCAATAAGCACCCGGGTGGGCCAGGTCCCGGGGGCAATGCTTATAATGTATGCGGGGGCTATGCGGGACCCCGCAGCCCCAGGGACCACCACGTCCCCGGGGCTTCATTGAAAAAAATGTGTGGGAGGGCTTCTGCCCTCCCCATGCTGCCTCAGGGACCGCCACCTCCCTGGGGCATCCTTAATTATGGGCAGGGGGTCCACACGGGCCCCCTTAAGCCCAAGGGACTGCCACCTCCCCGGGGCTTAAATATACTTAAGAAAGTGTGGGAGGGCTTCTGCCCTCCCCACCCTGCCCCGGGGACCACCACCTCCCTGGGGCACACTTCATTAAAATGTGGGGGTCCGTTGTGGACCACCACCTCCCTGGGGCTATTTTGATGAAGGGAGCCCTCCGTGGCCCAGGGGACCACCACCCCCCCGGGGACGGCTCCTGCAATGTCCTGGGGTGCCCACCCCCGGGACATTGCCGTTTGTTATGGCAGGGCATGAGCACGGCTCCCACCCTGCCATAGGAAACCTGCTCTTGCTTCAACGAAGCAAAGCGGAATTGCTTTTGGGCAAGGGGAGCTGCATGCCAGCAGCTCCCCTTGCCCAAAAGCAATGCCGGCTCCCGCAGGAGGCTGTGGGGGCATTGGGGCTCCCCCCACGGTCCCCAACTTGAGGGCCGGCCCAGGGGGATGGGGTCCCCGGGGCCAGAAGTGGCCCAGGGGAGTGGGGCCACGCGGCCCCCCTCCCGGGAAAATTAATTATTAAAAAAGGAAGGCCTGCCCTGGGGATGGGGTCCCCGGGGCCATAATTGGCCTCAGGAGGGGGGTCACATGGCCCCCCTCCTCAAAAAAAGCAGGCTGGCCAGGCCCCGGGGGATGGGATCCCCGGGGCCAGAAGTGGCCCAGGGGAGGGAGGGCCATACAGCCCCCCTCCCGGGAAAGTACAAAAAAATGAGGCCTAGCCCCGGGGAATGGGGTACCCGGGGCCAGAAGTGGCCCAGAGGAGGGGGGCCACGCGCCCCTCCTCCCAGGAAAAATCCCACTATCTGGGGCATACTGGAGATATCAGGTAGGCTAGTTGGCCCCTAAGGACCCCCAGCAGCGAAGGGGACTTTAATCCCCATCCAAGAGCACGCCAGGGAGTTCGTTTGCAGAGTGGTGGGGAAAGGGGGCATGGCCTGCTATGACAACTTAGCAATCCCGCTGTGTGGGACTTACTGGAGGTAATAGGAGAGGTCCTTGGGGGCCAACTACCTCTCCTATTACCTCCACTAAGTCCCACACAGTGGGATTGCTAAGAGGTCTTCAGAGGCCACACCCCCTTTTCTCCACCACTCTGCAAATGCGCCTCCTGGCACAGTACTGGTTGGGGGATGAAGTCCACTTTACACCTGAGGGACTTTGGGGGCCAAGAAGCCCTCCTGGTATCTCCTGGAAGTCCTATGCAGCGGAATTCCTGAGCGCTGGTTGGAGGCCCAGCCCCCTTTCTGCACCACTCTGCAAACACGACTACCAGTTAAAGAAGCATTTGTAATGTAATAGGTTTTGCATTTGCGAGAGTTAGAGCTATTGGCGTTGTAAATGTAAAAGTTTTTTACACATTTTTTTGGGAGTGGATCGGATGTACGTTGTGTGTAGTGGAATTATGTGGTATGTTGTGCGGTGAAATTATGTGGATAGAAAGTATGTGGTATTTGGTGTATAGGAATTATGTGGAATGGGATTATGTGTTTTGGAGAGTAATTATGTGGTATTGTAGTCTGTGTTGTGGAGTGGTAACCTCAGGTTTAGTCTTCCTCGTTTCCATAGAAGCTAAACTATAAACTCAATGAGACACAAAAAGAAGGAACCACTGAGTAGCACTTCTGGACCTAAACGGAGGTATGAGCAGGGCCACTGGAATTATGTGACTGTTTGGCTACACCAATTTTCACATAATTAACATTTTCCGCATTTGCCAAATATTCCATCATCTGCTGCCTAATCTGCAGATTTGAACAAAAAAAGCCTTGTTTCCAGCTCAAATGGCTCAAATGTTCCCACAAATGCAGCGTCACGTGTTACAGCGTTGTGGAAGGCCCTTTGCAAAGCTGGAATGGTCATGTGTTACTTATTGCTAAATGTGGGTGTTAAATTGGTACTAATGGTGCACAAACCTCTCTTCTTTCTTTGCCTCTCTTGCCTCTTTCTGCATTTCTCTTGCTTCTTTCTGCACCTTTCTTCTTCTTTCTGCACCTCACTGTCTTCTTTCTGCACTTCACTTGCCTCTTTCTGCACTTCTCTTGCCCCTTTCTGCACCTCACTTGACTCTTTCAGCACCTCTGTTGCTTTTTTCTGCAGATCTCGTCTCTTTCTGCACCTCTCTTGCCTCTTTCTGCACCTCTCTTGCCTCTTTCTGCACCTCACTTGCCTCTTTCTGCACTTCTCTTGCTTCTTTCTACACCTCTCTTGCCTCTTTCTGCTCCTCTCTTGCCTCTTTGTGCATTTCTCTTGCCTGTTTCTGCACTTCCCTTGCCTCTTTCTGTACCTCTCTTGCCTCTTTCTGCACCTCACTTGCCTCTTTCTGCACCTCACTCTCTTCCTTCTGCACCTCTCTTGCCTCTTTCTGCACATCTCTTGCCTCTTTCTCACCTTCTCGAGCCTCTTTCTGTACATCTCTTGCCTCTTTCTGCAGCTCAAGTGCCTCTTTCTGTACTTCTCTTGCCTCTTTCTACACTTATCCTGCCTCTTTCTATACCTCCCTTGCCTCTTTCTGCACCTCACTTGCCACTTTCTGTTCTTCTCTTGCCTCTTTCTGAAACTCACTCTCTTCTTTGTGCACCTCTCTTGCCTCTTTCTGCACCCCACTTGCTTCTTTCTGAATCTCTCTTGACTCTTTCTGCACCCTTCTTGTCTCTTTCAGCACCTCGGTTGCTTCTTTCTGCACTTCTCTTGCCTCTTTCTGCACCCTTCTTGTCTCTTTCAGCACCTCGGTTGCTTCTTTCTGCACTTCTCTTCCTCCTTTCTGCACCCCTATTGCCTCTTTCTGTACCCCTCTTGCCTCTTTGTGCACCTCACCTACCTCTTTCTGCACCCCTCTTGCCTCTTTCTGTACCTCTGTTGGTTATTTCTGCACTGCTCTTGCTTATTTCTGCACCTCTTTTGTAAATTTCTGTATCCCTCTTGCCTCTTTCTGTACCCGTTTCCTCTTTCTGCACCTTTCCTGCCTGTTTCTGCATCTCTCTTGCCTCTTTCTGCACCTCTGTTGCTTTTTTCTGCACTTCTCTTGCCTCCTTCTGCACCCCTCTTGCCTCTTTCAGCACCTCTGTTGCTTCTTTCTGCACTTCTATTGCCTCTTTCTGTACATCTCTTGCTTCTTTCTGCACCCCTGTTGTCTCTTTCTGCACGCCTTTTGTCTCTTTCTGCACTCGTCTTCCCTCTTTCTGCACCTCTCTTGCTTCTTTCTGCACTTCTCTTGCTTCTTTCTGCACCTCTCTTGCTTCTTTATGCACCCTTCTTCCCTTTTTTGCATCCCTCTTGCCTCTTTCTGCTGTTCTCTTGCCATTTTCTGCACCTCTCTTGCCTCTTTCTGTACCTCAGGTGCCTCTTTCTGCACTTCTCTGGCTTCTTTCCACACCTCTGTTGCTTCTTTCAGCAATTCTCTTGCCTCTTTCTGCACTTCTCTTGCTTGTTTCTGCACCTCTCTTGCATCTTTCTGCACCTTTGTTGCCTTTTTCTGAACCTCACTTGCTTCTTTCTGCACCCCTCTTGCCTCTTTTTGCACCCCTCTTTTCTCTTTTTTCACCTCTCTTGCCTCTTTCTGCACCCCTGATCCCTCTTTCTGCACCTTTCCTGCCTGTTTCTGCACCTCTCTTGCCTCTTTCTGTACCTCTGTTGGTTCTTTCTGCACTTCTCCTGCTCTTTCTGCACCCTTCGCGCCTCTTTCAGCACCTCTGTTGCTTCTTTATGCACTTCTCTTCCTTCTTTCTGCACCCCTCCTGCCTCTTTCTGTACCTGTCTTGCCTCTTTGTGCACCTCTCCTACCTTTTTGTGCACCCTCTTGCCTCTATTTGCACCTCTTTTGGTTCTTTATGCACTACTCTAACTTCTTTCTGCACCTCACTTGCTTGTTTCTGCACTTCTCTTGCTTCTTTCTGCACCTCTGTTGCTTCTTTCAGCAATTCTCTTGCCTCTTTATGCACTTCTCTTCCTTCTTTCTGTACCCCTCCTGCCTCTTTCTGTACCTTTCTTGCCTCTTTGTGCACCTCTCCTACCTCTTTCTGCACCCCTCTTGCCTCTTTTTGCACCTCTGTTGGTTCTTTCTGCGCTGCTCTTGCTTCTTTCTGCACCTCACTTGCCTCTTTCTGCACTTCTCTTGTTTCTTTCTGCACCTCTGTTGCTTCTTTCAGCAATTCTCTTGCCTCTTTCTGCACTACTCTTGCTTCTTTCTATACCTCTGTTGTTTCTTTCAGCAATTCTCTTGCCTCCTTCTGCACTTCTCTCCCTTCTTTCTATACCCCTTCTGCCTCTTTCTGTACCTTTCTTGCCTCTTTGTGCACCTCTCCTACCTCTTTCTGCACACCTCTTGCCTCTTTTTGCACCTCTGTTTGTTCTGTCTGCACTGCTCTTGCTTCTTTCTGTACCTCACTTACCTCTTTCTGCACTTCTCTTGCTTCTTTCTACACGTCTGTTGCCTCTTTCAGCAATTCACTTGCCTCTTTCTGCACTTCTCTTGCTTGTTTCTGCACTTCTCTTGCCTCTTTCTGCACCCCTGTTCCCTCTTGCTGTACCTTTCCTGCCTGTTTCTGCACCTCCCTTGCCTCTTTCTGTACCTCTGTTGGTTCTTTCTGCACTTCTCTTGTTCTTTCTGCACCCTTCGTGCCTCTTTCAGCACCCCTGTTGCTTCTTTCTGCACTTCTCTTCCTTCTTTCTGTACCCCTCCTGCCTCTTTCTGTACCTCTCTTGCCTCTTTGTGCACCTCTCCTACCTTTTTCTGCACCCCTCTTGCCTCTTTGTGCACCTCTGTTGGTTCTTTCTGCACTGCTCTTGCTTCTTTCTGCACCTCACTTGCCTCTTTCTGTACTTCTCTTGCTTCTTTCTACACATCTGTTGCTTCTTTCAGCAATTCTCTTGACTCTTTCTGCACTTATCTTCCTTCTTTCTGTACCTCTGTTGCCTCTTGGTGCTCCTCTCTTGCCTCTTTCTGCACTTCACTTGTTTCTTTCTGCGCCTCTCTTGCCTGTTTCGGCACCTTTGTTGCTTCTTTCTGTACTTCTCTTGCCTCTTTCTGCACCTCTGACTTAGAGGTAGTTTTAATCCCCCTGCCCTATTATGTACTAGGGCCTTACAGGGGAGTTCATGCCAATCACAGGGGTACCCCCAACCCATAGTTTACCCTAGTGTATGTAGGTGTTTTCACTGTATTCTAAGTGTCTTTCAGCATAGCACTGGCTCTGGGCCTGGTTAGTCAGAGTCAGTTACCACCAGTACCAGTCAGCAAAAAGTTGGGGACACAGGATGACTTTGCAACAAGGCTTCTTTCTGCACCTCTGTTGGTTCTTTCTGTCTATCTCTTGCTTCTTTCTGCACCTTTCTTCGTCTTTCTGGACTTCTGTTGTGTCTTTCTGCATTTCTCTTGCTTCTTTCTGCGCTTTTCTTCCTCTTTCTGCACATGTCCTACCTCTGTAGGCATAGTTAGAATTTAGCATTTAAAAAACCTTTGAAATTCACTGAAAAAACCATAGGTTTCAGGGACGTTATAGTTAGAAATTAGCATTTAAAAAACCTTTGGAAATCACTGAAAAAACCATAGGTTTCAGGGACGTTATAGTTAGAAATTAGCATTTAAAAAACCTTTGAAATTCACTGAAAAAAACCATAGGTTTCAGGGACGTTATAGTTAGAAATTAGCATTTAAAAAACCTTAGAAATTCACTGAAAAAACCACAGGTTTCAGGGACGTTATAGTTAGTTGGACATTTCACTCGTACAAAACCAGAGAAATTCGGCCGTTGTAGTTAGTTGAGCTAACTATAACTCGCGCCCCCGCAATCCACTGCTGATGATGTCAGATATTACATCATTCATGACATGGTCAGTGACATCACTGATGACATCACTGATGACATCGTCCATGTGATAATCTGATGTACCTCCTCATACCCTAATATAACCTTTGATACACCCACTCTAAAATACAGACTACCATTTTCGAAACCATCGACACACCAATACCAGTTACTACATACCCACTCACTGATTCCTAGGTCTACACACAAATCCACTCATTCACCCATACAGTCACTCATACATGCAGTCACTCATCAATACAGCACTATCATATGCACTCATACACCTATACAGGAACTCACACACCGCCACTCATCCATAGAGTTACTCACACACCTAGTCAGTCATGCAAAGAATCAATCACACTCCCATTTACTCACCTATACAGTTATACACACACCACCTCACTTATTCATACAGATACTAACACATACCTACTCTCTTATACAATCACTGATACAAGCACACACTCATCCATACAGCCACTCTCACAATCACTCACTCTCACATTTAGTCATTTATATAGTCCAACACTCACATATACTGCCTTTCACATATGTAGTTACTCACACATGTACCACTGAGACATCCATTCACCAACCAACACACCCATACACACACTCACCCACCCATACAGCCCTTCACAGATGCACTCTTGAACCCATACACCCAGTGAATCACCCACTCACACATCTGTGCACAGAGTGACACCCCCCAACCACCCACACAGACACTCAGGCACCCATACAGACACTCAGAAAACCAATCAATAACCCATATAGACACTCATGTAGCTACTCACCAACCCAGGCAGCCGCTTACACACCAACTGACAGACTGATACAGACATTCACACAGATTAGTCACTAACGCATGCATTCAGTAAGACAAGTTTAATCACTCACTTATACAGTCAGTCACGCACCTACTAAATCATCCATTCAGACACTTATACACCCACTCATTCTTCAATACACCTTGGCATATATATATATAAAACATATTTAAACTTTACAGAAACACACAGTCACCGGATGATGTCATCAGTGATGTCATCAGTGAAATCATTTGAGATGTCATCAGTGATGTCACTGACCATGTCATGAATGATGTAATATCTGACGTAATCAGCAGTGCATTGCGGGGGCGCGAGTTATAGTTAGCTCAACTAACTATAACGGCCAAATTTCTCTGGTTTTGTACGAGTGAAATGTCCAACTAACTATAACGTCCCTGAAACCTGTGGTTTTTTCAGTGAATATATATATATAGGTAAAATTACATGTATATTTGCTCATACATTAAAATATGCACGATAATATTGGAGTCTGTGTCCCAGGTTTGATTCGAAATCTACCTAACGGTATCGGTGTGTATATATCTTCAAGCACATGCAAGTGGAATATCAGTGGTATTTGCCACAAGGCTTACCAGCTCTATAATCATGGCTGCTTTGTTTAAAATAGAGAATTAGTCTTAATTAATTTTTTGACTATATAAATTGTTATTTTTGCACAATGCAAGATTTTCAATAATCCTTGTTCTCTTTATCTACGTATTGTTATTTTATAACGAATCGATAAAGTTTTTAAGTCTGTTTTCCACTTTGCACAGATTGTTTATGTCTATTGTATAACACAGGAAATGCTTAAAAGGTCACTGCCACTTCCGGGTCTTTGTATGACTTTTTGACAAAGACCGTGCTGTCGAAACGCGTCAAGTCAATAAATACTTTACTCCAATTTTGAAACCCTGAGTGCGACCTTTTCTTACGCTCTGGCAGCGCGAGAATACTTCAAAAATTACAGCGGGTCCAGCGCCCGCCGGTCAGCACCAACCCCATCAGGTGGAAGCAATCGGAAGTAAGGCTGGACTGTTCTTGCAATTTGAGTTTCCCGATTCCCGCCGCCGTATTTTATGTTCCGGGTGCTCTTCCCGGTCAGGAACAAACAACGAGGTAATACACGAAGGAGGTCCTGACGGAGATTTGTCGGCGCGAGCACCCCGCTCTCGGGGGAGCGCGCCGCTCACCATCCGCTTTGGACCCTCGTTTTGGAAACCTCAGTTTCCAAGGATCTTCAAAGAACGGCAGGGGTGCCCCTGTCTCGACCAGACGCAGCTGCGAGTGGTCTTGAGCACGGGGAGGATTTCTTTTACAAGGAGCAGACTGGGTATTGAATAAGGCTTGGTGTTTTATGGAGCGCCGCTCCAAAATAAATACGTGGCAGCAATGTGCGAGGCAATACGTAAGAGATTGGATGTGGCCAGATCTCTATTCACCGAGGCAGACGGGGCAACCCAGGAGACCCCCATGAGCAACGATACAGGAGAAACTGGCGATCACATAACTTTAAAGCAGCAACTATACAGGCTGGAGAAACTGTGCAGAAAAGAAATAAATCGCAGCTGGGAGGTGATATCATTGGACAATTACATTGAGGTGGGACGTGTCCCAAGAGGATTGAGAATCTTGGTGACCCCCACTTATCAAAACCCAAATCCTAAATTATTGGAGGAATGGTCTACACTTATGGCGATGACCTGTAAGCAGATGCTTGGTCTCCTGTCAAAATATGCGGCAATAGAACTGCAACAGATCGGAGAAGAGCTGAAAGAACTTCGCGAAACATTAAGCAAAATGCCAGTCCAAGATGAGATAACCATTTTTATCAAAGATATGGAGACGAGGTTGGTCAAGTACGAGGATGGCATTAAGGCGAGAAAACGCTGGAAATTTGTGCGAGACAGAAACGACTATGCCCTAGGTCGCATTTTAACTTTCAGTAGGAAATACGACACCATTAAAAAAGATTACAAAAAGAATGAAGCACTTCGAGTACAGGAATCGGAAACTTCCGGCTCCAGTTCAGCGGCACCATCGGATGACGATGACAGGCAGATCGCACAGGGTCCAGACAGAGGACCGTTCACATCCCTGCAGGAATACCATTTTGTGCAACTGAGCCTCAGCGCAAAGAAAAAACCATCGCGGGGAAGAGGAAAAGGAGGAGGCAAAGAACGAGGCAAAGAAGGACCAGGAGAGGGGGTGAAGGTCAGCGACAACGTGACGCCACATGGGAGAGGCACAAGGCGGTCCAAGAGGAACAAATGATAGGTGAGCAATCTAATCTTGCTATCATTAACCTTTCCCCACACATTATTACTCCAGATGAAAGATCGGTCTTGGAATTAGGCGTTTCGTTTTGTCCTACAGCTAATTTTGATTTTGTTAAGACTCGGATTGACCTATTCCTCTTCATGCGCAAATTGAAACTACTGAAAATGCACACTTTGAAGCACAGTAGAGGCCTGCCTGAGGCCACACAAACTGCAAATGTGTCTGATCCCACGGATGTAACACTATCCGTGAGGGATATTGAGACAATTGCGACCTTAAGGGAACTCCAACTAGGAACAAGAGATTGGGAAACTGATCGTGAGTTATTGATCAGTATGAACATGGAAGTCAGTAAGAGCTCTAGAAATGACTTCAAACCCAAATCGAAATTCAACCCGATAACATTACATGATGGTCTCGATACTTTTCACGAGACCATCTTACGGGATCTGTTGGTGTTATGGAAAAAACAGGGTAACAATTTTGCCAAAAACCTTACAACATCACAAAGAGCAGGATTGCACTCTTTAAAACAAGTAACCACATTTGTGATTAAACCCTCCGATAAGGGGGCAATGTGGTCTTATGGGACATCAACAAATATCGAATTGAGGCGAAGCGTCAGCTTGAATTTTCAGGAAGCTATTTGAGGTCCGGTTTGGCAAGGTACTATAAAACCATACAGGAATATCATAGCCTATTGCATGATTGGCGTGAAAATGACATGTTGAGTCAAAATGAGTTCCTGTTTTTGCTGGTGCAGAAACCAGTGACTCCTGTCTTTTATATGTTGCCAAAAGTGCATAAACACCCCACAGATCCACCTGGCAGACCAATCATCTCGGCCAATAACAGTCTTCTTGAAAACACTTCTATGTACTTGGACTATTTCCTCTGTCCATATGTTCTAAACCTACCCTCTTACTGTAGAGATACCATGGACTTTCTGTCTAAAATCCAGGAGATTCCATGGAATGAGACTTACATCTTGGCAACAATAGATGTTGTTGCTCTGTATACATGCATAGACCATGATTTGGGTTTGGAAGCATGTAAATATTATCTGAGAGACAGACCTTTGAATATGTATGACCACACCATGCTTTTAATACGGATGTTGCAATTTTGCCTATACAACAACTGTTTTCTATTTGAGGATGAGTGGTATGAACAGTACACTGGTACGGCCATGGGAAGTTGCTTCGCTCCAAGCTACGCCTGTTTGTTCATGGGGTGGTGGGAGGCGGAGCATTTGTGGCATGATGGTAACAACACTTATATGAACAATGTCATCCTGTGGACCCGCTACATTGACGATATTTTTCTGATATGGGATGGTCCACAGGAAGCCCTTGATATTTTTATTCAGGGCCTTTCAGATAACATCCTGAACTTAAAGTTCACCAGTAAAACTGACCCCTCCACCATTGAATTTCTAGATATTTTGGTTGAGGTGAAACATGGGACATTACATACAAGCCTTTTCAGGAAGCCGACATCTAGCAATAGTATCCTACATGCGGACAGCCATCATCCAATGGCTTTGAAGAGGAGTATTCCCTATGGGGAGCTTCTTAGATCAAAGCGCAACTGTAGTTCCCCGGATGCCTATGAGAAAGAAGCCAAAAACATGAGGGGTCGTTTTAGGAATAGGGGCTACACTGTGAGGCATATCAAAAATGCAACTGAAAAGGTGGCCATCAAGAACAGAAACATGTTACTGATTCCAAAAGAGAAAGATTGTGGGAAACATGAAGTGAGACTGATCACCACTTTCAATCATGCCTCACAGCAAGTTCATAAGATAGTGCGCAAACATTGGCACATAGTCAAGAACGATGCTGTAATCGGCAATCTGGTTAGTCCATCACCACATATCACCTATAGGAAATGTCAGTCTTTGAAGGACATGTTAGTGCACAGTCACCTATCCGCCAAAAACAAGTCAAGGGGCACCTGGTTGAGGGATCTCCCGGGTTTCCATAAGTGCGGGAGGTGTAAAGCGTGCAGTAACAGTACAAATGTGAAAGTTTTTAAACAGCCTAATGGAAAAAGTGGGAAGATTTACAATTTTATCAATTGCAATTCTGACTATGTTGTTTATGTTTTAACCTGTATTTGTGGCTTGTGTTACGTTGGTAGCACAATTTTCCCGGTGAAGAAACGCATTTTAGAGCATTTGCGCGCCCTCAGAAATGGTGATATGTCATATGCCATAGCAAAACACTGTGCATCAGTGCATTCAGATGTCAGCGACATCAGCTCTAAAATCTCTTATTTTGGCATTGACAGGGTCCCTGCATCAGCGAGAGGAGGAGATCGGGAACGTCATCTGCGACGCCTGGAATCTGAATATATAGTGAGACTACAAAGCAAGACCCCGGGAGGCCTCAACCATGAGGAGGACCTCCATGTGCATTTAGGCTAGTGTAATGAGACTACACATCATCTTTGCTCTGTTAGAATTGCCAACCGTACACTATTTAGTTTCTCCATACATCCTAGCGTCACTTCCCAATGTCAGTTCATTACACCTCTTAGCGCATTTACTGACCATGTTATTAGAGCGGCTGCTCTGTAGATCTGTATAGATCTACCCCCCTTCCTGTTTAGGTCACATTATTATTATTTTTCTATTTTTCTTTTTCCACCTTATTGCCTTTTTCAATAGTACCTTAAAATTTTGTCTTTTTGATATTAGACCCGCAGTGGGCTTAACCCAGTGTCCTATGATTTAAGCAGATCCTTACATATATTTAGAAAGTATGGATACCAAAAATAAAGGGCACTTGCCCGTTTATTTCTTCAAGCACATGCAAGTGGAATATCAGTGGTATTTGCCACAAGGCTTACCAGCTCTATAATCATGGCTGCTTTGTTTAAAATAGAGAATTAGTCTTAATTAATTTTTTGACTATATAAATTGTTATTTTTGCACAATGCAAGATTTTCAATAATCCTTGTTCTCTTTATCTACGTATTGTTATTTTATAACGAATCGATAAAGTTTTTAAGTCTGTTTTCCACTTTGCACAGATTGTTTATGTCTATTGTATAACACAGGAAATGCTTAAAAGGTCACTGCCACTTCCGGGTCTTTGTATGACTTTTTGACAAAGACCGTGCTGTCGAAACGCGTCAAGTCAATAAATACTTTACTCCAATTTTGAAACCCTGAGTGCGACCTTTTCTTACGCTCTGGCAGCGCGAGAATACTTCAAAAATTACAGCGGGTCCAGCGCCCGCCGGTCAGCACCAACCCCATCAGGTGGAAGCAATCGGAAGTAAGGCTGGACTGTTCTTGCAATTTGAGTTTCCCGATTCCCGCCGCCGTATTTTATGTTCCGGGTGCTCTTCCCGGTCAGGAACAAACAACGAGGTAATACACGAAGGAGGTCCTGACGGAGATTTGTCGGCGCGAGCACCCCGCTCTCGGGGGGAGCGCGCCGCTCACCATCCGCTTTGGACCCTCGTTTTGGAAACCTCAGTTTCCAAGGATCTTCAAAGAACGGCAGGGGTGCCCCTGTCTCGACCAGACGCAGCTGCGAGTGGTCTTGAGCACGGGGGAGGATTTCTTTTACAAGGAGCAGACTGGGTATTGAATAAGGCTTGGTGTTTTATGGAGCGCCGCTCCAAAATAAATACGTGGCAGCAATGTGCGAGGCAATACGTAAGAGATTGGATGTGGCCAGATCTCTATTCACCGAGGCAGACGGGGCAACCCAGGAGACCCCCATGAGCAACGATACAGGAGAAACCGGCGATCACATAACTTTAAAGCAGCAACTATACAGGCTGGAGAAACTGTGCAGAAAAGAAATAAATCGCAGCTGGGAGGTGATATCATTGGACAATTACATTGAGGTGGGACGTGTCCCAAGAGGATTGAGAATCTTGGTGACCCCCACTTATCAAAACCCAAATCCTAAATTATTGGAGGAATGGTCTACACTTATGGCGATGACCTGTAAGCAGATGCTTGGTCTCCTGTCAAAATATGCGGCAATAGAACTGCAACAGATCGGAGAAGAGCTGAAAGAACTTCGCGAAACATTAAGCAAAATGCCAGTCCAAGATGAGATAACCATTTTTATCAAAGATATGGAGACGAGGTTGGTCAAGTACGAGGATGGCATTAAGGCGAGAAAACGCTGGAAATTTGTGCGAGACAGAAACGACTATGCCCTAGGTCGCATTTTAACTTTCAGTAGGAAATACGACACCATTAAAAAAGATTACAAAAAGAATGAAGCACTTCGAGTACAGGAATCGGAAACTTCCGGCTCCAGTTCAGCGGCACCATCGGATGACGATGACAGGCAGATCGCACAGGGTCCAGACAGAGGACCGTTCACATCCCTGCAGGAATACCATTTTGTGCAACTGAGCCTCAGCGCAAAGAAAAAACCATCGCGGGGAAGAGGAAAAGGAGGAGGCAAAGAACGAGGCAAAGAAGGACCAGGAGAGGGGGTGAAGGTCAGCGACAACGTGACGCCACATGGGAGAGGCACAAGGCGGTCCAAGAGGAACAAATGATAGGTGAGCAATCTAATCTTGCTATCATTAACCTTTCCCCACACATTATTACTCCAGATGAAAGATCGGTCTTGGAATTAGGCCTTTCGTTTTGTCCTACAGCTAATTTTGATTTTGTTAAGACTCGGATTGACCTATTCCTCTTCATGCGCAAATTGAAACTACTGAAAATGCACACTTTGAAGCACAGTAGAGGCCTGCCTGAGGCCACACAAACTGCAAATGTGTCTGATCCCACGGATGTAACACTATCCGTGAGGGATATTGAGACAATTGCGACCTTAAGGGAACTCCAACTAGGAACAAGAGATTGGGAAACTGATCGTGAGTTATTGATCAGTATGAACATGGAAGTCAGTAAGAGCTCTAGAAATGACTTCAAACCCAAATCGAAATTCAACCCGATAACATTACATGATGGTCTCGATACTTTTCACGAGACCATCTTACGGGATCTGTTGGTGTTATGGAAAAAACAGGGTAACAATTTTGCCAAAAACCTTACAACATCACAAAGAGCAGGATTGCACTCTTTAAAACAAGTAACCACATTTGTGATTAAACCCTCCGATAAGGGGGGCAATGTGGTCTTATGGGACATCAACAAATATCGAATTGAGGCGAAGCGTCAGCTTGAATTTTTAGGAAGCTATTTGAGGTCCGGTTTGGCAAGGTACTATAAAACCATACAGGAATATCATAGCCTATTGCATGATTGGCGTGAAAATGACATGTTGAGTCAAAATGAGTTCCTGTTTTTGCTGGTGCAGAAACCAGTGACTCCTGTCTTTTATATGTTGCCAAAAGTGCATAAACACCCCACAGATCCACCTGGCAGACCAATCATCTCGGCCAATAACAGTCTTCTTGAAAACACTTCTATGTACTTGGACTATTTCCTCTGTCCATATGTTCTAAACCTACCCTCTTACTGTAGAGATACCATGGACTTTCTGTCTAAAATCCAGGAGATTCCATGGAATGAGACTTACATCTTGGCAACAATAGATGTTGTTGCTCTGTATACATGCATAGACCATGATTTGGGTTTGGAAGCATGTAAATATTATCTGAGAGACAGACCTTTGAATATGTATGACCACACCATGCTTTTAATACGGATGTTGCAATTTTGCCTATACAACAACTGTTTTCTATTTGAGGATGAGTGGTATGAACAGTACACTGGTACGGCCATGGGAAGTTGCTTCGCTCCAAGCTACGCCTGTTTGTTCATGGGGTGGTGGGAGGCGGAGAATTTGTGGCATGATGGTAACAACACTTATATGAACAATGTCATCCTGTGGACCCGCTACATTGACGATATTTTTCTGATATGGGATGGTCCACAGGAAGCCCTTGATATTTTTATTCAGGGCCTTTCAGATAACATCCTGAACTTAAAGTTCACCAGTAAAACTGACCCCTCCACCATTGAATTTCTAGATATTTTGGTTGAGGTGAAACATGGGACATTACATACAAGCCTTTTCAGGAAGCCGACATCTAGCAATAGTATCCTACATGCGGACAGCCATCATCCAATGGCTTTGAAGAGGAGTATTCCCTATGGGGAGCTTCTTAGAGCAAAGCGCAACTGTAGTTCCCCGGATGCCTATGAGAAAGAAGCCAAAAACATGAGGGGTCGTTTTAGGAATAGGGGCTACACTGTGAGGCATATCAAAAATGCAACTGAAAAGGTGGCCATCAAGAACAGAAACATGTTACTGATTCCAAAAGAGAAAGATTGTGGGAAACATGAAGTGAGACTGATCACCACTTTCAATCATGCCTCACAGCAAGTTCATAAGATAGTGCGCAAACATTGGCACATAGTCAAGAACGATGCTGTAATCGGCAATCTGGTTAGTCCATCACCACATATCACCTATAGGAAATGTCAGTCTTTGAAGGACATGTTAGTGCACAGTCACCTATCCGCCAAAAACAAGTCAAGGGGCACCTGGTTGAGGGATCTCCCGGGTTTCCATAAGTGCGGGAGGTGTAAAGCGTGCAGTAACAGTACAAATGTGAAAGTTTTTAAACAGCCTAATGGAAAAAGTGGGAAGATTTACAATTTTATCAATTGCAATTCTGACTATGTTGTTTATGTTTTAACCTGTATTTGTGGCTTGTGTTACATTGGTAGCACAATTTTCCCGGTGAAGAAACGCATTTTAGAGCATTTGCGCGCCCTCAGAAATGGTGATATGTCATATGCCATAGCAAAACACTGTGCATCAGTGCATTCAGATGTCAGCGACATCAGCTCTAAAATCTCTTATTTTGGCATTGACAGGGTCCCTGCATCAGCGAGAGGAGGAGATCGGGAACGTCATCTGCGACGCCTGGAATCTGAATATATAGTGAGACTACAAAGCAAGACCCCGGGAGGCCTCAACCATGAGGAGGACCTCCATGTGCATTTAGGCTAGTGTAATGAGACTACACATCATCTTTGCTCTGTTAGAATTGCCAACCGTACACTATTTAGTTTCTCCATACATCCTAGCGTCACTTCCCAATGTCAGTTCATTACACCTCTTAGCGCATTTACTGACCATGTTATTAGAGCGGCTGCTCTGTAGATCTGTATAGATCTGCCCCCTTCCTGTTTAGGTCACATTATTATTATTTTTCTATTTTTCTTTTTCCACCTTATTGCCTTTTTCAATAGTACCTTAAAATTTTGTCTTTTTGATATTAGACCCGCAGTGGGCTTAACCCAGTGTCCTATGATTTAAGCAGATCCTTACATATATTTAGAAAGTATGGATACCAAAAATAAAGGGCACTTGCCCGTTTATTTCTTCAAGCACATGCAAGTGGAATATCAGTGGTATTTGCCACAAGGCTTACCAGCTCTATAATCATGGCTGCTTTGTTTAAAATAGAGAATTAGTCTTAATTAATTTTTTGACTATATAAATTGTTATTTTTGCACAATGCAAGATTTTCAATAATCCTTGTTCTCTTTATCTACGTATTGTTATTTTATAACGAATCGATAAAGTTTTTAAGTCTGTTTTCCACTTTGCACAGATTGTTTATGTCTATTGTATAACACAGGAAATGCTTAAAAGGTCACTGCCACTTCCGGGTCTTTGTATGACTTTTTGACAAAGACCGTGCTGTCGAAACGCGTCAAGTCAATAAATACTTTACTCCAATTTTGAAACCCTGAGTGCGGCCTTTTCTTACGCTCTGGCAGCGCGAGAATACTTCAAAAAAAAAAAAAAAAAATATATATATATATATATATATATATATATATATATATATTATCTACTGGCGGTCGCCAGTAGATAGTTATAGTTAGGATCTAGTTTCCATAGGAAAAGCGTTTTTTCTTTTCCCAATAACTTTTGCACCAGTTGACGAATCTTTGCAAAATTTTCAAAACTTGTGGCCCGCTCTGGTCAGCTCCTATCCTGATAGTTTCGGGGTGATTCGCCAAGCGGGGGCCGAGAAAAAAGGGGGGTCCCAAAACGTGTTTTCTCCATGTTATTTTCCATAGGAAACTTTAGACACGGCTACAGCCCGAACTCCTGAACGGAATTACACCAAATTTGGCAAAAAGGTAGCCCTTGGTTCAGAAAGAGCCCTTTTTTTTCCCAAACATATGTTTATTAGATTTTTCCAAGTACATCGTAAGATATCAATATCATTCTGCTCAGCGCATTGAGCACCAACTTGTCGATAAGACACAAATGGTGAAGCATTACACATTACCCAAGAGGCGCCCAGCCCTGATTCCAAAATGAATGCTAATGGAAGATACAGTGGCTTTCAAGGTGGGGGTGCGGGCAGTCCCCTGTGGCATCAGCCGTACGAAGCACCGTAATAGGGCGTCTCAACGTGTGTCTGGAATGACATCTAAACACATCCTTCCAGCTGAGGGAATCTAGTAAGGCGTACTCGAGGCATTTAAAAACCAACTCCCTGAGCCCAAGAACCCAAACCCCCCCCCTCCCAAACAGTGGTGGCAGCAAAACCAAAGCTAAAATATCAACTGGAGGTAGTGGCAATGTAATCAGTATTGAAAGAGGTGTAATGCGTGGACCGTAGTGGGACAAACAGCTGACGGGAGCCCCTTGGAAAGGAAGGCAACTAGCGGTCCCCACTTGAATTCAAAGTTCTTATAATTATCTTGAAAGATATCAGACATTCTTTCCAGGCTAAGAAGCCGCCATAGCCGTGAGTGCCAAAGGGAGATCGCCGGGGCTTCCCTCTGTTTCCAGGCGGCCGCCAAAGTCACCTTAGCCGCTCCTATACACAGCCACATGATGGCCTTGTCCGCACGGGTCTGGTATTCTAAAGTAGGGTCTCGAAGCCCCAGAAGGACCTCTGCCATAGTAGTTGGAATGGGGTACCCCAGAATGTCTTTAATATGTGCTAGTATTTCTGTCCAAAAGGGGCGGATCGTCGGACAGTCCCACCAAATGTGTTGAAAATCACCCAAGAGGCCGCAGCCTCTCCAGCAGCAGTCAGAAGTGTTAGGGAAGATCTGTTTAAGCCTAGAAGGGTGGAGATACCAATCCATCATGGTCTTTAGGTGGGCTTCTCGGAGGTCCACGGAGTGATTAAATCTAAAAATGTCGGACCATAAATGGGACCAGTCTCTCTCCGACACATCGCGCTGTAATAGTCCCTCCCACATAGCCATGTATCGTGGGCGTGGTGAGGTGGCGGTGGTAAGTAAAAAGTTATAGATGAACGATATCACCCCTTTCATTGTGGTGGTCTTGGAGAGGAAGGATTCGAATCTAGTGGGCGGCCGAGTGGCCGCATCCCGAACCTTTGGGGTGAGAGCCCAGTGAAGCAGCTGGGCATGGTGGAACCGTTCCGTGTCATCCAAGTCATAGTCCCGTCTACAGTTGTCAAAGGTCAAGGGGTCATTATTGTGAAATAGGTGTGTCAAGGCAAGACAACCCCCCCTCGCCAAGCATCAAAGGGCCCCTCGTGCATGCCGGGGGGGAAGGCAGGATTGAAGTGCAGTGGAGTAAATGGCGAGGGGAAAGTAGTCCATCTATCATCCCCCGCTACAGAGTCCCACACTCGCAGGGTGGTTCGCGTGGGGGTGCTACAGTACGCGTTCTTGGTTCTGTCGTGTTTGGGGCGCCAAGCAAGGTCCCATATAGTCCGCCCTGCGACACTACGGTCATATGTAACCAATGTTTATCTGATTCCGGTTTGGACCACTCAATTAACACTCTCAGTTGCGCCGCTTTATAATATAAGTGAATGTCAGGGAGTCCCACTCCTCCCACCGCTCGGGAGCGACGCAACAAAGAGAACGACAAGCGGGCACGTCCTTTTTGCCATATAAACTGTAGGAGCATAGATTTAATTCGGCGGAAGAAGTCCCTTTCTGGTTCTATCGGCAAGGCTTGGAACAGGTAGAGAAGTTTAGGGAGGAGTGTCATCTTGACAGCATGTATGCGGCCAAGCCAAGAAAGAAAGAGTGGCTTCCACCTCGTGAGTTCCTCTTGAATTCGTGCAAGACTGGGGGGGTAGTTGGCAGCATATAAACCTTCCACCCTGGGTGTTAACTGAATTCCCAGGTATTGTATGGATGAGGCTGCCCATTGTAAGGGAGTGAGGGGCTGGAGCCTGTGCACCTCCGCCGGCGGAAGTGTAAGGTTAAGAATATATGACTTGCCCATGTTTATTTTAAAGCCTGCTACCTCTTCAAATCGCTCCAGTTCCTTTTGTAAGTGAGGAAGAGAGTGCTCAGGCTCGGAAAGCGACAAGAGGACATCGTCCGCGAAGAGGGAAACCTTATGGGAGTCCCCACTAAAGGGGATGCCTTGAATGTCGGGGTTGGCTCTAATAGCCACTGCTAGGGGTTCGATGCTCAGGGCAAAGAGGAGGGGTGAGAGGGGGCATACCTGTCGAGTGCCTCTAGAATGAGAAAAGGTGGATGAGGATATGCCATTTACTTGCACCCGGGAGCGAGGTTGAATGTAGTTGGCCCGAAGCATAGTGAGAAATTTAGGAGCAAACCCAAAGCTCGTGAGGGTAGTAAAGAGAAACGCCCAATCGACCCGATCGAAAGCCTTTTCGGCATCTAGTCCTACCAGTACTGCGGGAATATGTCGTTTGCTAGCTTTCTCTATGAGGTGAACTATGCGGCGGGTGTTGTCGTGCGTTTGCCGGCCCTTAATAAACCCCGATTGGTCCGGGTGGATGAGGTCCGGCATGAGGTCATTCAGACGTTTAGCCAAAATAGAGGAATAGAGTTTCGCGTCGAGGTTTAGTAGGGCGATGAGCGGTAGGAGGCGCATAAGTGAGGGTCCTTCCCGGGTTTTGGTATAACAGAGATCACAGCCTCAGATAGTGATCCAGTAGTCTCTCCCTCTGTCGCCATCCTATTAAACAAGCGCGTGAGGTGCGGGATGATATCGGAGGCAAAAGTTTTATAGAACAGAGCGGTGTAACCGTCTGGTCCCGGGGCCTTACGGGGCCTAAGTGCTTGTATGGCAGCGTTCACCTCTTCGGAGGTGATGGGAGCAGCAAGAGTTTCATTCCAGTCAGGCGAAACCTGGGGGAGGCATAGTGTCCGTAAATATTCACATTGGGCTTCAGGATCTAATTGTTCCCCTGTATATAGAGTCTTATAGAAAGAGCCAAAGAGTTCTGACTTTTCTTCATCCTTGTAAGTAGTCTCCCCGCTGGGCCCAAGAATACCTCCTATATATTTCCGTTCTCGTTTTCCCCTGAGCTGTCTAGCCAGATGCCTACCCACCTTGTTCCCCTGGGAGTAAGAGAGGTGTCAGAGCTTAAGAAGCGTGAATTCTGCCCTGTTATTATATATAACTCTAAGTTTGCCCCTCAGAGCCGTCAGTTTGCGAAGATTATCTCGAGTGGGGTTTGCTTTATGCGTGCGCTCGACAGAAGCCACTTCAGTTTCCAACGCCTCCCGCTCCCTAGTTCGCTGTGTGTTCAGTGCTGAGTTGAGGGCGATACATTTCCCTCGGATGACCGCTTTAAACGTGTCCCAGTTAGTGTACTCTGAGGTATCTTCAGGCTTATTAAGCTAAAAAAAGTCAGTGATGCTTTCTCTCAATTTAGTGCGGGATTCTTTATCGCGTGTGAGAGATGGTGGGAAAAACCAGCGAGGAGTGGTGGAGACATTGCCGTGCCAGGCAACGCAAATGGAAAGGAGACTGTGGTCCGACACGGAAAGAGGAAATATCTTAGCCGCCTGGAGAGCGCCCAGCAGGGATTGGCTAACAAAAATGTAGTCCAGTCGGGAGTATGTGTGGTGGACGTGGGAGTAAAAAGTGTAGTCACAGGAGTGAGGATGGAGTGTCCGCCAAGCGTCTATCAGACCTAGATCGTGAAAGTGTTGTTTAGTGGTGGGGGTAAAGGAGCCCAGGTCAGAGCGGTGTGTGTGAGTACTGTTGAGATCTCTTTGCCAGGTCAGATTAAAATCGCCCAGGATTACTAATGGCCCTTCTCCGAAGTCCAGAATCTTCCCCGCCAGAGTGTTTAAAAATGCCGCTTGCCCCATGTTAGGTGCATACAATGCTACGAAGGTGCAGAGCTTGCCCATCAAACGACCCTTGACCATAACCCATCTGCCATCTTTATCAGAACGGAAGTCCAAAGGTTGAAATTTAGTGGAGGAATGAAACAGGAGTGCCACTCCCCTATGTTTCGTTAGGGCAGATGCTTTGTATATTAGGGGGTAGCGCTTGTGACGGAGGCGTGAGTCCTCTGATCTAACCAGATGTGTCTCTTGGAGGGCCACTATATCAAGGTGATGGTCTATAATATATTTCCACACTTTGTGGCGTTTCTGGGGGGAGTTAAGCCCCTTAACGTTCCAGGAACCGATAGTGATCGTCATTGCACTAAAGTAGAGGAGAACAACTCAGAGACACCTTCAGCCGACCTAGCCGGATATGTGGGCGAGACCACCCCAGGCGTGTCCATCCCCCATGTTAGCACCTCGCATGTGGAAACAGAAATAAACTAAGAAACCCCTAGCGAATAAAATGAAAAAGCTGCCAACAAAATCCTCCCTACCCCCCATCAACCCTCAAAAACAACATAACAAACAGTAACAAAAAGTGCAGCAAAAATGCCGCTAACTGGTCCCTGGACGCGGGCAACCTGCCCAACAGGGACTAGGGGGACCAAGAGTCCGAGGACCCCGTCCGCGCCATCCGAAGGTAAGTCACAGAAGTCATCTTAAGCGGTCATGACGTAAATGTCACATCGGAGCTGCATGCGGGAAAGGAGTAAAGTCCCCGCTCGGAAGTATAGAGGTGGACCATAGTTCTGCAATCCCAAAGTACAGGTAGTGGCATGGGACCACACCCCAGGGCTATGGTGGGTTCCGGGTCGTAGGAAGTAGCTGGGAGTAGATCACCCGTAAATCCACCGGGCCACTCTCAACATCTCCCTTAAGCATATAGCACAATCAGGTGTGGTAAGATTCGGTGTGAGCTTTCATTAGTAGCGATTCCTCAAGAGGTCGAGAAACATAGCAGTACGTGTCTAAAATATATTCGCTGATATTTTATCTGCGGCCTCTACGTGTGCCCATAAGCCATGCCGTCGTCTGTGAGGGCCCCCGCAGAGCCTCTCGGGAGCTATCATGATCGGAGCCAGTCTCAACCGGCGGGAGACCCAGGAGTTCCAGGCCCTCTCTTAAGTCGGTGACATGGCGCTGTTTGTTGTTGAGCTCAAAACTTAGTCCGAACGGGTAGGTCCACCTGTATCCGATTTTATCATCTCGTAGTTTGGCGGTGATGGGTCGGAACATCTGCCTCCGTGCCAGGGTGGCCGGTGATAAATCTTGGTAGATATAGCACGAGTGGTTTTGAAAGGTGGCAGTCCCTTTGGACCTGGCCGCTAGGAGCACCGCCTCTTTAACTTTGTATGAATGGAATTTTGCCAGTATGTCGCGGGGACGTCTCCTCTCGCCGGGCTGCAGGACTCCCACACGATGGACCCTTTCCAGCTTTATTGTGAGGGTTTGTGGACCCAAGACTTCCGCAAAAAGCCCCTCCATGAAGGCCTCAAGATCCGGCCCCTCCACACCCTCAGCCAGGTCCCGGACACGTAGGTTCTCCCTCCGTGCCCTATTCTCGAGATCTTCCGACTTGAGTTGCGTCTGGTGGAGTTGGTCTTGGAGGGCCCGAACATCTTCACGCAGTTCGGCGGAGAGCCTCTCCTGGTCCTGCTGGTGCGACTCCAAATCGAGCACTCTGGTGCCCACCGAGTCGCCATCTTGTTGTAGGGAGGTCAGTCTCCCTGTAAGGTCCGACCTCAGCTGCTCTATGGATGTTTTAATGTCCTGGGCGAGGTCATTGCACAGCTCAGTTTTGAAATCCTTGAGCATGGACAGGAGATCTGCCTTTGTAAGGGCCATGTCTGCAGCTTCAGCGTCGCCGCGCAGCGTCAGGCGTTTATCTGATGGGCCAAAGAAGTCCGAAACCTTGTTAGATGTCTTGTTCGTCCCTCTCTTAGGCGGCATGCGGACTGGCCCGGGAGGACCCCCACAACGGCGATGCCTGTGGAAGGAGGCTCGGGAGCCAGGACGTGGGAACCTCCACCTCAAGGGGTCGCCGCCAGACCAGTGGCGCAAGCCGAGGCACCGTCAGCAGGCAGGTGCCGCAATGCCGGTCGGACCCCCGCTCGCTGCTCCAGGCGGCTTACGGTATAGTTGGGGCCGCTAGGTGGAAGCGCACCCCCCTCGGAAAGCTTACTAGCAGGGAATCCAGTCACAGCGAAGGTCTCACCCAGGGATCAGTGCCACAGCTCGTTGTTTCACTCGAGCCCTGCCGCAACCACCGACCCCAGCTCCCAGCTCGCAATCACAGCCCTTCACGATCTGGAGCGGGCGCCATTTTGGGGATGCAGGTACTGGCAGGAAAAGGGCACCCACGGTGGTAAAGGCAGCCGTGGAGCATCAGTCGCTCAGCAGTCAGGGCGAAGAAAGGCAGGAGGCGGTGATGCCCGCTGAGGCGGCGCTCGGTAGGGAGCAGGCCCGGGGGCCACAGGGACCAAAGATGTGATATGGCATTGAATCACATTTTAGTCACCATTCTAAGGTCAGGCATTGTGGTGGTCCGCGGGAGAAGCTGTAGTCCGGGTAATTTCCCTGGAGTATTCCCCATGGCCGCGCCTACCGTGAAGCTCACTGCGACGGCGAGACGCAGACTCGTAGGCAGGGGTTTCTCGCTCCGCTTCGGCCGGAATCTCTCAGCCCAGTCGGAAAGCCGCCATTTTGGGAGGTGCCTGCTGGTCTCACGACAGACCTCGCCGGGTCCGTTCCTGCGGTGATGGAGGCGGATGAAGGCTCCCCCGCCGTGCCTCACATCCTCCGCTACGTACAGAAGTGGTTTGCAGCGTGCGGGATGCGGTAAGACCGCTGCTGTCTGCTCCGGAACAGTGCGCGGACCGGGAGCCGAGACGGGCTACGTCCGATCGGCCATCTTGCCCGGCCACGCCCCGAGCCCTTTTTTTTTTTAAATAGTGTAAATCCGTTCAGTAGTTGCTGAGAAAATCAAAAAATAAAAGTTTCGATATTTAGAGGCGCGGTGGATCCGCGGACCCTCCCGACCACAAGCTTTATTCTAATTGCCTGTCAATACTCCAAACCAGGAAGTGTTGGCAGCCATCTTGTGACTCGGTAGAACCGAGTCACAAGAAAAGAGAAAAACAAACATGAAAAACAAGAAAAGGGGGCAGGGTAGAAATACCCTGACCCCCTAGGCCTGCTCAGGGGGTCCCACAAGGACCCCCAGGGCCCAAAAAAGCATTTTTTTTTTTAAATCAGCCGAGTTCGCGCTGGGTGCGCGAATCCGGCCGAGAAAATTTTTTAAAAACGAAGCGGGGGCTCCCGCGCTTCGTTGTATTGAAGCCCCCGGGTGGGCCAGGTCCCGGGGGCACTGAAAAAATGTGTGGGGGGGCCCAAATCCCACCCACACTGACCCGGCGACCACCACCTCCCCGGGGCTTGATTTATGAGTTGCAGGGGGGCACGCAGCCCCCCCGCAGCCCCAGGGACCGCCACCCCCCGGGGCTAATTTTTAAATGTGTGGGGGGGGCCCCTGGGGCTTTCATTATTTGCGGGGGCACACGGCCCCCCCACAGCCCCAGGGACTGCCACCTCCCCGGGGCACTAAAATGCAAATTTGGGGGTCCGTTACGGACCACCTAGCCCCGGGGATCACCACCTCCCTGAGGCTTTGTAATTGAAGGGAGGGGGGGCCACGGGGCCCCCCTCCTGGAGCCCGGGATGGCCCTGGGGACCGCCACCCCCCAGTGCCGGCTCCTGCAGTGTCCCGGGGTACCCATCCCCAGGACACTGCTGTTTGCTATGGCAGGGCGGGAGCCTCGCGGCTCCCGCCCTGCCATAGCAAACTTGCTTGGATTTTGAGGCGAGAGCAGGAAACCTGCTCTCACTTCCAAAATGCAAAGCAGATTGCTTTCCACACGGGGAGCTGCATGTCAGCAGCTCCCCATGTGGAAAAGCAATGCCGGCTCCTGCAGGACGCGGGGAGCCGGCGGGACCGTGGGGGCATTGGGGCTCCACCCACGGTCCCCAACGGATAGGGCCTGCCCCGGGGGATGGGGTCCCCGGGGCTAGAAGTGGCCCGGGAGGGGGGCCACGCGGCCCCCCTCCCCCATAATAATGAAATTAAAAATAAAAAAAACACGCAAAGGCCGGCCCCGGGGGATGGGGTCCCCGGAGTCATAAATGGCCTGAGGAGGGGGGCCACACAGCCCCCCTCCAAATATATATTTTTTTTAAATAAACACTTGCCATGCCCCGGGGGATGGGGTCCCCGGGGTCGAATATGGCCTCGGGAGGGGGGCCCGCGGCCCCCTTCCATTTTTGAAAAAAATAGGGGTCAGGCCCTGGGGGATGGGGTCCCTAGGGCCCATAAAATAGGAAAGGAAGGGGGGCCACACAGCCCCCCTTCTAAAAAAAATAATAATTAAAAGAAAAAGCCGGCATTGCACCGAGGCCCCGCCCCCTCCCAGCAACACTCTGCAAACGCGCCCTGTGGCACGTTTTAAGTTGGGGAATGAATTCCTCTTTAATCCTGAGGGTCCCTGGGGGCCAACTAGCCCACCAGGTACCTCCAGTAAGCGCCACAGGGCTGCCTTGCAGAGAGTTGGTCCAGGCCATGCCCCTTTTTCACCTCTCTGCAACGCAGCTCTGTGACGCTTACTGGAGGTAGCTGGTGGGCTAGTTGGACCCCAGGGACCCTCAGGATTCAAGGAGACTTAATCCCTCAACTTAAAACGCGCCACGGGGTGCGTTTGCACAGTGGTGAAGGGAGGGGGCGGGGCCTGAGGTGACATGTGTGCAAACACGCCCTGTGGCATGTTTAAAGATGGGGGATTAAGTCCCCTTGAATCCTGAGGGTTCCTGGGGTCCAACTAGCCCACCAGGTACCTCCAGTAAGTGCCACAGAGCTGCATTGCAGAGAGGTGTAAAAAGGGGAGTGGCCTTGAACCACCTCTCTGCAACGCAGCTCTGTGGCGCTTACTGGAGGTACCTGGTGGGCTAGTTGGCCCCCAGGGACCCTCAGGATTCAAGGGGAATTAATCCCCCAACTTAAAACCCGCCAGGGGGCGCATTTGCACAGTGGTGAAGGGAGGGGGCGGGCCTGATGTGACACGTGTGTACTTATCCAATCACTCCCTCAAACCCAAGCACTTATAAATTCACCATGCACTCTCCTTGCAGTATTCTAATCATCCAGTCAGTACCCATGCACTCATGCAATGACCCATGCACTAACTCATGCACTGCTACAATACTCTGAGCACTACTGATGCAGTCCAGCCATCGCCCTGTCACTACCCATGCACTCCTCCTATCACCCAGCGAGCACCATGTACTTATCCAATCACTCCGCCAAAACCCAAGCACTTATAAATTCACCATGCACTCTCCTTGCATTACTCTAATCATCCAGTCAGTACCCATGCACTCATGCAATGACCCATGCACTAACCAATGCACTGCTACAATACCCTGAGCACTACTGATGCAGTCCAGCCATCGCCCTGTCACTACCCATGCACTCCTCCAATCACCCAGCGAGCACCATGTACTTATCCAATCACTCCGCCAAAACACAAGCACTTATAAATTCACCATGCACTCTCCTTGCAGTACTCTAATCATCCAGTCACTACCCATGTACTCATGCAATGACCCAGGCACTAACACATGCACTGCTACAATCCCCTGAGCACTACTGATGCAGCCCAGCCATCTCTTTGTCACTACCCATGCACTCCTCCAATCACCAGCCAGCACCATGTACTTATCCAATCACTCTGCCAAAACCCAAGCACTTATAGATTCACCATGCACTCTCCTTGCAGTACTCTAATCATCCAGTCACTACCCATGTACTTATGCAATGACGCAGGCACTAACACATGCACTGCTACAATCCCCTGAGGACTACTGATACAGTCCAGCCATCTCCTTGTCACTACCCATGCACTCCTCCAATCACCCAACCAATTCCATGTCCTTATCCAATCACTCCGCCAAAACAGAAGCGTTTATAAATTCACCATCCACTCTCCTTGCAGTACTCTAATCATCCAGTCAGTACCCATGTACTCATCCAATGACCCAGGCACTAACTCATGGCAAATACAGAGGAGGTCATGCTAATCACAGGGGTACCCCAATGCATAGTGTTCCCTAGTGTATGTAGGTGTTTTCACTGTATTCTAAGTGTCTTTTAGCATAGCACTGCCTCTAGGGCCGATTAGTCAGAGTCAGTTACCACCAGTACCCGTCAGCAAAAAGTTGGGGGCACAGGAGGACTTTCTGCTCCTCTGTTGGTTCTTTCTGCACATCTCTTGCTTCTTCTTGCACTTTTCTTCGTCTTTCTGGACTTCTGTTGCCTCTTTCTGCATTTGTCTTGCTTCTTTGTGCGCTTTTCTTCCTCTTTCTTTACATGTCCTACCTTTGTAGGCATAGTTAGAAATTAGCATTTAAAAAACCTTTGAAATTTACTGAAAAAACCATAGGTTTCAGGGACGTTATAGTTAGAAATTAGCATTTAAAAAACCTTTGAAATTCACTGAAAAAACCATAGGTTTCAGGGACGTTATAGTTAGAAATTAGCATTTAAAAACCTTAGAAATTCACTGAAAAAACCACAGGTTTCAGGGACGTTATAGTTAGTTGGACATTTCACTCGTACAAAACCAGAGAAATTCCCCCGTTATAGTTAGTTCAGCTAACTATAACTCGCGCCCCCGCAATGCACTGCTAATGACGTCACATATTACATCATTCATGACCTGGTCAGTGACATCACTGATGACATCTCCGCCAAAACAGAGTAACAGGCTTTAAATGTCCAAAATTACGAGATGTTTTGCACCCTGTGGATAACTAGGATCACAATTTTGGCGAAGGATACAAAAAGCAACGAAGGAGTCACCACTCCGAGGACGGCGTGCAAAATGGGCATATTCAGAATGGACTTCATGTAATTCTAGATTTTAACTACAAAAAAGAGCAGGAACACTCGTAATTTTGGACATTTAAAGCCTGTTACTCTTTCATTAATTTTTTTTAATTTTTTTTCATTTTGATGTGTTATGTAATGTTGATGGATTTTTTTCACAGAAATAATTCTGTTTATAAGATGTATTGATTGCACGTTATTTATTGATAGCGTAATTAGATGGTCGTATATATGCATGGGTGATAACAATCAGCAGTTGTTTGTTTTTCAGTAGTGATTTAGCGTGGGCACGATTACACAGAGAGGTCAGGGAACTGTTTCTTTAAGGTTTCTAGCAGAAATTGGGATGCAGTCACGAGGTACAGGTTAAGATCGGTCTTATTGGCTATAAATAGACAGGATTCAGGTGGGTGAGTTTAGTAGCTGATGTGAAAGAGAACACGGAAGTTATCGTAGAGGGAGAGAAAGGAGATGAGGTGAGAAGGTCACTGACCGTAGTATGTAAGGTAGAGTGTTTAATATCATGGGTTTGGGAAAGGCAGTGTGTCATTAGGACTCGGGTTGGTAACAGGGAGTTGGGCAATGTGGGGGTTTGGTAAAGGCAAGGATTTTGTGTACTTATAAGGAGTTGTTTTTTGTATTCATCTGGTGTTTAAATGGCCACATTTTCCGTTTTGCAAGCACTAGTTTATGTATTTTCAAAGCACACGGAAACAGGAGCAAGTATAGATGGGTATGTTTTCGCAGACACTGGGAGGGTGTAATGTCTGGAATAGAGACAATTCAAAGGCATAAGCATAGAGTGGTTTATTTGTATTTTCGCACTTTTGGTTTTGAACTACAGGTTTAGATGTTTGTTTCTGTCTTTTTCAGTTACCCCTGACGAAGGTTTTATGAGAGACCGAAATGCATTGGGTGAATTTTATGTGGTTCTGGAGTATGAATCATTTACCTCTACATGCTTTTGTTGAAGCCCGGATGGGCACGCTGAATGCAGTTGAAGATTACATAATAAAACATCTATGAGAAATGCGCTGTCCTCGCAGTGGTTTTGAATGTCTTCGAGTGATTATATTAAATGTTTGGATGACAAATGGACAATATACTGGAGTATCACTGTTTAACATGGAGAATGACATATTGGTTCAACGATTTGGGGACAATCCCGTATTTCCAGCAGTGCGAAAGGGTTGGCGCGCCAAGCACGTGCCTTTTTGGCTCACTTTAAGTATCCGTGACTGGGATAGTTCACGGCACCCGGCACGCACGCATTTATCTATTTTGAGACATAAAAAATTGTAAATCACACAGAAGGAAAGGAGTGCATCCTGCCTCATTATAAACTTTCTAAAAGTGGCATTTTCATAATTGTAATTTAAAATCTAACTTCACCATTAAAGAGGATTTTTCATTACAATTTCATAGATGCCAAATATGAAATGCTTATCTGTCCCCAATCAAAATGTAGCACTTCTTATTTGCAATAAGGCAACTCAATGTTATTTTATGGGACAGGTACGCCTCTTAGTATTGAAAAACGAATTTAGGAGCTTTTCACTACCAGGACACGTAACACTTAAAAGTACATGTCCAGCTTTTAACTACATTACACCCTGCCCTATGGCATCCCTAGGGCCTACCTTAAGGGTGGCTCATGCAATGAAAGGGGAGTTTAAGGCTTGGCAAGGGAGTTATATTACCAAGTCGAATTGGCAGTTTAAAACTGCACTCAGGCTGCAATGGTAGACCTGGAACATGTTTTAAGGAGCTACTTAAGTGGGTGACATAATATGTGCTGCAGGGCCACTAGTAGCATTTAGTTTACAGGCCCTGGGTATATGGTATACCACTCTAAAAGGAACTTATAAGTAAATTAAATATGCCAATCAGTTGTAAACCAATTTACCCATGCTTAGGAGAGTGAGGCAAGTAATTTAGCGCTAGTTAGCAGCGGTAAACTGCACAGAGTCCTAAGGCCCACAAAAACTAATTTCAGCAGAAAAATTGAGGTAAGTAGGTAAATATTTTTGGGGAAGACCATCCTAAGGCTGACAGGTCTAACAGATCCAATATATCTGGATGCCTGTATCCTACAGTTTTCAGCCTCTATTCTTTCCCAGTGATGAAGTGGTCTGTTAAAAGCTGAGTGTAACTATTTGCTCAGAAATAATTTTTAGTCATTATGTCTTTGGTAAATGTGTTCTGTTTGCTTTTATGAAACAATTTTTTGCTTTTATGAAACAACGTAACTATGAGAGAATTAATGTTAAATTATTTTTATGTAAACTACTATAATGTAATCATGGAACAGTTCTTATGTGACAGCTCATGCCAAACTGTTCATAGGAAAACTGCTTGGAGCACGATGTCACGCAATATGTGCTTCAATGCCTAGCTGGGACATTTCTACTTCAGTGACTCGAGGGCCCACCCCGGTTTGAGATCACTTAAAACTCTGAATTAAAAACAAATAAATGGAATTTTAAAAACACCAACACAGAAGCCAAAGCTGCTTATAAAGGGGGTTATACCATTCCCTTAATAACATTTTCTAAAGTTGCTCCTTCACTACATTCCACATTCAGTCTCAAGAAATGAGTCTAGAGTAATCCCCCCCTGGCTTTGTATTAACTTTCCGCTATGATAACATCTCACCCCAAATATTAATAACGCCTGTAAGTGCTCAGTGAAGATGGCTTTACCAGGTGCTGCTGATTTGTGGTTTGGGACCCTGGCGGCGCATGGTAGGGCGATTACAAACAAGCCCATAATGACTGACTGCGCGTCTTCGTCCCGCACCCCTCGCTCGCTCTTGTTATGCCTTTGGCCCGGAGGCTCAGACAGAAGTTATCAGCGCCCGTGTCACAAAGATGCCCACATACTCCCTGGTGATCGAAGGCCTGGAGAGAAAGCCCGCAGCCATCGTCTGGTAGGGTATCAGCTCATATCATCCAACGCCCACTGCTGCTTCCCACTCCATGCTAGACTTGTGTTATCGCCAGGCAGGGGGTCCATGGCCTAGCTCGGGCTCTGCGCCACGCTGGAGCGGATAAGAGAACTTACACTGGTTTGTGCTCTGCTGTCTTCTCGCGGGGCCCAGCCAGCGTTATCTTCCAGTCCTAGAAGCCTTGAAGGCATTTCTCCCTGACATCCTTCCTCAAAGCCAGGCTGGCCGCTGAATATCACAGCAGAGAGCGTCCTCCTGAAAGAGCGGACTGATAAATCGAACAACAAAGCACTTGTGGCGAAAGAAAGCGAGGTGGGACTCAAATGCAAGGGCGGCCGGGAAGGAGATACGAGAATTTACTTTCCTATCAGCTAGCTTTCACATTTCTCAAGAATAATGTAGAAATGTCATCACAAATAAATGTGGTGCGTTAATTGATGACTCGCCTGTATCAGAAACATCTTTTTTCATCTCTGTTAATTTTACCTCCTTCTATTCTTTGAAAATTCAGATGGGCCAAGCCGCTGTTTCTGAATAACCAAGAACTACATCGTTTAAACACGAGGCTCTGCTGTATCAGGCCTCTGGTGGGTTTCATTACCTTCCTACAGGGCAAAGGCAGAAAGAACGGGAAACGGTTCGACATCCTGTGATTCTGGGCAAATCACTTAATCTCCACGTGCCTCAAACATAAATGTGATCCTTTTTAAAAAAAAATATCACTGGTGCTCATATAAAGCGCTACAATACTTTCGGGTTATGTTCTCGCTATATTAAAAAAAAACTTGGAGAAAGAACGTTGGGGCATATTAGCAAGGGCTTTATCGCTGCTTTAGCGGCACTTTTTGCCGCGTTAGCGGCGATTTTTTTATCGCCCTATCAGCAAGCTGTCGCTAACAGGCGTTAGCGACAGCTTTCCTGCGATAGCGGCCCGTTTTCCCATCGCCTTGCATGCCAGCGATAATGATCGCTAATGACATGCAAGGTAGGCGTTCCCAACTAAAAGCGACTGAAAACAGTCGCTAACACAACTTCCCCCTATTAGCAACGCAGGCGAAGCGATAAAAATTCGCGCTAAGCGCGAATATCGCTAGAATTTAACACCTGCTAAAAACATGACTTACCTGTTTGTTGTATGGGAGGTGGATTGTCAGGCTAAGTCCCCCATGGCGTTAATGCGTGAATATCGCTGGATTTCCAGCGATATTCACGCATTTCGCCGCTATCGCTGGATATTTTATCGCATTGGAGATAAACGTTGCTAATAGCGTGTTATCTCCACGATAATATCCAGCGATAGGCGGCAATAAAAAAAAAACGCGCTAAGCGCAGTTTGCGATAATTATCGCAAGTTGTTGCTAATATCCCCCGTTGTGTTTTACAGGGACTTGACATTGATAAGTTGTTAGTTGTACTTTTCTGTTATGTAATGCTTTAATTAGATTTTTGCTAGCGTTATTCTTGAAGAATGGATACCTGGAAATGTTCTTTCTTTCATAAACAAATAAAACCACAAGGCTTCATGGAATATTTTTCTTGCCTGCCACCTTTCCTTTAAAAAAAGTTTTCTCTCTGTCCATACCAAGGGGTATATTCACAAGAACGTGTGATAACTACCGCAAGAGTAGCGTAACGCAACTTTCAATATCGCAGCCTAGCACGAAAACAAAACCCCCTGTCAACGTGGAATTCACAACAAGGCGGTAGCATGCGATAGTCACCAGAAAACGCGTCAAATGTCAGCATGAAAATCAACGCCACGCCGAAAAAATGCGAAACTCGAACGCGAGAAATTATGCGATGAGGCCAATCGCGGTACAAAAAGTAGGGAAAAGCAGCCTCAGGCCTGCAAATCCCACGCGTCTGGCGGGAAATTGCACCATAAAAACCACAGAAACAACACACCAGAAGCAAGCCAAAGCACGTAGCAACATGGATGCACCCTGACCCAGCGCAGAGGTCAACCCGAACCCCACAACCCCCACAGACCACCAGCAAGGAACAACTGGGTCGGGGAAGGCCAAGGAGAAAAGGGAGAGGAAGACGGGGTGCAGACCGCAGGAAAACAAGACCAGCGCCACGGAGGTGACAGAACACTACCAGCAACTGACCCACAAGCAGACCACCTGGAATGCAGTCGGAGTGCCCAGGAGGCCAATCCAGGAGGCCAAGAGGCGCCGGCAGGACGTGACAACCTAAACCAGGTACAAACCCGCTGCCAACAGGAAGGCAGCAACGGCGACAGGAGGTGGCAGTCCAGCGCCACAGGAGGAGCTGGAGGAAACCCAGGCCACAGTCATCAGTGTGGAGATGGTGTAAGGAGTAGGGAGTACGGACACAGCTCGAGAGGACCTGACACAACATCAACAGGATGAGATCCAACAGGGACTGGGGGGACGGGGGTGATGGGCACAATGCCACACATGCACAATGAGGTGTAGCACACTGCACACCTACAATTACCCAGGGAACTGGCCCCCATCCCCATGGCACACTGCAGCACACACACATAGCAATCACAGCACATACCATGACAATGTGGCACAAAGTGCAACACCCACACTGCAGAACAGGAGACACAACTGGGTCCGCCCAGGCGCAGAAACAGAACAATCACATTGGACAGAGCAGGGAACTGTGAGATGCATATCTACCCCTAAAACCCCACATCAGCCATGTAGGCCAAATGTACACTGTCCCAACTCAAATAGCCACCACCGCCCAAACAGTCACAATGTACATTGTCACACAGTCTGCAGGTCGACAAGAACAAGGCGCCAACACAATGCCAACATGCACCTCCCCTTCACAATGCAGAGGGACAAACAACACCTCCAGCAGGTCAGAACAGACAACCCATCAGTGATGCCCGAGACGAACACCACACCCCCGACACCGACGCCCTACAACAGCCCATGGACATCCCACACAACCCACCACCAGGACCAGGGCAGACAAGCTACTCAGAGGAGAACCCAGCCCCTGCAACAGACCACACAGCATGAAGCACCCGCAATCACGGCTGGCTCACAACACTTCACCGACCCACACATGGCACCCCAATGCCGGTTGGCAGAACGCCAAAAGTAGGTGGTCCAACAGGTGAGGGTGTTGCCGAACCCATGGAATGCGAACTAGAACACATACGTGGGTGTCCAATACCCTTCTGGGACCACCTACACCCCACAAAGGAGACCCACACTTCCATAGAGACACATGCAGATGCACATACCCAGTACAGAACCACGCCCAGGGGCATGCACATATCAGTCACACACCCACGTTGGCTCTGTGTACGATGGCACAGTCCACTCCCCTTACGAATTGAGTGGGTGACGACAAAGCTACATGTCCAGGTTCTAGCCCGCTGCCTGCGGTGACATGTCTGCATCCGCTGTACACAGCACAATGTAATGTCGTAGGGCACAGGGCCCCAATGCATAAACAAGACCACAGGGACACATGCGCATATCATGTTGAACTGGCTACGGGCACGTGCGCCTGGCCCCTTTATTGGCAGGGCCACATGTACAGTGACGCCTGTTCTGGATGTGTGTGGGGTGAGTATAAGCCAGCCCGCACGGAGTGCTTGGTGCTGCCAACAACCTGAACAGTGGAAACCAGTGTAATGGAAACAGAAAACACCAGCATAACAGAGTCAACTGCAGAGCAACATGGAAGGATCCGGAGTAAGGACAGAGGTCACCCAATATTCAGTCAGGAGGTTCCGTGAGTTGCAGTGCACTGAGGTAGGGGCACTAGAGAACAGAGCGCTCATGTGAAGAAATTGCTAGGATTGTGTCCCTTCGGGTTAGTCCTGATGTAGATGCAGTGGGGTGTGTTACACCTGCATCAACTTCCTCATCAACGTCCCAGGTCTCCCACACTGCCTGAGGTGACAGTTACGTCCGCAGTCCACAGCGCAATACCCAGTATTAGATCCGGGTGTGTAGCTTGACTACCACCACCAGTCTGCATTCCTGCCTTGGGGATGTTGCCTCCTGCCCTCTCATTGTCTGTGCCTTCTCCTGTCCGCACACTTGACACATCCTCCTCATCATGGTCCCAGGTCTTCCCCACTGCATGAGGTGACATTGCTGCGCAACCTCACAACAGCACAAAACTCAATCAGTAATGGACAATGGCTTGCGGTGCACTGAGTCACTGGCACCTGGAGTGCTGAGCAGGGTTTCAGGCCGATGATGGCATCCACGACAGGTCTGAGCAACTCCGTAGGTCTGTCACGACCACCGTTTCGACTCTGGCAGATGGCGGTTGGAGGTGGTCCTTGCGGTGGTGGTGTGTGCCTCCTGCGGTGATGCGACGTCCGGGCCGGTCAAGACTCAATGCTTTGTGTGGGCCCCGTTGGCCTGCAGTTGAGGCCGGAGGATGCGGACAGCGCAGGGCCACAGACACGTGGCGTTGATGACCCCAAGACCATTGCTACAGAGGCCATTCAATGTCTAAGAGAAGGGGTCCCAGGCCTGAGCAGCACAGAGTTAGTGGCCCCGGATGCACTGCGGCTGGCACAGGCACCCAGCCACGGGACGGTGACTTGCGGTGCAGTCAGATGGGCCATGCGACCTGAGCGGGTCCCCATCAATGTCCGAGGTGTATGTTGCTGAGGGTTTCGGGGGACAGTGGAAGGTGTCCTCCAGGGCATGATGCGGAAGGTATGATGTTATCTGGAAGCAGCAAATGGAGGAGTGGAAAGGGCAACCCTCGTTTTCACCAACAATTCGGTATCAGCTACATGAGGATGAAAACTAGCCCCTAGTCCATAGACTCAAAGCCACCAATGTGCGACCAGTGAGTGTCCATGAATGTCGGGAAACACACTTAGTGGCACAGGTGCTGTGAGGGGATGCAGTCTGCGATGATGCCGGTACACAGATGTGAACTCCAACATTGCCAAATCAAGACTCTGTGACCTACTGGACCGCAGTGTAGGCCGGAGGCAGCGGTCAGCATGGGCCCACAGACACGTGTCGTGTGCCTGTAATGCATTCGTTTGCTTCACTGGAAGCAGGGAGTTTAGTGATATCACCCCTGCAGTAGACATCTGGTCACTGCCATTCATGACTCAGGACACAGTTTCACACATGGGACCTACTGGACCGCAGTGTAGGCCGGAGGCAGCGGTCAGCAGTGGCCCACCGCCACGTGTCGTTGGCTCGCGAGGCACAGAGTTAGTGACACAGTGGCAGTTGTTGGTAGTGTTCAATCACCTCGGTAACGATGATCCTGTTCCCTCCGGAATGCAACGCGTCATCCTCTTACGCCTCTCCGTGCGTGCGATGAAATGTATTCTGCCTTTTGAATTACCGATGTTCAGTTCCAAATCTGTGATCCCACTCGTGCGCAGCATAGGCCGAGGGCAGTAGTCTGCATAGGCCCACAGACACGTGTGGTTGTGATGCCATGCACAGACTTGTTGCCACCACATCGAAGGGTGTATAGTGAATTGTTCTCTGCCTTAAATAATGTTCACTGCCATGGTGTAATCAAGACTCAGTTCCAAATGTGTGACCTACCTGACCGTGGTGTAGGCCTGAGGCAGCGGTCAGCATGGCCCATTCACCGAGTGTCGCCGGCATAGGTTGGATGGCCCCACCGGCCTGCGTAGTTCAGGTTCAGTGGCACCACGTGTAGCCGGCTGGCGTTGAACAGGGTTAGTGGCACCACGTGTAGCCGGCTGGCGATGAACAGGGTTAGTGGCACCACGTGTAGCCGGCTGGCGTTGAACAGGGTTAGTGGCACCACGTGTCGCAAGATGCCCATATGGAACTATGCCTCACTGATCGGTGGGTCTGGTGCTGTGGCCGCTGGCCCGGATTTGGGGTCACTGCCATTCATGACTCAGGACACAGTTTCACATATGGGACCTACTGGTCCGAAGAGTAGGCCTAAGGCGGCAGTGGAGTACGTCAACGAGAAAGGAATAAAGCGGGCCTGTGTCGTGGAGGCCATGATGGTCTGAGGTGGTTGCCAAGGTCGCGGAACTCGGGCTTGGAGCTTGCGCCGGCACGTGGTGGGCCCTCCTTGACACACGCTGGTGTCGGCGGGTGATCAGTGTGGCCTGGCTGCGCTGGGGCGGGCCTGACGGGTTCGTGGTCCAGCGTGCCGGGGTCCAGCAGGCGCACAGCATCGCTGGCAACTCCACTCACGAGGACGGCGTCGGCCTTGTGGCGGGGTGGGAGGCGCCGCCCTGGCAGAGACGTGGGTCTTTCCGGAAGAGGACCACGCCCAGGCCTACGTGCTTTTTATTTATACTCCTACGCTGGCGTGGTGTACGCCGGGCCATCCCACTCTGGTGATGCTTAGGGGGGGCATAACAGGCAACATTTCCGCAAGGTCCCCCACTGGCTGGGGTGACATGGTTGCGTCCACTGTCCACTATACTCCATACACCAGCGGTGTATGTCGCCATGGATAGGGGTGTGTTCTGCATACTGCGGTGTGTCCAGCACATCTCCGCCACCCATGGCATTGTGTACTTTCCCAATCATGGTTCTACTGCATCCTTCACACATGCCTGGTTGCCACCTCTCCACACATTCAGCTATTATGTGGCTGTGGTGCCATGCCGTTGCTGGCTCATGTTCAGGGCTTGCCCATGTGAACATTGTAAGTTGTTCTGTCGTGTTTAATGGGTGGGCATGTTGTTGTGCCTGTTGTATGTGATTTTGTGACGTGTGCATTGCCAGAGTTGTGAGTTGCATGGTTGTGAAGTTGAGGTGTGTGGGGTGTTCATTTGGATATTGCCAAGGGGCTGTGCATTTCCCTTGTTGCCATCCTGGGAACACTGGTTGATGATGGACTGTCGGAGGATGAAGGTATCATGAACACTGGCTGTGTATTTGAAGGCAACATTGTTGGGGGTTCCACGGTGTTCTGTTATTGCCTGCACATTGATGTGAGACGTGTGCTTCCTGTTGCGGTGATTGTGTGCTGTGTCACCAGGGGGCACAGGTAGTACATGTGTGCTGTGTATTGCCCCCAACCCGTGCGTGCATCCTGCTTGGGCGTATGGTCCTTGCTTGGTCTCCAGCGGATCCTGCGCATTGTGTTGTACATATGGGGACTGGGGTGCCAGGGTGATGGTGATGTCCAGGACAGGTGTGGGGGACTTGGATGTGGCTGGCTGTGAGACTCCTCCGACTCTGGTGGGTGTTGGTTGGGGGGTACCAGGGGCCAACAGGTGCAGCCAAGCCAGCAGCTTTGTGTGGGGTGGGATGTTGGTTGTCCGCTGTGTTGGTGCCGTAGGCCTGTTAGGCGATGATTGTCAGGATGTGTAGGATGTTTGTCACTTTCAGCCTGTAGTGGATGGTGACATTGTCAGATGTTGGGTCTGTGAGGCTGGTAAGCTCCCTGGGGGTCCGCTGTCTTTGTCTGCGCTGCGACTGTGGTGGTCCGTGGGGGGGGTGTTCCGGGTGTTGGTTGGGGTCCTGGGGTGGTGGCGGTGGGTGTTGTGGCCCTCTTGGGTGTCCGGGCCGCATGATGAGTGGCTCCATGGCATCTGTTGCCCTTCGGTTGTGGCCCTGGGCTGGGCTCCCTTTTGTGGTGCTGGCTGCCGTCCGACTTTACACCAGGTCAGAGCAGGTGTAGATTTCCTGGTACTAACGCGCCTTATCGCCTGTTTTGTGTTTTTATCGCCGATGTGGCTGGTCATTGTGAATGTTGAGGTGTGATGTTTTCGCGCCTTTTGGCACGGGAACGCCCACTCTGCATCTCATTAGCGATAGTTGCGCGGGTCCTCTGTGGTGATGTTTTTTGAGGCTGCTATCGCGGGTAAACTGGTGCTGTGGGCTGTTAACACCGGCTTGTGAATGGGGAGGTAAATTTATCACGACTTTGGCTGCGATAAAGTGCCATTAATTCGGTGATAGCTCCTTGTGAATATGCCCCCAAGTTACTTAAATGAGGTATTCACCCCGAAGTCACCAGTGACCTTCTTTGCATCATATTCTCTATAATAAAAAACCCTAGTGGATTTTTGAGCTATTATTTGATACTCTTCCAGACTTTTGCTTTATAATAAGTCATTGATTGCATCCCCCCTCTCTCCCCCAGTGCCTTGAGACCCTCATGGGTGAGTAGCGCGCTGTAAACCCCCTGATTGATTGATTGATTGATTATAGATGATTCAATAATTCTATTAGAGGATATTCTGCCTTCTTTTTATATGACTATTACAGTAGGCCACCGTAATGGAGTACGATGAACAGTATGTATTTTTGTACATATTTTTTCTATGGCGCAAGTCTATTCAAAAGGACGAGGAGTGCTGTACATCATCAAAGCCAAGCATAAAATCAATGAGTAATCGGAGTGAAAATAGGTTGTGGCCCGTGAATGCATTGTGATGTAGTGTTCAGTAAGGGGTGAGTCTTCAACTCTTTCCTAAATTGAAGCAGTGTTGGGAAGGTCCGTATGGATACAGTATTATTGTGCCAGATTTTAGGTGCATAGATGAGAAGGCTGCTGTCTTATTTTTTTCCTATTTGCACTTCTTAGTCTGCAGTCTGATGGTGTCCTTGCTGTAGATGGGTCTAGAACAATCAGAGATGGTGAGCTTGTGTGCAAGATTAGCAGGGGCATAGGTCATGATGGTTTTGTAATTGATATAGCTGGTTTTCAAGATGGAGATGGTTGGCAAGGGCAATAGAGTTCCATCAGGTTGGAGTGACATAATTATATTTCTTTGGTCCCTGAATAAGATGTGCTGTAGCGTGTAATATGCTCATAAGTGGTGCCAGTCTGGAGTGTGGGAAGCATGGAGTGGGTACTAACACTATCCAAATGCAAGCATACCATGGCGTGAACAGCAGTTCTGAAGTCACTTTCTGGAAGAAACAGATTTACTTTCTTTAGAAGAGAGACATGGTACCAGGCCATTTTTGTCTTTTTTGGCAATGTGATGCTTGAGGGTGAGGTTTATGTCAAATAGGAAATTGCCTTCCACCTTGTAGCAGGAGGTGCCTACCATAATTTTTCCTCCTGTTCCTGCCGCGCGAGAGCGGCTGATGACCCACTCCCACCACAAGACTTCTCCAGCGAACCAGACCAGACTGCCCTCCATTGGCCAGCAGCCCCGGAGGCGGGGTCAGCTGGCAGTTTTCACTTTTGCACCTCCCTGCACAGGATAAGAGTCGCATGCAGCTCCCACATCGTGGGACGCGTTTGGGCGGTGCACGGGCGAAGCCTGGGCCAAGAGTGGGCCATCTGTGCCCGTCAAAGCTCAGAGGAGGCTGGGCCACCCCTCTTTCACCTGGCTCCCAACTGTGTTGCCTGCTGCCCTCCACTCCCTGCTGCCCCTGTGTTGCCTGCTGCCCCTGTGTTGCCTGCTGCCCTGTGTTGCCTGCTGCCCTTGCATTGCCTGCTGCCCCTGTGTTGCCTGCTGCCCCTACATTGCCTGCTCTCACTGCCCCTGCATTGCTTGCTGCTCCTGCGATGCCTGCTGCCCCTGTGTCGCCTGCTATCCCTGTGTTGCCTGCTGCCCTGGACCCTGCGCTGCCTGCTATCCCTGCGTTGACTGTTGCCCCTGCACTGCCCCTACATTGGCTGCTGTCCCTGATACTGTGTTGCCTGCTGTCCCTGCATTGCCTAATGTCCCTGCATTGCCTGCTGCCCCTGTGTTGCCTGCTATCCCTGCCCCTGCTTTGCCAGCTGTCCCTGCCCATGCATTGCCTGTTTCCCCTCCATTGCCTGCTGTCCCTGTGCCACCTACACTTGAACCACCTACCAGGACCACTAATGGAGGCCACGACATGACCACACAGTGGACGTGTGCAACAAGCGTGCCACCAATGCAATGCCAGCTGGACAATGGCCAGCGCCAGGACCCCTAGTCCTCCTGCCACCTGCCAATACAACACCAAGGAACTCCTGGACCGGGACCCCGGACACCAAAACAAAAGCTGCGTCGATCCACCAAAGGACCCTTCACCTGCCGACACTGCCATTTCTCCTGCGACACAACCTCCGAAAGATCCCACACCGCTCCTGCCCAGAAGATCAAGATCATCCCACAACCACTAAATTGTATCCAGCTCAACGCCCGCTCACTATGCAAACACACCATGGAAATCTGGAACGCCATCATCACCCTCTCCACTAATGCTGCATTCGTCACCGAAATGTGACTCAAGCCCTCCTCGTACCCCGACATCATCACCCCCACTCCCGATGGGTACAAGATGATACACCATGACCGCACCAACAAACAAGGCGGAGACATCACGATCATCTTCACAGAAACCATCAGGTGCACCATCACCAACGACGATCCCACACCTCTCCTAGAACACCTCAACTTCCTACTACAACCCGACACGAAGACCACGATAAGAGGCACCCTCTCCTACAGACCCCCGGGACCCGAGCAACATTCTGATACACCATCCCCAACCTCATTGCAACCCTAGCAATTGACTCTCACCACTACGTTCTACTCGGAGACCTGAACTTCCACATAGACGACTGCAACAACGCTAACTCCATCGCCCTCCTGGAGAACCTGAGCAATATCGGCCTCGCCCCACTGGTCACTGAACCCACATACAAAGTCAGACACACACTCAACCTCATCTTTGTCTCCAGTGACAGAATCAAATTCAGCCATTCCACAGAACTCACCTGGACTTCTCCATCACCGACACCCAGCACACAATCACCAGGTGCCAGATCTTCTCCCACGGAGATGGATCAAGGTCACTGACACTCAGTCGTCACAGGCTCTCACCACCTCCAAATCCAAGGCCTCAACAGTCCTCAACCAGATTGTCCTGAACTTCGCCGCCTGGATCACTGACAGTGCCGACAGAATCGCCCCACTGAAATCTACAAAATTCAACAAGATCCCCAAACATGCCAGCGGGTACACCCCAGAACTCAGGACCACCAAGCGCAACTGCCACCAACTGGAGAAACGATGGTGCGCCACCAAGAACCCCACAGACAGAGCAGCTCAGAAAACAGCCCTCAGCATCTGTCACCAGCACATTAACGAAGCCAAAAAAGCAGCCATCACCACCCTCATCGACTCCGCAGCCAACCACATAAAGGAACTCTTCAAAATAGTCAAAGAATTCTCCTACCACACATCCATAAAGAACACCATCCACCACTCCCAAAAACTCTGTGGCACCCTCTCAGACTTCTTCCACAGCAATATCAACGAACATCTACAACAATATGAACATCCAGCCTGCCACCCTTGACCCCGACAACCTCAACCAACCAGCAAAAACCAGCCAAACCATCACCACCTGATCACCATTCATGACCCTGACCACCAAGGCCATTATGTCTTCCATCCACTCCGGGGCACGCACTGACCCCTGCCCCACCACCTCAACAACCTCTTAATGAACCCTATCAGCATGCAACTCACCAGCATCCTCAACACCTCCATCTCCACAGCAACATTCCCAGACAGTTGGAAACACACAGATGTCAGATCCCTCCTAAAGAAAGCCTCCGCTGACCCCAACAAACTCAAAAATTACCATCCGATCTCCCTGCGCCCCTACCCAGGCAAAGTTCTCAAGAAAGCCATCAACCAGCAGCTCACCGAATTCCTGGAACAAAACCACCTACTGGACACCTCTCAATCAGGATTCCGTGCCAACAACAGCACTGAGACCACACTGATTGCTGCCACAGATGAAATCAGAGCACTCCTCGACCACAAAGAAACTGTGGCCCTGCTCCTCCTCAGCCTCTCAACGGCGTTTGATACTGTCTCCCTCGACACCGTCATCAACAGACTTCATACCATAGGCATACAGCAAGAAGCCCTCAATTGGATCACCTCCTTCCTGATATGATGCACATAGAGAATCCGACTGCCTCCCTTCACCTCCGCACCCAAAGATATCATATGCAGCGTACCACAAGGATCATCCCTCAGTCCCACCCTATTAAACATCTACATGACCCCCCTTGCAGACGTCACCAGATCCCACGGACTCAACATAATCTCCTATGCAGATGACACTCAAAAGATCCTCTGCCCACCAAGATCCCCTCCAATGCCAAAACCAACTTCCACAACGCCATGACCAACATAGCCGAATGGATGAGACACAACTGCCTCCAACTCAACTCTGACAAAACTGAAGTGCTGATCTTTGGGAAGAACACTTACACATGGGACCACAGCTGGTGGCCTGCAAAACTCTGACCCACACTAATACCTATCTACCATGCACACAATGTGGCAACATCCTTTTTCAACCAACTGACCATGAAATGACAAGTTAACGCAGTCGCCTCCTCTTGCTTTCACACACTTTGCATGCTCCGTAGATTCTTCAGATGGATCCTAACTAGGCCTGGGCGGTGAACTTCGCTCCGTTCGCGGAGTTTGCGGAGTTTTCTGCACTCCGCACTCCACGGAGTGCAGAAAACTCCGCTTCGCGATGTGCAGCGGAGTTTTTTCCCCGCTCGCGATCTCGAACGGTAAGTTCGCGAGCGCGAGCTGTCACTCGGGTAGAATTTCTACCTGAGCGGCAGGAATACCAGCACAAACTGCAGTTCGCACTGCACTCGGCAACTCGCGGAACTTCGCGGAGTTCTTTTGTAACTTCGTGGAGTTCCGCGTAGCAAAACTCTGTGAACTACGCCCAGGCCTAATCCTAACCAACACCAGAAAGACTGCCACTCAGGCCCTCTTCACCAGCCGCTTCGACTAAGGCAACCCCTCTATGCCAGCATCATCACTCAGCTCCTCAGAAGACTCCAGACCATACAGAATGCTGCAGTCAGACTCATCCTGGACCTCCCCAAATGATCCCACATCACCCCCACCTAAGAGATCTCCACTGGCTCCCCACCAGAAAAGATGTCAGTTCAAGTTCCTCATGCAAGCTTACAAAGTCCTCCATTACCTAAGACCTGCCTACCTCAACCATTGACTAAACTTCCACCAACCCGCTAGACACCTGCACTCCTCTTAATTTATCCTAGCACACCCCCACATCCTTCGCAGCCACAGCGGTGGCTGCTCCTTCTACATCGCTGTCAAGACTTGGAACGGCCTTCCCCTCCAGCTCTGTACATCTCCCTTGCTGGCAGACTTCAGAAAGAAACTCAAGACCTGGCTCTTTGATGGAGACACAGCACCCAGATACTGCTAGGGGTGACAGTGCTGCGCTCTACAAATGCTGATTGATTGATTGATTGAAGTGTCTTGGAATTTAGTGAATGTTGGGGTTAGAATCTGTTAAGGTGAAAGTAATTGAGCCAGTTTTGTGATGTATCTTATTTGTTGCTGCGGTAAATAGCTGGAATTATGTCTTGGTTGGGTTGAGCTTCTGGTATGTGTTGGACATCCAGGCCTGGATGATTTGTAAACAGTTGAATGAAGCAGTGAAGAATTTCATGTAGGGTTCTATGTTATTAGCATATTGTTGAATCTTGGTGCTATCTGTGAGCAGAGCACCAAGCAGCTCCAGGTAAAGTTTAACATGGACAAGAGACAGCATGGAACCCTTGTGGACTTCAAAGGTGATAGGGAACGTTTGTAACCTGGGGGTGCCCATGTGAACAGACTGATGTTGGTTGGAAAGGTAGGAGGAGATCCAGTGAAGCACATTGCTGGTAAATCCCATTCAAGACTCCCTGGTACATATGAGAGTGGGTAGGTCGAATATCTCAAAGATGCCAAACATGAAATGCTTATCTGTCCCCAATTAAAAGTTAGCACTTATTAAATATATTAAGGTGCCTCAATCTTATCTTATGGGACAAATAGGCCTCATAGTAGTGAAAAATGAATTTAGGAGTTTTCACTACCAGGACATGTAAAACTTAAAAGTACATGTCCAACCTTTTAATTACACTGCACCCTGCCATGTGGGCTACCTAGGGATTACCTTAGGGTGACTCATATGCAATAAAAGGGGAGTTTAAGGCTTGGCAATGCAAATGAGAGCTACAGAAACATCATGAGGTATGGGTCATCTTCAACTGTGGTTAAAAGAGCATCGCCTCCGATGTGCAAAGTAGCAGTCTCCATGCTACTGTGTAATCCGATGCCAGACTGGGAGTTGTGCATCAGATAGTTAGCACTGATGTGATCTTAGAGTTCAACATAGACTGCTTTTTAAAATTATCTTAATGAGAAATGTTAGGTGAGTAATGAACTGGTACTTGGCAAGGTCATCAGGGTGTGGTGAGGGTTTCTTTAGGAGTGGAAGGATCTGGTTTGTCTTCAGAAGATGCGTTGAGTGAGGAAGCAATCGACAACAATATGTATGGGTAAGAGAGTGTCCCCAGAGAGAGCTTTGATGAAGAATGATGGTAAGGCGTCATTGTCATAACAAGTGGATCTGAGGGAGTTGAACAAGTCAGCAAGATTTGTGAGAGATAGGGATTTGAAGGCTTTCAATTGTATGATTCTATTGCAAGTTGTGGGTGTAAGTATTGAAGCAGGTCTGGTGTCGTCAATGTGCTGTTGGAACACCTGTATTTTTTCACTGAAAAAGAAGCTGATGGCATTGCACTTTTCTGTGGAGTGAGAAATAGGTGAGCAGGAAGCTGATGCAGAGCTTAATCCTTCTCCTTTGAGACCCTATACCCACTCTTAAACCCTAAAATTAACCACATCACCCTTTATCACTGGTCACTCCCTTTACCACCTCCCGCACCTAATCCATGCATGTGTGGTTAAGGTACAAATGCTTATCGCGTGGTACTTATCTGCTTGGTAAAAGGTGCATGGTAAAGGCATTACATTGTTAAGACTGCAGTGTAAAGACTGACTCCCCCTGCGAGCTCTTCTTCAGAATTAAATGAGGGCCTAATGAACCTTGAATTCCTGATGTTCCTACAAAGTTGAAGTGTTAACTGTACTCAACCTATCCAAAAACATAGATGTCAAAAATGTACCCCAGTCTTTACAGTAGGCTATCAATATGATAAAACAAAATATTTTACTTAAATGCACTTCAATGCATGGGATTTTATCTACACCTATAAGCAATTCCACTATGTGTACACAATGCACATACCTTACTACACTCTTACAGAAACATATACATAGTTTTTAATACTAATTTATTATACAAAAATACATTAAAATTGGTCCTACAATCAAATATTATTCCTGGGAGCAACTTCATTTCTATCATTGCTTCAGTAAACCTGCATTGTAGCCTGTACAATCCTACCAGGGGATATATTCATACATAACTGTACTACATACCATCACAATTCTCATTAAATTATTTTTGCATTCCAATACTGTTAATTTCATTGATGTGTTCCTATATTCAGAAGTCCTCCTAAATTTGTATTGTCAACGTTTTGAGCTTTTGCAATTATGAAGGGCCTCCATCATCAGGACCGTTCATTTACATAATAGTGCTCTCAAAAGCATAGTAACGCTTTACTGTCTGAGACAGCGAGAACTGGAAGAGGCAAGGTCTGGAAGAGCCCTCCATTATTTAGTCTTTTTTCATCCATTTAAAGTCCTTAAAATATTTAACTTTATGTCGAGCACAGTGTTTGTGGACTGCAAGCAGGAGTAATCCAAAGTTTAATAATGAATCTGAGGTTTTTAAATGATACCCAGTAATATGCTCTGACCAGTTCAACTACTGTTGAACTCCATGACTGTGGACAGCAAGCAGCAGAAACCTTAATCTTAAGTTTGCCACAGGGAAGATAATGACATCTTTATTATGGCTTTGGATGATGTAATTATACCTGTGCATGTTTTCCTATGAGTGTACTGAGGTATGTGCTTTGTTGGAGGTGTGTTCCCTTAATACAATACTTTACAGGTAGAGATTAAATATTGTGCTTTTACCTATACTGAACTGAGAGGTTTTGTTTTTATAAAATATTGACCTACAAAGAGGAAGTGTCAGTACAACAGCCATTTTAATAGCTTGGCAAGATCTACAGCCCAGTCCTGTGGAGCAACAAGAGTGGCCCTGAAGATTCAGTCATTTGGAAGGCTCATTCCAAGAAGTAGAGGACAGTCTGGACCACTGGACAGGAAGCACACCTATCTGTTCTGCTGATTTTAATATCTTGCTTTTTGAATCACAACTTTTCTTTTAATGTCTCGGTAACCTTATCACATTGTTGTCTCAATTTTATACAACCCGCCCCCTCCTGTGGAGCAACAAGAGAGGCCCTGAAGCCTCACAAATTTCGGCAAGCCCATTCCAATGAGTACAGGATAGTCCAGACCATTGGGCAGGCAGAACACCTATTTTGTCTGCTGACTTTAATATCTTTCTTGTTGCCTGACGACATTCATTCCAATGTCCCTGTATTCTTATCACATTGTTGTCTCTGTTTGAAACAACCCAGGTGATCCCACACAAAAATGTGTGGAAAAAGTGATTTTTTTCAGCTAAATTTGAGATTTTCAAGGGATTCTGAGTAGGAAAACGTTGGAGGATCCAGTCAAGCCATACCTCCCTGGACTCCCCAGGGTGTCTAGTTTTCAGAAATGTGTGGGTTTGGTAGGTTTCCCTAGATGGCCACTGAGCTCGGGGCCAGAAATCCAGATGTCCCCCCTTGCAAAACCTGGTCATTTTGTGATGGGTAATTTTGATGTCTCCACAAATGTTTTGGGCCCTTGCCTGTCATGGTTATTATGCCTACCCACACAAGTGACGTACCATTTTTATTGGTTGACTTGGGGGAATGCTGGGTTGTTGGAAGTTTGTTGCTCCTCTTAGATTCCAGAACTTTCCATCACAAAAATGTGAGGAAAATGTGATTTTGTTTTACTAAGTTTAAGGTTTGCAAAGGATTCTGAGTAACAGAACCTGGTGAGAGGCACACAAGTCACCCCATTCTGCATTCCTATTGGTGTCTAGTTTTAAAATATGTACAGGTTTGCTAGGTTTCCCTAGGTGCCGGCTGCTCTAGGGCCCAAAATCCACAGCTATTGCCCCCAACTGCCTCCTGGGGAGGGCAGAAAGTATGTGGTATTTTTTGAGGGGGGTGGGGGCATTGGCATGGCAATTCTGGGCAGCCCCACCTCTGAACATTGAACAATAATATTCCCTGGTACCTAGTGGGCTTTCAGCCCCCTTGGGGGGCAGATAAAGGGCTACTGCCCCATCTGCCTCCTGGGGGGGCAGAAAGACTGTGGCTTTTTTTGGGGGGGGCGGGGGGGGTGAGGGCATTGACATTCCCATTCTGGGCAGCACCCACCCCTGAACTTTGAAAAAAAATATTCCCTGGTGCCTAGTGGTCTAAGGGACTATTGCCCCCATCTGTCTCCCAGGGGGGCAGAAAGACTGTAGAACATTTTCTTGGGATGGGGGCATTGGCATGCCCATTCTGGGCTGCCCCCACCCTTGAACTTTGAAAAAAAATACTCCCTGGTGCCTAGTGGGCTTTCATCCCGCCCCGGGGGGCAAATCAGGGGCTATTGCCCCCATATGCATCCTGGGGGGACAGAAAGGCTCTTCCAGTTATATGGGAAAAGGGTGGAGGCATTTCCATGCCCATACTGGGCAGCCCCACCCCATGCCTATAAAGAAATAATCCCTGGTGTCTAGGGTGCTTTCTGCCCCCCCCCCGGGGGGCAGAATGGGGGATACTGCCCCCATCTGCTTCCCAGGGGGGCATAAAGGCTGGTTATGCCTTTTTTCAGTGGGGGAGCAAAGGCCCTTGCCCAAGGTTCCGCTCCCCCCTCCCTGGTGCCTAGTGGGTGTATCCCTGCTTGGGAATCATCCCCAAGCAGGGATCCACTAAGGAAGGGTACCATTGGAAAGGGGAGATTATCCCCTTTCCAACGATACCTCTCTCATGTGTTTCGGTGCTCGGGGGGCTGAGAAAGCCCCACGAGCACCGAAACATTGAAACTGAAACCACGTTTCAGTTTCATTTTCAATGTAATGATGACAGCGCACCATACGCGCGATTGTCATTACATTGAAAATAAAAAAAAAGGCTTGGGAGTTTGGGGAAGCTCTTCCCCACCTCCTGAGGCCCCCCCAAAAAAAGGAAATCCCTCTGCTGTTTGCAGCAGAAGGATTTAGTGCGCCTGTGCACATGACGGAATAGTTCCGTCAGGAGCACAGGACCACTGTTGCTCATGATGGAACCATTCCGTCATGAGCACCGAAAGGGTTAAGAAAGGCATTTGTTTATGTACACGAGCATGCAGTCTAGTAGTATCTGTGTATGTGTACAAGGGAGATGGCCTGAAAATACAAGCTCTTCTACGGAGTGCTTGAAAACAAAGAAAGAAAAAAATAGCTCTGCAAACTGGGAGCAGTGTAAGGAGACATGTACTTCGCCCATGCGCTATGGGAGGGCCAAACAAAGAAGAGGACATGACGCCCACATGCCATAACGAATGGCATCACAGAAAATGAGAGCAATGCTGAATTTTACCAATGGTAGAAGCTGAGCGGGCTGTAAACCCACAGATAGAACACAGCATGCCTCTTCAAGACAGTGCATGCGCTGTCTAGCCGAGACCTAAAAAAGACCCCTAGTATTGTAAAACCCCAAGAGTTTTTACACACAATTCATGCAAGCTATTAATAGATTCTGTAAGTTCAGCCTGGTATGATCATGGTTAGGGTTGCATTGGCAAATCAGAAACAGCAATGTAATATTTTAAGCCTTTAGTACTAACCCATTTCTTACGCTAAGAAAAATCTTCCACCTACTTCTTCAGCAACTGTACTTCAGAGAAGTTCAGCACAAAATGAAGCATGTCTTAAACAATTGCTCATAGAAATAGCACGCCTACATCAGAACTTGACAGAAAACATTCTTTCTGCCATTCATTCTCTTTTAATTTAATATTAAGTCCATCTCTATTAATTTAGTATTAAGTCCATGTTCCTGCACTAGTTCAAAAATGCCGCACATTGATGGTCTATGAGATTTGAATTTTTCTCAGGCAAAGTAGAGACAATAGTTTGATACATACACATAACATGACCATTAGGGGATGGCTTATGTATCTTTAGTAAAGGAGAGCTGTGCACACTGTTGTCTTACTGCATCACAGTCTTACAAAATGTGCTGTTGACTTTAGGTTCTGTGGGGCAGATTTACAAGAAACTGATACATCTGTAGAGATCCGTCAGTTTCCCTGCGCCAGCCTGCGATACCTTTGCTCCACCTTGGATACACCGTAATTACAATACGGTGCACCATGGCTCCAGCAATGCATGGTGAGGCCTATACTCATTATACTGTGTCAGTCCTTACGCCTGCTTCAAGCAGGCATAAGGTTTTGACGCATTGGCATCCTTGAAGTGGCGCAGCGAAATCTTGTAGATTTGATGGCGTCACTTCTACGAGGCTTTCCTGTGTGGGAACCCCCACCCTGCATACATTATACCTGACGCAGGTATAATGTGACGCAGGGCTTTACGACGTGACGCATCTCCCTATATGCGTCACATTGTCGCTGCATCACAAAAGTGATGCAACGGCGGCACAAAAGTGATGCAAGAGGCTTGTAAATCGCCCCTGTGCATTTTCTTTATAGATCTGTTTGACTGTATGAATTTGCATGTTTTGACATATTTGCTTTAGAATGATTTTCCCGGTGTGCAGACAGAATATCGAGTAAAAAATATTGAGGTTCACAAATATCGAGTAATAAATATCGTGGTTCAGAAATATCGACAGCAAGAATATCATGGTCAAGAATATTGACTTAAGGTAAGTAATATCGATTTTAAAAATCTCGAAGTGTTTAATATCGTTTGCAAAAATATAGTTGTTAAAAATATCATTTTTTTCATTAATGTTATGTATTTTAGTATATATTTTATATGTATGTGATGTATGTTTTTTGTATAAGAATTGTTTGTATTTTTAATAAGTGTGTTACATTTTTAGTAGTTATTAATTTTATTTTTATTTGAATTTTGCGTTTTTAGTTTCGTAGCGGGTTGTGGGTTTATAGGGGAATAGGGTGGGAAGTAATTTAATTGTATTAAATTAATTGATTATTTTTTATTCATTAATATTTGTTTAATTGAGATTTTATAGTTTTAAATGTGTAAAGTAATTTATTATTAATTAATTATTTAATAATTGGTTGTTAATTAATTTTAATTATTTAACTGGTAATTAACTATGGTAATTGTATAATTAATTCTAGATGTGTGTTGTGGTGTTTATAGGTGTAACGTGTGGGAAGTAATTTATTTTTAGTTTATGAATTACTAACTGGTTGTTAATTAATTTTAATGAATTAATTGGTAATTAATTATGGTAATTGTGAAATTATTTCAGGCGTGTGTTGTGGAGTTTATAGGTGTAAAGGGTGGGAAGTAATTTATTTTTAATTGATGAATTAATAATTGTTTGTTAATTACTTTACAAAAATGAATAGCTAATTAATTATGGTATTTGTGTAATTAATTTTAGGTGTGTGTTTTGGGGTTTATAGGGGTAAAGGGTGTTAAGTAGTTTATTTATTTTTTATTATTAATTTTTTGTTAGTTGATATTAATTAAATAAATAATTTTATTATGGTAATTGTGCAATTAATTTTAGGTGTGTGTTGTGGTGTTTATAGGATTAAAGGGTGGGAAGTAATTTGTGTTTAATTAATTGATATATAGCTGTTAACTAATGTTAATCATTTGATATTTATTTTGGGTAATTGTTTATTTTTGTGTGTGTTGTTTTTACTTTTAAAGGGATAAAGGGTGGGTATTAAATACATTTTAATTACTTTATTATTAGTTGTTAATAGTAATAGTTTTTAATTTAAAAATAAGTTTCAATTGTGTGTTATTATTTTATAGTTTAATGTAGGTGTGTGTTGTGGATATTACAGTGTTAAAGTGTGTGTATTCAATTCATGTTTATTAGTTTTTTTATTTATAATATTTTTTAATTGATTATTAATTATGTTAATTATGGAAGTAAATGTAAATTATAATGTTGAAGTGTTTTGTTTTTGGTGTGGTGCTATAGGGTACAAAATAACATAAATATATTTATGTATTAATCAAAAATTTTGTTTGTAAATATTTTCGAGTTTAAAAAAAGTATTATTTTTTAATTTATTTATTATTTTATTTTATATAATATTTGTAGGTTTTTGTTATATGTAATTAATATTATAATATGTTTTCTTTTTATATATTTAATTTATATGATTTTTCATTTTTAAATATTGTTTATTTATTTTCATGATTTTTGTTTTAATATATATATATATATATATATATATATATATATATATATATATATATATATATATATTTTATAACTGTTTGAGTGTGAATAGTAATTTTATCCCTCTGCTATCCAACACTTATCCTACTGTTGCACTCAGTGGAGTGGGAATAGTAATTTTTACCCCTCCGCTATACAACACTTTCCCTACTGTTGCACTTTTTAGAGTGGGAATTGTAATTTTTACCCCTCCGCTATCCAGCACTTTCCCTACTGTTGCACTCACTGGAGTGGGAATAGTAATTTTTACCCCTCCGCTATGCTACACTTTCCCTACTGTTGCACTCACTGGAGTTGGAATAGTAATTATTACCCCTCCGCTATACAACACAGTCCCTACTGTTGCAATTTTTGGAGTGGGAAAAGTAATTTTTGCCCCTTCACTATCTAACACTTTCTCTACTGTTGCTCTCACTGGAGTGGGAACAGTAATTTTTACCCCTCCGCTATCCAACACTTTCCCTACTGTTGCACTCACTGGAGTTGGAATAGTAAATTTTATTTCTCCGCTATGCAACACTTACCCTAGTGTTGCAGTCACTGGAGTGGGAATATTTATTTTTACCCCTTTGCTATCCAACACTTTCCCTACTGTTGCACTGTTTGTATTGTGAAATGTAAGTTTAAATATTTTTTTTATAGTTTAATGTTTTAAATTATTATAGATTTTTGTTTTTTTATATTTTAAATCATTAATGTATATTTTTATTTTTTATATTATTTTAAACTTTTAACTTAAATTAAAAGTAATAGTTTATTAATTGTTTTAAAGTAAGTAAATATATATGTATAAATTATTATGTATGTGTGTTTATTTTTTTATTAAGTTTGTTATATTTTATTAAAATGTATATGAAATGTATTTTATTTTATTAAAATTATATTTCATATTTAATATATTTAATATATATTATTTTATTTTATATTTATATAAAAGTCGATATTTTATACATCTACATTTTTTACATCAATATTTTTTAGTCAATATTTTTCTACTTACCTGTTTAAGTAAAGGAGTCGATATTTTTGTTGTCTATATTTTTTAATCGATATTTTTAACATCAATATTTTTTACATCGATGTTGTGTTAGTGAACCGATTTATTTTCCCAATGGACTTCATAGGCTGGTTTCTGCTTCAAGTGTTTCTTTCAATCTGGTTTAAGGTCCCACTATATATATGTGTGTTAGAGCATGTGTCATATAAATTCATATTTTTGCAAATGTCAGCACATAGGGTGATCAAAGCTGCTGCTCCTAATCAGTGTGCCTCTGTCTCTATTCTTTTGGTCAGCAAGCAGCATGGCTCTTTTTTTACATCACCTAGACTAGGCCGCCATCCTGCACGTCCTAATCCAAATGATTTGTGACATAATGTGATATCTGGCATCGGAAGGATAAGATTTTTCAACATTAAAAGCTTTTTCAAGGCTATAGTCTTTTTTTACATTAAAAAAGGATATTCCGGATTTTCACGACTTCTCTGTGGAATTTGTCTGGCAGCAGAAAAAGAGCATATTTTATAACCATGGTTGCATTCTTTTTAGTGCTTTCTGTCTTCTTCTATCTCGTGATATGCACTGGTTACCAGGCTCCTGTGGATCCTTGAGCTTCTGAAAAGTGGTTTGATTATTAGCTGATAAATGCCTTTCGCGTCTTGTTAAAATAGCACGTCCAGATATTTAACTAGACCTCACAAGGTTTTCAATTTGTATACAGTCTCACAGGTCTATAAATATATCCTATGCTTAATATCAGCAGGGGTTCACCAAATCTCAGGTTTTGGGGCAGGTTTTTCGAGGTGTTCCATTCAGGACTGTACTGACTCTGTATCGAAAGCCACCTGCACATTTTACAGGTTAGAACTTTTTTTATTTCAGGCATATATCGGCTAGGACAGCAATGGTCAGTGCTGCCTGTATCAGAGAAAGTTTTTCACAAGCTCCACCACACCACACGTTGCCTGCTTTGCCTCCCATTGGTTGATTTGACCAGACTAGAGATCTCCTTCCAGCACACCTGCTCCTTAACCATTCAATCATGTGGGAACAGCTGGTTGGTCTGGAAGCGATGTGGCCAAATTTGGATTAAGATTTAGGAATTCAGCCACAGTAAATTTGAGATTTCATTTCAACTTATTTTAGTCACCTAACCTATTGCTTTCTGGGACAGTCATGAAGTACAATGATTGCGCAATTGTTTTCTTGGTTCTAAAAAAAAGTACTGAGCAAACTGATATTGCACTATTATTCAGATACAAAAGTTTGCACATTTCAGTTTAAAGTTTGATTTCACCATAAAAAGAAAAGCAGAACCCAATGCTGACGACGCAGAGATTCAGCATGGTTTTTAGAAATCCCCCCCTCCCAACTCCTCTTATGCCTGGTGGGTGAAGCATGCATTGACCACCATTTTTTGTATATTTTCTAGTGCTACTTTTGCCTCCTCACTATCCCACTGAGGTCTGTAGTTCTCGAAGTAGTTTTTCACGGACATTTCTTTGTTTCTGTTTGATTAAGACCACTATGCAAATAAATTACATATTTGAATTACCCTATCTATCCTTTCTTCCACTGTACGTGTGTTTATCTTATTACCCATCTCCGAATAGTGCTGTTGTTTTCATCATGGCTCCTCTTTTCAGGTTTCTCTCCATATCTGCTCTAGCCGGACATTATCCTTCTGGTCCTGTGCGTCCCAGGCTGGGCAATGCTATGTCCACCCTCTTTTTCAATGGCTTGGATTTTTACCCCATTTTCTGGAGCTCCTCCTGGGATACGCAGGGTCAAACGTTTTAGATTTGGCTTGACAGAGCAGCCAAGTAAATGATGTATTTTTATCAATTCATTACAATATTCATAGAGTGGTCCTAGTTGTAGTGACTGGCTTGTCACGTTCTAGTGTTTAATATATTGTTTTTCCACCAGCCACTCCTAAAGGGCTGGCTTCCACACCCACCCCACACCCTTCCATCACAGGTGTCACAGGACATGTGATCTTGCCAATAAAAGAGCCAGCTCTAGATAATATATTACTCTGTCTGCGTGGTCATTATCTGTGCATGGGGGCCTAGGGCCTGACTCATTACATTGGCGACGAGTGGGTCGAGCCCCGCGTGTGGCTTGTAGGCCATTCGAGGATTTGTCGCAGGGAGGAGCGTGCAGCTTACGCATAAGGCTACCCCGGGCATGCGGCCAGAAAGAAGGTGACTGAGGCAGCGCAAGGTGAGAAGAAGGCCACCCTGAGCAGACACCATCATCCACCGGTGAGGCCTTGCAGCCGCCCGCATGCCGATGTCCCAGAATGATGATGCCGCAGGCAGCAGAAGTATGAACCAGCCATGCAATGTCAGGGCAGTAAACGAGTGAGTCATCGAAGCCACGCTCAAGGTGCTTCCATGCCACCGATCAATGCGACTAGAGGTGAGAGGGCGCCTCCACTATAGTGGCAGCGTGAGAAGACAGCACACTGACCAAGAGTGAAGTGTTTGGACGTGGGCAGTCTGCAGAGGAGCGCAATATCCCTGTTGTGCACATCTGACGAGACCTAAAAAACTGGCAAGAAGGGGTAGTACGATCGGGTAAGCAGAAGGCCTAGAACAAAGCCTCCCATTTGAAAAGGTCAATGGCAAAGTGAACATAGAGCGGCAGCAGTTCAGTGAGCGTATCGCTAACCCCAAACCTGTGTCGGTGTCTGTAGACTGCCCTGGCCCACCACCATGTGTCCTGGCAGGTGAGCAGGAGAGCACTCGCCGACACAATGACCCTCAGTGCGTTTTAGAGAGGCAGCATGTGAAGGCCCCAATGGGGCTAGAGTTGTGACTGCAGCACCCTAGGATTCTTGGAGGAGGCGCGGTGACATGGCGAGAGGAGCTCATGCCCATGGCCGTCTGCAGCCTCTCATTTGGTAGAAACAGGAGGCGCGTCCAGCAGAATCAAAGAGACTGCCACGGAGGTGCAGGAGTGGCTGTGGCGCCACCTAGCAGCTTATGCTTAAAGTGGCAGTGCCACTGCTGGGGTAAGTCAAATATGAGGCAGCCTGACGGGGCTGCGTGTGACATTGATCTCATGAAATTCTTCATTTTCAAGATGTCGTATAGAGGTCTAGAAACAGTCTGCAACTACTTCCCAGGTATGTGGCCAGTAGCCAGTGTTTGCCCCTGCCTGAAGTAGGGCATGCAGTAGAGACTGCAGAGAGGCCAGCAGCGCCGGCAAGCAGCAATGCGATTACCTGCTGCATCACAGCTGCCACATGGCTGGAGTAAGTGGGTGGGGCCGATGTAGCACATGGAGCAACGCGAGGGCCCCGCCCGTGGAGAAAGATATCAGCATCACTACGAGTGAGGCAGCATCTGGTGTCTCCAAGAGGCGTTGGAATCAGAGGAGATAATGCTGTGGCCCAGGAAGAGAGGTGCTCATAGTGCCACCTAGAGGTCGCATGAGGCACCGCGATCTGCAAGGACATGAATAGGGCACAGCTGGTAAGAGCTTCAAATGGTGTTGCAGTGCCACCTAATGGCCATAGGTGGGTTACTGCAAGAGATCAAATGGAACATTTTATTTAGGAACGTCCCACAGAGCTGAGGAGACTGCCCAGTACCTTGTCTGAGTGGGGGGAGCACCCAGAGATGTGAATGTGAAGGGGGAGGCTATGTGCCCCCATGTCAAGTGGCTCCCAACAGGAAAGCTGCCAAGAGGATGGTGTAAGCAATTTGAGTGGAACCAAGGCAGCCCAGCAAAGTAAGGCCGAGGTGGTTTGCCAAGTGCCCATGGAAGAGAGCCTGAGCGAAGGAAGGTCACTGGCAGACACAGACTGTGCCAGATCTGATGGACAGAGGGCGCAAAGCCAGAAGCGCACCAAAGATCGCACCAGAGACCATGACAGTGCGGGCAGGAGTCCGAGAGTGAGAGCCCTGCGAGGAAGAGGGACCATGTTGTTACAGGAGTGACAGACCCTATGAAGCCTGCCTGAGTGGAGGCAGAAGAGAGTGCCACAACGGTGTAGCCTGGAGGCACAAGAGGTGCATCCTCTAGTGAAGAAGAGACCTGTGAGAGGTTGGCGAAGAGACCTGTGAGAGGTCGGTGAAGAGACCTGTGAGAGGTCGATGAAGAGACCTGTGAGAGGTCAGCAAAGAGACCTGTGAGATGTCCATGAAGAGACCTGTGAGAGGACAGTGAAGAGATCTGTGAGAGGTCAAAGAAGATAAGGCATATGAGTGGCCCAAGAAGAAGACCTGTGAGAGGTCATTAAAAGAAGAAGGTCACGATGAGGGGTCTGGTCAGTGGATGAGGAGATGGCTCAGTCCTAGGGGTAGGACATGGCCAGGGAGAGCCATGTGAAGGGCACATCATATGGAGAGCCCTGGTCAGAAGAAAGAAGAGTAAAACGAGATGGCATCAGACCGCGTCGTGAAGATGAAGATGAAAGGGAAGAAGTGTGGCATGAGGCCACAGCACTAGAGTCCGAAGAAAGAAGAAGAGAAGGGTGTGTAGTAGATATCTGGCACACCGCAAAGTGTAGCATATGACTGTGAGTGTAATCGCAGTAAAGTGCATCCCCAAGAACATCTCAGGAGCTTTGGACATCTAGAGTGGAGCACTGTACCTATGAAACACACAGAGGTCAGTAAGGCATCTTTGGCACCATGAGAGGTTGGCCACCCAGAAATCTTCGGCTAGACTCAGAGAACCTGAAGCCTGTGGAAGAGAGCAAACTAGACCATTTGTACCATCCACCTTTGGGGTTGCATGTGAGACTGGGTTGAGGTCCTGTTTGGACGTGCTGAGTGACGTGGGGCCTAAAAGAGGATCCGGGCAATCCACACCGGCCCCTGGCAATCCAGGGGCAAGGACCTCAGGGATTACCGGTGAGAGAGGAATCCAGACACAAGAGATGCATCTACAGAAGCTCCCCAGTAGGTACCGGGCAGCACGAATATCTCTGTCAGAGTCTGGTTACCCCAAAGACTGCACTGTCAATGCAAGTGCACCAGAGTCAGGATGGCAGGAGTAGTACGACCTTGAAACAACTACCCGTGAGGCAGAGCAAGTGACTTGAAGGTGTGACTCGTGGCGATTCCTCCACGGGCATAAAGTATCGCATTGGAGCGACACGGCGTAGTCCACACAGTCATGTGAAAGCCCGGTGAAGAGGACCTCAGGGGACTCCTGTGAGAGGAAAATCTTGGTATGAGAGGGAAATCCTGGTGAGAGAAGGATGTTGGAAATTGCTTCACCGTTGGGCAGCTGGAAGCTCTGCGACATCTGAGGTAGAATCTTCGACAGTCGCCTGTACGCCATCTGTCTTTGGAGGATTGCTAGACAAGGAGCCAGAGTGCCTTTGAAAATGTATCAGCAACAGACTTCTCCATTGGTCCACATGCACCCTCACAGCCAGCAGTGTATATAGACTTCCACATGGTGAGACCAGGTGGGACAGGACCCACAGTGCCCAAGTGAACTGTGACAAATTCTAACTGGGGAGCGAGAAGTCCAGAGTTCATTTACACTGCCATTCGTGCCTAGAGTAGTCTGGTTAAAACGGCGCAGGCGGGCCGTGATGCCTGGTGCTCCCAGCTGCACCTGTGCACATATCCTGTCCTGCCAGCATCTTGAATGGACTCAGTGGAGTTGTTGTTTTGTTAGTTTGTTCTCTCCCACAGTTTGGACTTGTTGTCCCATTTTTTTTATAAAGGTCAGGAGGGATGTAGTGACTGGCTGGTCACGTTCAAGTGTTTAACAGCAATTTGTTCCTACAAGCCACTCCTAGAGGGCTGGCTTCCATACTCACCCCACACCCATCCATCACAGGTGTCACAGGACATGTGACCCTTCCAATAAAAGGTGCCGGGAGCACTTGCCATGGGCCAGTTCTAGATAATATATAACTGTGTCTGCGTGGTCATTATCTGTGTATGGGGGCCTAGGGTCCTGACTCATTACACTAGATATAACACTCTCACATCTTACTGTTAGTATTTGTTGTATCATTTCTGCTGATTATGTAGGAATTCTTGACAGTCTTTGTTAAGATATTGACATAATACTCAACTATCACGCTGTTTGTCAGATGCAATTCTTGCTCTCCTGTAGGTATTCTGTACATAAATCACTTTTTTTGATTTTTTTGGGCAAAGCCAATAGGGCACTATTTGATGTGATGAAAAGCATTTGTGCAAACAATGCATGTAAACAACATTTATGAATACCTGTGTTTACATGTGATAGCACATTAAAGCTAAACCTATTGGCTTTGCCCATGCTTGTTTCAGCTTGGCTCCTCCTTGGCTTTCTCTGGAGGGTCAACCCAGAATGCTGCTTGGCTCTTGGCCATGTGAATTAGTAAAATCACGAACAAATATGTAAATAAAAACACACTTTTAATTTTAATGGAAAGGTTAAAGCTTTTCTAAATTCAATTGAGGCCACCCATTGCTCAAACTATGTTCTGAGTGATGCACTTGCATAATGGCAAAACCGGTCCTGGATTGCTTGTTTTCCAGTTCAGGGATGATCCGGCCTGGCAGTTCGGGCTGGACTGTTCCGACTGGAGCTGGGTCAACACATATGGCTGGGCCAAAACTGAGGGTGCATGGTAAGTGAAAAACAATGGATAGAGATGTGGCAGGAGCGATTGCCAATGGCTGAGATTAAATTAAGCACTTCATTCATCACCTTGTTGTTGCTGATGCACTGATACAGCTCCCACAAATTAATCTAAGGGTGCCTTGTTGTTGCTGATGCACTGATACAGCTCCCACAAATTAATCTAAGGGTGCCAACTTAATTTTTAACCTCCAATTTCAAATTCCCTCACATTTACAGAACGTTTTAGCATTTTTAGTTTTTCATTTAGCTTCTTTTTTTAAATGCACTTTACAAATATTAATATATCTGTTAATATTAGTACTTTTCCAAGCAGTCATAGACCCACAGAGTAGGTATTAAGAATCCCCAGGGGTCCTGGACCACAGGTGATGAACCCCTCTTCAATACTTTCTCTGTTCTGCTCACTTGTCTATTGCCTACTCATGTTTTTGTATTCTACCACACTGTATTAGATTATAGCACTCCACTGTTCTAGAGAGGTCAAAGAGAGGTGCTGTCCTTACATTTTCATTGTATTATGCCTTTCTTTTGCTTTTTGCCTATCTCCTACTCATTTTATTTTCTTTTACTTCAATAAGTAACATTGTAGCAATTGTATAATTTTCATAACTCATTCCGCATACTTTATAGTACATTTTGTCCTAAAATGTCATTGCATTTTCTCTACTATTTCGATATGCCAATCGCATACTACTGCTTTTATATATCAGACCTCCTATTGACTTAGACGGCCGCAGTTTCACAACTTATTACTTCTAACTAGGTTACATAAGAATGTTTATGGCCTTTATCTCCCCTTTACCTGTCATTACAAAATATGCTTACGTTTGTTTCTAGTCACGTTGCATTTGTTGGATGGTATGTTTTTAGGTCTCGTCTGGCATTAGCAGCGCGCATGCGCTGCTCTCGCCATGCGAGGGCTTCTTGGAATCAATACGGATTCCGAAGCTTTCAGAGGCGGACTTAAAGCCCCGCCCATCTTTTTCATTTGCTGGTGTCATCCTCCATGCTAAACGCTGGCTCACGATTGAAAAGGAGGCTTCTTAGTCCCTCCTTGTTACCGCCCTGTCCACTTTTGGCCCCGCCCACCGGGATTGGATCTCTCACTTGCGGCGTTACACGGTCTCCTTCATTAGCTGGGACGCACTATATTTTTTGCACAACGCCGACAGCTTGTTTAAAATGCGCCTCGGCATGCTCCTGTTGCCACCTCCCTCACCCAGACACCAGTGGGTATGTACAGCGGACACATAACTGTGTCGTTGTTTATTGCTCGTTCGCGGGAAACGGACCCTACATCCAAAAGCGTTTATTTTTACAGGCGTTTTGTAGAGTGCCGACAAGTCCCGCTGAGAGATTACTAGGCGCCCTGAAAATAGAAAATCCGGAATAAAGTTTAGAAATGGGCGAGGATATGTAGAATGCGGTCGAATGTGAGGGGCATGACGCACCTACTACGGCCCCGTTCTCCGCCGCCTCTGTCGCAGTAAGAGTTATAACCAGGGAGTTCTGTCTTTTATCACTGGGGGTGGTTTCATGAAGGCGATCGGGGGAGGGGGGCCTGGTCACCCAGAGATTTGCCGTCATGCGCCTGTCGTTTCAAGGTCCGTTGGTGGATATAGTGCAGACAGCATCTAAACTTCCCGTTTCCAAATATCTATAGTAGTATATACACTGAAGGCAGGAGATTAAAGCCGGGCGTAGAAGGGGGCAGTTTGGTGGCGGTTGCAGGATTTGAGGGGAGCGTGCAGTAACTAGAGACAGATTATAAGGTTCTCATGTAATGTAAAGCTCTCCGACCCCCTGGGGCCACCTTCGCGCATATATAAATTAACATACACATAAATATCCAGGTGGGGCGGCCGGTGGGTTGCTAAATGCACGGAAGTGTGGAAAAAGTGGGTGTTACACACAGCCAGCTGGCCAAGGGCAACCAGGAAGTTACTGGTAGGTGTGGCGGGGGGAAAACTTGGTTATAGGCGGGGGAACCGGAGTGGTCAAAGTTGGAATACAAGATACAGGCAGCTGCGGTTGGTTAAATAAGAGGGCGTGGCTTGATGCAGGTACAACCAAGGTGGGTGTGTGGTAGCAGGTAGCGAAACAGTGTCTCTGATCTCGGCTTCGCTCTCCATTTGCTTGCGCTCATTTAATCCGTCAAACGCCCTCAAAATGATAAAACCTATGTTATAATTGGAAATTCCCTGCTAGGGGAATGGAGGTGAGGAGAGGCGGGGATTCCCGGGCGGGGCAAGAGCTCTCAGCCAGCTGAGCTGCTGCCAGGGGGCACGGAGGACGTCACCCGCAGGCCTGGCAGTGCTTCTGGGATTGCACCATGTATGTACATTGTAGAACAAGCATTTACAGTGCAATAGGTCTCGCATTTACGTGAGTTTTACCTATTGTCATTGTAAATGCTTTTTTTTAATACATTGAATCATGGCGGCTGCGCATCTTATTGTGCGCAGCTCACCAACTCGTTTTTTTTTTTACACATTGAATCATGGCGGCCAGCAGCCGCGCGTCTTATTGTGCGCAGCTCTCCAACTCGTTGTTACATCAAGGCGGCCGCGCGTCTTGAGAGGAGAAGGAATGTTAAGATCCAGTCCCCGCTGTGAATCCTTACTCGGGACCAACTGCTGCCGCTCACAGCGCCACATCGCTGTTTTTTTTCCACTCTCCGCCCACAAACAGGCACACACAAACACCCTTCGCTCTCACTAGTCCTTCGGTATCTCTGGCACTGCCCTCGCAACGTCAGGTCCCAGGAATCGTGGTCAGAGTAGGGGGGTTCAGAACTCCCTGTAGTTTCAACACCTTGCCGACCCCCCTCCACCCCATCACCCTTTCAGTACAAAAACAAAGGATGTTATTGAGGGGTTAAAGGTAACACTACGATTCAGCCCTGCGATGTCATTTGGGGGTCAAAGGGCATATAATGTCACCTGTTATGACTTGAACTTGGTCAGTCAAAATACATGCAAATCACTGGGTCCGTGCTTTCAAGGGGTGTCCAACACAGGTCCAGGAAGGCTAGGTCCTGCATGTTTTTTTCCGGATAACCGCTGCCTACGTAAATAGTTTTCATTTAGATTATTTCTATGTACATTACATAAATATGTCTAATGTGGACATCCTGAGCATCCTGCAGGGGTCTGGCTGCCTTGCACCTAGGTCGACCCTCACAGGTTTACTTCCAATAAACTACAAACTGAATGCGTGCTGCTTAAGGCTCAATGTCATCGCGTCCAACAACACTCAAATCATTCACATCACTGTAGGCACACCGAAATACTGGGAGGAAGAGTGCCAGAGCCGTACCAAAAACGTAATTCCAGACAGCGCTACAAGGCCATAGGAAATTGTGGATGTGCGCTACACAGATGGACCTAACCTCAGCGCTTTAAACCAGTGTCTACTCACAGATACCGAGTACATGTATTTTTTTAATTTTAAGAGAAAAGTCCCTGTACTTCTTTGTGCAGGGGTGCACATACAGGTACTTAAGGATAGTGACTAGCGAGTACCTGCACTTTTGTATTCCAAGCACCTCATAATTCATAACGATCATCCACATACTAAGAAGAAGTCTCGCCTTTGATTAAGTTAAAGCCATTTGCTTTGCTAATGGTATTGTATAGCAAAGCAAATGGCTTTAACTTGATGAAAGGCGAGACCTATTGCATTTTTAATGCTTGTTATTTGTGCCACCTACCACGTGCAACGTCACTCTTGATTCTCTAACGCTTGTTTTCACTTTCATTTTCTCTTAACGCCTTTCCTTATCTTTTCTTAAAAAAATCTTTGCACCATTACTCTAACGGAATTTCTCGACATTTGCCTACTCTTATATTTGTTCTAAAAAAAAATCACATTGCTGACGCTGCCTTCTCACGTTCTATCATTCTCATTCTATTTCATTGTCATCTATTCTAATCTCTTTCTTTCTCCTTTATGTCTCTCTTCGCATCCTTGTGCCTGTCTGTTGCCTCTGTGCCATTCATCCTAACTACTGCTAGGCCCAATTTTCTCTTCAAATCAGGGTCGCGATGCCTCAAATTTACCAAGCCACCAATCTTTCCAAAATGCCTGTAAGATTTACAGTCCAATGTTTATAATATAACTATCACCCCAGGGGCAGAGAAAGGGGAGGAGCATGCATCACATGAAATGACCTGCAAGGTCATGCACAATTTTTAGGTACAGGTGCGGGCTAAAATAACTGTTAAATAGCAATTCAAAAGGTGCCACAAATCTAATGCAGCACACATAGCTCAACTGACTGGGCTGTGACCACAATTGAGAGGGGAAGGATCCTGCACAGGTATCTCGCTGCGTATCATTCATTATTCATATGTCAATAGATCAATGCCCTAACCCCTTAGGTCAAGTTAAATGGTCAGGAGATGAGGTCTCCTAGTCTCCTCTTTTATGAACAAACTATCTTGCTGTGTCCACTACACAACCAGCTGCGACCTGCACGGGTTGGAGGTAGGAAGGGAGGGGTGCGGGGGGGACGCTGGGAGAAGCGGGTATTACAAAATAAAAGGAAAAGAAACAAACTTACCTTCTCACCGCTTCCTCGCCGCATCTCTCCTCCATAGTTCCCCGCTCTGCCTGAACAGGAAGCACACCCAGGCTCCCAGTCAGCCAATCACAATGCTGCCTTGGCAGCGTTATGACTGGTCTGAGTGCCGTGGTTTGGCTCAGACGCTGACTGGAAGACTGGGCAGATTCTCCACACAGGCTGTAATGCAGCCTGCATGGAGAACATGCGAAGTGTGCATGACTGTTTAGCCGACACGAGAGGGCCATCCAAATATTCATTGCGCACTTAGGAGGGTGCTACCATTCGTCCCCTGCCCTGCTCTGTGAGCAGAGCAGCCCCACAAACCTGCTGCAGTAGGACAAAATAAAATGATAATAATGCAAGTTATTATCATTTTATTTGTCCTTTATTTCACTGCTAAAAAGCAGCGGGACGACACTCCTTAGCCTTAGCGGAGGAGCCGCCACTGTACACAACTGAATAGAATTGATAGTGGGGCAGCTGCCAACTGGCTAAGCTCTCTAAATGTGCCGTGAGGCATCCAAGCAAGTGTTCTTATCCACACTCAGTGCTGCAAGCTTGTGCATCAACCCATAGTTTCAAATTATGCGACTGTCCACCAACTATTTATTAGTGGAACACACCTGTAGCTTCTTTTTACCAAATTTCTATGGTGTGTATTGCATAAGTGCTCGATTAATAATGAACCCTTTTGATGGGAATAGTGACATGTTTAATGGCAAGTGTGTCATGATCCTATGCCCAAGCTGTTCTGTGTGCAGGATTTCATAAGTTCTGGGGTTCAGTTTCGTTACATGAGCCCATTTGCTGACGAGAAATAATTTGGGCCATATATAGAAAGAATAGGAATAGCAATTTTCAAATATCGATTTCATCCGAATCGCTATTTGGAAATCGTTATTTCATATGTATGAAACTTTTTGTCCCATACCTGCGATTCACAGTGGGTCGCAAATTGACCTACCTCATGAATATTAATGAGGCAGGTCGCAGTTTGTGACCCATTAAGAACTGCAGCCATCGCAGGGATGGTGGCCTGTGAGGTCAGCAGACCACCATGTCTGTGATTGCGTTTTAATAAAGGCTTTTTTGTTGTTGAAATGCAACACGTTTTCCATAAAGGAAAATGGCATGTGTGTCAACAATAAAAAATTAAACGCTTTGTTTTAATTTTTTAAGGGCAGGCAGTGGTCCTGCTCTTAAAAAATGTTTTCCCTCCATTCACAAAGGGGAAAGGGTCTCATTGGTCCCTTTCCAATTTGTGAATGCATTACCACCAACTTTGAGTTGGTGGTAAAGTGCAAATGTTTTGCGACCACATTTCAGTCACAAGACATTCGTACATACCAATGCAGGCCCATATTTGAAAGGGACGCCCTTGAAGGAAGTGGCCCTCTAGGGCCACTCGGGTTTTCTCACAACCACCTGCTATGCCTTCCCAAGAATGAAGAGTCGGTCAGACAGTAGAGAATACAAACTTACATGCTTCATTAAAAATGCTCTGCAGAGGAGTCCATCATGACCTGCACCATAAGATGTCTGCCAAGGGACTAACTCCCCAACGGTCCACAGTGAGTAATCATTCTTCCCCAAAAGCCTCCAACCCCGCCCACCATGGAAAACTACCAGCCGGGGCCGAACATGAACAAAGGAGGCACTGGGAGATGAGCTACCACCTGCCAGATGGGTACATGTTATCAGAAACCCAAAGCCACTGCGCTGGGTCTCAGCGTGTCCTAACGTGGGAGCAGAACTACACACTTAGATTGGTATGTGAGAACTGAATTGTCTCTTCATTAGCAGGTCGAGAAACAGCCTTGGACAGAAAGAAAAAACATTAGCGAAGTACAGTGTTCTGCTGAGGCAAGCATTACGGGCCATGAGGCCTAACTCGGGCACAGTCTAAGCAGCCTAATAAGGATTGCAAGAAAAAAAATGGAGTCGCATTCGCCAACTGAAGCCTGCACATTACACGGATAACTCAGTGGGTTGCATAACGTAAATACAATTGGCATCTATTTAGCCACACATTGCTAACCTACTACAACGTGAAAGGAATACATTGAAGGGATGGGAATTTAAAACCTAACAGACCCTCCTTTTAGCCTGGGTGGCTAAATGCTTTATTGCTCTCCGGTAGGGTCTTTACAATTCTAAGGGATAGGAAGAATGAGCAAAGTCGTTCATGTTACAGGGGGAAAACAAGCAAGGCATAAACATTGAAGGCACCTAATATTCGAAGATGACCTCATCTATAAGCATGATATCCTGAATTTCCTGCATCATCATCACAGAAATTTTGTTATCGCTTCTTGGCAAAGTAGGAGTAGGTGTAAGTTTACTCATACAATAGGTGCAACAGGCTGGAAGGCAGTTAATGCATAAGCAACAGGTAAAGATGACTCCTGCAATTGCTATTAGGACAAGCAATATTTCCAACCCCATGATGTCACCAGACCCCAGAGCCACCCAGTGAGTGACCATGAACCGTTGTCCTGATGGATGTCTGAGGTGAGTCGGCGCAATTTCTGTATTGCGGAGTATACAGTAGGGGCACTATCAGGAATGTACACACAGCAGCTGCTGCCGATGACGGGACAGGCTCCACCCCTATCAGCCAGGATGACATCTAAAACCTTCCGGTTTTGAATAGAAACGAGCCTCGTAGCCTGAAGTTCAACTGTAATATTAGTCAGTATACCAGCAGTAGCATTAATAACTCCCTCAACTACCCTAGCAAGACGACGAATATTACGACTATTGAACATGGGACCCCAGAACGGCACAATGCCCTTCATTATGTCAGTAAATTGCTGCAACGAGATATCTGTCTGATCAATATTGTCAGGATTGACAACTCTCTTAACTCGGTATACCCGGAGATCCCTACACTGTAGTCTATGATCTTTGTGGTATTTGGGCGGTGCAATATAAACGGGAGGCAAGAGAAAGGAAACATAACACCGACCAGACCACCCTCTCGGAAGCCATGTATAAGCCTGTTCCCCACAGATGAAGTATACATTCGGAGGTGTGAGTAAAGGTGGGCTGCTAGTAGTGTTCAGTCGGTATGTGTAATTACAATGACTCTGGCCTACTGAAATGTTCCCTGTTCCTTCGACACAGAAACTAGCTGTTGAGTTGATCACAGGGACAGACATAGCTTTGTCCTCGGTGATATTGCGTTCCTGGAAACATTTAAAGTATTCGGTGACATTAAATCCTTGGAAATCTAGCATTTCATTTTGCAACCAATTGACATTTTCATGGTCATTAAATTTATTCATACAAGCATCGGGGTGCAGGGTACCCTCCTTGCCATCCGGTCCGGGCGTATACCCCTGATGCACCACTATATATTCCAACACTGCTTCGTAGTAAGCTTGTACCATTTTCATTGCATCAGCATGATAATGCATGTATACCATAGAGAGCAGTTGGAACCACGCTTCACAGCTACCCAAATATGACAGGGGCAATGATACTAGCAAGTCATTTTTATGCATAACTGAGGGAAGTAGCCCAGACACCCAACAATTTGTGACATTAGTAGTACTGTGTACCTGATGAAGCATCTGAACGAAAGCATTTTGTGCATAAGTCTATCTATGTCTCTCCTTATGTGGGGCCAATGTAACAAAGGAGTGCTCTGCTGGAACCGGGGTAGTCCCTATCAAGGTGTGCACAGGATGTTGTTCCTCCAGCTACCAAACCACCCCAAATACAACTAGCAAGGAAAGCAAAATTATGGCAACAAACACTACCTTACTCTTAGTGAACCAAGAGGACCAAACAGGATCATTTGGAGTAGGACGCGGAGCTGCAAAGAGGGCTGCTCCTCATCAGGGATAGGAGGGCCAAATGGATACATTTGTACAACTTCAAAAGCAATTTATAGGTGTCAAAAAGGGAAAGAAAAATTCACAGGCTAAAGCCACTTATTGCAACCACAGTACCAGGGGGCACAAATCACCCAGTGTCCGTTTAGAGCCTCACTGGTAGGCTCCTATTGTTCATCAACAACAGTGCTATGAAGCACTCCCACGGAGGAGCTGCGCGATCGCATCCCTTGCAGAAAAACAAATCCTTCTTCTTTCAGGATAGGGCACCCTCCCTCCTGGGCCAATGCCCTCAGCTATCCTGTCCAGTGTCCAGGGCAGTGCACCAGTGTTGTTCACCCTAGTCTAATACAGGCACCTTAGGAACAGCACCTGCGCCCTAAGCTCAAGTCCTTCCCTAACTCCTAGACTGTTCGGCTGGTGCACCGTCCTTTTTCCGGGGCCTCAGGTTGTATTTGATAACTCCAGGCACTGTTTCGTCAACAAAAAGGGGCAGAAACTCAGGATCAGATGGGCATCAATACTCAGGTTCCAGTGTGTTAGAGACGGTGTTATCCGGGGCAGCCCTTATCTCCGGTGGGATCGCCTCAGGCAGAACTGCATCACTTTCTTCATCTGTCTGCGCCCACCTTACTCGGGCATCAGAGAAGGGAACGAAGCGTGGCACCTTCTCACACTCCTGATCACCGATGCCTTCGTTGACCCAGCGGTCATGCGGGAGAGGCACCCGTTTCACATGAGACGCATGAATCCAGTGCTTTCTGCCGTCCACCTTGAGAGCTGTTCTGGTAGCAAGTAACACGATCACTGGCCCTTTCCACCTCGGCTCCAGGCTGTTCTTCCGCTGGAAATTTTTTATCAGCACATATTCACCAGGCTGTATGCAATGCCCGGGCCCCTCTGGTACTGGCTGCAACGTGGCTTGTATCTGTTGATGAAGAGAAAGAAAATCTTTAGTCAATTCATACAGGTAGTCTACAAGTAAGGGGTACTCTATCTCGAAAAAGTGCTTGGGTCTGGGAACGCCCCAAACATTAGCAGGGCGTCCGAAGACCACCTCGTAGGGGGACAACCCTGTTCTAGAATGCGCTGTCGCTCTGGTAGATAATAACGCCAGGGGTAAGGCATCCGGCCATTTTAGTCCTGTGCTTTCTTGAATTTTTGCCAACTTCAGTTTGAGAGGACCATTGTACTTCTCAACCAGGCCTGCTGACTGGGGGTGATTCGCTGCATGAAACTTCTGTTTAATATGCAAACCCGTGCACACCAATTCAATGACTTTTGCATTAAAGTGACTTCCGTTGTCACTCCAGATCACGCATGGCAAACCATAGCGCGAGAAGTACTCTTTTAGAAGTGCCTTCGCCGTCGCCATAGCTGTATTCTCTTTAGTGGGGTAAGCCTCAATCCATTTACTGAATGCGCAGATCACTACTAGCATATTCTTCAAGTTATTCACCCGTTCCATTTTGATGAAATCCATCTGGAGAACCTCAAAAGGGAAGGAAGGCGGTGCGAAATTACCGGAAGGTGTCGGGGTACCTTTCCCAGGGTTATGTTTCAGACAAATGATACAATGCTTCACTAGATGCGTGGCTGCCTTAGCGATATTATCATTCTGCCATACTGGATCCAGCAACTTTCATATTCCTTTACCACAAATGTGCGCCGGGACATGGGCCATAGTCACAACAGGGAGCACATATGAATTAGGCAGCAACCATCGCTGCTTCCCTGACAAGTCAGTCCAACACCCATCCTCATTCAACCGACCTGTTCTCTCCTCCCACATTGCTAACTCCTCTGGGGTCGCTTCACCCTGGATTTCCCTGACATTCTCCAACGTGCCCTCAAACATTCCATTGTCTGGGACCCACCTCACGGGACCTGCCACCAACATCTGTGTCATCTTTGATCGAGCTGTCTGCTTAGCTGTCTGGTCTGCAAAAGCATTTCCCCTCCCCACATCATCTGTAATAGCCTTATGAGCGCTACATTTCACTATTGCTAACTTACTGGGAAGTGTCAATGCGGACAGCAATCTATATATCAATGGCCCGTTCTGAATCCGCAATCCATGCGAAGTCAAGAACCCCCTCTCCACCCAGAGGCGCCCAAAATTATGGGCCACCCCAAAAGCGTACTGGCTGTCGGTGTAGATATTAACCGCCAGTCCCTCACTTATCTCACAAGCCCTGAGAAGGGCATCCAACTCCGCAGCTTGGGCCGATTGGTGTGGGATACGGGATGTCTCAACTGCAGTGTGTAACGTTGTTATTGCATAGGCCGCAGTGGTGGTGCCATCTGGTAACTTGAAACAAGAGCCATAGACATATAGTTCCCCTTGGGGTTCAGATAAGGGAACATCAGTCAGGTCTACCCGTCCCTTCGTTTCTTCCTCAGTCCGAAATAAACAATCATGGACATCATTGCCCTTTTCTCCCGAAGGGAGGGGTAGTAACGTGGCTGGGTTCAGAGTAGCACATCTTTTGATGGTAATGTGCGGAGCAAATAGAGTCAGTTCATAGCCAGGCAGACGCCCACTAGTAAGGTGCTGCGTTTTTGTCTTATTCAACAGTGTATCCACAGCGTGGGGTACCATCACCGTGAGAGCAGTATGAAGGACGAGCCCTGCCGATTGTCTGATAGACACTGCCACCACCGCAGCAGCTCTCAGACAGCTCGGGAGCGCTCTGGCGACATTGTCAAGCATGGTGGAGAAATAGGCGCAGGGTCTCTGCTTACCACCGCAACCCTGTGTTAGAACAGAAAGCACGCAACCGTCCACCTCATGCACGTAGAGTACAAAAGGCTTCTGTTACTCAGGAGTACCAAGCACAGGAGCACAGCAAAGCGCAGTCTTTAATTGCTCAAAAGCTTGCTGGCATGCAGGTGTCCAAGGCAAGGGCTCATGCACATCTTTTGTGGTCAGGTAAAGTAGGGGCTCTGTTAGTAGGGAGTAGTTAGGGATCCAATGCCAACAATACAATGTTACCCTTTGAACCCGCGTACCTGGCGTTGAGTTCTAGGGATAGACATATTAGTGATGATAGCTATGCGCTCAGGTGTTAGTCTGCATCCCTCCTTCAACAGTAGGTGACCTAAATAGGTGACCTCCTGTCGACAATACTGAAATTTGGAAAGCGACACCTTGTGTCCATGATGCGCCAGATGCAACAATAATTTAACAGTGGCGTCTTTGCAACCGTCCTCATTGTCCGAAGCAATAAGGAGGTCATCAACATACTGCAACAGCACATTCCCAGGGGGAAGCTCCAAAGAATCCAATTGAGCTTTCAGTGCTTGGCTGTAAATACTGGGGCTTTCAGTATAGCCTTGTGGAGCACGACAAAATCTAAAGCTCTGACCGGCTATACTGAAGCCAAACAGATATCGCTATCTGCATGAATTGGTATGCTGAAGAAAGCATTTTTCAAATCAATATCAGAGAAAAATTTAGCTGACGTGGGCATCATTGTTAAGATTGCGGTAATGTCCGGAACCACAGGGTATTGGGGAACTACAATCTTATTAACCTCTCTGAGGTCAATCACAAAGCGATAAACATCAGGGTGGGCATCAGGGGAATCCAGGGAGGCCTTTTTAAGAATAGGAAGAATAGGGCTATTATACACATTCGCCGTAGTCTCCTCAACCACACCAGACTCAATCAAATCCTGTATTATTTGCAATAAGGCCTTTTCTCCTGCCTGGGATATCTTGTACTGGGGAATATGTGGCAATTTAGCATTGTCTCGAATCTGTATAGAAACGGGCGGGATCTGGATTAACCCCACATCTGTATCTGGGCATTTTTCACGAAGCACTGTTTAGCACAAGTAACCTGCGGTCCAACAGTCATATAAACACCGTCCGGAGAACAAAAAATTGTCGCATGCAACCTTTTCAATAAATCGAGTCCTAACAAATTTTCCCCACAATTTGACGTCAGCAAAAATGGTGAATCGACCGTAAAGGGGCCAATGGTCAAAGCAAGGGGCTTGGAAATGGGGCTAATGACCGGCACGCCTGAGAAACCCACCGAGACATTATTTTGGCCAGACAGAGCTGCCCCCGGGACCAGTGAATGGGAAACAGAGCTAATCATAGCCCCTGTATCAACTAAAAAAAATTCAGTAGTACCCTGTAAATCAGCAGTGACATAAGGTCCATTCTGATCTATGGGCACAGGAACTGGTCCCTCGCCCTGTCCTCAGGTGTCCTAGCTGTGAGACAACCCCGTCACTTCGTCCGTGTCATAATCGTCATGATAATACTGCCGTCCCCTGGGATCATCAAAATAGTTCCCGCTCTGCCTATGGTGAGACGTATCTTCAGACTGCATTCCCCCTCTACCTCCCAGACATGGGTCCCTTGCTCACTTTGCCACTGGATTCAAGATAGCCTGGCTGATGAGGGTTTTGAACCCGAAACCGGTCCCAGGATGCTTGTTTCCGGTCCAAGGAAGACATGGCTTGGCAGTTCGGGCTGGACTGTTCCCATGAGGCACAGGGTCAGACTGATTTGCATATGGCCATGTCTGAACTGGGGTGGTGGAGTGAGCTAAAGAATGATGATGGATTAAACCCAGATCAGTTGACTGGGGGTGAGTGTTTGATTAGCTCAAACGCTCCGTCCGTCATCCCCTTTGGTATTGCTTTGTTCGCCCTAGGTTGGCGGGGTATGCCCAGACGTGGGTCCCTTGCTCACTTTGCCACTGGATTCAAGCTAGCCTGGCTGATGACGGCTGAATGGCCAGAAACCGGTCCCAGGATGCTTGTTTCCGGTCCAGGGAAGACATGGCTTGGCAGTTCGGGCTGGACTGTTCCCATGAGGCACAGGGTCAGACTGATTTGCATATGGCCATGTCTGAACTGGGGTGGTGGAGTGAGCTAAAGAATGATGATGGATTAAACCCAGATCAGTTGACTGGGGGTGAGTGTTTGATTAGCTCAAACGCTCCGTCCGTCATCCCCTTTGGTATTACCTAAAATATGGCAGCAGTATAATAGTGACCAAGACATTTTTCAATACTATTTGCCTATTCCTGATGCTTCCATATTCTTTATAAATACCCAATTTATCTTTTTGCACCACAAAACTCTCTTATGGCTTCTCCTGTTTAGACCTCTGCAGGCACACCAGGCAATAAATACAGTACACGTTTCAGGGCCATTAGACAATTACTTCTGAAGCAAATACCCAGATTATTTAGACAGTGGCGGCTCCTCCGCTAAGGTGGAGGAGCATCGCCCCACTGCTTTTAAGGAGTGTAGCAAAGGAAAAATAAAATGATAATAACTGAGCGATCAGGGCAGGGGAGGAGTGGTTTGCCCACTCCTAGGTGCACATGACTGTAGGGCCGACCAAAAGGTCATGCACACTTTCCCTGTTCTCAATACAGGCTGCATTGCAGCCTCCATGGAGAACATGACCAGTCTCCCTGTTCCTGGCTGAGCGTCGAACCAAGACGCTCAGACCAATCAAAACACTGCATTGCAGCATTGTGATTGGTCATGGGAGCCACAACGCTGCATTGCAATGTTGTGATTGGCCAGGGGAGTCTGGGTGCTTCCTGGTTCCCCAGTCGTGGCAGAGGAGAGGCGCGGTAGCGATAAGGTACGTTTTTTTCCTTATATTTTTTTTACACCCCCCCCCTCTGCCCACCACCCCCGATCCGTGCTGGCCGCCTCTCCATTTAGATACTGGCCTTCTTTCCAAACTATTGGATTTTTCACTTCTTGTCATACCATGATGATCTACCAGGCGAAGATAAAACAGATCACACACAGAGGATGGTCCGTTGTGGTGCTGGTCCCCATTCTCTGGAATAGCCTTAATCCCTACCTCTCCAGCCAAGAATGCAATCCGGCCACTTGCTCTTCAGCAAGCATTTGAAAACTTCAGTTTCGGTAATTCCTTAAAAACATTAAGTTGAACTGGAGGGGTAGGGAGGAGTCAGATAGTCTGAAGACACTGAGATCTAGCAGTCACGAGAGATGTTTTCAAACATTGTGTGAATGTATATTCTTCCCAGTGGTATTAGCTCTTTGACTTAACTATGTGCACCCATTTTATTTATTACATCACTCTAAAAAATGACTGCAAAGTAACATGTTGATGCTATGCAAAGTACAAGCAGAAGGCAGTCCCTGCTGCTAGTCAAATGTCATTCGTTTTGTTGGCAAAAATGTTTTTAACTGTTAAAAATGATCAGTAGATTCGTCATATAATGTCACTTACATATAACATAATATTTTAATTTGAATATGCAAGGCGAGGCTTCAGAGGCGCTGGCTGGGCTCTGGCTACTATCTCTTGTTATATATACAAATTTAAAGGAATTTTCTCCTCTAATTTGGTGCCAGGCCTGGTGTGTTTATTTCCATGTTCAGGTCTTAACCTTTAGCAGCAATGCAATAATAATATCCTCCTACACCACAGCAAAAATTCCTTCGATTGCTTCCGCTGTTGGGTCCTGTTTGGGATAATCCTGAAGGCAACCTGCCCTGTGTTGAACTATGACCTCCTGCCCTAGTCATTTCCCAAGAGTCAACCTATGGACAGGAACTGCTGTGCTGGGCATGCGTTTTCTTAATTTATGACTGGCCTCCTGATTTTGTTTACAAAAATCCAGCGCAAACTCTTGCGACAGATTAAAAGCAAATGCCTCGAGTGTCCATTGGGGAAGTGGTCTCCCGCAGAGGCCATGTGGCAAAGTGCATATGTTAACAAGGAAAGTCAGGACAGGAAATAGAACGGTGACCGCGTCATCTGGCATAACGTGCCAGGGCCACTGGGCCACCCGCGGTCACCCAGCCAGCAGGGGCGTGAAAAACAAAAGATACGAGCAGTTATGTTTGTTGTCTTCCATTTTGAATTTTGACCTGTTTTGTGGATAAACTCTTGAAATTCCATCGTGTTACGAGATGCTTTAGAGAGGTAGCTAGAAAAAATGGCTAGTTATTTTCGACATGCTTTCAGCAGACAGTGTTCTATCCTACTTTCATTTAATCTTCTGTACATTATTCACGATTTGGATTAAAGCGGTTTTCTCCTGTACCCAAAATGCAATTCGGATCTCCCGACAAAGGGCTGGTGAAAACCATTAAAGGTTAATATAGAATGAAGAAGAGTGAGTCACCTACAGATAGAATGAAGCTACTCCCCCAGCACATCTGACTATTCCTTAAGATTTTGATTTTTTATTTATATTAAAAAGCCAAGGGAATTTATTATTGGATTCCTCTTTCTCTCACCTTCACATCAATAGGGTTCTTTATAGCATGCCTTCTAAGAGAAGTGTGGTAAGAGTGTAGTAAATAAAACAAACTGAAACAATTTTGTAAAAGAGAAAGAAAGAAAGAAAGAAAGAAAGAAAGAAAGAAAGAAAGAAAGAAAGAAAGAAAGAAAGAAATACAAATGGCGTGAGGTGGAGAAAAAAGGGAAACAAGGCAAAATATAATTAAATGGCAGTAAAAAAGGAAGAAATGCATTTCTATTATATGTACAAGCTTTGTGAAATGCGAAGTTTGAAAAGTTGAAAAAATGGTGGACCAACTTTAGAACCTTTGCGTTCTAGCGAGAATCAATGCTGCTGCCATTCAGGGCCCTGAGTGACATAGGGTAATGTGCTGGAGCTCATTATGATTGCCCATCCACACAAGTCCCATCCTCTGAGGGGGATGTAGTTTTAGTGTGAGGGAGTTACTAGAGTGTGGCTGGTCTGTGACACATACCCACTGTAGCTCAGAACCCTCACAATGGGAAAGCAGCGCAAATTTAGACCCAACTTGTCTGTTTATAACTTGTTTTTAAATAATAAAACAGAAGGCCTGACCTGTTCCTCTGTAATGCAGATAACAGAGCAACACCAACAGGTGGCGCCAAATGCTATGTATTCACTTATGGTTAAATATGCCCTCCTAATTCCGAGCTGTTTCATTAATCCAAACCTAAGAGAGGCTTGACATAAGATTTAGGGCCAGATGTACATAGACTTCCATTTGCGATTTCCTAATTGCGAATTTTTGCAAATCACAATTAGGAAATCACAAACAGCTATGTTTAACAGTGTCTCAAACACTGTTTGAGGTTCCCAATGTGTCGCAAAAGGACCTGCCTCATCAATATTAATGAGGCAGGTTGCAATTTGCGACCCATTGGGAATGGGGCCAGCAGACCACCATGTCTGTAATTGCTTTTTAAATAAAGCAATATATATATTTTTTATAAAGAAGCCCGTTTTCCTTAAAGGAAAACGGGCTGCATTACAAAACAAGCATTGGCATAGCCAATAGGTCTCGCCTTTGGGACCTTATGTGTTTAGCCAGAACTTTTGGCTATGTTGTAGAGCATTGTGGCTGCTGTGCATTATGTTGAAAAGTTATAATAAAAAGTGTTAAGCATTTTTGTTACCTTTATACAAACGAAGACGACATTATATAAACTGAAAAACCTGATTAAAAAAAGATTTTAACATAAAAAATTTCTTCTAGTTTTTTTGTACTTGCACTGCTGGCAACTTCTTCCTGCCTGTTATCATGCTTGTTTGTTATAATGTTTTTTGTTATGGGGGAGCGGGACATAAATAACGGGGAAGTGGAGGTTGGAAAACAGTCATTTAATTAGAACACGAGCAGCGGACGGACACTAGGGGAGAATCAACAGATGCCAGATTCCAAGGGCAGACTGACGTGATGCTTAGGTGGTGCACTGATGCAAAATGGTGGTGGTGAATGATGTTTGGTGCTCAGGTGGTGACACTATATGGTGTGGATTGGAGGTACGTCGTGGATTGTGGAGTTGTGGAGTTGAAATATGTTGTTTGGTGTGTAATTATGCGGTGTGTATTGGAAATGTGTGGAGTTGAATTGTGTGGCCTGGAACTGTGGTGTTGAGTGAAATTATGCTTAGTGAAATTGTGTCATGGTGTAGAGTGCATTTATGTTGATTGGTGGTATGTGGTTGTGAGAAAGTGCCATCTTTCTTGCATGGTATGCCCCCACTTTTTGCTGAGATGCTGATGTGCTTTCACTGAGTGTGCCCTGGGCTCCTGCCAACCAGGTACCCAGGGCCTGTGTTCCTTCCCTAAAACTGCATTGATACCTACACCCAATTGGCATCCCTGGCCACAGGTCAGCCCCTGGTAAATGGTACCATGGGTACCCAGGGCACTGTGACCAGGGAAGGCCCCTAAGGGCTGCAGCACTTGTTGTGCCACCCTTAGGGACCCTGTACCTTTACACACACACACTGCCTTTGCAGGCTGCGTGTCTTGGTGCAGAACAAAAGCGAAGAGTCGACATGGCACACATCCCTGTGTGCCATGCCTACAAGCCACTGCCCTGGCCTAGGTCAGCCACCCCTCTAGCTGGGTGCACTATGCCAGTGGTGAGGGCATAGAGGCATGAGCCCTGTGCCCCTACAGTGCCCAAGTCCATTCTTGGGCATTGTAAGTGCAGTGCTGCCATTAAGAGTATATGGTGCTGGGAGTCTGTCATTACGAACTCCACAGCACCATAATGGCCCCACTGAAAACTAAGAAGTTTAGTATCAAACTTCTTAGCCCATTAAACCCCCACTGATGCCAGTGTGGGATTTAATGTAAAACGCACTCAGAGGGCATCTTAGAGATGCCCCCTGAAACCAACCCGACCTCCAGTGTCCGGACTGAGTGGCTGCCCAGGCTGCCACCACCAGACATGTTTCTGACCCCTGGGTCGAGAGCCTCTGCTCTCAGGGGCCTGAAAGAATGCGCATCCTGGGGCGAGGTGCCAAAGCCTCCTCCCCCAGGATGGGCAGGGGGAGCTTCAAAGGCCTGCCGCCTTTTGAGCTTCCCCAGACCACTTGCTGCTTCCAGCAAACTGGTCCCCACTGGTTCTACCCCCACTTCTGGCGGGAGAACCGGCGGGAAAACCAGAGGCAGGAAATGGGTTGTGCCCACCTCTGCCAACTCCACCCCTAAGGTGGGGAGACGAGGTGAAGCCCAAACTCGAGTCCCCGCCATCTTGAGGATGGGGGGACCCAGCCAACCAGGGACAGGCTCCTGCCCCCTCCCACTAGAGAGGAGCAGAATAGGGGGTGTACCCACCCCAGGGAAGGGACCCATTGGCCCCTGCCCTTACCTACCTGTAACCACCCCTAAATTTAGTATTTAGGGGCTCCCTGAACCTTCCTTCCTCAGTTCCCGAATCCAAAAACAAGAAGAGAAGACGAAGCAAGAAGACCAGCCGGGCAGCTGCTAACAAGGAGGCGACGACAACTGACTTGGCCCCAGCCCTACCGGCCTGTCGACCTCTGAACCTGCTCCTGCGGAACCCCGGCCTCAGCAACCTCAAAAACCCCGGAGGACCTGACTTCTGTGCCACAGCCTTCAACCCAGGGACTCCCACGAGCAGTGGTGCTGCTCAAAAGAACAAACTCCAAAAGACCCAGCCCTGGCACGGAACCGCGAAACCTGCACCCTCTGCACCCGCCGAGCCCGGCCTGTGCCCGAGTGAACCAAGACTTTGAAGACGTCCCCCCGGTGATTCTGACCTGGAATCCAGTACCCAAGGACCCTCCTCGACGACCCAGACGAAGCCTGCAGCCTCAGGACAAGGGACCCCTCCAACCGCGACCAGCAGGGGGTAAGATTTCCCGACCTCAAAAGACACCCCTGCACCCGGCGCCCCACGGCCCCCTGTGCTCAACTCCTGGGTGTCTACCTATCCTCCAAGATCCCAACTTACCTCCCAAAGTGTTGGTCGCCTCTGAAGAATCACCGTCCCCGAGCCTGCAGCCTTTTTTTCACCGTCCAAGATCGTCATTGGTTAACATTGAGCGCCCGACGGCTCAAAAGCACCCTGCACCCAGCCGCCCGAGTGCCCCTGGAAGTGCAACCTCTACCCTAACCTACTTCCCCATTTGCCCTGGGCAAGTGACCAGGAGCCCAGCTCCCACAGCCGCGTGGCCTGCTTGCCAGCAGCCACCAACCCGAGGCCCCCTGCCTGCCATAGGATAACATTGGGCCTACTCACTCTGCACCCGGCCGCCCCTGTGCCGCTGAGGGTGTAACAACTGTACTTACCTGATACTGGGGGACCCCTGAGTCTATGCCCAGAACCTTAACTCTGCCAGTCGAGTACTTACCCAAAGACCGATAACTCACTTTCCTTCCATAGGGTAACCCTGACTGGCTCGCACCTGGAATTTCTTCTAAGTGTGGAGTTTTGGAACTTTAAAATATTCACCTAAAATCAACCGAGTCACGAAAACGAAAATACTCACCTGGCATTAGAAGAGGCCCCAGTGCTGGACCGGGGTGCCCAACACTGGCCCTAAAAAGTAATCCCAACGTTACTTACCGCTAACTCCATTTTCTTCCATAGGGATCCATTGACTGGTTTTCTGTGAAATTTCTTCTAAGTGTCTACTTTTGAAATACTAAAATATTGTTTAAAAATCACAACAGTAACGAATTCCGAACTACTCACCTGCTATCAGGAGAGACGTCAGTACTGCCTCTTTTAGGCTAGTACCAACCATGAAAAGTATTTTTTACTGTACTTACCAGTAACTTTAAATTCCTCTCATACGATACCATTGCCTGCTTTTGTTGAAAAAGTTTCTAAGTGTCGATTTCTGCATTTTACAAATATTCTTTAAAAATCGTGCCAATGATACAAACGTAATTACTTACCTGTTTTAGCTAGATACCCCAGTGCTGAACCCGAGAACCCAGCACTGGATTACAAAAGTAACGTAAACCTGCTTTGCTTGCAAACTGCATTTCCTTCCATAGGATAACATTGGTAATTTTACCCAGAAAAGTTTCTAAGTGTCGACTTTTGAAATACAGTAATATTCCTCAAAAATCACTACAATAACCAAAACGCTTTTTCTTACCTGTTTCCAGGAAGTGTCCCAGGACTGAATCCAGGATCCAGTCCTGTGGTTAGAAACGTAACCTACAAAGTCACTAATTGTAATTAATCACAATTTTCCATTAAGCTCAATGTTGCATTGTATTTGACCCTGTGTTGCCTCTTGCACCAACTGTGATTATTACCACCAACAAGTCTATTGCCTATTTTGTAAGGTGGCTAACCAGAACATCTCATACTGAGAAAGTATATTTTGACCCTATTGTTGGTTCTAAAATAAAACAAGCATATATTTTTTTTATATACAAACTATTGGCCTAGAGTTCAGTTCTTGAGTGTGTGGCTTCATTTGCTGACTGAGTGTGTACAACAAATGCTTTACACTGTCCTCTGATACTGCCTTACTGCTCGACCAAGCTACCACTTTAGAGAGTAAGGTTATATCTAACTTTAGCCTCTGCCAAACCTCTGGGGACTGGGGACTCTGTGCACACTGAACCTTACTTTGGTGCAGTATATACAGAGCCACTTTCCTACAGTGGTATAGAGTGCATTTATGTGGAGTGTATTTATGTTGCATAGAGAGTAATTATGTGGCGTATAATTATGTGGCACTGAGTGGTATGTGGAGTGTATTTATGTTGCATTGAGTAGAGTGTAATTATGTGGCGTGTAACTATGTCGCACTGAGTGGTATTTTGTGGAGTGTATTTATGTTGCATTGAGTAGAGTGTAATTATGTGGCGTCTAATTATGTGCCAAAGTGGTATTATGTGGAGTGTATTTATGTTGCATTGAATAGAAGTGTAATTATGTGACGTGTAATTATGTGGTACTGAGTGGTATTATGTTGAGTCTATTTATGTTGCGTTGAGTAGAGTGTAAATATGTGGCATGTAATTATGTGGCACTGAGTGGTATTATATGGAGTGTATTTATGTTGCATTGAGTAGAGTGTTATTATGTGGCGTGTGATTATGTGGCACTAAGTGGTAATATGTGGAGTGTATTTATGTTGCATTGAGTAGAGTGTAATTATGTGGCTTGTAATTATTTGGTACTGAGTGGTATGTGAGGTGTATTTGTTGCATTGAGTATAGTGTAATTATGTGGCGTGTAACTATGTAACAATGAGTGGTATTATGTGGAGTGCATTTATGTTGCATTGAGTACAGTGTAATTATGTGGCGTGTAATTATGTGGCACAGTGTTATTATGTGGAGTGTATTTATGTTGCATTGAATAGAGTGTAATTATGTGACGTGTAATTATGTGGTAACGAGTGGTATTATGTGGAGTGTATTTATGTTGCATTGAGTAGAGTGTAATTATGTGGTGTGTAATTATGTGGCACTGAGTGGTATTATGTGGAGTGTATTTATGCTGCATTGAATAGAGTGTAATTGTGACGTGTGATTATGTGGTACTGAGTGGTATTATGTGGAGTGTATTTATGTTGCATTGAATAGAGTGTAATTGTGACGTGTGATTATGTGGTACTGAGTGGTATTATGTGGAGTGTATTTATGTTGCATTGAGTAGAGTGTAATTATGTGGCGTTTAATTATGTGGCACTGAGTGGTATTGTGTGGAGTGTATGTTGCATTGAGTGCAGTGTAATTATGTAGCATATAATTATGCGGCACTGAGTGGTATTGTGTGGGGTGTATGTTGCATTCAGTAGAGTGTAATTATGTGGTGTGTAATTATGTGGCACTGAGTGGTACTTGGAGTGTATGTTGCATTGAGTGCAGTGTAATTATGTAGCATATAAGTATGTGGCACTGTGTGGTATTATGTGTAGTGTATTTATGTTGCATTGAGTGGAGTGTAAGTATGAGGCGTGTATTTTGGCGCACACTTGGCAGCTTATCAACAGCCCTTGCCTAGGTGACGTGGGAGGGTGAAAGGCCCTCCCCACTCAATGGAGACTTGCTCAGTTCTTACCAGCTACCAGAGCCTCAGAAAGCAAGGGTGATGAATGCAGCTTCGATGTCAACCAGCCTGAGAAGACGTCGTAGAACTGTTCTGCCCGAGCAGTGAATATACACAGGGCCTTAAGTGGGCCGGGTCCTGCCGGTACTGACCAGCAGTTCTTAAAAGCAGGTGCCGAGACGGGTCCCTATCGGGCTCTCCATTTTCGCCCTCACTCTCAGAATGGAAACTAGAAATCATACCTCTGCAGCAATTTACTGTTCTGTTGTAACCTTTATGTTTTTTGAGTTTTATATTGCAAAACTCGAAGTGCTTTACATGGGCACAAACAAGGACATCTTCATTTATATTTTGGTAGGCACAGGCGATTAAGTGATTTGCCCAGAAACGTAGGATGAAAACCTGCTTCCTCAGCTCCAAAGTTGGCAGCTCTTGTCATTAGGCCGCAACCTCTCGCGCTAGAACTAAAGCATTCTCAACATTGTATACAACGAAGCCATAGTTGTATGTATGCATGTAGTATATTTATCTTATGCAATCAACAACCTTCGACAAAGCCAATAGTCCAGGCTTGTTGTAGGTGTAATGTTACTTGTATTATATATGTGGGGGCAATAACAGAAGCAGCAAAATACCAGGCGGGTGGCACATTATTATACTGAGCACAGCATTTTAGCATAAGTGTTTTAAGCCACGCCCTGGATGTACACCAGAGTGACATGCACAGTAACGCAGATGGTTGCGTTTGTAGAGGCGCACTTTGAGCCATGCGCACTTGTGCCTGAAAATATATTTTTCTTAACGGGCGACCTGTTAGCTACCAGGTGTCTTTTAATAGTGTGGTGGCTGTCCTGCTGTGTGGTTGCAAACCGGGAGCGACCCGTGGCCGTCTATGCCAGGCGTCAGCACCTAAGCACACCTGTGATGGTTGTCAGGCCAGCGTCCTTTGAACAGATGAGTCCCCTTTATACGTTAAAACGGGTGGTGGCTTGGCAGTGCCCGTGAGTGGCATAACACAAAACTATACCCCCCCTCCCCGCAGAATGTGATAAGGGGTCCCGAAATCTCACATATATTCATTGGCCTTGAGGTGAATGGTGGCTCCTCGGGGGATGGGTGCACCCTGCGCCACAGTGGTCTGGTTGACGCCCTTGAGGCCAGAGTCCTAACGGGTTCTATAGGGCCAGGCCTATGTACATTAATAGTTTAGACATGGACTGTCAAGGCCTGTATTGATACACTTTTAATTTGTGGCTGAGCCTGTTTGCACAGATGTGGGCGGGCACTCATGTGCTGGTGGGTTACTTGCCCTGAGCCAGGCATTTATGCGCAATAGAGCGCTGGGCTGTACAGTGCCATGATAACGGATAGGTGGGAGCTGAGCTGCTTGCTCAAGAATAGCTAGGAATGTTTCTGACCTGCGGGTTCCCGGGTGCGTGCAGGGGTGCAGCGTACATTGGTGCAGCAGTTGCAGTGGCACCGGGGCCCGGAAGGCCCTACTGAACCCTGGTTATTGCTGTATTTCACCGCTAAAACAGCAGCTAGGTGCCAGAGCCCGTCCCTGCACTAGATCCCAGGGCACCCGGGCGCGATATTTTTGTGCACATAAATCAGTGGGTAGGCGTCTGCCGAGCCAGGTTGTGAATGAAAGATGGGAACATCAAGAGGGTTATGAGCTGTGGAGGGCACGGAGGCGAGAAGAGAGAGATATTAGATGTGATAGGAAAGCGGACAAGCGAGAGAAGGGTGAGCATGAACAGAGAAGAAGGACGAGGGAGGTAAACAGGTGGATAGAGAGAACACGGGGTGACGATGAAAACGGGAGGAAAGCAAGAGATGTAAAGATGGGATACAAGGGATGACGAGGAGAGAGACAGGATGGAGTGGATGAGAAGAAGAGACTGGATAGACTACTTGGGTAGGAGCGAGAGAGAGATATAGATAGGGATGGAAGAGTCAATATGGGGGCAGGATGAAACTGGAGAGACAGACACGGGAGGGAAGAAGATGGAGAGTATAGAAGAAGGAAGAGGGGCTGAGCAGGCAGCGCTGCAGCTGCTGCAGGAACTGCAGAAGGGGGAGGGGGAAAGCAACGAGCCGAAATGTCGGAATTGTCAAGGAAAAAGAACTGCAACATGTACGATGAAATACATTACAAAAAAAAGAAAATAAACTGACGTCATATGTCATGGAACCCACACACAAGAACACGTGTTTGGGTTTAAAGCCCCCCTCCTTTCCTTCACTCCCAACACTGAGCTCTGTCTGGCGGGTTTGAACAGCTATGAGGAGGCCGACCCCTCCAGGAGACCCCCGTCCCCTGCTAAAGTGTCACCGAGATGCGTGATGCATGCCTCCTGAGAAAGCAAATTAACCCGAACCCCCTCTCCATCTGGAGGGGCGGATTCGGGGCTGCTGACAAACCGAGAGGACTGGCCGAATACAATCAACGGCAAGAATGCTATTTACAAGGAGACTTGTACACTGGGCATGTTTGTATGACATTGTTTAAATACTAATAAAAAAGACTGTTTGCTTTTAGCAGGGCTCTGCATTGTGTGCGCCTGGTTTCTGAGTTACTCCAGTGGTGACGTGAACCTTGGACTGAATATGGACGCCATCCCTCCTCGGCTGCTAGTTTGTATTTGTTCTGGACTTCGGCAAGGACGAGAAACTGATCTATGATGACCTTTTGGGGTGGATTGCTCAATTTTGGAACTTGTGGCTTGCATATAAATATGTAACGTTTTAAAATCAGCCCAGTCGCCTGTCTGATACTGACAGCCAGCAGAGGGAGGGCAGGGCACACTGCGCGCCGCCAATGATAATAAAAAACAGATGGCATACGGCCGCGCTGCTGCCCGCTCCAGAGCACCCGAGGCCAGGGGAGAGGGAAGGCGGGACATGCACCCGCCTTGGGCCAATTGCGTGCTGTCTTTCTTAGAAAGACGCATGCAAAGGCCAATAGCGGGAGATTAAAAAAAAGCACACGCACAAGCGTGTGTTTTGAGTTTAAAGCCCTTACAAAATACTTCGCAGGGAGGAGCATGCGCGCTGGCTCAGGCGAGACCTAAAAAATGAAAAGTTTGCTTTTCATTTTTTAAGAGTAGCCAATGTGTTTTCACCCACATTCAGAAAGGGGGAGGGATCCCATGGGGACCCCTTCCCGTTTTTGAATGGGTTAGCGCCTCCTCTAAGGAGTCGCTAAATTATGAATGCTTTGCGACCGCATTCAGGTCACAGAACATTGATACATTCCAGTGATATTCCGTATTAGGAAGGGACCTGCAAAAAACGCCCCTTCCTAATACCGAATCGCAAAAGCAAAATGCGATTCAATAGCAAGTTACTGAGTCGCATTTTACCTTTTGTACATGGCAAAATGCATTTTACCGGTCACAAACCGCCCGGGTTGGCCATTTGCGACCGGTAAAATGCTTCGTACATCTGCCTCTCTTTCCCGTCCCTCCAAAGCTTGTGCCAAGCCTGGTTCAGCACTAAAGGCAGTCATGAGCAGTAGCAGCCTGAAGCTGCTAACCTCTAGAGACTGCCTGCAGCAGTATGTCCCGGCTTTTCCAGGTTTCAAAAGGATGGCAGAAGAAGGGAGGACTGAAAATGTATAAGGGAAAACCAGAGCTCGTTAGTTCAACAAACACTGGCAAAACCAATAAATTGGACCTTGGAAAGCTGGTGCAATTTTTTTATCTTTATTATTTATTGCAAGTATATATACAAAAAAGCTGCCTATAGTCATAAATAGGCCTGTAAAAAACATAGGGGAATCGTAATAATAGTCGAGCATAGGTAAGGCCAGAGAACTGTTGTTTGAGACATGGATATAGAATTGGTCCGTCTGGATGGACTTTGCACTCTTTTTCCCCATCATATTCTATATTAATTGTATTGTATGGATATAGCAGACAAAATGGTTAATATTGAACTAGCAACGCCTACTATTTTCATTGAAGGGGGTGGCGATGATCCCACCAGACATAGACTCCAATACAAAAAAACAAGCCAGCCATCATGTGAAGATCCTTTTTACAGCTCCTTACATCAGTGGGGCGTTATTGGTACACATAAGCAAACAACTTGCTTTCACTTTGCTGCAGGGCGGAACAAAGGAAATGGCCAAGATCACACCAGGTACCTTAGCTCTCTCCATCCTCAGCTCTTTCATAACAGACCAGGTTATGGGCAAAATAAGTAAAAGAATTCAGTTCACTCAGACAGACACTTAGAATCACTCATAGTGTTGTAACAGGCAGGGCTTGAGATTAGGTACCGTCTACGGTATTTTAGCACATAAGTAGTGGGCTAACTCTTAGAGCCAGATGTACGAAATTGCATGTTTGCGATTTCCTAATAGCAAATTTTAGAGATTCGCTATTAAGAAATCTCAAACTGTGATGTACAACAGTGTGTTTGACACTGTTAGCGATTCGCAATGGGTCGCAAATGAACTTGCCTCATCAATATTCATGAGGCAGGTCTCAATTTGCGACCCATTGTGAATAGCTACACTCACAGGGATGGTGCCCTGCTGGGGCAGCAGACCACCATGCCTGTGATTGCTTTTTAAATAAAGCAATATATATTTTTTTGTAATGCAACACATTTTCCTGAAAGGAAAACGGGATACATTTCAAAAATAAAAATGAAACGCTACCTTTTCATTTTTTAAGAGCAGGCAGTGGTTCGTGCGACCACTGCCCGCTCTTAAAAAATGTTGGCGCCCACATTCACAAAGGGGAAAGGGTCATTTAGGGACCCCATCCCCATTTGAGAATGGGTTACTGCGAATGGTTTGCGACCACATTCCTGGTCGCTAAACATTCATAAATACGGGAAGGGACGCCATAAACACTCACTTTCCGAATACCAAATCGCAAAAGCAAAATGCGATTTGTTAACAATTAACCGAGTCACATTATGTCTTCTGTACATGGCAGAATGCATTTTACCGGTCGGCCCGTTTGCGACCAGTAAAATGTTTCGTACATCTGACCGTTAATCCCTGGGGCACATAGGGCATGATTTACAAAATATTTTAACAGTTGCAAACCCTCAGATTCGGTAAATCTGAGAGTTTTTTACCACTAAAACTCTTTTGTAATTTACAGAACCCAGTTTACACTTTAGAAAAGGTTTTCCGAATCGTTAAATGGGTTAAGACAACATTAAGGAATCGCTATTTGGAATGGGCATGTTAAGGGTGTACTTCCAAATACCATTTCCTCAAGAAATGTATTAATGTTTTGTGACTGAAATCCTTTATTTAAAAGCAACCACAGACATGGCAGTCTGCTGACCCCAGCAGATCACCAGGCCTGTGACTCTAGCCAATTGTAGTGGGTAACAAATTGAGACCAGCCTGGTGCATATTAATGTGGTAGGACCATCTCTGACCCACTGCAATTCAGAATTCAGAATTTTGTGACCTGACCTATTTGTATATTTCGTTGCACAATATTCCTTTCCATTCACAAAAAGTTGGTTAACATTTGTAAATCAGGCCCTTAGGGGCAGATTTACGTTCCCTGGCGCATCCCTGCAAATCAGCAGGGATGCGCCAGGGAAGATGCGTGACGCAAGTTTACCCTTGCGCCACCACAGATGCGCCGCATTTACAATGCGGCGCATCATGGCGCTAGAGATAAACAGATGCGTGACGCATCTGTCGGCGGAAGGGTGGCGCAGTACTGGAGTCGTGTCGCAAGTGCGACGTAACTCCAGTACTGCTCAGGGGTGCCCTATACCTAACATGCTGCGTCACTCCTTACGCCTGCTTGAAGCAGGTGTAAGGATTTGACGCAGCAGGGACGTAAAGTGACTCCGTGAAATCTTGTAGATTTCACTGCGTCACTTTACGGGGCTTCCTGCGCAGGAACGCCCCCTGCGCCGGCACGCCCACATGAAACCTGACGCAGGTTTCATGTGGCGCAGGACTTACAACGTGACGCATCTCCCTAGATGCGTCACGTTGTAAATCCCCCGCAGCATGGCGCATGATTTGCGCCACCGCTGCGTCACAAAAGTGACGCAACAGCGGCGCAAAAGTTGCGTAAGGGGCTTGTAAATCTGCCCCTCAGTTTTCAGTCCTGGGATTTAATTTAACAGATCACTACACTCTAGATATTGCAGTCTTGTTCCAGTTAATTAAAAGAGGAGCCCTTTGGAGATATAATACAATCAATTCTTGATAGGCAACTTTTTAGTTTGTTGGGGCTCTCTCTTTATAGTAGTCGACGACGTTTCGATCCTCTAGTGGTATGGGGTCTCTTCAGGACGGGAATTCTGGGGACGAGCAACACAATGAGGGTGCCCGAGATGCAGGAGTCTTCCTAAATTAATTCAGGGTACTTGAAGGCTCCTCTTTTAATTACCAATAACCACCGCTTCCATTTCTTATTAGCACTACTTATATTGCACCATTTTGGTTATGGTCACTTCACTGGGGGTCACGAAATCACGTCAAAATGTGGAAATGTATATAGAGTAAATACACAATTGATAATACCTTTATGTCTCTTTTGTACTTGAAATACTGTTATGCAAAATAAATTATACTCACTTCGGCTGAAGTGAGTCCAGCTACAATCCTTGTTCTGTGGGCTTCTACTTAAATTGTGCTACAATACTGATAGGCCTAATTGAATTAAGGTTCCATTTTGTATTGTCTCTGTTTCTGCTTGAATCACGCAAGATATACTACTCCTTGCAAGAAATTTTATTAATTGACTAAATGAGTTCCTTGTGAACGCTGTTTCTGCTTTATTAGCAATACCTAGTTCGCAAGGACATATGGGTCGCTCTCTTCTCTTTATGAAAAGAGGTTCTAGCTACTGACACAGCTCCTATGGTTGACTGAATCCCCGGCTCCCTTTGGGGATATTGTGCTCCCCCTTTACCATGCACATGTGATCACGCGAGTGGTCGCTGTACGCGGATGGCCTCAGTTTGTCTCTATTTTATCGGTATTGTGTGTAACCTAGCTCACCTTCAGTCTCAGCATCACTGGAACTCGTGATTAGCTTTTGCTGCCCCCAGCAAGCTTTTGCTATTGCGATATGTTGCCGGGATGACTGGGTGCATTGTTTCAACCATCCTGCTCTCCCGTAGGCAATGTAACAGCAAGTCCTGGATTGAACCAAATATTCCCCACATACCTTCCTTAACCAAAAGACCATCGATCAGTAATACTAATAAACTGGTACAGAGCTGGAGGCCATTAATCTGGTTCCAGCTATCATCTCATATTTTCCCTCATCTTTAGAGACTGGTGAAAATATACCCACCTAACCAATACCTTCCAGTTCTGTCAGCACTCATTCATGGCGGCTCATTGCCCACTGGGCTATATTAGGTTGTAACTTATAAACTGCCAGTAGCAAAAGAATATAAGGATTACTGCCACACTATCTATATACCTGATGTCCAATCCTCCCAGCGGGTACCCTAACACTCTACGGTATTGAATCGGGGGCAGAGCTGGCCTAATCAATACTCCAGTCTCTCTCCAGTAGGAACGTTTGCTCATCAGCATTATCTGAGCTCTCTATTTGTGCCCAGGACTGCTGATCCAAACAAAGAACTCTGCAGCAGGGTCTTTTAAAACCCTTGTTATCTCTTAAGGCCGCTTCCCCAAGGTTTGCACAAGGTGTGGCTGCGTTGCCCTAACATTGGACCTGGCTGCTGCCCTCTGTCGAAATCCGCATTCAGCCCCATTCTAGCCTCCTGGTCCTGATGGATGCTGCCCAAGACTGCAGCCCAACAGACATTGCACTTTGTGCACCTTCTTGCCGGGGAAAACGAGGCGCCGAATTTTAGGCACTGGACAATTAGGTGATCTGCCCAGAATCACAGAGTGTTGCCGCCGGCCCCCGAACCTGGTGGCCAATGTCCCCAAAGTTGGCAGCTCAGGCTGCTACCCACATAGACACCAGTGAACTTTCTTTCCCTAGCTTCCATTTAGGGAATGTGCAACCATGTAATTACGAACTCCCTCTATTAAGTATGTCAAGTTTGAAATCAGATGCAGTGCTGAGATGTGTATGTGCTGCCTCAACCAGATGTCCCAAAGTGCGTTCAGCGATCCCTGTGGCCCAAGGAGAGCCTTTATCTACCATAATAATTAATAATAATAATGATGACGCCAATAAAGGGAAGACAGCTGACTGGTCGACTCCTGCAAGCAGCCGCGGTCCATGCAGGGAACAGCAGTGGGGCCAGGCACGGGGGATTTCAAGGGACGATGCAGAGGGAAAATTATTTATTTATTTAATTTTCCCTCAGCATCGTTCCTCGAAATCCCCCCTTTGCCTGCCCCCACCGCCCCACCGCTGTTACTTGCACGGACCGCAGCTGCCTGCAGGGTGGTGATAAGGAGCCAATTTAGTCAGTGAACAGTTCTTAAATAGTTTGCACAGTTCCAATCACACTTGTCTGAATCCTGCATTTGATTGCCTTCCTGCTACAGTTCCTATGTTTAAAATTGAATCACCAGTAACAACAAAAAGCAAAGATTCCAGAAAGTTCCTATGCTTGCTACCTGATGGGTTGTGAGGTCTATTGAAACAGAATCCACATGACTTTAAATAAATAAAACCGCTAGACAATATGGCTGCACAAAACAAACATACAACATGCATATTTATTTGAATCACCATAGATTCCACTAAAGCAGGTAGAAAACAATACAGCATTTACATAAGTCTAAACAGAGAGGCTTCCGCCTGCCAGGGGGAGACAGGAAAACCATTTGAAAGGCAAATCCACCATGAGCACTTTTGTATGACTGTCAATCGATCGGTCCATTTATATACACTAAGCCCCGCTGGTTGACTCAGATCTGCTCCAGAGCTGTGGCAGAGTTACAGGGCGATCTGGAAGCAAATGGGTACAGAAGGGTACCTCTGCACTGCACAATAGGGGTGCCAGAGCCAAATCCCAGGAGCCTCATGGGAGGTTCCGGGAAAACCGTGTCGGCGCCCCGTTAGTCCTTCGGGCGGTTGTGGGCCTGAACAAACGGGGGCTTGCCTTGCTACTGTCTGCCCTGAAAGGGGCGTGAGTAATATGGGACCAGGGTGTCACGTGATCCGGGAAGAGGATCACCAGAAGGGGCAGCACAGATGGGGTTCGCCCCAGTGATGCTTGGCTCATCAGGCGGGCAGGCGGCCCAGATGGCTGCCTGCCCTTGGATCGCCCGTAAGATAACCCACCATATTGCATACCGTTGTATGTAATAAACCTGCAGCAATATTTACCCAAACAAAAAACTGTGTGGTGTATTTATTTATTTCGCACGCATGCTATGTGGGGAGTGTTGCCAATGGTGGTGCTATGCGGCTGCCCGAGGCCCCCGCAGGGGGCCACTAAAGAGGGCGGCCCTCTAGTGCCATCGGGGCACCATCCCACCCCTTATTGGTGCGGGGACTCGGGGAGGAGTTCCCCCCCCAGCCTGGTCTGCGGCGCGCAAGGCGTGTGTAACTTCCGGGGCGCCAGGAACGGGGGAGGAGTATATAGGCCTCCCCCACCATCTGGACTTCCTCTTTTGCGCGCCGGACACGCCGTCTCCCACCCTACCGCTTACCCGGCGTGGAGGTGGCAGGCAGGAGGCATAGAATGTTGTAATGTTGTCTTTTTTTGTTGCAGGCGGAGTTACAGGGCGATCTGGAAGCAAATGGGTACAGAAGGGTACCTCTGCGCGGCACAATAGGGGTGCCAGAGCCAAATCCCAGGAGCCTCATGGGAGGTTCCGGGAAAACCTTGTCGGCGCCCCGTTAGTACTTCGGGCGGTTGTGGGCCTGAACAACCGGGGGCTTGCCTTGCTACGCTCCGCCCTGAAAGGGGCGTGAGTAATATGGGACCAAGGTGTCATGTGATCCGGGAAGAGGATCACCAGAAGGGGCAGCACAGATGGGGTTCGCCCCAGTGCTGCTTGGGACACAGGCCGCAGAAGATGCCCCTTCCAGTCTCTGGTTCCTGGGTTATCATAGAAGGATAACCCAGGGGGCAGACAAGTCTGTGTGAACCAGAGGGGAACATTATGTGCAAATACCTGCCGTTTCCTGAATATTGGGAATGCCAAAAGGTCTATAATACCCTGTCGCCATTTGGCTCTGACGCAGTGTTTACCAAACTTTTTTGCACCGCAGCACACTTGTTAGACGACAACTACCACAACCCGCCTGCTGCCCTGGCTAAAGCGCGAGTGAATATGTTTTAACTTAAGCGACCTGTAACCTGCCCTTGTTTGCAGAGGGCACTTTTTGGCTGCATCGACCAGACATAGCAAGACGAGACGAGCTTGCGAGCCCCACTCCCACACAACTAAAATTAAACATAGTCCATCAGGGGCCGCGGCATTGCCTTCGCAGCACCTCTCTTTTTGTTGTAATTGCCCAGAGTAAGTGTAAAATTGTACTGTCCCACCATTAGGCTGGTAACTGACAGCAAAGAAAGGCAGAACCTGGGCATAAGATCCCCGTTTCCTAGAGTAAAATAATAATTATCCTGCACCATTATCAAATGTGCCCCAAGCACCCAATGCGCTATCCGCCTATTGCTATGCAGATGTCATCCAATTCAATGACATAGGCAACATATCAACCCATTCTGCCTTTTTGGTCAACAAAATACCATCTGCCGGGATTTCTCCACTAATCCTATGATGCTGAACCTGGATTTGTAAGGCGCACGTGAGGTTCGGCGATCGTCCCAATACTAGATGCCATGTATCCAACCTATCAATATCGTCACACTTAGTGAGGGCACTACGAGGACTCGTGGAACGGAATAGAGGTCTAAAGCATTAGTGCCAATTAAGAAACCTCCAGGAAACCTCCGCATCATGCAGAAACTAGCCAATGGAGCCACTTCCCTGAAAATCGGCCACAAACCGTTAACCCCCATAATCCCGCAATCCAGACATACACCCGGGGGGCAAACAGGCGACTCTGGTAAAGGTGAAAGAACGTGCGAATTCCATCCTTGCAACCCGGGCATAATACTAAGTTAGAACCGCACATCGATATAAGCAAACAAAAGGACAGTCGGACACAGCCGTGCCACATCAAAGAAGAACCCTCTACGGTTTAAAGCCCACTGAGGGAAGAAGTACAGTTCCTGCCTACTTCGAAACCAACAAAACTAAAGAGAAGGTGGACCTCTCTGGAGTGCCCCACCTTGGCCCCCTGACATGCACGTGTGCTAGGGGGAGTGGGGGCATAGAAACAATGACCAACTGAGTGGTCACTTGCGACACCGATTGGGTCGAATGCCCAGACAGAACTGATATTGAAACCTACCTGTTACACGATTTAACTCGGGCGCCATGAGACAGAGTCTTGAACAAGAACCGGTGGACAGCCGGCCCACTGGAGGCAGTGGTCTGTCCAGTTCTCCTCCGAATTCTCCGCTATAGGGGCTCCAGATAATCTCAGGTGTGAGAAAAGTCTTTCTAACGTAGCCAACCGACGGTTTATACGTAAGTGACTGCCCCCCATTATGGTACCAACAAACCAAGGCTGAAGCAATAGGAGCATGAGGCCTTAAACAACGGGTGTCTTTGTGTACTGGAAACATTAATTAGCCGCGCAAAGAACCATGGACATCCCCTTAAATGCGAGTCACCAGATCGTCAATGAAATAGTGTTGGATATGAGACATAGGCGCCATCAAAAACTACTGAAGTAAAATTAGCGAAAATAGTTCTATGAAAGAAAAGCATTGAACGAATCGCTCATCAAAGTCAAAGGACATATCAAACCGCTTTGGTCTGCCTTGCTGAAAAGGATGGAGCAATGCCCATTATCGGTATTAGTGAATGAAGACACTATTCATTCATGTTCAGAAAGAAAGTGAGAAACACTGCCCCCAAGTGGCCTTCCCACTTTATGGCACTGTGGCAGTACAAATTGGTTTAACGCACCAATAATCAACCCCAAACTGATATACTGTTTTGCCCCACCCAGGGCACCCTGTCCCGTTACCGCCAAGGCAGATGCACCGCAACGCCAACTGAAGGTAGAGTAACACAAGTTCTGACCTAGAGCTGTTCACGGCGACACATACATAGAGACGCCCAATATTGCGCGAAACTAGAATCAGCATTCGCCCGCGCTACATTACCGCAAGGCAGTTCTACAGAAAACCTGACACTTATGCCACTATATGCCAGGACTCACGTCAGGCGGCCACTTCCTTTTGCACCACACCTTGCTCCTGCCGTGCTGCCAATCCTAGTAACACCACAACTACTAACCCTGACACTCGTGCAAGCGTGACAATTCCGCCAATTCCAAGCCCTCAAAGCTATAAGAATGGCTTGGGCAGCAGGCAATAGTGATTTTAATGTAAATTGACCTCAAACCTTCAGGATGCCGTGTTTTACTGCGTCAGAGCCCCCCCACGCACGCTGAAGGAGGCTGTGCCTAGCCCTTGCCTGGCATTTTTCCGCTATGTCATCTCCTCCCTATATTTACCACAAAAGGAGCACTACACCTACAACATGCCCATCTATTGGCTTAGTCAATGCTTATTAGTTGCATCAGATGAATAAGCCACAGTTAAAGCTTAGTTGCATAGCCAACCGGGAGCTAGCCGCCCCCATCCATATCTGCCAAGGTTTCGGATTGCTATGTGTGTCATCATTTCAGTGCAACTATGAGTGACATTTAAAAGACTATGAATGACACTTTCTTGCGAGCAAATTAAAACAATGAAGATGAGGGAGACATATCGATATCAGTAATTATACCCATTTGACCAACGAGAAACTCTAAGAAGACCCTGTTTTAAGGCCGCTTCTGTGAGACATTTCCGAGCTTCTTGTTGCCCAGACCACTGCAGTTGTAGCCGCTGCCCCCAACTCATGGCTACAGTCAATATCCCCACTGTACAGCGCCAGGTCTGGGTAGATGCCTTACATGCAACCGGCATAATGCCGCACAGGGATCCCAGATTCGAATCTGCACCTATTGTTAAGTTAGCAAAACGATAAGGCAAAGAAACACCACCTGGAGCTAGGAGTGAGTGACTGTTTAATTGTACAAATTTTTGCGACCACCGAAGGATGAAAAGCTGGGAGCCCTACCATATGTGAGCAGGCTGCGTAAAATGTCCCTTTCAATCTCTGTTTTAAGCCAATATAAAACCAAAATATGCACCACCTCCGGGAAACTTGGGTGCACCCTCTAAATAACATAGGCTGTGGTTTGCTGGACACTGTGGTTGAGCATACCCTGTTTCAAAACAGGGTCTTTCCCTAAACCAATAGAGGGGCATCCACAGGGCCTGCAGCATGTGCATGCCGGCCTGTCCCCCCCCACCGCATTCAAACCCAGCACTATGGCTGCCGCTCCAACTTCCGCCACAGGGGCAAGCACCAAAATCCGGAGGCGCTCAACCAGAAACGGGACAAACATAGCCTACCCGAGTGGTACTCTACCGCGATGCAATCTGCACCCTTGCCACATTCAATGACTATCATGATGCATGCTGCGTCTGTCCGAACAATATCAGCCCTCAGAAGTGGGCTGCCTTCCGCCGGTGTGCTGCGATATCTAACTACTCGCACCAACTCATTCACGCCTACTGCTCTGAAGACCCACAATTGAATTCTTCAAAAAATACTTGGCCCGTGCGGACGGCGAGATCATGCCCACAGCAGCATCTGTTGCGCTCCTGGACAAAAGACCTGCGACTCAAATTGTTCCCCGCTCGTGACAGCCAGGCGAGCACTGGGAAAGACATGGACAGCTCTCCAGCCCATTGCCAGCGAGCTGAAGCGCTTCCTTTCATCCATGCAATAAGACAGCCAACACATCGGCCTGTGCACAACCAGGCCGCGGGCCCTACCCCATGCCGCCCCCACCTGAAAACAGCATGTCAACCCGGGGGCCTATACACTGGCCCCACCCGGGTGCAGAGATCTAATTCTTCCCTGATGTATGTTGCCCCCTGCAGCGTCATGAGGCCTCTTCAATTAACCGGCCGCACCATGCCACACTATGCCTCTGGGCGAGATACCTCACAGCATGTGGTTATCAAGGTGTTTAGAGGCCTCTAGCGCCTGCGAACTGACAAGCAACCCCTTAACGTCTTGGGGTTAACTCTGGCCCGATGACCCGCACCGCTTGCTGCCCCCTGAGGCATAACCAATGCTCATGCACTGCCGATCTACGACAGTGCCATCGTGAGACATGCGGTGCTTGATCCAATCCTAGCTAGCATCCAGGAGACCAGATCCATTAGTCCCGGGTTGCAGCGCCCCGGTGGGCCCACTCATACCGAAGAATCAACCAAATTAATTACCTTACCTCGTGGCTTCTCGGGGTACACCAACTTTGCCATGGGCAGGAAGTGCTCCTCTTAAGCGGCCGGAGGCAGGAGCCATTGGCCATCGGCGCTACCTGGGTACTACGGGAGGTAATAAATACCACCTTAATGCATTGAGGGGGGTCGGTGTGTCACCGGCCTGTGCTGGCATCTCGCACCCATATCCGTTCTCAACATGCATGCATGCAACCAACCTTCTAGCAATTTCCCACCGTCCCGGGGACCCCTAGACGCATACTCACTCGCACACGGGCCCTGCATTATTGTTTTTGACATGGGGGGGCACTTTGTGGGCTCCAGGGAAGGACTCCTGGCCCACGGGTTTGCTCTCACATTCAGATCACTGCACGCGCCTTAATTACAGCCGCAAAACCATTCGAGCACAAATAACACTAGACTGGGATATTAGTTGCGAATCTTGACCAGGTCTATAGCATGGCATCAAAAGACACGCGGAGAGTATTGCACACGTTAATCCCTAATTTTGTAATACGTGTGCACACTTTTGTTATCAGTGAAAGCGGCTGCCCGCAGCGCAACGACTAGCGGACAGAGCTGCCGGCCGGCCGGCCATGTGCAGCACTAACATTAAAAACCGCTGCGCCATCGCCCATTCCTCCCAACAACGCGGGTAACATCCCACCCCACGTAAGCACAAAGGAGAGCGACGACCTCCAGTGGGACAGGAGAATGTACGCATGTAAATAACAGTTGTGACTGCCGGCGAAAATTGGAACACCAAACACAGGATTGAGGGATGCCATCCTCCCTGCCACTCGCACTGGGCAGGACGCACCCCCCCCCTACCGGCCGCATCGCCTCTGTCCCCACATCAAGGAAAACCAACAAAGACAATCCCACCCTCACAGGGCACAGACTGACCCACGGCACGCCGCCCCGGCATCCCAAAAACCTGTTGGGCCCAGGCACACCCAGGCCAATCCAGGCCGCGGCCCCCCATACATGCAGCTCTCTTGCCCCCAAACAACACAAATCGAAACCAGGGCATCTGGGACTGCCTCAACCCCATACCGAGCAACAACCAAGCGGTCGGAACCACCGGGTCCCTTAAAGGGGAAACAAGGGGAGGGAGGCTGTTCGGTGCACACACTGGCCCCTTCCGGCCCGCACTCACCGCAACACAAATTCGACGCCCACATATTAAACCTGTGCCGCAGCCTGCCTCCAGGCCTAAAACCACACGCCTAGTCTACCTTATTGTGAGCACTGCAGAGGCAACAGGCCCCTGAAGCCTCAACTCACTGCGACCAAGCGACGCCCTCGGTACCTCCGGACCCGGGAACGTGCGATACAGCTAGACGGCGTGTCCGGTGCGCAAAAGAGGAAGTCCAGATGGTGGGGGAGGCCTATATACCCTTCCCCCGTTCCTCACGCACCGGAAGTTACATGCGCCTTGCGCGCCGCAGACCAGGCGGGGGGGGGGGGACTCCTCCCCGAATCCCCGCACCAATAAGGGGGTGGGATGGTGCCCCGATGGCACTAGAGGGCCGCCCCCTGTAGTGGCCCCCTGCGGGGGCCTCGGGCAGCCGCATTCTAGATGGAAAAATTTAAGCTTAGCTTCAAGGCTCATGAGTGCCACCCGCCACAAGAGCGCTTACCTCACCGAACAACCGTCTCATGGCATGTCCCCAGCGATCTTCTCTACTCCTGGCGTTTATTCATTTGTGACGCTTTGTAATGCGCTACATTGCCCCTTACTAGACTTTTGACCCTAATCGGCTGTAGGCGCCAACCTCATCAGTGATCGGCGTTCAGGCGCCTGCAGCTTATGGCTGTGGGACCATAAGCAATCGGTGTCCCGCCTCCTATGTGGGCCATTTCAGCACTTGCAAAACAGCCCTCAAGTTCCAGGGTGGTTGTTCTGGCACCCTCTGCCTGGGAGGTACCAAAATTTACCGACCCAACCGGACATGGCAGTCATGTTGGGTTCACATCCGGGTTATGCGGAAGGGGGTGAGTTCACCTGTTTATATCCTTTCCGTTGTATTTCTCTGCAACTCTTTCGCAATTGCCAAAGCTTCCAATATAGGCTGAAAGTAAGAACTCTGCTCTTTGGAGAGCATGCTTTTTCTTTTGAAACGACACAGATTCTGGTGCTAGCAAAATCGTGCAGCGGAGCCAAGGTAACTGCTCTAGGCCGTGCCAAGGACTAAACAGTGCCATGATTGGGGGAAAGCTGGCACCTCCTGCTGAAAATCTTGTGCTCTACAAGATCTTACCCATGGCAGACTAACTTTATTCTCTGCCCAGCAGAAGTAACCCGAGGCCCCAATGTGCAGTCCACCACCATGCCAGTCTTCGCTAACCAGAGGCACAGATTCACACCATTGCTCACCTCAACTTCATGATGTCAACAATGTTTCAGGGGCACCACCGCCAGCACTGACCCACCAGTGGTGCGAGACCAGACCGGCTGGGCATCTTACCAGGATCTCCGGTCAGCTTATCCTGCGCCTGGGCTGGGCTGCTCCCCATAAGCACCGCCGTCTTGGCTCAAGGTGCCCCTGTGAAGCCTGCTGCCACTGCCTCCTTCAGGGCACCACTGTTCTCGTTTCAGGTGCCAGTATGACCGGACACATGTGTTCTGTATTCTTTTATTGCTCGCCTCCCCACAACGTCCATGCTTCTTCTGCCCGTTAGGTCTCATTTCCAGGGATGAACGTTGTTTTGTTCTTCCTGCGCCGGCGTCCCAGGTGGAGGAGACATCAATTTTCTTCTTTGCGACAAACCTGTGGACAGCTTGTCCGGTTCGCCTTTTTGGCCATGCTCATGGCCACGCCTCTCCTCCTTGATTGGGTCTTTTGAATACCAACTGCCCTGGTCATTCGCTGACCCTTTTCCTTTTTGGCGCGCTCTCGCGCCCTGCAGCTGCTTCGCCCTCTGTCTGCCGCCCACGGGTGGGGTTAGCCGCGTTCCCTCTAGGGTCGGCTGTGCCTCCCAGTTGGCGGTCCTAGGCACTAAATTTACATCAGATATGTAGCTTTACTGATAAACCTATAGGGCGCACAAACAACATGTGGAAATCAGATTTATGTGCATATTTACAAATTACACATCCCACAAGTAAAGCGTTTTCGTTTGTTATGATCCTATTAAAATATTTGTGTCTTTCACTCAGAATTACACAAAAAACATGAAGGGGTGTGAGCACACTGCTGACCTCCCAGCACAGTTCGCCCCTTAGCATTCTGGAAAATGCAGTTTGTAGTTGCATGCTTACTTGGTATTTTGCTGGAGTGTTCCACCAAAGTTGGTGCAGATTAGTGCTGTCATCTCTAGACACATGTGTTTCTGGATTTTATCCGTCATCAGTAGAGATCAAAAACGATTTTCTTCTGGGGTTGCTGAGCAGGCTGCCACAATTCTTACAGGTCTCAGTACCTCTCACAGGCGCACAGGTGCATCTCCACTAGCTCGTCAGCTCAATGGCTCAAGGGAGCCTTTTTAAACAGGAAGGGGTGGGAGCACACTGCTGACCTCCCAGCACAGTTCGCCCCTTAGCATTCTGGAAAATGCAGTTTGTAGTTGCATGCTTACTTGGTATTTTGCTGGAGTGTTCCACCAAAGTTGGTGCAGATTAGTGCTGTCATCTCTAGACACATGTGTTTCTGGATTTTATCCGTCATCAGTAGAGATCAAAAACGATTTTCTTCTGGGGTTGCTGAGCAGGCTGCCACAATTCTTACAGGTCTCAGTACCTCTCACAGGCGCACAGGTGCATCTCCACTAGCTCGTCAGCTCAATGGCTCAAGGGAGCCTTTTTAAACAGGAAGGGGTGGGAGCACACTGCTGACCTCCCAGCACAGTTACGCCCTTAGCATTCTGGAAAATGCAGTTTGTAGTTGCATGCTTACTTGGTATTTTGCTGGAGTGTTCCACCAAAGTTGGTGCAGATTAGTGCTGTCATCTCTAGACACATGTGTTTCTGGATTTTATCCGTCATCAGTAGAGATCAAAAACGATTTTCTTCTGGGGTTGCTGAGCAGGCTGCCACAATTCTTACAGGTCTCAGTACCTCTCACAGGCGCACAGGTGCATCTCCACTTGCTCGTCAGCTCAATGGCTCAAGGGAGCCTTTTTAAACAGGAAGGGGTGGGAGCACACTGCTGACCTCCCAGCACAGTTCGCCCCTTAGCATTCTGGAAAATGCAGTTTGTAGTTGCATGCTTACTTGGTATTTTGCTCGAGTGTTCCACCAAAGTTGGTGCAGATTAGTGCTGTCATCTCTAGACACATGTGTTTCTGGATTTTATCCGTCATCAGTAGAGATCAAAAACGATTTTCTTCTGGGGTTGCTGAGCAGGCTGCCACAATTCTTACAGGTCTCAGTACCTCTCACAGGCGCACAGGTGCATCTCCACTAGCCTCGTCAGCTCAATGGCTCAAGGGAGCCTTTTTAAACAGGAAGGGGTGGGAGCACACTGCTGACCTCCCAGCACAGTTCGCCCCTTAGCATTCTGGAAAATGCAGTTTGTAGTTGCATGCTTACTTGGTATTTTGCTGGAGTGTTCCACCAAAGTTGGTGCAGATTAGTGCTGTCATCTCTAGACACATGTGTTTCTGGATTTTATCCGTCATCAGTAGAGATCAAAAACGATTTTCTTCTGGGGTTGCTGAGCAGGCTGCCACAATTCTTACAGGTCTCAGTACCTCTCACAGGCGCACAGGTGCATCTCCACTAGCTCGTCAGCTCAATGGCTCAAGGGAGCCTTTTTAAACAGGAAGGGGTGGGAGCACACTGCTGACCTCCCAGCACAGTTCGCCCCTTAGCATTCTGGAAAATGCAGTTTGTAGTTGCATGCTTACTTGGTATTTTGCTGGAGTGTTCCACCAAAGTTGGTGCAGATTAGTGCTGTCATCTCTAGACACATGTGTTTCTGGATTTTATCCGTCATCAGTAGAGATCAAAAACGATTTTCTTCTGGGGTTGCTGAGCAGGCTGCCACAATTCTTACAGGTCTCAGTACCTCTCACAGGCGCACAGGTGCATCTCCACTAGCTCGTCAGCTCAATGGCTCAAGGAGCCTTTTTAAACAGGAAGGGTGGGAGCACACTGCTGACCTCCCAGCACAGTTCGCCCTTAGCATTCTGGAAAATGCAGTTTGTAGTTGCATGCTTACTTGGTATTTTGCTGGAGTGTTCCACCAAAGTTGGTGCAGATTAGTGCTGTCATCTCTAGACACATGTGTTTCTGGATTTTATCCGTCATCAGTAGAGATCAAAAACGATTTTCTTCTGGGGTTGCTGAGCAGGCTGCCACAATTCTTACAGGTCTCAGTACCTCTCACAGGCGCATCTCCACTAGCTCGTCAGCTCAATGGCTCAAGGGAGCCTTTTAAACAGGAAGGGGTGGGAGCACACTGCTGACCTCCCAGCATAGTTCGCCCCTTAGCATTCTGGAAAATGCAGTTTGTGAGTTAGCATGCTTACTTGGTATTTTGCTGGAGTGTTCCACCAAAGTTGGTGCAGATTAGTGCTGTCATCTCTAGACACATGTGTTTCTGGATTTTATCCGTCATCAGTAGAGATCAAAAACGATTTTCTTCTGGGGTTGCTGAGCAGGCTGCCACAATTCTTACAGGTCTCAGTACCTCTCACAGGCGCACAGGTGCATCTCCACTAGCTCGTCAGCAGTGTGCTCCCACCCCTTCCTGTTTGAAAAGGCTCCCTTGAGCCATTGAGCTGACGAGCTTGTGGAGATGCACCTGTGCGCCTGTGAGAGGTACTGAGACCTGTAAGAGTGTGTGTGCCTGCTCAGCCACCCCAGATGAAAATCGTTTTTGATCTCTACTGATGACGGATAAAATCCAGAAACACGTGTCTAGAGATGTGCAGCACTAACCTGCACCAACTTCGGTGGAACACTCCAGCAAAATACCAAGTAAGCGTGCACTACAAACTGCATTTACCATAATGCTAAGGGGCGAACTGTGCTGGGAGGTCAGCAGTGTGCTCCCACCCCTTCCTGTTTGAAAAGGCTCCTTGAGCCATTGAGCTGACGAGCTTGTGGAGATGCACCTGTGCGCCTGTGAGAGGTACTGAGACCTGTAAGACTGTGGCAGCCTGCTCAGCCACCCCAGATGAAAATCGTTTTTTGATCTCTACTGATGACGGATAAAATCCAGAAACACGTGTCTAGAGATGTACAGCACTAACCTGCACCAACCTCGTGAACACTCCAGCAAAATACCAAGTAAGCGTGCACTACAAACTGCATTTACCATAATGCTAAGGGGCGAACTGTGCTGGGAGGTCAGCAGTGTGCTCCCACCCCTTCCTGTACACAAAAAACATGTACCTCATGTTTTCTTTTCTTGCTGCTGATATATTTTGAAAAAGTTTTAGTTCATTTACAATTATTTACATTTTGTTGAGTTTTAGAAAACATTTGACTTCCTGCAGATTTTCCTTTCTCACTTTCAGAAACACTCGGGATAGAGAAAGGAAAGTGAAGAACTTGAGAGGAAACACAGGGACATGAAGTCAATATGGGAGGAGAAACAACAGTAAACACAACACAGGGTGAGGAGAAACACACAGGTGAGAGAGGGCAACACAGAGTGGGTGGAGGAAGGAAGAGCAGTGATGGAGCAGGGTAAATGAAATTTTTTTAACCTCCTAATAATTTTCCTAAAATAATTAATAAACATGTTGGTTTAAGTAAATAACCAACAATGTATGTTACATGTTAAGGGTTAAAGGTAACACGCTATTCCGTGTGCAAAATAATCAACTTATAATTGTTTACGTGTCTAACATAACATAATATTTGCGTACTAATTAAATAATAAACGCATGATCCGTGCTTTTAAATAAAACGTGTGGTTGCAAAATAAAGCGATGGTAAGTAAGGGACAGCTTTATATGTTGCTTTTTGCTAGGTAATACCTAATTGGGGTACGTAGAAAGACGGGAGGGAAACGAAAGGGTTTATATTTCTTTGTTTTAACAATATTTTGTTTATCTTTGAAAATAGTGCGCTTAGGCCTGTCGAGCAGCAATATAAAATGGCCGCCAGATGCTAGAGTACGCATGAGCAGGGAACCATGTGATAGAGGAGAGAGGCTGTGGAAAGGGATGATCACGTGCTGGTGCTGAGAGGCTAAGATGGAAGTATGGTCAAGGCTATTGTGACCTTTCTGAGCAGATGTGTGCCAAGATGATCAGCAAGAAGCGTGAGAAGTCCAACTGAATCAATGGACGGAACTGTTGAATCTAAAATGTAGCAGAAAAAGATACAAATTGGACTGATCGAAACGGATGAGCAATGACATGAACTGTGGGAAACGATGCAAGCATGGACATTCCACAAGGAACTAGTTAAGACCAGGAAGTTTGATTAAAATGTATATGGGCCTGAGGGGACCAATGAGAAAGAATCACGCCATGAAGATGCAACATTTTTATTCTGTAAGCTAGAATTAGGGTATAAGAAGACCTACTCTTGGTGGGAGGGGTTAGTTGCTGGGGAGTTAGTTGCTGGAGAGTGAGTTGCTGAAGAGCAGATGCTGGAGAAATTAGATGCTGTAGATGGGTGAAGTTGCGGTTGCTGATGCTGACGAGCTGATGCTGCTGCTGCTATTTTTATTTTCCAGTTGAGTATAAGATGCTGCTTTAGGAGAATTTTCCTGATAGATTTTTTCATTTAGAACTATTAGAGATTTCCAAAACAGATAGATTGATCTCTTGGAGTTCTTAATATGATAACCTGATTTTTCCGTCTGATAGATATGTATTGCAATTTCAACTTATTCTCATATTGATGATAAATGTAATGATCTGAATAATAAGCTTAACCTCATTTCTTGCATCAAAACTTTATATAAACTTTATTATTCTTTAAACAAATGACTCAGTGATTCTTTAGCTCAATGATTAAAATGAAATGTTAAAGAGTTTATTGTGATTGAGCTGGTCTTAATCACCATCAACTGATTCCTACTAGTTGGTCCGTCGACCAATGAGCGGAATACCTTAAAGCAAATGAGAAACATTATGTCATGGTAAAAGAGGTATCCCGTCTCCTTCCAGCGAATCGTTTTTCTCCTAGGTTATTGACGGAGGAAATCCAGGGAATAAATGAGTAAGTGAATGTATATGCGGTGTTATGGGCCCCACCGTCATATGGATATAGTGTGTGTGTTGAAGGAATAATTGCACCTGGATGACCGAAGTATATAGGAGAATAATTTTTATTGTTAGCGCTGGATCAGATTTCTTGGTAGCAGAGTTATGGTTACTATAGATTAGTTTGGTGATTATTGATTATTGATTATTGATAAGTTCATGTCTAACACTTTTTGTTGAGTCGCGTTATGTTATATGTAAGTTTTCACGCTTCTGGGAAGTAGGAAGTGGAACACGTGTGGCAAGAGAAGTCACATGGAATTGTGCATTGTCTGAGTTCATTTTGGTGATAACACAGGTTGTGTTATGATAGGGACATTTTGCGTATAAAAGGTGTGTAAGTGAAATAGTGATCGGTTTTCTTGTGAAACTCTGGCCTTAATTCTCAGGAGCAGTATAGTCTCCATATGTGTTTTATCCCTAGAGAAACGGGTTTACTGATTGCTTGAAAGAAGGGTAAGGTAGAGGGAAGTACTACTTTATCGGCGAAACTGAAAATTCTGTGGTAGGGTAGAGGTAAGCGCTGCCTACTGGAAAATACAGAGTTCTTGTGTAAATGGTCAAAGCTATCTCTTCGGTTTAGCGAATCAGACAATGGAAATGTGTTTTAAATGTTGTAACTAACGAAGAATCGTTGAAAAAGAAATTGCCGATAAATTTTGTAAAGGAGGGGTCAAGAGCAGAAGTGACGTAGACAAGAGTCGCGCTGGGATTGGTCAGTGCGTTAGTCACACGGAAACAGGAGCAGAACTGACGTAGACAGAAGCCGCGCTGGGATTGGTCAGTGCGCGGTAGACAGAAATCGCTCTGATTGGAGTTTTGGTGTGAATCGCGACAGGATTGGTCAAATAACCTAGTAACGTGGAAGTTTGTGATTGGAGTGTTGGTGTGAGTCGCGCTAGTATTGGTTGGAATAACGTATACAGAACAGCGTTGAATTACGGATCGTTTTGAGGAGAAAAGTGATTGTGAATCATGTCGTATTATGAATACGGTAGAGAGAAAACGTCATGGATGACGAAAGTTAAGAATTTCTTTAAGAAAGACAAAAAGGTAGTGACTAGAGAGGGACAAATAATTCCTCCGCCGAAATCACCAGCTTCGCATATGATGCTGAAATATGGATATCATACATGCATATGGTTAGAAAATTGGACAAAATATACCAAGAATGATGGAGCATTGGCTTTCCCTGAGAATGGTTCATTTAATGTAGCTGTACTACGGAACTTGAGAGAAAAGATGGCAATGTTAGAACCTAGACCTAGACCGACACAGTTTGAGGCTTTAATGGAATGGGAAGATGAGATGTATGAGCGAGAGAGATTCAGAGGATTAAAGAATCATGAGTTTGTGCCTGGAAGGTTATGGGGAGTAAATCATGAGGACAGAATAAAGCGTTGGAGATGTGCTAACATGACAGGAGGGTTGTTTCCAGCTTTTACAGTTGAGGAAGAAGCAAAGAGAAAGTGTACAGAGAAAAAGAAGCATTTAGTGGTAGAAAAGTATGTGTATGGTGGTAGTGAAACAGATGACGAATTGCTGGAAGATATTTTAAACAGAAACCCACCTCCATACCAACAGACTTCTGCGGTGGTGACACCTAATGCACCGCCAATGGAAACTGGGAGGAATAAAAATCCCGAACGAAGAGATGAGACAAATAGGTCACAAGATCAATTAAAAACTTCACAAAATGAAGAGATAGAAAGTGACAATGCCACTGAATTAGCAAAAACGACAAGAGAATTGACTGAGAAAATAAGAGCATTGACAAGGAATATGGAAGCTGTAACTGTACCAGTAACGATAGGTCCAGTAATGCCAATCTTTGAGAATCAGAAAATTGATGAACGTTCCTTAGTGATTCCCATGAATTCACATTTGCAAAGAAAAAGAGAAGGGGTGGAATTGAATAATGAAGGTGCACACAATTTGGTTAGTACCTCTAGACCAAGCCCACCTACTAATTTGACGATAAATGAGAATGAGATTAGGAGAATGCCTATGGTGACGGAGTCTGCATCAGGGACACCAGAAAGAAGTAGCAATTGGATAGAATTAAATAGTACGCCTGTAGGTCCGACTCCAGATGAGTTAAATGAATGGATGAAAGCGCTAAAAACAAAAGAAACGGAAGAGAAAGCATTAGATGTAATTAGGTTGAAAATAGACATGGAAGAATTGATTTTAGGAACAATTGGAACAGAAAAATTAAAAAATTATCAGGATGATGAGATTATGTTTTTGTGCAAAAGTCTTACATGGAGAGCTAGAAATTTACATGACAAATTGGAAGAGACAGCAAGTGAACTGGGAGTGGAATTCGTAAAAGTGAGAACGTTGCAGAAACCATACAGAGTAGATTTTTGTGAGAAAGATATAGAGAATTTGAACACATCAGGAAGACTGACCCAAATAAAAGAGTTAATTGTTTTATTGAGAAAATGGGGTGATGTGGATAGATGGAGAAATAGATGGTCGAAAAAGAATGAGAAAACAACAGATAAAGCATCTTTGGCTTTTGCAGTGACAGATAAGGAACCAGTTGTAAGGGAGTACCCGATGAGAGAAACTCCAGGTGGAAGTTATGTGCATGTTCCATGGACCAGACAGGATATACTGTCATTTACAAATGACTTCCCAAAGTTGAGAGAGAAGCCAGTAGAATGGTACAGACAAGTGGAAAGATTTGTGAAGGTTTCAAAGGTGTTGTGGATAGATCTGGATGGATTGTTTGATATAGTAGTGCCGGCTGATTTGTGGACAGAATGTAAGATTACTATTGATTGGCCAACTGTAGAATATCCAAGGGACGCTAAAACAGGAGCGCCAGGACCAGAAGTGATGAGGAAGTACGACCAAGTAATTACCTTTTGAAGAATAAGATTCCACCTAAAGAAACAGATTGGGTAAAAATAGACAGAACAACGCAGGAAAGTAAAGAATCAGTGCATGCGTACTATGAGAGATTGTTGTTGGTTTTCAAACAGTACAGTGGTTATGAGACACTAAATGAGAAGGATATGAGTCATTTTGTATATAGGTTTGTGTATGGATTGAAACCAGAAATAAGTGAAATGATTAAGCAGCATATGATTTGTTGGCAGAATAGCACAGTGGATGAGGTTTTGAGATATGCTAAGTATTGCAGTGATGATATTGAGAGTAGACAGCGTAAATTGAAAGAAAAGGCCATGTGGGCGCAGGTGAAAGTTGCAGAGAAGCAAGAAGCTCAATTGAGTAATACTGGTAATGAAACAGGACAGGTTAGATCCCGACCTAATATAGGTAAAGGAAAAGGACAAATGAGCATAGATGAGGCAAAGAAAAAGTGGCCATGCCACAACTGCGGAAAGCTAGGACATTGGAGAAACGAGTGTAAATTTCCTCCAAAACCTAATGTGGAAAATCAATCATTAAATTCACAGGTGCAGAGTGAGATAGTTACTCAACAAGGTCAGGTGCCACAACCACCACTTCCCAAGAGTGTTAACCAACAGAAATACAGTGCAGAAACAGGATTCTACGGAGGAGAACAGGTAACACAGTTGCCGCGTGCAGCTGCAATTTCTCAATATTGGTTACGACAGGATGAGGATGACACGGATGAAAGTTTCTGACGGTGCCTAGGAGAGGGGGAACAGTGCGTGCTTGGCGCAACTCTAGAGGTAGATCCGTCTGGTCCATTTGTGGATGGAGAAGTGAATGGTGCAAATGTAACATTCCTTGTTGACACTGGAGCTACCCGTTCTACTGTTAGGTCAGTGGAAATTCCAAACCTTCCTCTCTCAGGTGAACATATCCAAGTAGTTGGAGTTTCTAATCAGCAAATTAAAACGCCTCTTACTAAATTAGTGGAGGTAAGAATTGGTCCATTTAGCGAAATGCACCGATTTGTGGTATGCGATTGTAGTCCCGTGAACCTATTAGGACGCGATTTATTGTGCAAAATGAATTGCACTATCTATTGTACCCCAGACGGAATTGCATTTCAGACTCCAGATGAGGATGTGCTGTATAAAATGACAATGGTGAATTTAGAACCAGAAGTAAATGGTTTGTTTCCTGTATTTGATGCAGAGAAAATCCCAATTGAATTGAAAAAGACAGTGAAAGAAGAAGTGTGGGACTTTACAGGAGAAGATGTAGGATTAATGAAAGGAGTAGATCCCGTTAAAATAACAGTGAAAGAGGGAACGAGTTACCCAAATACGCCCCAGTATAAATTGACACCAGAAATAATTGAAGGAATAACGCCAGTAATAAATAAAATGATTGAACAAGGGATTCTAAAAGAAATCATGAGCAGTCCATGTAATTCGCCAATAATGGGACTGAAAAAGCCAAACGGAACATATAGAATTGTACAGGATTTGAGGAAGGTAAACAAAATTGTTGTGCCTTGTTGCCCAATAGTACCGAACCCTGCTGTGATTCTATACCAGATTCCACGTGAAGCAGAATGGTACACAGTAATTGATTTATGTCATGCATTTTTCTCTATTCCATTGCATCCAGATAGCCAGCCATTATTTGCGTTTAGGTTTGGAGAGCGTATTTTGGCATGGTGCCGAATTCCTCAACGGTACACAGAAAGTCCCTCAATATTTAATCAGATTCTGAAGAAATCGTTGGAAGATTTAAGAATGCCAGAAAAGTCAGTGATGGTTCAGTATATTGATGACCTACTGGTGGCATCAAAAACGAAAGAAGCATGTGTCAATGATACAATTGCTTTGCTGAATCATTTAGCAAAAAGAGGACATAAAGTGTCCCCTTCAAAATTGCAGTTTTGTCAACAAGAAGTCCAGTATTTAGGGCATAAAATTGAGAAAGGTGTGCGAAAGGTAACGACTGAAAGAATAAAAATGATTCAAGGAATGAGAGCTCCAATGACACAAAGAGAGGTAAGAATGTTTTTGGGAATGGTTGGATATTATCGACAATGGATAAGCGGTTTTTCACTGATTGCTAAACCATTGCAGAAACTGACAAAGAAGGATGTTAAAGATCCTTTTGAAATGAATGATGAAGAAATGAAAGCATTCAGAGAGCTGAAAAAGAAATTATGTGAGGCTCCAGCATTAGGAATGCCTGACTATGAGAAAGATTTTGAGCTGTATTGCAGTGAAAGAGATGGATGTGCATTTTCAGTTTTGGTACAAAGACATGGAACTATGAAAAGACCCATTGCATATTTTTCAGCTGTTTTAGACCCTGTAGCGAAAGTGTTGCCCGGATGCTTGAAAGCAGTTGCTGCTACTTGTGTGAGTTTGGAACAGAGTGAAGGCATAGTGATGGGATATCCACTGAGAGTGTATGTTCCCCATTCTGTGGAAATTCTCTTGACAAGAACAAAAACCCAATACATGACACTTAGTCGGCTGACTAGGTATGAAAAAGTAATTTTGAGTGCAGATAATGTGACCATTGACAGATGTATGAATGTGAATCCTTCGACATCATTGTCAGATGGAGAGTGTGATTGAAATGGATGAAGTAGATCACGATTGTCTGAATGTGCTTGAATATTGTACAAAACCAAGGTCTGACATACGAGATGAACCTTTGAAAGAATCAGATTATATTCTGTTTGTGGATGGCTCATGTTTAAGAACGAGTGATGGAGTTCTAAGTGCAGCATATGCAGTTTGCACAGTAGCCACTGTAATGGAAGCATCTTGTCTGAAAGGGGTACGGTCTGCCCAGGTCGCAGAACTAGTAGCTCTGATTCAAGCATGCAAGTTGGGAAGAAATGTACGAGTTACGATTGTGACAGATAGCCAGTACGGCTTTGGGGTGGTGCATGACTTTGGTCAGATTTGGTCACAATGGGGTTTCTTGACGTCTGCAGGAACGCCAATTAGAAATGGAGATTTTGTGAAAAAGTTGCTTGAGGCGATACAGCTGCCTAAACAGATTGCTGTGGTGAAGTGCAATGCACATAAAAATGGGGAAGACTACATAACTGTTGGTAATAAATATGCTGACGAAATGGCACAGTACTGTGCAAAGAATGTGGTTTCTTTAAACAAAAGTCGGGAAAGAGAGCATATTTCTTGTCCTTTGCTTTTACTAACTCTATTGAGACATGGGATGAGGTGAGACAGTTACAGGAAGCTGCAGATGATGAGGAAAAAGATACATGGATAAAAGCAGGATGTAGAAAACATGAAGAAAATGATGTTTGGGTTTACAGAGATGAGAGACCAGTTATGCCTGATAGCATGATTTCTGACATGGCACGGATGTACCATGGACAAGCCCATATTGGGAGAGATTCAATGATCAGACTTTTTAGACAAACATGGTATAATCCAAAATTCAGAGCCATAGCTGAGAGTCTTTGTCAGAGATGTCTTATTTGTCAACAGTTAAATCCAGGAAGGAAAACAGTAGTGAGTCTAGGAACAATAGGACGAGAAGGAGGTCCTTTCACTAGAATGCAAATGGATTTTATTGAAATGCCACCTTGCAACAGACTAAGGTATGTCCTAGTGGTCGTCTGTTTGTTTTCCCGTTGGGTGGAAGCATACCCAACAAGAAGGAATGATGGAATAACGGTAGCAAAACTTATGCTGCGAGAATTCATTCCGAGGTATGGTTTTCCAGTCACGATTGAAACAGATAGAGGAACACATTTCCAAAATGAATTAGTTAAACTAATTTGTGAAGCACTTAGTATTAAACAGAAACTGCATTGTGCATACAGACCAGAGGCTTCTGGAATCGTAGAGCAAGTGAATGGAACAATCAAGAACAGGTTAGGAAAAATGTGTCAAGCTACAGGACTCAAATGGCCAGATGCCTTGCCATTAGTTTTAATGACAATCAGAAGTATTCCGGAAAGGAAAACTGGACTCAGTCCCCATGAAATAATTATGGGACGAGCAATGAGACAAGCACAAGTACCTGTCAACAAACTACTGACTATAACTGATGATCTAGTGCTGGATTATTGCAAAGGATTGGCTGATGTGGTGCGTTCTGTGTTTCATCAGGTTGGACCGGATGCGACCACTCTTGAAAGAAAACCAGCTCACGACTTGAATCCAGGAGATTGGGTCCGCATAAAAGTCCACAGGAGAAGAAACTGTTTGGTTCCTCGCTGGGACGAACCACGACAAGTGATCCTGGTGACAACCACTGCAGTCAAGTGTGCAGGAGTGAAACACTGGGTACATGCCAGTCACACCATCAGAGTTCCAGAACCTGAAGATCGACAAGTGAGTCGACATCTGGAAGTATTGGAGAACAGTTCAGCATCAGAAGCAGAAGAGGAAACAAACAGGGTGCCAGAACTTGAAGATCGACCTGTAAGTCGACATCTGGAAGACCCAACTACAAGTGCAACGACAAAAGAAGTAGAGGAAATAGCTGAAGTTCCAGAACTTGAAGATCGACCTGTAAGTCGACATCTGGAAATATCAGATACCAGTTCAGAATCTGATACAGATCATTCGGATTGTGAAGAAATCCTAAAAAGAAATTGGAATTTTGAAAGCATAAGAGAAGAAACTGAGCCAGAAGATAGTGACAGTGAGCAACCAAGTACAAGTTGTGGTGAAAATCCTTCGGAGATAATATTAATAGATGAAGAAGGGAGAGTTTCAAACAAAAAGCTAGAAAAATCGGAAGATCCCCGAGGAGCAATAGGGACAAATAGTCAAACACGAGAACAGGGAAATTTAGAAGCAGAAAGAAAAACTGACACAAATTCGGAAGAACCTCGAGGAGGGACAGAAATAGGTGAACGAAGGAAGATAAGAAAAGAACCACAAGTAGAGGAAGAAAATGACATTATAAGTTTCAAAATAAGAGGCAATAACGAAAGAACTGAAACAGAGTCTGAAGAAAGTGGAGAAGAAAGAAACCAAAAACTAGAGTCAAGAAAAAGAAATTGGAAAACAGAAAGAGAGGAAAAAGGAAGTGAGGCAAAAAGGCCAAGAAAAGGAGACAATTGGCCCAACGAAGTAAGAAAATTAAGATACAGAATCATAAGGTTGGATGGGAAAAGTGCTGAACAAGTGAATGAAATAACAAGTCAGAGAGAGCAAGAAAAACAAGGTGGAAAACACTTGCAGAAAACAAAAAGAGTAAAGAAGGTAAATCCGAAGTATAGATCGCCTGAATGGTTGTATCTTGCTTTGACTAGTAACAAAGAAGAAAAGAACACTCACGAGAACCCAGAACAAAGAAACCTGATGGGAAAAAGTGAAGTGCAACAAACCTGAAGAAGTTTAAATAGTTTCTACCGGATTTGACAAAACACTGGATCTGACGAATTTTACTGGATATGACAAAGAAAGAATTCTGAGAAAGAATTAAAAGAAAGTACCAAGCAAAGACAAAACATTGGAGTACAGAGTGGCAAATAAGTCATTCCTGAGGTGTAGTGACACAATTTTCTGGAAAACAAATAAATAAGGTTATAAAACAAAATGGAGAATACTAGAGATAGAAAATGTAAATGTGAGTTTTTAAGTAGATGGTGCAAGATGTGCTGCTTTTGTACAGGATTATTAATGACAGTATGGGTGGTTTTAGCAATCACCATTCCAATTAGTTTAGCTGTAGTAGAAACGTCTAATAACACTGAAAAAGAAAAAGGAGCTAACACTCAGGAACCAATTATTTTGAAGAGTAGTGCAGAATTACACAGGGACAAATCAATAACAGATTTTTCTAAAAATGTTTTTACTAAATTATTATATGAGTATGTAGAAACAATGGATGTAAGAGATTGCTATGTTTGTATGCAGTTACCTGCATCTGTAGCAGAGGGTGTGACTTATCATCACCTCCCTTTGACATATGGAATAACATGTAGTATTTTAGCAAGTTTATTTTATAAAACAGGTAGATTAGAATATTATTACACTGACATAAATAAGATTTTTGCGAAAGTTTCTGTAGTTCCCGAGCTAAATAAAATAAAAGAGGGAAAAACGTTTGGTGAATATTTTCTAGAAGATAAGATTTTAACATTAGATAATATAATTAGGTACAACCTTACCTGTGAGTTAAAGAAGGAAGAAAAAGTATTTTTAGAGATGGTTGAAGAGAGAAGAGTGAAATTTCAAAGAAAAGTGATAGAAGAGACAAAAACACCTCTTTGGGCGTTTGAGGAAGACAATCATGACAAGAAAAAGACAAATGCAGCTATGACTCTGGATTGGCCCCAACAGGGAAGGTTGTGCATTAGAAGAAATAAAACAAGATATGACAATTATTTTGTGGGTTCCAGTATTTGCCATGACAATTATCAAATTTTAGGTGGATGGGGATTTAAAGGGGGAAAAGATCCAATATTTCCAGGGATCTATTATGTTTGTGGTAATAGGGCTTATTACAGGTTGCCGGACCATTGGTATGGGTCATGTTATTTAGGCCTGGTCTTTCCAAAGATTTTTCATATGGATAGAAAAGAAAAAGGAACACACAAAATGATAAATACCTTTACACGTAGAAAAAGGGAAAGTTTTTCAGAAATAGTAGGTGATATTTTTGGTGCTTTGATACCAGCAGTGGGAATATCTTTGAATGCATTTAGAATTCGGAAATTATCCACAGTGGTAGATCGGTTATCTACAGATACTGCTGGAGGGTTCTTGATGGTAAATACCGAGATGGTTGCCATGAGTGCTATGGTGATGCAAAATCGACTTGCCCTTGACATTCTTTTGGCAAAAGAGGGCGGAGTCTGTGGAATGCTGAAAGTCCAACATTGTTGCACTTACATTCCAGATAAAAGCGAAAATATACAGCAGTATATAAAAAATATTACAAATTTGCACAAAGAACTTGTTCCACTGGAGGTTGAAAGTGCTTTTGGAAAACTTGGTAAAGGGTTTTCTTCAGTAATAAATTGGTTAACAAGAATGAGTGGATTAATAATAGGGAAAGTTATAATAATAGCAACCGTGATAATAATAATAATATTAGTACTGAAGCTTGCAATAACATGTATAAAGAGAAGAAGAAGACAGAATAAAATAGAAAAAGAAAACATGATAAACAAGGAGAGAGAGAGAAATGGGTGAAATAGAGTTAGAAGAAATAAAAGAGAACATGTACAAGAAAACGAAGAGACAAGTTGAAAGGTATACAGTTGTGTAAATTAACAAAAGCAAACAGACAAAAGATATATGCTGTCTGAGAAAATTGTATAACTTGGGTTTTGTGGTGATATTAAAAATCACCAAAGGGGGGAGTTGATGGAGCAGGGTAAATGAAAAAATTTTAACCTCCTAATAATTTTCCTAAAATAATTAATAAACATGTTGGTTTAAGTAAATAACCAACAATGTATGTTACATGTTAAGGGTTAAAGGTAACACGCTATTCCGTGTGCAAAATAATCAACTTATAATTGTTTACGTGTCTAACATAACATAATATTTGCGTAGTAATTAAATAATAAACGCATGATCCGTGCTTTTAAATAAAACGTGTGGTTGCAAAATAAAGCGATGGTAAGTAAGGGACAGCTTTATATGTTGCTTTTTGCTAGGTAATACCTAATTGGGGTACGTAGAAAGACGGGAGGGAAACGAAAGGGTTTATATTTCTTTGTTTTAACAATATTTTGTTTATCTTTGAAAATAGTGTGCTTAGGCCTGTCGAGCAGCAATATAAAATGGCCGCCAGATGCTAGAGTACGCATGAGCAGGGAACCATGTGATAGAGGAGAGAGGCTATGGAAAGGGATGATCACGTGCTGGTGCTGAGAGGCTAAGATGGAAGTATGGTCAAGGCTATTGTGACCTTTCTGAGCAGATGTGTGCCAAGATGATCAGCAAGAAGCGTGAGAAGTCCAACTGAATCAATGGACGGAACTGTTGAATCTAAAATGTAGCAGAAAAAGATACAAATTGGACTGATCGAAACGGATGAGCAATGACATGAACTGTGGGAAACGATGCAAGCATGGACATTCCACAAGGAACTAGTTAAGACCAGGAAGTTTGATTAAAATGTATATGGGCCTGAGGGGACCAATGAGAAAGAATCACGCCATGAAGATGCAACATTTTTATTCCGTAAGCTAGAATTAGGGTATAAGAAGACCTACTCTTGGTGGGAGGGGTTAGTTGCTGGAGAGTTAGTTGCTGGAGAGTGAGTTGCTGAAGAGCAGATGCTGGAGAAATTAGATGCTGTAGATGGGTGAAGTTGCGGTTGCTGATGCTGACGAGCTGATGCTGCTGCTGCTATTTTTATTTTCCAGTTGAGTATAAGATGCTGCTTTAGGAGAATTTTCCTGATAGATTTTTTCATTTAGAACTATTAGAGTTTTCCAAAACAGATAGATTGATCTCTTGGAGTTCTTAATATGATAACCTGATTTTTCCGTCTAATAGATATGTATTGCAATTTCAACTTATTCTCATATTGATGATAAATGTAATGATCTGAATAATAAGCTTAACCTCATTTCTTGCATCAAAACTTTATATAAACTTTATTATTCTTTAAACAAATGACTCAGTGATTCTTTAGCTCAATGATTAAAATGAAATGTTAAAGAGTTTATTGTGATTGAGCTGGTCTTAATCACCATCAACTGATTCCTACTAGTTGGTCCATCAACCAATGAGCGGAATACCGAGAGAGCAAATGAGAAACATTATGTCATGGTAAAAGAGGTATCCCGTCTCCTTCCAGCGAATCGTTTTTCTCCTAGGTTATTGATGGAGGAAATCCAGGGAATAAATGAGTAAGTGAATGTATATGCGGTGTTATGGGCCCCACCGTCATATGGATATAATGTGTGTGTTGAAGGAATAATTGCACCTGGATGACCGAAGTATATAGGAGAATAATTTTTATTGTTAGCGCTGGATCAGCAGTACATGAGGGAGACAGCAGGAAAAACATGCACTCTTGTACAGTGCTTAACCAAAAAGAGAAAAGTAGTTCTTTCAAAGTGAGCAGTGGAAGGACAGAGGTAATGCATCATTGCTCCAGGGGAGGGATACACATAAGAAAAAAAAGTCAAGCCCACTCAAGCAGACAAATAAAATGCAAGCAAATGTGAGTGCCAATAAAGTCAACCAATGGTAAGCATGGGGTGGTCTCTAAGGCCACTGTAAGCTTAAAATATGTTTTTTGCCAGCAGACACATTATGCTATCTGGTAGATAAGACCTAAAAAACAGAGTGCCTGTAAGAACATCCATTCCCAGGTTGTCCAAATCAGTTCTTAAATTGAAATAAATGGTAAACAAAAGTCACACTGCTCTCCTAACTAATGCCCATTTATTTCTTTTTATTGTGTTAGTTGCTTCTTCAATACTTCAGCAATAAAGTTGTAGCTTTTCACTGTCATTTGTTTCAAATGAAGATTACCTATTCAGTTAATAGTATTAATCGAAAAGGATTGAGTTCAAAGACCTGAGTCATCTCAACCCACGTTTAGTCTAAAATCATGCATAGCCAATTATAACATCATCAGGGCAAATTGTGTTACTATAATGCGGGCTGAGTCATCTCCTGCAAGCAATTGTAGTGTTTCCTAAATGTACAATTTTGGGTGCCAAATTATTTTTGAACGCTAATGATTTTTATGTTGCATCTATTCATAACTGATAAATTATTAATGTTGCACTTGAAATTATTTTCATTATGTGTTTAGAAGTGTGTTTGTTAATGTGATTTAGCTGTGCCACATTTTTTCAGAGACACTATATTATTAATATGAATTCTGTTTTGGTGTTCTGTTCTTTTGCTCTTGCTCAATAACCCAATCTATTTCAATTTGAGCGTCTTTTCTCCCCACTGTCTTCACAGACCACAGGACACTGTCATGTAACAAGTTATTTTCCTTTGAGGGCATGCATTCTTAATGAAACTTTTTTCATGTACTGAATGTATCAATCCCATGGAACATTTTGCAAGACATTATGATTTGGGGCTACTAGAATACACTAGTGTATGCGTTTTATTTCATATTGTTTTGTGCATCGCTGGACTGTGCTGTTACTGCAAAAGCTGCTGGAGTTTTCCTTTACTTAGAAATGGGGTTGTGTTATATGTTTGTTTGATGATCTAATTTCTGATTTGCTCAATATGTGTTATCACTAATCATGCCATTCTGAATTTGTAGTTTTTGCGTATTACTTACTCATGAAATGTGTATCAAAACCCTTGGTTTTTGGGGATGAGCGAGAGCCTATATCATATATATATATATATATATATATATATATATATATATATATATATATATATGTGTGAAATATATATATATATATATTTATAGCGAGAGAGAGACATAGATAGATAGATAGATAGATGTTGCATTTCATATATATATATTTGTTGCATTTCTCTGTAATGCTTATTTTTTGAGATTTTTGTAATAACAGCCTTTAACTTTTCACTGGTCTAGAACTCAGTTAATATTGTGTTTGATGCTGAGGAGGGTAGTGACTCTTATACCAAGATCAAGGGTGCCGGAGCAGGACTGCTAGAAGTAAATTTTGGGGTAATCTAAATTGTGGAGTGCATTTGAATATTGGGATTCTGCTCACACATAATGCTTGAATCTCACAAAATGGAGTGTGGTGCGGAGATATACACAACAATGTGTGAGATGCTGGGTCCCTCAGAGTGGTGTCATGATCGCTCAGCGGGGGCTGGGGGCAAAGGGGTTGGTGGCCTCTACACATAGGGTTTCCTTCCCCTGTCTGTATGATGCGGTGTCTGGTGCAAAAATAGCGCCGCAATCAGGCAGTTGGCGCCTGACAAACTACGAGTCCCAGAATTCCTTGGGACGCATGGCCGGAACGAGAGTTAGGCGCCGCCTGGATTACAGGCTCCATAAAGCCCCTCCCCTTCCTGGGGTCGGGGCTTGACAATTTGGCCATTTCCTGGAGTTCTTCGCAGCGGATGCGTCTTCCCGCTGGCTGCCGTTTCTGCAAAGGAGTTTTCCCCCGTGGAGTCAGTGCCTTCAAGTGACTATTTCCAGCGCTTCAGTGCGTGCTGGTTGTGGATCGAGCCCCGCGGGAAAACGGAGACCTAGGACATTCGGAAGGTCTCTCCTGTTCCCTGCCTCGATCTCAAGCATCCCGGAGTCCTTGGTCTCCTGCTGGTTTCTTTGAACTCGCAGTGCCCAGGTATCGTAAACCAAAGACGGGAGTGAAGCGCAGGAGCGCTCCTCCCGCATTTCGTGATATTTCCTAGTTGCTAGCCCAGCTTCGGTGTTTCTTACTGCGAGGAACGTGGGCAGTCCTCATAATACGCACTACGCTGTGTTCTGAACAGCGGAGGGGTGTATTACTGCGGTGTTATTTACTAAGTTTTTCCTTAGGTCAAAGGTGATCTGGTATTACCCTGCATAGGAGCAGTGTTTGGGTTCCTGCAGGAGGCACTTGGGCTCTATTACTGGATTGTGACATTGTGACTTTGTGCTTATATATTAACAGTATCCTTGAGTTCGAGACCACCCTCAGATCCTGGTTTTCTCATGTCTCTCAGTGGGTGTTGTTTTCAAGAAAGGATTACTGATTCATGCTTCGCTTTTAAAGTATTGCTGCATAAGTGTTTGTGAGTATAACAAAGCAGTTGAGTGTTCTGTCATTGTGGTATGTGCGCAACTCCCTGTTCTAACTCTCACACATCTCTCTTTTCTTTCGTATCCAGCACTTACCTATGGGGTGGCTTCTGACAACATACCAAAATCCTAGACCAGACTTGGGTACAAAGAAGACACTATCCTAACAGCAGTGTTTTTTGTTTTATCCACTTCCCTTTTCCCCGGGATGTTCCCTTGCATAGTGGTGTGTCATTACTCTGTGGGGTTACGGTCAGTGGAGTAGGGGGGCTTCTCTACGCTCCTTTGTTCCCGTTGGTGGTTTCAAAGGTTAGTGGCATTACTTGTTTTGCGCTGCTGACAGATCGCGACAGATTGTCAAGCCCAAGACTATTGCCCAGCCTGGACGATGGACACCAACGCGGTTTTGACCTCCCTCTTGGAGAGCATTACGTCTCTGCAACAGGAGGTTCAAACCTCCTGATTAGAACACCAGGAGTTGAAAAAGGAGATGGGCACGTTACGCAGGGAAGTAGCAGGCCTGTCCAGAAAAGGTAGACCCAATAGTACAGGGACGGGAGCCTACATTAAGGAGTGGACCCTACCTCCTCCTGTACATACCATGCACACACCCTCAAAGGATAAGGCGCAGGGAACAGGGTTCTTTACTGCCGCACAAGCATCCTCCCCTTCCCCTGACTCTACTCCTACTGTCCATGTGGTGCAGAATACAGGGATCCCATTGGCGCCTCCAGAACGCTTTTTTGGGGACCCAAAGAAATTTGAAATATTCTTGAACCAATGCAGGTTGCACTTCCTGTGTAAGCCTGTGGTTTTCCAGGAGGAACCGGCTAAAACAGCTTTCATGATGTCCTATATGGGGGGTAACGCTGCAAGCTGGACCATCCCGCTGATTGAGCGAGACAACCCGTTCCTGCACAACTTTTCGAACTTTTGTCTAGAAATGAGAAAGTTGTTTGACCGAAAATCACATGTAATGACTTGGACCGGGAATTGATAACTCTCACACAAGGATCCCAAGATTTGCTGACCTACATAACTATGTTCAACCATCTTGTAGTGGAAACCGATTGGCCCCATGAGAAATGCACCACTCTGTTCTACCAGGGATTGCGCGGGGAATTAAAAGACGTCTTGTCTCAAGTGGTTCAACTACCCCAGTCTTGTGAAGAGTTGATTGATCTCCCCGTGCAGCTGGACCACCGACTACAAGAACGAAAAGGGGACAGATCAAGGGGAGAGACTCGTTTCTTTTTCCCAAGGCCCAGACCCGTAACCGAAGAACAAACCAAGGCAACAGAAGGCACCGAACCCATGCAGATCGGAGGAATTCGGGGTCCTCTCACAGCCGAGGAAAAAGAAAAGAGGCGGAAGATGAAGTTATGTCTATATTGTGGGAAGAGCGGGCACTTCATCAAGGAATGCCGCGCCCGGGCTAAACTTACGGAAAGGCCGAGCATCCAACGGATGCAAGCAGTAATCCAGCAGCACACGGAGGCGACGGAAAACTGAAGAGCCCGAGTCAGAACGAGATCTCTGGTTCGGGTGACCGACAAGAAACGATCTCTTCAGTAATCGCCAACACTATACAAACTTCCATAGCTCATCTGAATGCAGATGTCACACTATGGATCAAAGAAGAAACCCCCTTAAGGATCCCTGCCTTATTAGACTCCGGAGCAACTGGGAATTTCATAGATCAGAAGTACGCTCAGAATATCGGTATTCCGTGTGAGAAAAAAGAGTCCCCTGAACCCGTGAAGGCAGTAGATGGGACGGCACTAACTTCAGGACCAGTGAGATTCCATACCATTCCCATGGTAATGCAGTTCGGAGAAGACCACTTCGAGACTATTCAATTTGATCTTATAGATGCCCCACACTTCCGTCTTATCTTAGGCATGCCATGGTTAACCCTACATGATCCTGTAGTTCGGTGGGCAGCCCGCACCGTCTCCTTGGATTCCCATTTCTGTAGAGAGCATTGCACCAGGAAAAACGTGTGCCAGGAAAAAACCCACGATACGCAGGTGGGTCTTTTGGCAACCGGGTGTGAGGACTCCCAGTACTGCTGTTCCACCACATTGCCTGGGATCTACGAAGAATATCAACCAGTATTCGACAAACAAAAGGCCACCCAGCTGCCGCCTCATCGGACGTACGACTGTCGCATTGATTTACAGCCTGGAGCCGCTATCCCGTGTAGTAGGGTCTATGCCCTCACCGAACCGGAGACACAGTATTTGAAGAACTACCTGGATGAAAATCTGGCATCCGGCTTTATCAGGTATTCATCGTCACCCGCCTCTTCCCCTCTCTTCTTTATTCCCAAGAAGGATTGTGACGATCTGAGGACCTATATTGACTACAGAGCTATCAACAGGGTCACCATAAAAAACCGGTACCCTCTACCACTCATACCTGTACTTCTGGACCAACTGAAGGGTGCTCGGCTCTTCACCAAACTGGATTTGCGGCGAGCCTACCATTTGGTAAGAGTAAAAAACGGCGATGAGTGGAAGACAGCTTTCCGGACTAAGTTCGGACTCTATGAATACCAAGTGATGCCCTTTGGGCTGTGCAACGCCCCTGCTGCTTTCCAATATTTTATGGATGAGGTGCTTCGTGGTTTCCTGGAGGAATTCTGTATTGTCTATATCGATGACATTCTCATATATTCATCGACCCCCCCACGAACATGTTACCCACGTGAAGGCGGTGCTGGACAGACTCCAACAACATTCGTTATACGCAAAGTTGGAGAAATGCCTTTTCCATGTCGAAGAAGTCAGCCTCTTGGGGTACATCATAAATGCACAAGGATTCCAAATGGATACTGGCAAGGTTGAAGCGATTATGCAATGGAAGGCTCCTCACAACGTGAACTCAGTACAGAGCTTCCTGGGTTTTGCAAACTTCAGTCGGCGTTTCATCAAAGATTTCTCCAAGATCATTCATCCTATTTCCAACTTGCTGAGAAAGAATACTCTCTTTGTATGAAACGATGAAGCAGACCGATCGTTCCAAACCCTGAAAGAACGATTCACTCAGGCTCCCATCTTACGACACCCAGATCCACAACTACCCTTTTTCGTCGAAACAGATGCCTCTCAGCTTGCCTTAAGGGGAGATTTGTCACAACGACATCTGGACACCGGACAGCTGCATTCCGTGGCATTCTTTTCTAAGAATCTCACCCCCTGTGAGGTGAACTACTCTATTACCGACAAAGAATTGCTAGCTATAAAAAGGGCCTGTGAGGAGTGGAGGCATTACTTACTAGGAGCGCATCACACCGTCGAGATATACACAGACCACCGAAACCTGCTGTTCCTGAACACTGCCAGAGCCTTGACACCACGTTAATTGCGATGGTCCCTCTTTTTTTCTGATTTCGAATTCGTTATAAGGTATCGACCTGGTCCCCAAAACAGAAAGGCAGATGCCCTCTCCCGTATCGAAGAACCCAAAGGGGTATTACAGGATGAGATTCCTGAACCACCCTCAATCCTTCCCGAAACCGCATTTCAATGCAAGACCCTCGCATTGATTACATCACAAGACTTCATAGAGGATGTAAAGGTATCCTTGGCAGATGTGGATGTTCCAGCCTGGATACAAGTAGACACTGAACATCGAACAGAAAACGAGCATCTATTGTACCACTATCATGCCTTATATATACCGGATGCGGCCTTGCAACAACAAGTACTGGCCTGGGCTCATGATTCAACGTTAGGAGGGCATCTGGGAGAATACAAAACCATTTCCTGTATGGAGCGTTCGTTCTGGTGGCCCATGTTACGGAAGGATGCCAAGGAATATCTGAAGAACTGCGCGGTATGCGCACAAGGGAAGTCCAGTCATACAAAACCCACAGGGCTGTTACGTCCATTACCCATTCCTCCTCGCCCTTGGCACACCGTGTCTATGGATTTTATCGTGGAAATGCCCCCCAGCGAAGGTTACACCACTATCCTGGTTGTAATAGACCACCTGACCAAGATGGGGCACTTCATTCCGTTGAAACACCTGCCCTCCTCTTCGGAGTTAGCAGTCATCTTCCTCCAGCACATAGTGCGGGCCCACGGGATTCCCTGTGTTCTCATCACCGACCGTGGAACTCAGTTCACCTCCCGCTTCTGGAAGGCTCTTTGCGAGACCATGAGGGTCAAAGCCAGATTGTCCACCAGTTATCACCCTCAGACAGACGGAAAGACTGAACGCCTCAATCAGACGTTGGAACAGTACCTACTCTGTTTTACCCTGCAGCATGCCACGGAGTGGTACACATTGATCTGGATGGCAGAGTTTGCACACAATAACGCAGACCATTCTACGTTGGGCTGCTCTCCTTTCTTTTGTCTGTATGGGCACCATCCAAACATGCTTCCTTTCGAATGGCCTATAGTTTCCAATCACCCTACCATACACGAACACCATGCCCATCTCAGAGCAGTGTTAATCGATGCCAAACATCATTTGGCTACGGCACAGGAAGCGCAGAAACATTTCGCTGACAGGAAAAGGGCTCCTGAACCCGTTTACCATGTGAGGGATAAGGTGTGGTTGGCCACCAAGAATCTACATCTTAAGGGGGTGGACAAACTGAAACCTAAGTACGTAGGCCCCTTTAGCATTGAGAAGGTAATCAATCCTGTTGCCATGAAGCTGTCCTTGCCCCGGTCATGGCACATAAACCCTGTCTTTCACGTGTCGCTACTCCGTCCCTGTCCAGCCGACACGAGATTACAGGTGAGACCTCAGCCCCTAGAGGTGGATGGCCAGGACGAGTATGAGGTGCAGGAGCTTCTGGACTCTCGACTAGTGAGATGCTGGGTGCAGTATCTAGTGGATTGGAAGGGGCTTGGGGTTGAGGATAGAACCTGGGAACCAGTGCAAAACCTCCATTGTCCCCTTCTGTTGGAACGCTTTCACACCCTGCATCCAGGTAAACCTGGGCATCCGCCGCGACGTCGGTCCTTAAGAGGGGGCTCTGTCATGATAGCTCAGCGGGGGCTGGGGGCAAAGGGGTTGGTGGCCTCTACACATAGGGTTTCCTTCCCCTGTGTGTATGATGCGGTGTCTGGTGCAAAAATAGCGCCCCAATCAGGCAGTTCGCGCCTGACAAACTAAGAGTCCCAGAATTCCTTGGGACGCATGGCCGGAACGAGAGTTAGGCGCCGCCTGTATTACCGGCTCCATAAAGCCCCTCACCTTCCTGGGGTCGGGGCTTGACAATTAGGCCATTTCCTGGAGTTCTTCGCAGCGGATGCGTCTTCCCGCTGGCTGCCGTTTCTGCAAAGGAGTTTTCCCCCATGGAGTCCGTGCCTTCAACAGACTATTTCCAGCGCTTCTGTGCGTGCCTGTTGTGGATCGAGCCCCGCGGGAGAACGGAGACCTAGGAGATTCGGAAGGTCTCTCCTGTTCCCGGCCTCAATCTCAAGCATCCCGGAGTCCTTGGTCTCCTGCTGGTTTCTTCGAACTCGCAGTGCCCAGGTATCGTAAACCAAAGACGGGAGTGAAGCGCAGGAGCGCTCCTCCCGCATTTCGTGACATTTCCTAGTTGCTAGCCCAGCTTCGGTGTTTCTTGCTGCGAGGAGCGTGGGTAGTCCTTATAATACGCACTACGCTGTGTTCTGAACAGCGGAGGGGTGTATTACTGCGTTGTTATTTACTACGTTTTTCCTTAGGTCAAAGGTGATCTGGTATTACCCTGCATAGGAGCAGTGTTTGGGTTCCTGCAGGAGGCACTTGGGCTCTATTACTGGATTGTGACATTGTGACTTTGTGCTTATATATTAACAGTATCCTTGAGTTCGAGACCACCCTCAGATCCTGGTTTTCTCATGTCTCTCAGTGGGTGTTGTTTTCAAGAAAGGATTACTGATTCATGCTACGCTTTTAAAGTATTGCTGCATAAGTGTTTGTGAGTATAACAAAGCAGTTGAGTGTTCTGTCATTGTGGTATGTGTGCAACTCCCTGTTCTAACTCTCACACATCTCTCTTTTCTTTCGTATCCAGCACTTACCTATGGGGTGGCTTCTGACGACATACCAAAATCCTCTACCAGACTTGGGTACAAAGAAGACACTATCCTAGCAGCAGTGTTTTTTGTTTTATCCACTTCCCTTTTCCCCGGGTTGTTCCCTTGCATAGTGGTGTGTCATTACTCTGTGTGGGGTTACACTCAGGGGAGTAGGGGGGCTTCTCTAGGCTCCTTCGTTCCCGCTGGTGGTTTCAAAGGTTTGTGGCATTACTTGTTTTGCGCTGCTGACAGATTGCGACAAGTGGTTTCTCTCTGGTTACAAAGCTGTCTGTGTCTAAAGCACGTGTTGATGGCATTGTACCAGAAAGCATGTGTTGGCTTGACTCACTTCTTGTAGCTTGATTATTTTCTATCAATACCATTGCCTGAATGCCTACACCCTAATTTGAAACGGATTCCTGTGAAAAGCTATTAGTTTATGCATGGAGTATTGAAATAAACAGCTCAACACAATCAAAGGTTAAATAAATGGACATTGATTAAAAGTACAGCTTGACATTGGTTCCTCATTTACCATAATAACATAACATAACATAATATACCTATCCTAGTGCAGCTCATACACAGTTATAACCAAAAGAAGAAAGCCAATAGGCAGAGTATTATCCAAAGATATATTTCAGATGCCAATCGGGCTTCTCTGCATTGATATCTATGGCCAACACAATGACCCAATCAATCAATCAAAGATACTTTATTCGACAGCTAAGAGTCATAAAAGCACAGTTCATTGCAAGACATTGGTACATAAAACCTTAAAAAAGCATTAAAAAATTATATTCTAAAAATGCTATATGCCGAGCAGATAAAAAGGTATCACAATGACCCTTTAAGAAAGGTATGTACCTTACTTGCTTAACTTTTAAGTTCTCTTAGCTGGGCGTGAAGTAAAATGAACTGCAGTCGATGACCCTCATAATTCCTCTCCCAAACACCAGGGGGCCATAATGGATATGTAGTTTATGCTAAGAGGGGCTCCTTTAAAGGAGATAATTAAATGCACGCTCCCACCGGAAGTCCATAGTGGGTCGCTTGACTTCAGATTAGTTAGCAGAGTCAGCTATGGATTGGAGAGTTCACAGTCTCATCTGCAGCTTTTGTAGATATAGCTCCAGCCATACCCGGACCTCAGTGCATATTTTGCCAGTGCTGCTCGTCAGTCTGAGTGTTTTGCCAGTGTCAGAATGGTTTACAGATTCAGCATAGAGATAAGGCGGTGAGAAGGGGATATTTGAATCGACTGGGAGCTCCCTTCACACATCACCGGCTTCAGGGCCACAACCTCCCTCTGTGACAAGGTCGGAAAGCCAATCTGGTGCTACTATTGAGGAACCTGTATGCACAGCCAATAAAGGCATGCTACTGGAACGCGTTTTCATTGCTTTCTGCTTCTAACAGCTTGTAAACTCTAATTTTTACTCTCCTGGAATAGGCCTTGCCAATTAGGCACACTGACCCCCTGACCTCAAGGCGCTAGTGTTTTTAGAAGGCACTTTTCCCCCCTAGCCAGCACCCGGCCTTGTTTGCCACCACACTCGCAAGTCTCCAAAGTACAGCCTCGCATGCTGCACCGTCGCTGCTGACAGGCACCAGGAGGACATTCTCAGCAGCGTGTAGCGCAAATTAACTAAGCAGCACTCTAAAAAAAAATTTTTTATTGCTGCGTTGAGATTAGGTTCTCCTCCCATCTGCTAAAATCCTGCTAAAATGAACACGTTTGTGAATAAGAAGCGTCTTTAATGCTAACAGCAGTTTTACCACCTAATCCTAAACTGAGTTTGTCATTATTGTTTTGCGGTCATTCTGTCAGATTTTGTTATTTCAAAGCCAGGCGTGATACGGGGGAACAGGTCAGCATGACTTTGTGCAAGTGCATGAATCGATGGATGCCTTGAAGGAACTGCTAAAAACACAACTTGAAATCTGGAGACGGTGTCCTGGCAACTTAATGGGCCCCAGGCAAGAAACAACAAGCTGAGTTGTGGATTGATATCTGCATGGGAAGACTTGGAAAGGGAACATTCATATTATGATTTTGAGCATGTTTGTTCAGGATTTCACTACAGCATCTATTGGTGGTTCCAGAGTAAGATCTGAATTTAGAATAACACCATGGGATTTTGTTTTGTTTCTTATGGTGCCACATCTCCCAGGTCAGCAGGACAAACCATGCTAGGATCTCTTTCATCCAAGGCCAGTTTTCACATTTGAGATTTCGGTTTTGTCCGGGTTTAGTTTAAGGAAATTGGCAGTCATCCACTCTTTCACCATGACCAGGCATGGTGCCAGTCTTGATATCATGGCACCATCGATGTTATTGAATTTGAAAATGTTCTGTGTGTCAAAGTTGTAGTTGCAGCAAGGCCAAAGGAGTGAATAAGTCTATGCATGGAACTGATGTAGATGTTGGATAGAAGAGACATGTTCTAGCCCTGGGGGACACCATTATGTATGTGGAAGGGTTTAGAGCTGAAAGATGGAAATGAGATGATGTGGCTCTGATTGGATTTGGATGCCGAGATCTTCCAGGCTGGTAAGCTGGGTCGGGTAATGGACCGTGTTTAAAGCTGCTGGAGGTCAAATAGGATCAAGACGGCATTTCCACTATCATCCACTTGTTGTCTCCCAGCAACCAGTGAGAAGGCCAAATTCAAATTAGTGTCCCATAGTTCGGTTCCACTACCCAAATGCCATTAGATCTGTACTTTTTTTCCACCCTCATTGTTGCGATTTTTTTTTTTTTTTAAACAGCTGTGTGTATTTGCAACAAACCAAAAAAGCAGTCCCTTAGCATACACTCTCTTTGCATGCCGAAGATAGTGCTCCTACAGCAGTTCTTGGGCAATCCTTCACAGATCTACCCAACGTGAACCTGAAAGTAAAAAACAACATTTTGGTCCGCACCCATACAACTTCCTTCTTTGACCGATCTGAATTAAACCTCTTTAAATCAAATTTAGGGAGACATCTTTTTTGGCTACTGCGGTGCACATTTCTGAAATGAGCCAAAATTGTAAGGGGTCGAAAGGTTCTCTTTCAACAGAAAATAAGATTGAACCATACTTACAGAATCGCAGATCCCTTATCGCTGAATATATAATTAGAATGCATGCACATCTGTCTGCACAAATGGAGTGAAAGGAGAAAAGGAGGGGAGTGTAAGATTCACCTGTGCACTTTTGTATGTCTTTATATGTGTCACTCTCGGATAGTTCGCGTCCGTGTAGAAGGCCCTGGGGTTATTTTTCTAAGGGAGGATATGTTTCATTCCTTCAAACTCCTCGCCGCCTCGTGAATTAGTGAAGCCTCTCGGCAGAGAAGCCATTTACTCGCCCTTATGTCAACGCATCTGGACGCCTTGTCAAAACAATATAATTTTGCTTGCCAAGTTTTTGACAACGGTATTTATTGCACCTGTCTGTGTGCATGATGAATGACCTGTCTGGCGAATATTACTCCACAGCTTCTAGTTTACAATCTGAGATAAGTGCGGCATGTGAAGCCCTCTCCCTCCTCCCCTGGCCTGAAAGGTTCACTGATTTGCTGCCACGCCTTTTTCATTGGACTTGGCCTGTCTTCAAGTCACCGCCTCCAGGGCGTTGTTTCTCTGAACATAGCGAGCAGAAAGAACAGGAGGTCACCTCACCTGTTTTGGAAACATTTGTTAAGGTGTCTAAAGCAAAAGCTGTTGCACTCTGAATACAGCAAATTGACCTTCGAGTTGTTAAACGGCGCCCAACTTCTCAGCGGGTGGGGTTAGTGAGTACCTTTACTTGGGGTTGGGCAGGGCTTTAATTGGGATGAAAAAAACTGGGGGGTCTCTCAAAGGGGCGTGTCCGATGTAATTAAGGGCATGGCTTAAAAACACATAAGCTAAAAATCTGTGGTTAGCATAGTGTGCCGACAGACTTGTATTTTGCTGTTTCTGTCATTGCATCCAGATATATGATACAACAAGTAACATTATACCTACAAGTCAGGACTATTGGCTTTGTCAATGGTTGTTAGTTGCATAAGATAATTAAGCAGCAACTATGGCTTATATATAATATTGAAAAATCTCCCACTTAAAGCCCTGGTGATACCACAACAATGTTGCTGCTCCTGAGTTTCAAAAAGAGAAGGGAAATCCAGAGAGAAAATGACTCTCTTTAAAGGATTTCCCTTCCCCTACAACGCTCATCTGGCATGATGTCATGCTGTAACTCAGTAGCGGTCCGTGGTAGGAGTACCGGCCGAGCGGTGACGTGGGTGGGGAGGGCAGGGTGGGGTAGAAACACGGATTACGGTCGAGTACAGGTAAGTAAACATTTAAATAAATAAACGAATTTCGCTGCGCGCACTGCATTGCATTTGGCGATGCAGCGCTCACAACGAAATTCGTTTTATTTATTTAAATGTTTACTTACCTGTATTCGGCCGTAATCCGTGGTTTACTACCCCCCACCCTGCCCCTCCCCCACCCCACGTCACCACCCGGCCGGCACTCCTACCACGGACCGCTACTGCTCTAACTTCTCCACTAGTGCGAAGTGATCAGTGTGAGCACGCGCCTGCTGTCACTGCAGTCCGGAAAAAAACGGACCGCCTGTGCCAGGGCACAAAACAGAGCCCGATAGAGACCCGTTTCGAGGATCCCTTTTAAAAACTGCTGGTGCTCAGCACCAGTGAGACCCGGCCCACTTAAAGCCCTGGGGTTGGGGTTTTCTTCCTGTTACATGTTGTACACTATAATAACACCATATTCTAATCAAGCTTCTTCTGTGCCCTTGCTATAATTAATGAAGTACATGAACATGAAAAAGTAATATCCTATAAGAACAATGCAACTCGCCTCTGCATACAGCTGTTGAGTCAAAAGAGTTTGAAATGTATTATTAGCAGGTTTCCTTCAAAGTTTCTGACTATTTTGTAATTCACAAGGGTTTCCAGCAGTACTTATAAGAAGCCTGGCTGCCTCTGTTTTCTTTGAATACTGAAACTCTTTGAGGAATTCCATTTTCGTATTACCAAATTTAAACATGCATATCTCAGATGCAAATCGCCGAGCATGAGCAAATGTACTTGCTAACTTTTATTGTTTTTGCACCACGGAGATTTATTTTCTAAACACTCAGACCAATTTTTAGGGTATTCACTGGCCATTCCCATTGTGAAAATGCAGTTAATCCTGTCGGTGATAGGAGTAAGGCTTCAGCGGTTACCAGGGTGGGAATTGGGTGGCAAATGATTTATGAGTACCATATTACATTCTGTTTACATATGGATGATTGTGTTTATGAGTGTTGTGTTGAGTCCTGCATGTTTTTTATTACGTTGTTGTTCATCTCGATGTGAGCTGGAGGGAGCTTGAGAGCCAGATTAGTTCAAGTTGGAGAGTGTCCTGCGGAAGCTAGATTTTTTTTCTTTTTGGTTGACAGAGGTGCCATTGTGGCCATTGACATTTTCAAAGGCCTCTTAAGTCACCTCTAGAAAACAGTTTGTTGGAACTGGTTTGAACTTACGTGAAAATGTATGTTTTCCTCTTCATGATTCAGAAGAGGGGGCCTATACTCATCCAGAGGTAATGCATTTTCTATTAAATTAAGTGATGAAATAAGAGATATTAGGGTCAATGCCTGAACAGCAGAAGCAGAGGAGGCATGCAAGCATCAGGGAGGAAGGGGGAATGGGCTAAGTGTGGCTCTGAATAAAGAGATTTCTAGTTTGATCATTCAGATACTGTGGATACTGATTAGCAGCAAACACTAATGCATACAGGATAACCTTTGTTTCTTGTGATGGGGGAGGACTGGAGAGGTGACTAAGGCCCTGATTAAGAGTCTGGCGGTCTGAGGTCCACCAGACTCACGGGGGCGCTGCAGTCCAGCCACCGCCGCACCAGCAGTCCGACCGCCCTATTACAAGTTGGGCGGTTGAACCGCCCTGGGACTGCTGCCGCCAGGGAACTTCCATTTCCTGGCGGTCCTGCGGCGGTCTGAGGGCCGAAATATTTGTGGTGTCCTGAGGCACTGCCAAGCATGTTACGACTTTCCTCACCAGCAGCAGTTTCATGGAGGTTCTTCCTCCATGTGACTGCTGGCGGTGAGAAAATACCCTGTGAATGGGGGTGCATGCAGGGGGGCACATGTTGTGCCCTCTGTATTTCTGCACCCCAGTTCCTGTACAGGAACAAATGCACAACATAGTGCATTTCTTCCTGTGCAGGAACGTGCACTGGCGGTCCTGCGGCCGTGGTGTTTCAGGCTCGCAATGAGCCTTTTAAACAGCACTGCTTCAGGACCACCATGCCGCCCGACAGACTACAAAAAACTTGTAATCTGGCGGGCGGGTGGCGGCGACTCTTGGCGGTGCGGGTGTGCAGCTGTGGCGAGCTGCCCGCGCTCGCACCACCAAAAGTCATAATCGGTCCCTAAGTGAAGATAAAGTTGTGATGTCTTCAATACCTTGATTGATTTGTATTAAGACGGCATAGCATATTGAGGAGCGTTTAGTGCGTTGTTTCCCAGTGTTTTATAGGTTAAAGCCGGTAAATCTATACAGGATAGACAGAAAGGTGGTACCTATGCAACGGATTGCTAGTGGTTTGAAGGGAACATGTTGTGGGTCATAATGACTTCATTTTGTCTATGTGTTTTAGACCACAAGTACTAACATCATTGCCTTTTAATTTTCCTGCATGAAATATTTACCATGGCTCGATGTACCCAGGATAAAGCAACTCAAAATATAAGGCATATTTTGTTCCCAATATGAGAAAAGTGTAATGAATTAATATATTTAACTGGGGGTTTTAACTGGTGGTTTTGTTTCATGAGTATTCTGAAGATGATCCATGTATTGCCTTTAACGAGGGAAAAGGAAAATGTGTTTTTTCATTTAGGCAAATGTAATTTGAGAGGCAACTGCTTTATTGACCAACTTTTTACATCACAATTTACATTTATGAATGGCTGGTCTGAAGATGACACTACTCTGAGATGGGGACCAGTATGCCTCTCTTGACTACTATTTACTAAACTGTGTTTATTTTTCTAAAGCTTGTCTTAGTTTTCAGCCAAAATAGTTTCTACCTTACCTTATGTTGCTGCCACTAACAAAGGGAAATGTAACAAATGTTTGAACCTTATTGAAGCTATTGACCTCTGCAAGATATGTTGGTATAGGAAGGAGAATCATCAAGTCCTTCTTACCTTATCTTACCTTAATGTTTAGTGAGTGGTCTGCGATTTGCCCAAACATCTGTACGTATTTCTATTTTATCACTATAATGGGATGAATTAATGTACTAATTATGTTTGTAGTGCAAGTTATTATTATCATTATTATTATTAGTAGTAGTAGTAGTAGTAGTAGCAGTAGTAGTAGTGGTTCAACGAGATCTTGCGACTGTGTAGAAAGGACTGTAAACGTCAGGAAAGAGTATGGAGGAAAGATTTTAATGAAGAAAATAAAAGGAATTATAAAGAGGCCCTAAGAGAATATCATAAAAAGATACAGGAAGCAAAGAAAAGCTTCTTTGCATCTAAAATCGAGACCGCAGGAAATAAAAGCAAAGAAATTTTCAGTATCGTTAAAAGCTTCTCTTCACCTAGGGCTGCAACAAGGCTTTCCCCTCCCTCTGCTGTCTGGATTGGAAAGTTAGCCAACTTCTTCTATACGAAGATTATAACAATTCAATCCTCCTTTGATGGTTTAGTCGAGAAAGATGTGATGGCTTCCTCTATAACTGCCCCCCCGAACGAGGACGGGAGGGCCACCCTCTCCATCTTCCCTCCCATGTCCCTTGAGACGTCTTTATCAATAATGAAGGCCCTTAAATCCGGCTCGCCCGTGGATCCGTGCCCTGCCAAATTCCTGGCTTCAATGGCAGAGGTTCTGAACACCACTGTGAATAACGTTTTGAACGTGTCTCTTCTCAGCGGTCTAGTCCCAGTAAGTTGGAAAAGTGCTAAAATTATCCCTTTATTGAAAAAATCTACGGCTGATCCCTTGGTCTTAACTAACTACAGACCAATCTCCTTACTGTCCTTCTTTGCTAAGACAATTGAGAAATATGTTAACATGGTGATCAGCGACTTTGCTGAAGCTAATAATCTTTTTCACCCAAGTCAGTCCGGTTTTAGGCAGAACCTTAGCACAGAGACGGCCTTGCTGGAGGTCTCTGATTCCATCAAGGAGACCCTGGATAAGGGCGGCAAAGCTGTCCTGGTTCTTCTAGACCTCTCTGCGGCTGTCGACACCGTGCCCCATGACCTCCTTCTGCAGAGGCTGCGGGAGTGTGGACTGGAAGGCACGGTGTTGAAGTGGTTCTCTTCCTTTTTGGAGGACAGAAATCAAGAGGTCTGGTTGCCCCCGTTTTCTGCCAGGGTGCCGCCCTTGAAGATCGGTGTGCCACAGGGATCTATCCTGAGCCCTGTACTTTTCAATTTGTACATGGCTCCCCTGGCCACCCTGGCAGAGGCAGGGGAGGCTATGATTATATCCTATGCCGACGACACGCAACTGCTGTTCACTTGCAAGAAGGGGGAGGAGTTTAACGGTGAAAAGATTAATAAATGTCTGAGAGATATCTTTGCTTGGTTCAGACATAACCATCTCAAATGTAATCCGGAAAAGTCGGAAATTATTTTCTTTGGCACACTCCTCTGGACGCCTGGAAGCACTGGTGGCCCGCGGATATGTCTCCCCAGTCAGCTGTTAAGATCGTAAAAATCTGGGAGTGAAAATGGATGACACTTTATCTATGACACCTCAAGTTCAGTCGGTGGCGGGTACGTGCTTCGGGCTTTTGAAAATGCTCCGTAGGTTTCTTTTTCTATTACCGACCTCTCACAGAAAGACGGTCATTCAGGCCCTTGTCACCTCCAGATTGGACTATGCCAACGTGCTTTATCTGGGCCTTCCAGAGTCTATCCTCAATAGACTGCAAGTTGTGCAGAACGCGGCAGCCAGAGCAGTCTTGAGACTTGGACCAAGAGACCGGATCTCCCACCATTTGAAGAATTTACACTGGCTGCCTGTCCGATGCAGAATACTCTTTAAAGCATTGGTCCTTGCTTTTAAAGCTCTGCACGGCATGGGGGCACAGTATATACGCAGACGAGTCTCTTACTACATACCCGGCCGTTCCCTTAGATCAGCACATCATCATCTACTTGTCATCCCTAAGTGTCTCAGAGCCCGCCGTGGTGGACGCTCGTTCCAAGTGCAAGTGGCTAGATTCTGGAACAAGCTACCTCTATCGCTGAGACAAGCCTCAAGTATAATGGCATTTAGGAAACAACTGAAAACCTGGCTGTTCCAGCATGCAGTTTAATGACCTTCTGCCTCGGGAATGTTGTTCCTCCTTGGCCTCTGCATTTTTCTATCCTAGCGCCGGGATACTCTATTGAGTAGCTGTGCGCTTTATAAATCCACTCTTAACATAACATAACAGTAGTGGTATTGTTGTTATTATTATTATTGATATTGTTATCATCCATACACAGCAACTGCTTCAATAACCCTGTCAACAAATAAAATGTTTCATGAAGGCCTTCACCTTGTCAGTACAATAGGCCTCAAATGTTGCTTCCTTACACTGAATAGAAAGTAATATGTGGGTCGGTATGATGTGTAAATTCATCATTCTGCTGTTGTGAATTTGTCAGACAACGGTTAACTCATGTGATGATTGTTTCAAGGTGGTGTTATTAGGTGCTGTGAAAGCTGTGGCTCATTTTGTCTCTATATGAGCATGACATAAAGATCATGAGGTTGGCTTGATTTCTGCTTGATGGTGTATCATTTCAGAGCACACGTCATGTTTATCCTGGTATTGTGTGCAGATAAGTTGGGTTTGGATGATCCAAGAACAATGGTCTGACACTCATGTCACATTGGGAAAAATCTTACAATTTTAGTGTATCGTAGTGAGCTCTGCAGTACTAAGACTAAGGGCTTGATTTAGAGTTTGGAGGACTGGATACACTACCATGAATGTGGCAGACTACCTTATCTACAAACCGATGGATAGCCTGCTCTGTTTCAGTAGGAAGCACTATCATGTTTCTAATGGTGGTGCCCCTGCTGGCTCCACTGGTGGAAACCCTACACTGATGGCCAGGTGGAGTTGAGGCCGCACATGTAGGTGCATCAGACCCTCGGCCCTATTTAGAGTGGACAATCTGATCAAATTTTATTTCTGTTCAGGGCCATCAAGGGAACACTGGCAGTCCTGAATAGAAAAAAATTAAAATATCCCCCGCACCCTGGGAGAAAACTCAGTGAGTGCCAGGGTCATTAGTTTTCTATTTCTGCAAAACAACCTATTGGTTTGGGAGTTTGTTTATGAAAAACCAAAAAGGTTGCTGAGTAGCCAGATGGAACATAACATTTACTCGGCAAACTTTCAGTGCCTTCATAGGAGTCACTGTGGCGGTGCCCCCTCTAAAGGCACAGATATCATTGTAGGGTGCATGGAGATCTCAAAATATGGTGGGTGGTAATTCAGCCAGGTAAGTGAAGAGCATAACCTCTGCCACCTTGATGGATGGTAGGCCACCCGCCATACTCAAAATGAGGCCCTAAATCTGTTAACTGGTTTGAAACTGGTGTATGTATTTTGTGCACAGTATGCCCTGCCTGCCTTTTCCACTAGGAGATTGAAGAGTTTGGGGTAGTAGAACTGCACACAGTGCATGCACACATGCACACACACATAGTGAGGATTGACAGACCTTATTCTCATGCAAGGCATCTGAGGCAATGTACGATGTGTGCAAGTACAGCTCCCAGATTTGTGTATGACTTCATTTTGACATGGAGCATAGTACCACTCAGAACATATGGGGTGCTTCTACTCAGCTGATCCTGTTGGCTCTCTTGACTTTTAAGGCTACATCCATCTCCTCACCACAGTGGGAACAGGTCCCTAGCTAAAGCTGTCTTTGCAGAGCTTCCCACTGCCTCCTAGGCTGTGCCAGTTCAACAGAGGATTGAATCATTAATTTGAAAGAAAACACAGAACCACACAAACAACCAGCCACAGCAGTGGATAGGGGTGAGCAGGAGTTGAGCTAGGTCAGGAAGCTGTCTGCCGTTGTGTGTGTTTGTTTGAGATTCGTGTTACATATGTCTGCATGCTTCTGTTTGAGTGTCATGTACCCTTGCACCCAACTTTCACATTTTTAGGTCGAGCATTCGAGACCTCCTAAGTCACGAAAGCGGAGTCACGAAAGCGGAACTCCGCCCTGCACGAACAACGACTCAGCCTTAACCACGCATGTGCGTGGTTAAGGCTGATTCGGTCTAGTGTTCGGGCAGGGCGGAGTTCCGAGGAGCGTCGCAGAGGAGATCGTCGAGGAACAGGTAAGAGGGGTAAATTTTCAGGGGGTGGAGGGGGTTTAGGTTTAGTTTTTAGGGGTTTGGGGTTTAGTTTTAAGGTGGGGGAATTAGTTAAAATGGTGTTGTTTGTTTTTAGGGTGTGTGGGTGATCGTGTATATTATTAGGGAAGGGGGAATTAGTTATTAGGGTTTGTGGGTGATCGTGTTTATTTTTAGAGTGGGGGAATTAGTTTTAGGAGGGCGGGGGAGATTGGTGTTAGTATGCAGGGGTTGGGGGTTTGGGGTTAGTTTTTAGGGGTTTGGGGTTAGTTTTTAGGGGTGTGCGTGATCGTGTTTGGTTTAAGGATGTGTTGGTGATCGAGTATATTTTTAGGGTGGGAGGGAATTAGTTTAGTGTGTGTGGGTGATCGTGTTTACTTTTAGGCTGGGGGAATTCGTTTTTAAGGGGTGGGGGGATCGAGGTACTAGTTGGAAAGCATTTTTAACACGCATTCCTTTACCACGAAAAATCGTGGTAAAGGAATGCGTGGTAAAAAAAATCGTGGATGAGACAAGGTCGTGGTTGCGACCTCGTTGTTAGGGAAGTCGTGGTTGGGGAACTCGTTGTTCCAACATACAACCTTGTTACATATGTGTGTCTGCTTATGAATCCATGTTTGTCTTTGTGTGTATGCTTTTATTGGCCTGTCTGTATGATTACATATGTACCTGTCAATCCCTCTCGTTGTGCCTGTATATATGCAATCTGGCACACACCTATCTATGTGGTTTGTGTTTGCTTGTTTATATATTTCTCTCTGTGTTTGCGTACCAGTCTGTGCTTGTGTGCCTGTCTGCGCTCCTTCTTGTGTCCTTCTTTCTGCTTTCTGCATGCGTGTGTGTGTTTGTGAGAGACTGTAAGGAGTATGGAAATTGGGCAACTGAGCTCATATGGTAGCATTTATGAAATGCAAATATGAGCAATATCGCAAACATTGTGAAACTGAACAAATATATGCTTTTATGCAGCATGATGGGAAGTTGGAACTCGGCATCTATGAGCATTACTGTAGAGTTGCAAAGTTATGGAAACTGGGATAATATGGCCTTTACTACAGTAACATATTCGATCGCTGCAAATATACACATAACAAAAGCACTGAGAGAATTTAGCAAAATTCGGCATTTAAGCAGACCTACGGTGGCATGTTAGAAACGGGGCAAAAGGGTGTGAAAGTTTAAACATTTTTGTGGCATTGTGAAAAAATAACAAACACGCAGAATAATTCCGCTTTGTGAAAACTGGACAAATATGTAAACTAATTCAGCATTGTGATGTCTATGTGCAAGATGTCTCAGTGAAATAAGGATTTCCTGCTGACATCCGGTGTGCAGCAAATGAGTGTTCATGGAATAATTCCTGTTTAATGCCATCATACGCAAACTCAAATTCTGGCATCATACGGGGTTGGTTATTGTTGGGAAAGTGTCTGGAGTGTCTTATTCCAATCACAAACTACTGTATGAGGACCCCGGCATGTGTTATATTCATGTACATTTTCACAGACTTAGAACACTGAACGATGGGGGTCAAAGTATAAATAATTGGATATTCAAAGAGTGAAGATGGAAACATTAATAAATGAACCAACTAAACATAAAAATACGTTTTCAAGAATAAAACTTATATTTGCTTTCAGATTTTATCAGCTTCAAAGGACAGCTGAATAGTAAGTTTAAATACTTGTTCTAAAATTGAAACTTATAAGAGAGATGCTACTGGGGGGGTCGCCTAGGCCAGAACAGCCCATGAAGGTTATCAGAATTGGATTTGAGAAAAGAGGACCTAGGCAATTAACTAGTCATATATAGACCTATACTAAGCACATTGATATAAACATTGACTCAGTGTACTCAACATTTATAATAATACGTAGTGGCTTAATGATGGAAAAATTATTTTTTTCTACGCTGCTCGGCGTACTAAGCGCCTTCTTCAGGACAGCCACACACCTTCATTGGTTCCAAACATCTATTTTGGTTCCATTTATAAACTAACTTAGGAATTTCTGTGGCTGTCCTGAAGAAGGCGCTTAGTACGCCGAAACGCACGTAGAAAAAAAGAATTTTTCCATCATTAAGCCACTACGTTTCAACATGAAACAAACTTTTATATTCATGTTTTTGTATTAACGCTTGAAACACCTGGATTGAATTGTTTTATATTTGTCTGTATAATATATATACGTCTATGTTATGTTGTTAAGTATAGTATGTCCTATTTTGTCTTACAATAATTTTTTATCATGAGTTTATATTAATAAAATGAAGTTTTTAATATAAATGTTGAGTACACTGAGTCAATGTTTATATCAATGTGCTTAGTATAGGTCTATATATGACTAGTTAATTGCCTAGGTCCTCTTTTCTCAAATGCATTTTCCCTGCCCTAGGATTTAGTATTCTTTGCAGGGGGTCCCATTTTTTTCAACTGGTTATCAGAATTGGGACACAGCGTTCACTAAAACCGTCACATGCCTATCATAAAGCCATATGTCTTCGGTACAACAGCCAGGACCCTTACACAGGAACTGCTAGGAGACGTGCCACAGGAAAGCTTGTATTGGTAGAGCAGACATTGAAGGAGGGCGGGATGCCATGCCTTTCGAGTTAAGACGAAGAGGAGCTGATGCGCTTACTTGTCTACAGCAAAGGTCGCACAGTGCCACTCTTTAGGACCCTGTTTATTAGCCTATATCCTTCTGAAATGGGTTAGCTGGACCTTGAATAATTGTTTTCACTTAAAACTGTGTGGCCCGTTTGTCCCACTTTGAGCAAGGCACAGAGGGACCGAAATAGTGATTTGTCTGCCATTTGATGGTATACCTGTTCATCTGAGTAGGTGTGCATTTGCGTTGTGGGTGGTGGGCTCGCCTATGGGGGACGGTGAGAAATCCAGAGAGGCTGATGGCTCCCCAAAAAACATAGGGTGGGGGAAGAGTCAGTCTTATGTTACTTCTTGACTGACATACGAAAGACTCATTCCTGCTGTCTTTTCAAAGACAACGTGGTGTGTTATTGCTGCAGCCACACAACAGTGCTTTCAGAGGCCATGCCCTGCCAACATTTGCCCCGTTTTGCTCATAGCCCCTTTTGGTCTAGTGTGGAGACAGAGTGCATAAGGGGGCAGAGCAGGGTATTTCCCTCTCTGGCAGGGTAACGGCCATTCTTGGTGGTAAATGTGAAACTGGATGTAGGTTTGAGCTACAGGTAACATTCTACTGAGAGGGGTCCTTAAGTCAAAAGCCCTTCCTTTCTTCCTAATTTTAGGTGCTGTAACACTCACCTCATGTGTGCTTTATTTGCCATTGAAATAATTATAAAATATATATTATATATTGTAGCAAATTCACAGTAAAAAAAATGCTTAGTGCACCAAAGCACACAAATTACAGGGCCATAGTCCAATTGAAAATTAAAAGTATTTCATTTCAAGAGCTTAAGGGTGACTCTTAACTTGGAGCCTGGGGGGCAGATCTACGTTTCCTGGCGCATCCCTGCAAATCAGCAGGGATGCGCCAGGAAAGATGCGTGACGCAAGTTTACCCTTGCGCCACCACAGATGCGCCGCATTTACAATGCGGCGCATCATGGCGAAAAGATAAACAGATGCGTGTTGCATCTAGCCGGCGTAGGTTGGCGCAGTGCTGGAGTTGTGTCGCGGGCGCGACGCAACTCCAGCACTGTTCCAACCTGGCCTATCCTCAACATGGAGCGTCATGCCTTATGCCTGCTTCAAGCAGGCGCAAGGTTTTGACGCAGCGGGGTCGGAAAAGTGACTGAGTGAAATCTTGTAGATTTCACTCAGGCACTTTTCCGAGGCGTTCCTGCACCGAACGCCCACCCTGCACCGGAACGCCCACATGAAACCTGACGCAGGTTTCATGTGGCGCAGAGCTTACAACGTGACGCATCTCCCTAGATGCGTCACGTTGTAAATCCCCCGCAGCATGGCGCTAGCTTGACGCCGCCGCTGCGTCACAAAAGTGACGCAACGGCGGCGCAAAAGTGGCGCATGGGCCTTGTAAATCTGCCCCTGTGTGTTTTAATATCATACTGTTCCGACAGTGATTGCAAACAAACTTAACTAGGTTGTAGTTAAGAAAACGTCTCTACTCATCATCAATCTTCACCCTCTGTTTAACTTGTTTCCCCTGCCGCGGAATGGTTATGTCCATCGAAGGCTCTTATTCAAGGTGAACCAGTTGATTACTCTGTATTATTTTATTTCTCAGTTGGAATATGCATGTTAATCTGTACAGATGCCGGATATATTGACAGTTTCCCGATATTCAAACATCGAACGAGGAGGTAAGAAAAATACAATTTAAAGTCTCTTATTTTTAAGAAAGCAAGTTTGCTAACGAGCTAAAGTTGCGATTAAAAAAAGCGACGAGTAAAGTCAATCACAGAAATTGGCTTGTGGTCCTGGGTAGGGCATGTCATTTTTCCACTCTTCAGGTGTGGCCATCATTTCATCGGCAGAGCCTCCGACCGGCAGAGACGGCACGTAAGGCTGGGCTTTCCTCTCGGAGCCGGCATTTTGATAGATACCAGTCAAAATCCTGAGCCAGCGAATGAGCTGCGCGCTGCGCCCTCTACTTTACCGAAAACCAGGTGGAAATAAATAATGTTAAACAGGTAATCAGGCTGAGTGATCTTTGGAGCTACTTGCTGGCTGCGCAACACTGGAAATATACAAATGACTTTGCAGCTCGGCCCCAGAACTGCCCCCTCCCTCTCTTTCCCAAGTGCTGCGAGACTAAATAAACACAGAACTGCTATTTTTCAAATGTTTTCACAATAAATCAGTAATGGATTTTGGTTGGTGCTTTTTCGTCACTTGGTGCCAGTGTCAATTTGCATACGCCTTCCAGGGATGGCTGGGGGCCAGGAAGCTGGCACTGGGAATAGAGCTTGCAGTGTCTGCGAAAGGAGAATTCAGATCGGTGTTAACATTCAGGACTAAGACCATTATTGGACCATTCCATGCACCGTAGAATTTAGTCGGACCACGTGCTAGACGTAAAATCACCAGATAGGGTGAGCGATGGGCAAACCAATCAAGATCAATGTGCTGTTTAATTAATCAACTTGTTTACTGTGCCTGCCCTTACCTACCCACATCAAACTTATGTCTTTAAAGAAATACACACCTATCGTAACTTGCTGAGTGAGCTGAACAATGAATGATTCAGCTGATCAGACAGGTGATATCATCTTAATCATTGGCTGTACACAACCGGTTAGGTGTTTCAGAGGAAAGCTCTCAAAGCTTGCAGTGTGGCTCTCACTTATGCTGTATCTGACGTATTATTAGTTTGCATTAATGTTATTCAGCAAAAGAAAATCAACCAATTCAATTGTTTGTATCAAATGCAACATGTTGCTTTCTTTCTGCATAAGTTGAGTAGATATTCTGAAATCACAGGGTTGGCGTAATTACACAAACACAATAATAAATAGAGCATGCTATCTTATCCACTTGTCTACTGAGTGGGGCATGGCCTTTACATTTGCTTATCAGAGCAGTGTCCACAGAACATTTACGCACAATCACTTAAAGGTACCTTGGCATCATAGTTAGAGCTCTTCTATATTTGTGTCCTTTCTGTGAGAAAGAGAATTTTGTGAATTTGGGTGTGGTGTGAATAATGTACTTGATGTCTATGTATATGTTCCTGGCTTAGTGATGGAAAGTATGTTGAGAGAGTGGTCCAGATGAGGAAAGGCTACTCAGTGAGATAACTTAGCTAGATATGCGAAGAGCAAGGAAGAATATGAGTCCTGATGGGGAGTGTGTGTGAATCAGGAGTACTAAAGAAGATTTATAAAACTGTTATGCGTGGAAGGGCTATCGTATGACTGTCCTGATTTTATGTGAATGTGACTATATATTCAACATTAGAAAATGTGAGCAATAGATGTAAGGCCTCAAAAGCTGACTAACTCTTCGAATGGTAATGAAAACACATATGTGCTCACTCACCACGTTTTCTGTTTAGAAACTTAATTTTTTCTGATAGCATTCCAACTAATAGGAGAAGGAAAATGTTCCACATCTATGGGGAATTGTAATAATCAGAAGTGCAGTAGCCGAGGTGTATATTGTATATAAGATGGTTTATTAGCCTTAGTTGCAGGTAAGTAATACATTCCAATAGTAAGCTTCAATGATAAGCCCCACCAGGAGCAGCTTCTCTGCTGCTCACTCCATACTCCAACTGTCAGTCCAGCACCTCACAGGCACCCAAACATTCCAACGCATCACCATGCGCCAACATTCCACACAGGACACTCATACTGCCTGAGTAGCAGGTTATGACAGGAATGCATTGTAAACGTGACTGCAGCAGAATATGACCTTGTAGATCTCTGTGGAAGGAATATGGGAAAAGTAGCTTTAGATTCCGTTGCTTCCATATGCCTCTGCAGAGGTGCATTGTTTGCATATTTTACAGCAAAGCAGGAGCCAAGCACAAGTGACCATCCTTTCTCCTAAAGTGATCATTGGAGCTGAAGGCATAAAAGGCACTGATGCAGGTGTAGAACCAAGAAAAGCCCACCTCAAGGAGGAGTGGGGGCTTGGCGGTGCGGGAATCACCCGAGTCTACTCTTACCCTCCTTATATAATAAAGTGGACCCGGAAACCTTCGTCTGCAGAGAGAACCACCTTTATTACAATAGCCCGGGCTATGGAACAGAGTCCCAAGCTAGTCAGAGACAAAACCTAGGAGGCTGCTGCTTTACTCCACAGCGAACAAGCCTTATATACATTTTTATTCCACTCTTTTGGCATTCAGTCCATTGTTCAATCAGGGCGGTGTTTGTAGTTGATGACCTGATCAAGGCTCGGCATTCAGACCATTGTTCAATCAGCTTGATCAAGACTCGGCATTCAGACCATTGTTCAATCAGCTTGATCAAGGCTCGGTCAGTCAGACCATTGTCCAGATGACCTGATCACGGTGTCAAGGATGTTTACCAAGCAGGGAGCAGAAGATGAAAAACAAGCTTGTTTACACAGGGCGTAGGTGTCTCATGGCTTTCTGTTGATGAATTGGCTAACTGCAAAGAACAGGGGGCTTGGGTATGTGATATTTTTTTTAGCGTCAGCAGAAATGGAGGCTGTAGGCAGGGTTTTGTCACGAGATGGCAAGGAATGGAGGAATGTAAGGAAATTAATAGGACCTAGTGAAAACTTATTTTCTTCAGACCCTCCTTTTGCCATTGAGTGGCAAAACATGTTCTTAGGAAATGTCTACCTGCATTAGGTCGCCAATCTCTTGTTGAAGCATTATCCTTACGTTGGTGTCACGTGTACTGACCGGGAACTTTTAAGGGCCTGTGTACACATAGCACAAAGCATAGGCAAGCACTGAATACACAGGCAGCATGAGATGATGACTGCTATTCCTAAGGCAAAAAAAATGAGGATCCCCCATCTCCATCTGGAAAGGAGGCCCCAAATCCAGCCCATGAGGGACCAGTCGTCTTGTTGTTGATGAATCTCAGAGGAAAGTTTATGCAGACGTTGGATAGCTTGATAGACTGATGGAGCGTTATCAGGTATGTAAATGCAGCAGCTGGAGCCGATTAGTTTACATACACCACCACGGTCAGCAAGGATGATGTCAAGTACCATTCGATGTTGTAGTGTCATTAGGCGGTCCGCCTGAAGCTCTGCGGTGATGTTGCCCAATGCCCCTGCTGTTTCATTAATGGTTGCCTCCACCACTAGGGTAAGGTGTCGTATGTTGCGGCTGTTGACCATAGGACCCAAGAACGGCAGGAAACCTTTGAAGAAGTCCCCCGCCTTCTGTCCTGCAGTGTCATCGGCCTCAATTACTCCCCTAGGCATACGATGGTGGAGGTGGGGATTGGTCAAGTGATGTGTCCCAACAGCAGTAAAGGTAGGGGGAAGAAGAAAGGCCAAATAACACACTTGACCAATTTCCTGGAAGCCAGGTATAAGCAGACTGTCCACAAACAAAATAGGTATTTGGAGAAGCGATTAGGAGTGGTGGTGAGGTAATATTCAGTGTACTGATTATTGCGCAGTCACTGACTCCTACCTCCCGGGTCCCCAGTCCTTTTAAGCACACCTGGCCATGCGTGTTGATCACATTGAAAGCCTGCAATTTGGTGGGAACTTTGCGTCTGGACCGAAAGCGGGAGAAGATTATTCTACTTGAGGTGTTGAACACAACCATCTCATTGCGTTCAGCACGGGAGATGTTCAAGATGTCAAATGTCGTAGTAGGGCAGAAAGGATTACTGACATTGCCTGTTCTGTTTCGGGTGAAAGTGTCATAAAAATCGCCAATGATGGAGCTCGTTGTTCCATTGATCGTATATGCATCGGTGACGAGCATCCTCCAAGCCAGACAGGACCCAAAAACAGAAAATGGATAGACAAAATTGGGGACAGTGTGTGTCATAGAGTGTGGCATGAGCCCATATACCCAACAGTTCGAGGTATTAATCACAAGCTGATGCTGGTGCAATAATTGTACAAAAGTATTGTTCATGAATTCCAGGCGTCGTGGTAGTTCATGGGGTGACAAGGTGGCGTGGAGATGTTCTGCAGGTGTCAGTGTCGTAGCCAGAGGAGCTGGGGGAGAGGTCAGCAACAGAAACCATCCCACAACCAGCAGGATGAGGAGAGAAAAAAGTATAACTATCGTGGAAAGAAGCATTTATTGTTCAGAAGTTTGACATATTTCTTGTGCGCTTCAGACCCTCGGACCGCTGCCATTTGTGCTCAGCCTGTTGTCACTAGCGGCTGTCTGTGTTTGGTGGTTGCTTCACTGGGTGTGGATACCAAGAGTCCTACGGACTTCCCATTGGTCCAGCATACCAGCACCGGTCTCAGCCGGAGATATCACAGCCCTACAGCCTATTAGACACCAGACAGAGTCAAGGGCCAGCCCCTTTTCTTGGTCTCAAGTTGTAGCGAGTGGAAGAAGGTATGGAGTGGTCTGGAAAGAGAGCTTCTTGTTCCTTCCTCTGATCCTGCAGAGGAGGGATGACTGGACCCCCTAAGATTCGATCAGTTTCGGCTTCCGTAGTGGTGTAATGAAGCTGAGCATCACTGAAAGGGACAAAGGTCGGTACTACTTCTGTGCCGCAATCCGGCAGTCCTTCTTTCACCCATTGGTCGTACGGGAGGGGGAGAGGCACCCTTTTACAATGGGTAGCATGTGTCCAGTTCTTTCTCCCTTCGACTTTTACAGCAGTGCGGGTGGCCAGAAGGACCTGTCGGGGGTGCAACCAGCGGGGCTCCAGACACTTGGTATGCTGAAAATTTCGGATCACCACCCAGTCACCTGGTTGAATGGTGTGACCTGGGCCTTCGCTCTTGTCGGGGATAGCAGCGTGTACCTGATGATAAAGAGTACGAAAAGAATCGGTTAACTGGTACAGGTAGTCAGTCAATACTGGGAACTCAACATCAGACAATTTCTTTGGCCTTGGTACGCCCCATACATTAGCTGGTCTACCGAATTCCAATTCGTAGGGAGATAATCCTATCCTTGAGTGGGCAGTCGTCCTTACTGACAAGAGAGCAAGGGGTAGGGCATCTACCCAGGTAACACCTGTTTCCGCCACTATTTTGGCCAATTTTAATTTAAGTACCCCATTGTATTTCTCCACCAATCCGGCTGACTGAGGGTGATTAGCAGCATGAAACTTTTGTCTGACACCAAGCCCGGAACACACAAACTGGACCACATTGGCTGTAAAATGTTGGCCATTGTCACTCCAAATCAAACGGGGCAACCCAAATCGGGGAAAGTATTCTTTCAACAAAACTTTGGCCATTGTAATAGCTGTGCAATCCTTGGTGGAGTAGGCCTCCACCCATCTGCTGAAGGCACAGACCACTACAAGGACATATTTCAAATTTGCACACCTGTCCATGTGGATATAATCCATCTGGATGGCCTCAAAAGGAAACGTAGGTGGGGAGAAGCCACCAGCAGGGGTAACTGTACCTTTTCCTGGATTGTGCATAAGGCAGATCATACATGACTTAACCACTTGGTCAGCATATAGGGGTATTTTTTCATTATACCATGTTGGCTCTAGTAACTTGCATATTCCCTTTGCACTGATATGGGCAGGGCCATGGGCCATAGTGACAACTGGGGGGACATGACTGTCTGGTAACATCCATTGCCTCACTTCGGATATACGCACCCAACATCCCTCTATCTCTTTCTCTGCCAGATGTTCCTCCCATGTGTGCAGTTCTTTTGCAGTGGCATGAGATTGAATCTCGACCACACTCTGACTAGTATTTTCCAACATTCCTCCTTCCACCACCCATCTGGCTGGTCCTGTCACAAACATTCCATCTGATTTACTTAGAGCAGTCTGTCTTGCTGTTTGGTCTGCAAGGGCATTGCCTTCCCCTACATCATCAGTCACTTTCTGGTGGGCTTTACATTTAATCACTGCAACTTTTCTAGGTAATGTCAAGGCGTCTAGAAGTCTGTGTATCAGGGGGCCATGCTGTATTCTAGTCCCATGTGAGGTGAGAACATTTCTTTCTTTCCAGAGTCTACCAAAATTGTGAGCCACCCCAAAGGCGTACTGACTGTCCGTATAGATATTAACAGTCATGTTTTTACTGATTTCACAAGCTTGTGTCAAGGCCATTAATTCAGCCGCTTGGGCCGATGCCTGTGGAATTTGTGCTGTCTCAACTACTGTAACAAGAGTGGTGAGGGCATATGCAGCACATGTAGTTCCATCCGATCTTTTAAGACATGAACCATCTATGTATAGTGTTCCCTCAGCGTCTGTTAGGGGGGTGTCTTGTAGGTCCACACGACCCTTTGTCTCTTCTTCAGTCCGTAATATGCAGTCATGAGGGTCAGAATTTTTCCTTGTGTCTCAGTAGGGAGTAGTGTAGCTGGGTTTAGAATATTACATCTCCTAATGTCAATGTGACTGGAAAAAGAGTGAGCTCATAACCTGTAAGTCGTGCACTGGTAAGGTGTTGTGTCTTGGTGTTGTTGAGCAAGGTATCTACTGCATGTGGGACCATTAAGGTCAAGGGTGAAGACATAACAATACCTGCGCTCTGGCGGACCATAAGTGCAGCAGCAGCAGTTGCGCGTAAACATCCAGGGAGGGCTCGGCCTACTGGGTCAAGTGTAGCCGAGAAATAAGCACAAGGGCAATGTTTGTCTCCAAAAATCTGAGTTAAGACCGCGCAAGCGCAGCCATGTGTCTCATGGACAAAAAGAAAAAATTGTTTGCCATAGTCTGGGGTGCCTAACACTGGAGCTGTACATAAGGCATCTTTGAGTGTCTGAAAGGCAGCCACATGCTCAGTTGTCCATGGAAAACCTCTTTCTGGCATATCTTTAGTAGTGAGAGCTGAAAGAGGTTTGACAATGGCCGAGAAGTTAGGGATCCATTGTCTGCAATAGGAAGTGAGGCCTATAAAGGCACGTACTTGTTTCTGTGTCAAAGGGGGAGGCATGGAGGTAATAAGGGACACTCGGTCAGCGGTAAGTTGTCTTCCCTCCTTCGAGAGGAGGTGGCCGAGGTAGGTCACTTTCTCTCGACAAAATTGCAATTTGTTCAAGGAAACCTTATGATTGTGGGAGGCAAGGTGGTGAAGCAGACGTACTGTTGCTTGTTCACAAAGTGGAGCAGACGTGGCTGCAATTAAGAGGTCATCTACATATTGCAACAGAGTGGCTCCTGCTGGGAGCGTCAGGGAGTCCAACTGATTCTTGAGAGCCTGACTTTAGATGCTGGGTGTGAGAAGTTGGCCTGGCATATGCTGTCCACTAATTATAGTGGGCACCTTGCACCAGTGCAAATCGACTCTTATGGTAGATAGGTTTAAGACAACCTTTTAAAGAAAGCTATCCTAGTGGTAGCTGTGGAGAGCAGCCTTCAGGCTAAGTCTCGGAGGAATGTAAAGCAGCTTGTTTTACCATATAATCTCTTGAATCACCAAATGAAAAGACACCACACAGGTATATATATCAAATATATATGTATTTATTTCTAAATAACTCTCTACTAATCTCTTTATGAGATTAGAAGACAAACATATGCACAAATCAACGTTTCACAATAAGTTAAGCACAAAATATGGCTGGGGCCCTAGGGGCGTACCAGACCATATACTAAGTAAGAGACTTAGAAACAACGACTTGCAAGGAGACAAGGCCTAGGGCCTTCAGAAGTGCTGGGGCCTCACGAAACCACCCAAGGCAGGTAAGTAAAGGACCCACGGGGACGCGTGCAGTGTGGATACACAGGCGCGAATCGCCGTTAACTTCAATGGGGCAAGTCGCGGTTGGAAATAAAGAGTTTTAGGATACTTCGGGAGAACCTACAAGCAAGTCACTTACAGGGTAAGTAGTTCTAGGGCCCACACCCACAGGAGCACCGTAGTGCTGGAGTTACCTCACCCAGGGAAGCCGGGTGCACAGGTGTCCTTTGGTGTCGGGTCGCGGCGTCGTTTTCAATGGCGAACAAAGAAGACTTGCTGCTTGCGGGAGCTGAAGAAGTGTCCGGTGGAATCCAAGCCTGGATTCTGAAGAAGGATGACCTGAAAGCAGAGGGGACAGTGTTCAAAGTCACTTGGCAGTGACCCGGGGCAAGGAAGATGGATGCCCACCGTCGTCGGTCGCTTCAGGTCGGTTGCAGGTGCCTTGACTCTTCAGCCACGTGGTCCAGGAGGCGTCGACGACGACCAGGAGCTGGATTCGATGTGTCCCTCGACGTCTGCAGCTGACTGCGGTGTCGGCAACTCGATCGGAGCCAACAAGCCTTGGCAGCCGCAAGTCTCGGGGAGATGAAGAAAAGTCGATGGCGCAGACCAGCAAGGTCTGAGGGACTCACCCAGCGAGGGTAAGTTAGGGCAGGCCTGGAGCAACCAGGGGAGCCCTTTGGTTTCTTTAAGAAGTCTTCTGGGGACCCACAACCCAGCAGGCAAGGGATCGCGAAGACACCTCGGGCGGAATCACTCAACAGGGGCCCACGGTCACTCGGGACGGTGTAGGCCTCTGATCTTCGGAGGGATTCCTGCTGGAGGTCGGGACCACACGTGGTCCAAAGCACAAGTTCGTAGAACGTTGTGAAGGGGTTGCACTCGACAATAGTGCACGGTACCCAGGGGTCGCGGTTCCTCGTTACTCTTGGGGTCCACTTGCCTCAGCTTCGCTGGGGACTCACGATGGCCTGGGAGAGGTCAGGAAATCCACTTCTTGGGCTGCAGGGACTTCGGACTCCGGCGGGAGCGGCGTAGTTTGCGACCGTCGTTGTCGTTTTTGGTGCCTGCCAAGCAGGGAGTCACTCCTTGACTCCAAGGGAGATTCTTCTGTCTTCCAAAGGTAGTGGAACGTCGAAGGGCCAGGATTCTTCTGTAGAGCGTCGTCCAGGGGTTATCTGCTTTGCAATGGCAAGGTTCCCCTCTTATACTAAAAAGAGGGGATGGACTAGCTCTATGACCCCACCTATGGGAGGGTCAAGGGAGGGGGTGGCTACACCCACTTCCCTTTGTCCAGTTTCGCGCCAGAGCAGGGGCAGGTAGCCCCTGAGCTGGTTTGAACTGGCATATGCACAGAGGAGCCTTCTGCTCCCCCAGTGCAGGACTTCAAAGCACTCTAAGAGTGCACCCACCCAGCCCCAATACACTAAACCCTGTCTGGAAGGTGGTTACACCTCCCTGTGACAGGATGCCTATTGTTGGGCTTCCTCCACTGCGAGTTTCCGGTCATCAGCAGGAGGGCAGCCCAGTGTCTGTGACTGGTGGCATCCATTTTGTGATGCCAGGGCTCTTTAGGATTCTACCGCGTTTCCACAGCAGGCACATGTCTTATCCTCTAGAAGGGTGGAATGTTACTCCCGCCGCCAAGATTGGCGGGGGGTAGTATTCCAAGATGTTTGACACCAAACACGACATGTTTTGATGCAGCCATTCCAAAGTTAGCATTTACCGCGAGGATATAATGCACTTAAGAGTATATGGTTTAACCGCATCCACAAACAGCACCAGAGAATAGACTCTGAGAGCTGCAGAGGGGCCCTGCTCAGGCAGAGGCACCCCCTCACATAGAAGCCACGCACCCTGCCCTCAGGATTGATAGGGCCTGCCTTAGGGGTGACTGATAGGTTTATATGTGTGTGCAGGAGAGATATAGGAAACCTATATCTCAGTGAGGGGTGCTAGCACCACCTCACCCAGGCTGCAGTAGCAGGCCTGTGGTGTCAGATTTAGACTGCTTCCCAGGGGTGGCATAACACATGCTGCAGCCCCTGGTAGGCCTGTGAAGTACCTATGCCCTTGGCACCTAAGGTACCATATACTAGGGACTCATAAGGCACCACAGTATCCAATCACTAGTGCACCTAGAGTGCACTCCATGTCGCTTAGAGAGAGCAGATAGACTGGGGCCCTGAATAGCAGGGTCCCAGTCCAACTAAGTCATAAACCAGCAAAACACCAGGAAAAAGTGGGGGCAACCATATAGTCAGATTCCACCTTCCTACATAACCCCCCCAAACGAAAGGAGATAAGGCTAACCTTGACCAGTTGAGCCTATATTGACTAAGTGGCCATATAAGGAAGCACCTGCACTAGCATGGTTGCCCCCTATGTTATGGTCCACTAAGCAATCCCTCGCCCTAAGGGTATGAGAGGGTCTCCACCATGGGGAATCACTACCTCTGGTGTGCTTAGGTAAAGTACAAGGCCGGTGAGGTGTCTGAGTAGGGAAGTGAGGCCCTAGGAATGTTGGCCTCAGCTTCCTCAGATCACTGGTCACCATGTATGCCTGTCTTTCCATGACTGAGTTGCACTTTGCTCTAAGGGTCAACCTTTGGCTGCCTACAGCTGGGGGTTGGGTCCCTTTGGATGGAACACTGGAGGGACATGGCAGGTTTGGAACCTTCTGGTCCCAGGTTTGCCCTTGCCTACCAGAGTCCTTCTGGGGAGGTCCCTACATAAAGGTATGGGGGATCCCTCAGTGTGTAGAGGAATTTTCACCTGGCTAGGGCTACTAGACTGGGTGCCCCTAATCTGCTGATGGGGGCTTCCTCTGGACAGGGGGCCCGGGGGTCCACTGACCTCCCTGACCTCTGCAGCCCTGGGCTGACTGAGGCAGGGTAGAGAGGGGCAGGTTACCTGCTCCAGACTGGGTACCACCTTGGAAGGGTCCTCTGCCATCAGGGGTGTGGCCAGGCCAGGCCTGACTACCTCTGTGGCAGTTCCTTCACTAGGGGTAGGGTCAGTTCCCTGAGGAGGCTGACCCTTACCTACTGTCTGGGGGAAGAAGACTTTTCTTCAACCCTTGTGCTCTCTTTCGGGGAGAGTGGGCCATTCTTTCAGGCTCCATCTCTCCAAATTCTTGGGCTGGGGCTGTGGCCATCACAGCCCCACTAACCTTGCAGGGACGCCCAACATCCTAAGATGGGTTTGGTGTTCAACTTCAGCCCAGGCTGAAATTTCCAAATCATTGCCCATCAGGCAATCTACAGGTAGGGTTGGGGACACTGCCACTCTTTTGGGCCTGTGACCCCCTCCCAGCTGAGATTGACTATGGCCATGGGGTGATCTGTTCTGACACCATCAATGTTGGTCACCTGGTATTTAAACTCAGGTAAAAGCTGGTGAGGGGGACTAGTTTCCTGCCACCATGGTGACACTAGCCCCTGTGTCCCTAAATGCCACAGCTTTCTGACCATTAATCATTGGCTCCAGTCTGTACCTGCCCAATGCTATGGGACCCATGGTAAAGGTGGCATATCCTACACCACCATCAGAATCTGAGGAGTCTGTTGAGGGGGTCCTGTCTAAACTAGGGCCCACCTCTGTTCCTCTTGCAAAAGCACCTAACTTTTTGGGTGCACTACTCCCAACTGGAGGATTACTACTGGTAGTACCAGGAGGGGTGGTAGTAGTTGTTGGAGGAACATTTTCTTTATTGCCATTCCTGGGACAACTGGGATCAGATTTCCAGTGCCCAGGCTTTTTACAGACATGGCAATAGGGTTTCTTTTCAGGAGAGGAAGGAGTTTGGGACCCACCCCCAGAAGAGGAATTTTGGGGCCCTGTAGTGGACTTATCCTTGGATTTATCCCCACCTTTCTCTTGGGACTTGGTAGAATCTTTCTTGTGGTCACCACCCTGATTCTTAGGCCTTACTCTGGTTCTGACCCATTTGTCTGCCTTCTTTCCCAATTCTTGGGGAGAGGTCAGATCAGAGTCCACCAGGTACTGGTGTAAAAGCTGGTTTTGACAATTATTAAGGATCTGTTCTCTCATCATTAGATTATAAAATCCTTTGAAATCAGTAACCCTACTGCCAACCAGCCAACCCTCCAGAGCCTTGGATGCACAATCTACAAAGTCTGTCCAGTCCTGAGTCTGTGCCTTCTGGGTATCTCTGAACTTCAACCTGTACTCTTCAGTGGTTAAGCCAAACCCATCTATCAGTGCACTCTTCAGGACCTCATAATTATCAGCATCCTCTTCTCTAACAGTGAGGAGCTTGTCTCTACCTTTATCTGAAAAGGAGAGCCACAAGATTGCTGCCCACTGCTTTTGGGGGACCTGCTGTACTCTACAGGCCCTCTCCATAGCAGTTATCCACTTGTGGATATCATCCCCACTCTGGTAGGGAGGAACAACCTTGCTCAGGTTCCTATGGTCAGGGACATATTCTCTGCCTCTAGGGACACTGTTGCTGCCACCAGGGGGTTCTAAACCCTCCCTTCTGGAAGCTCTCTGGATCTCCAGGGCTTCTCTATCCAGTGCCAACTGCTTGGTTCTGAGGGCCACTTTGGCTTCCTCATACTGGAGCAGTTTGCACCTTCTCTCAGAGGAGGTCTCTCTTAAGTTAAAGTATGAGCTCCTCTCTTGGACAAATTCTCTGCCAGAGTGATAAGAGTGCTCAGATTCCCTGGAAGGGGATCTGTGCCTCTCATCCACTCTGCCAGTTCTCTTAGGGAGAACTCCTCTGTCCTGTTCAGGCTCCTTGAAGCCTGGCCCTTCAACCACAGAGTCTTGGTCATTCGGATTGTCCTCATCTGACCCAGATACTATGATTGACCCACCCACTGATTCAGACCCCTTAGCTCCTAGAGCCAATCTAAGGTCATCTGCTGTCAGCAGATCTATCAGGTGTAGTGTTGAGGGACTCTGTCCTAGTCTCAGGTGTCTGTCAACACACATGGCTCTCAAGTCAGAGAAAGCCATGTCCTTATACTGAGGCTGAGTGGATCCACTGGGTCCACCCTTTAAGGACATTCTAGTGTTGTGCAGTGTTGTACTACCTACACTAGTTTGTGGCCTACTGATCCTAGCTTGAGCTGTGGAAAGGGTGTGCTATCCCTTGGCACACAGCTCTAAGTTCAGTAGAACTTATTGATACTAAGCTTGACTTTATATGTACCTTGAGTACCTATAATGGTTTTCAGTTAGTAATTCAAATAGAGATTTTCTGGTAAAACAATGGCAAGCTGGAATCCCACACGCTGCCCACCAATGTGAGAAGTTGGCCTGGCATATGCTGTCCACTAATTATAGTGGGCACCTTGCACCAGGCCAAATCGACTCTTATGGTAGATAGGTTTAAGACAACCTTTTAAAGAAAGCTATCCTAGTGGTAGCTGTGGAGAGCAGCCTTCAGGCTAAGTCTCGGAGGAATGTAAAGCAGCTTGTTTTACCATATAATCTCTTGAATCACCAAATGAAAAGACACCACACAGGTATATATATCAAATATATATGTATTTATTTCTAAATAACTCTCTACTAATCTCTTTATGAGATTAGAAGACAAACATATGCACAAATCAACGTTTCACAATAAGTTAAGCACAAAATATGGCTGGGGCCCTAGGGGCGTACCAGACCATATACTAAGTAAGAGACTTAGAAACAACGACTTGCAAGGAGACAAGGCCTAGGGCCTTCAGAAGTGCTGGGGCCTCACGAAACCACCCAAGGCAGGTAAGTAAAGGACCCACGGGGGACGCGTGCAGTGTGGATACACAGGCGCGAATCGCCGTTAACTTCAATGGGGCAAGTCGCGGTTGGAAATAAAGAGTTTTAGGATACTTCGGGAGAACCTACAAGCAAGTCACTTACAGGGTAAGTAGTTCTAGGGCCCACACCCACAGGAGCACCGTAGTGCTGGAGTTACCTCACCCAGGGAAGCCGGGTGCACAGGTGTCCTTTGGTGTCGGGTCGCGGCGTCGTTTTCAATGGCGAACAAAGAAGACTTGCTGCTTGCGGGAGCTGAAGAAGTGTCCGGTGGAATCCAAGCCTGGATTCTGAAGAAGGATGACCTGAAAGCAGAGGGGACAGTGTTCAAAGTCACTTGGCAGTGACCCGGGGCAAGGAAGATGGATGCCCACCGTCGTCGGTCGCTTCAGGTCGGTTGCAGGTGCCTTGACTCTTCAGCCACGTAGTCCAGGAGGCGTCGACGATGACCAGGAGCTGGATTCGATGTGTCCTCGACGTCTGCAGCTGACTGCGGTGTCGGCAACTCGATCGGAGCCAACAAGCCTTGGCAGCCGCAAGTCTTGGGGAGATGAAGAAAAGTCGATGGCGCAGACCAGCAAGGTCTGAGGGACTCACCCAGCGAGGGTAAGTCAGGGCAGGCCTGGAGCAACCAGGGAGCCCTTTGGTTTCTTTAAGAAGTCTTCTGGGGACCCACAACCCAGCAGGCAAGGGATCGCGAAGACACCTCGGGCGGAATCACTCAACAGGGGCCCACGGTCACTCGGGACGGTGTAGGCCTCTGATCTTCGGAGGGATTCCTGTTGGAGGTCGGGACCACACGTGGTCCAAAGCACAAGTTCGTAGAACGTTGTGAAGGGGTTGCACTCGACAATAGTGCATGGTACCCAGGGGTCGCGGTTCCTCGTTACTCGTGGGGTCCACTTGCCTCAGCTTCGCTGGGGACTCACGATGGCCTGGGAGAGGTCAGGAAATCTACTTCTTGGGCTGCAGGGACTTCGGACTCCGGCGGGAGCGGCGTAGTTTGCGACCGTCGTTGTCGTTTTTGGTGCCTGCCAAGCAGGGGAGTCACTCCTTGACTCCAAGGGAGATTCTTCTGTCTTCCAAAGGTAGTGGAACATCGAAGGGCCAGGATTCTTCTGTAGAGCGTCGTCCAGGGGTTATCTGCTTTGCAATGGCAAGGTTCCCCCTCTTATACTAAAAAGAGGGGATGGACTAGCTCTATGACCCCACCTATGGGAGGGTCAAGGGAGGGGTGGCTACACCCACTTCCCTTTGTCCAGTTTCGCGCCAGAGCAGGGGCAGGTAGCCCCTGAGCTGGTTTGAACTGGCATATGCACAGAGGAGCCTTCTGCTCCCCAGTGCAGGACTTCAAAGCACTCTAAGAGTGCACCCACCCAGCCCCAATACACTAAACCCTGTCTGGAAGGTGGTTACACCTCCCTGTGACAGGATGCCTATTGTTGGGCTTCCTCCACTGCGAGTTTCGGTCATCAGCAGGAGGGCAGCCCAGTGTCTGTGACTGGTGGCATCCATTTTGTGATGCCAGGGCTCTTTAGGATTCTACCGCGTTTCCACAGCAGGCACATGTCTTATCCCTCTAGAAGGGTGGAATGCTACCCCCGCCGCCAAGATTGGCGGGGGGTAGTATTCCAAGATGTTTGACACCAAACACGACATGTTTTGATGCAGCCATTCCAAAGTTAGCATTTACCGCGAGGATATAATGCACTTAAGAGTATATGGTTTAACCGCATCCACAAACAGCACCAGAGAATAGACTCTGAGAGCTGCAGAGGGGCCCTGCTCAGGCAGAGGCACCCCCTCACATAGAAGCCACGCACCCTGCCCTCAGGATTGATAGGGCCTGCCTTAGGGGTGACTGATAGGTTTATATGTGTGTGCAGGAGAGATATAGGAAACCTATATCTCAGTGAGGGGTGCTAGCACCACCTCACCCAGGCTGCAGTAGCAGGCCTGTGGTGTCAGATTTAGACTGCTTCCCAGGGGTGGCATAACACATGCTGCAGCCCCTGGTAGGCCTGTGAAGTACCTATGCCCTTGGCACCTAAGGTACCATATACTAGGGACTCATAAGGCACCACAGTATCCAATCACTAGTGCACCTAGAGTGCACTCCATGTCGTTTAGAGAGAGCAGATAGACTGGGGCCCTGAATAGCAGGGTCCCAGTCCAACTAAGTCATAAACCAGCAAAACACCAGGAAAAAAGTGGGGGCAACCATATAGTCAGATTCCACCTTCCTACACTGGGGCTTTCAGTAAAACCCTGGGGGGCGCGGCAGAACCGGAAACTCCGCCCTCCAAGGGAGAAACCAAAAAGATGTCTACTGTCCGGATGTATGGGAATGCTGAAAAACGCATTCTTTAGGTCAATAACAGAAAAATGAGTGGCGGTCGCTGGGACCATGGTCAAGAGGGCTGTGATATCAGGGACAACGGGATACTGTGAGACCGTAATTTTGTTGAGAGCCCGCAGATCGATGACAAACCGATACATTTTGGGGGCCGCGGGAGAGGGATCAATACATTTTTTAAGAACTGGAATAATTGGGCTGTTACACTCATTACCACGTGTCTCCTCAACTACAACCGTCTTCATGAGATCTGATATTATAGATAATAGGGCAGCCTCACCTTCCTGGGGAAGGCGATACTGGCGAAGCCGGGGCAGTTGGGCACCTTGCTGGATACGGACAGTATACGGAGAAATGTCGAGAAGTCCTACATCAGTGTCAGAAGTGGCCCAAAGTGATGAGGGTAAGGCCTGCAGAACGGGAGGGAGGGGTCCAGAGAGGAACATAGTGGCGGAGGAATCTGGTGATATGGTAAGGGACACGCCATCAGGACTACAAGAAATGGTAGCATGTAAAGCCTTTAACAAATCCATACCCAGCAAATTTTCACTTCATCCAGTCGTGAGAATCAAAGGAGCATCCATATGAGCTGGACCGAGATCCAGCGGGAGAGGCTTAGAGACGGGGTTGGTGACAGGGACCCCAGAAAAACCCACGGAGACATTGAGAGAGCCAGAAAGGGGTGCCTCCGGTATCAAGGTGTGCGCAACCGAGGATCTAGTAGCCCCGGTGTCTAGGAGAAACTTCTTTTATCCCCGGCAACTGACATCCGGACATAAGGACCTCGCTGATCCACAGGAATCGGCACTCTTACATTACCCCTTTCCTGGCTTTCCTATGGCTGGTAGAAACCTGTCTCATCGGTCTCATCATAATCATCGTTAAAGTATGTCCTAGTGGCCTCATACCCGTTGTCAAATCTGTTAACTGTACCCTGGGGCGGACCCATACGGGGTCGAACATTAGGATCTGGTGCACGCCTCTGCCTAGGAGGTCCCATATTTCCTTCCCTTTGAGTTCGGGGCCTAGTTTTTCCCGACTGAATATTCTGGGCTAATACCGGGCATTCACTAACCCAGTGGCCATAAGCCTTACAGTAGGCACACTGGTCTTTATCAACGGGACCTGCCGAACTGATGGACTTCTGTAAAGGAGACTGAAGGGGGCGCTGGGGCAGCCTCTGGAACTGGTCCGAAGGCGGACCTTGGCCTCTAGCATTTTGTCCCCGGGTGGATAAGCTTGTTGTAACAAAACTTTTGTTTTAAGGTCCTTGTTCTTCCTAACCTCTTTGTCTTTATCTTCATTCTCTCTATTCTCATGATATTGGGCCATGGCAAGGATGCCTGCCATAGTCTGAGCTGACCACGTACTCTCAACCTTCTTAAGGCGGGCCGAGAGATCCGGTAATAAATTAGATACAAATTTATCAATAAACACTGAGCCCGAGCCAGGGGCTCTAGCGTCCAATCCACTGTGACTTTTGTACTCAGTTTCGAAACGGGTGAAAAAATCAGCAACAGACTCATCCTTACGTTGTTTACATGCATTTATCTTATCCCAATTAACAGCTATTTCGGGCAAAAGGGTCTTCATGAGTTGCAACAGATGGCCTGGGAGAGCCAGAATAGCCGGATCAGGCTTAGTCCCTCCCTCTCTGTCATTCTCCATCCGCTCAAAGTCGGTCCAGTCACCATGCAAAGCGGCATTATGGTTGGCATGGCGTATTTTGTCCCATATGTCGGGTGGTACTACTGACCCGAATAATAAGTCAATATCCTCTAAGGTAAGGACACCAGAGGAAACAATCTGACCTAATTCCTGATAGTAAAGAGCCGGATTCTTACGGGGGTCTGGTAATTAGGATTTCAATTGAAGAACATCCGCTCTTTTCCATGGGACATGCACCCACATCCTACGTCAGTGGGCTGGGGCTGCTCCAACACCCTGGTTATTGGCGAGCACTGCAGGGATAAAGACGGGAGCTGTCTCTCTCATAGGCATAGCTTTGTCATTCGGAGATGGCGGAAAAGCCGTTGTGTCTCTGAACGCAATCATGGTAACAAGGGCTTCATGCATATCATCTCCCTGAACATGACCCTTGGCAATAGTTAGTTTTAAATCAATCAATCCCCGGGAGTATCTATGAACAATGCTTCGTATCTTTTCATTATAAGTGTGCACATATACTCGGCCATGTCTGTTTGTTGTATGGCCGTCCATTGTCTAAACGTTGACCAGATATCTTTAACGCCATAAATATTACCATTATTTACCCAAAATGCACATTGTTTTCGCATAGCGTCCCTTTCACTACTCCCAGCGAGTTCAGCAGACCTCAAAGACTCCTTTCTAGGGGTACCGAAGAATCCAAACAGGGTATTGGGCATAAGGGAGGACCATCTTGTTCGGTCCAGAGTGGCATAAGAGTCACCAACAGGGGTACCAATAGACTGATTATCAAGCAGACGGGAATGTATGGTCGGGGTTGGGTCAATAGGTGGGGCGGTATGAACTGTCGGAGGGAGGGGTGCTGGCAGGATGACGGGAGTCAAAGGATCAGGCAGTGGTACGATGGGTGGGGCAGCCTGAACCACCACTGGTGGGGGTGGAGCGTTAGGAACATTTTGAGGAAGAGCGGGATACATAGGAGCCGGAGCATAGGCAGGAGGTGGACCTTCAAGAATAGCATTCAACAACGAGTCCCCCTCTTCTCCTTCAACCTCAAGGTCCCTGGGAGAACGGGCGGGGTAACATTTTGTCGCCTTAGCCCTATGATGCCTATCTGCCATTTCAACCCCTTCCTGAACCTTATTTTCTAAATGCGCTTTCGTATGATCAGCCATAGACATCCTCTCTTTCTTTTTATTCAACGCTTGCTTTTTTCTCATTTTTTGATCTATTTCTTTCCTCCACAACGCGGTGGCGTCAAACATGGCTTGACGAGACCGTTTGCGGAGCAGCTGCTCCTCCAGGCTCGAAGGGCCTGGAGATCAAAGGAGCCAAACTGTGGCCACTGTAATTCAACATTGCTTCCTTTCGTATATTTTACCCATAAGGAAGAAAACATGATAGCAGATGGCCCATATTTAACATACATCTCATAACTTGGAGTTCCTTCTGGAGGAAGCGGGCAGGCTGCCTCCAGAAGGGAGTCCTCTGTACATACGCAACAACATAACTTTCGGAACTTACTACTGACTGGCATATTTTTACTTCAGGCAGACAACAGTGGGAGAAAAATACTCACCTCACTGGCTTGGCTTTTGCAAAAGTCAATACAGACAGAAAACAGAGCACAAGTGGTGGATGATCGGTCCACCCTTACCCGAAAATGTTGTTCTCTTCTGCAGACGTAGGCACGAGTCCAGATCCAGACAGAGACCGCACTAAAGGGGGCACCAGCGGGACGCAGTCAGGTGGCCCAGACCGGATGGGGAAGACCGTGTGCAAGACTTCTGGTGTACCGGACTCAAATTGGTCCCTCGGGTAGGGTACCTCCGTCGGACTTCCACCACGGGCCCCCTCACGACCACCGGGCCAGACCTAAGTCTCCGTGGTGTCCCTGTTCAGGCGCCATTTGTAGAACCAAGAAAAGCCCACCTCAAGGAGGAGTGGGGGCTTAGCGGTGCGCGAATCACCCGAGTCTACTCTTACCTTCCTTATATAATAAAGTGGACCCGGAAACCTTCGTCTGCAGAGAGAACCACCTTTATTACAATAGCCCGGGCTATGGAACAGAGTCCCAAGCTAGTCAGAGACAAAACCTAGGAGGCTGCTGCTTTACTCCACAGCGAACAAGCCTTATATACATTTTTATTCCACTCTTTTGGCATTCAGTCCATTGTTCAATCAGGGCGGTGTTTGTAGTTGATGACCTGATCAAGGCTCGGCATTCAGACCATTGTTCAATCAGCTTGATCAAGACTCGGCATTCAGACCATTGTTCAATCAGCTTGATCAAGGCTCGGTCAGTCAGACCATTGTCCAGATGACCTGATCACGGTGTCAAGGATGTTTACCAAGCAGGGAGCAGAAGATGAAAAACAAGCTTGTTTACACAGGGCGTAGGTGTCTCATGGCTTTCTGTTGATGAATTGGCTAACTGCAAAGAACAGGGGGCTTGGGTATGTGATAGTTTTTTTAGCGTCAGCAGAAATGGAGGCTGTAGGCAGGGTTTTGTCATGAGATGGCAAGGAATGGAGGAATGTAAGGAAATTAATAGGACCTAGTGAAAACTTATTTTCTTCACAGGGATGTGGTTAGAAGAATGGACAGGTTTCCTGTGGGGGAGATACTGAATGACTGAGTTCCGACTCCTGATTTGATGACCCTTTGGTATCGCTTTGTTCGCCCTAAGTTGGCAGGGTATGCCCAGACGTGGGTCCCTTGCTCACTTTGCCACTGGATTCAAGATAGCCTGGCTGATGAGGGTTTTGAACCCGAAACCGGTCCCAGGATGCTTGTTTCCGGTCCAGGGAAGACATGGCTTGGCAGTTCGGGCTGGACTGTTCCCATGAGGCACAGGGTCAGACTGATTTGCATATGGCCATGTCTGAACTGGGGTGGTGGAGTGAGCTAAAGAATGATGATGGATTAAACCCAGATCAGTTGACTGGGGGTGAGTGTTTGATTTGCTCTAGCGCTCCGTCCATCATCCCCTTTGGTATCGCCTGATTTGATGACAGCATAATGTATGCAGGGTTGGCTGACAATATTTTAACACTTTAAGTTGGGAACAGACTAATAGGTGAGGGAAGTGTGATGAAATATGATTGGGGCCATTAAAATGTGTGATAAAATATGATTGGGTACTATCTTACATGTGTCCTAATTTGCATATCATCCGCTGAGTTCTTATAATTGTTATGATCATTCTGATACACCTGATTTATAAACAAATACTGCAAAATAAATAATCATATGATAGTAAAATACCAACTGTTGTGTCTGTGTGTTTGAGTGTATGTGTACTGATTTGGGGGTATAAGGATGGGGCTCATTTTATCATCATCTGCAGATAAGAGATTCTCCTATGAGCTTGTCTGACTCCTAACACTTTCTGTTTATCAAAATATATCTCGATAGAGAATGTGTGAGAGACACCTACTAATCCTTTTTTCCTGAAAAGGTTCCATTTGTTTTCAGGGCTAAGAGAATCTACAAGGTGTGACCATAATAATATTAGGTGAAAAACGGCATGACGCTCAACATGGGCCCCTGAGGAACTGCGACTCCCTAAAATAAGTTCCACAAACAAACCTAATCAGAGATATCTAGAGATATTTTATGATTCTCTTCAGTAACAGGAAAGGCATTCCCTTTTCAGACTGAGGTTTGTTAAGCACTTTAAAGATACAAAGAAAAGCGCTAGTAGTGATTACCAAGTCTTTGTGAGAAATGGTGGGAGAAACAGAGGAGGTAGAGTTGGAGACAGTAGACATACCAGAAAAAGTGCACCCATTTCATGACAAGAGGGTTCCTATTAACTGGGGGCTAGATCACACTGGTGATCAAAGCAGGCACTATGTGTACTTCTGAAGTACATACAGGCCTATGTGTACTTCTGCTATTTGTGGATTGAAATAGAAACTGGGATGCTTCAGGGCTGTTCATAAAATACGCAATAATAGATCCTCCAAATGGCTCTGATCCATATCTTTTTTATTGAAGTATTATTAACTTATATTGAGCACATAACCTTGTTCAACAGGAGATTACTTCATGTGATGCAGAATGATTGCGTAGGTCTTTTGACTTTGTCAGGGCAAACATGGTCCCTTTAGCCACACATACATAACATCCAGACAGGGATCAACTTCAAAAGGCAGAGACTAGGAAAATGGTGGCAAAAAGTATAAATATATTCAGACCTCTAAGACAGGATGAACTACAGCAGTGAGGCATTCAGGTCCCTGGCACCATTTGACCATCTACATATGCGTAAGCAACTGCCATTAAACCCTTAAATGCAATACTGGGGCATTTCCAGGCTAAATGCAATGAAGTGCTATTTTGGGTAGGAAGGAAAATGTATCAGTTCAAGCAGTGAATCCTCATTCAACCACAAAGGTTAAAAACCGAATAATTAACATATGCCTTCCAATGGGTATGGTACCCACCTACAGCACTCTAGATGAAGGAGAAGTACATTTGCAACTTTATACATCACTACATATGGCATACTTTAGGTGGCTATACTGCATGAGGTCCCAAGGCAAATGTAGGAGCAGCATGACACCTCAGCTGCTGTGGACATAGGTATGAAATTATTAGTTAATTTTGATACCATTGCTAATATTGTTTTTGGAACCATAAAAAGCATGACTCCACATGACCCCACAGGACCAGAAAGAAGAGGGGTTACCAAAGATTATCTTTCCAGTTCATGTCTCCATTGACAAGACACTCTCCACACAGAGCCACAGAAACCCCAGTCAAAGCTCAGATTAGACAAGGAAAATAATAAAAAAACAAGAAACAAGAGATACAACCGCCTCAAGGAGAGAGTGTGAATTCAAGAAAAAGAAAAAAAGACAATATTACTGAGGAGATGAAGAGCAATGAGGATATAATTTGGGAGATAGGAGGGAAATTAGTGATTCAGAGAGACACCAGTCCTCTGAAGAACATTATTTTTTAATTTTCACAGGATCGTGGCAATAAGAGACTAGGGGGCATATTAGCAAGGAATAGCGATATTTATCGCTAAACGCGCTTAGCGCGAATCCTGTTAACGCCGCCTATCGCTGGAAAATATCGCTGAGATAACACCCTATTAGTAAGGTTTATCTCCATAGCGATAATATTTCCAGCGATAGCGGCAAATGCGAGAATATCGCTGGAAAACCAGCGATATTCTTGCATTAACGCTAAGGTGGATTCAGCATTAGAATCCACCTCCTATACCTTAAACAGGTAAGTCATAGTCAGTAGCAGGTGTTAAAATCTAGCGATAAACGCGCATAGCGCGATTTATTTTATCGCTTCGCCTGCCTTGATAATAGGGGTTAGTGGTGTTAGCGACTGTTTACAATCGCTTTTAGTGGGGAACGCCTACCTTGCATGTCATTAGCGATAAATATCGCTGACAGGCAAGGCGATGTAATTCCCGGCCTCTAACGCCTGAAAGCTGTCGCTAACGCCTGTTAGCGACAGCTTGCTAATAGGGCGTTAAAAATATCGCCGATTTAGCGGCAAAAAGTGCCGCTAAATCGGCGATAAAGCCCTCGATAATATGCCCCTAGATTTTAGGACCTGACAAGGGACAGACTGCTAGGTCTGGAAAGCCAGGAAGCGGGATTACTGAAGCAGCACATTCAAAAGAAGAATGTAGTTGCTTCCAGGAGACAGAACACCTCACAGAAAGAGGATTTTGTTAAAGAGTGAGGAGTGGGCAGTATCATTGCTAGACAGTGTGGCAGAAATAACAATAGATCATCTGAAGCTCACGTCTAAAGTGAACATTGAGGGACTAAGGACTTTGTAAATTTAGAAATACTGGCTACTTAAGGATCAGTACACCACAAAGTTGTTCAGTGCTCCACAAAAACCAACCAGGCTGAGGCAAGAATATCTTTACACATTTAATCCCATTGCAGCATGTATCGCATGTCCAAAAGCAATATCCAATGAAAACATACACCAAACACATTTTTGATGAGTTGCAATATGAGCAAATCATCACCCTTTACACATCAATCATGAATAACCATATTTGGGGATGTATATATTGAACTATCACAACTTAAATCAACATTATGCTGTAGCATTAACATTAACACTATGCTGTACAAAATGAACATAGTATGGCTAAATGATGCAACTCTCTTATAAAAAATGCGAAACCACGATGGAGCTATCAAATATTTTTTTTCACCCAGAGTTCCGCAGAGCCAGTAGACCGGGGATCCGGTTCTACCAACGAGACCTCCTCAGTTTGGCATTCACCACGCTGCCATACGATCGGCGCACCCGCCTTCAAGTCTCGACCACCGAGTCACTTTGGCTCCAGAATTTTCTTAAGGGCTCATCCGCCTCCCCTTTCCGACCACCAGGACACGGTTGGTCTTTTGGAGCTGACATTCTGGGCGCTTCCGCCCTTGTTCGTTCTACTGAATTTACACCTCTGGGTCATATCCCTGCCCAGGGCTTGACCTCCCCTCATGATTTTTCTCACCGGCTTCCCCGGTCTACTGGCTCTGCGGAACTCTATTCCCTGTTCCTCATCCTACTGACTCTCGATCCGCTACTGTCAATACAGCCCTGATGAGTCACAGGAGCATTCCCGTATGACGAAACAGGTGTCGGCTGGTTGCTTTCTTTTGGTCGTTGCCTCATTAAATAACTTTCAACATTTTCTCTGGTGTTGACTCGAGCAATTTGAAACTCATATGAGACTTCTGGTTCTATTACACTTTCAATACGTGTGCCCAGGACTTTGTTCTCAATTCTAGTGTGGGTCTCCTACTCATACATCCACGGGGGTTACAGGGTAGTTCCCCCAACCTGGTAGCACCGTCAACATTGTGATACAGTTACACTACGCGTTTTGTCTGTGCGCCATTTTTCCCTGATTTACTAAAAACCCTGCTTCTAGATATAAACTTCTGACAACTCCTGAAAAACTTTCCAGGCCCCTGCTAAGCACCTGTTTCAAGTGACAACATACACATCATAACCCCTGCACACCTGTCTCAACAATGGAGCTTGAACGAAAAAACCCCAACTGACAAAGACCCTAGGAAACGCTAGCTAAAGGGACAAGTGGGTGGGGAAAAAATCCTAAAATTTCTCTCTGCCACCAGCCACCAGGTCAACTGAACCATGGAGCCCAGCTGAACCTCTTATATAACTTGGAATATTTTGGACTACACATTTAGCCCAAATCAAAATGGCAGTTCTTAGACTGCAACACTCTCCCAACCTGTCCGGGTGATCTCTGTGATCGGCTGCCACCCAAATCCCCTTATCATTGCTTTCCTCCTAAAATGGTTATCTCTGTTAACCATAGGACTGTGGAATATATGTTCCATTTAGACCCCTATCTTCTTCCTAATGAAAATATTCTGATTTAGGTATTGAATCCTTGATTAACCAGTGGCAGCTGGTGAAGTTTGAAGGTGGTGAGCCATAACTCCTGCTCCCAATTTCAAAAAGAGAACAATCAAATCAAGCTCAACTGTCTCAAGGGAGGCTTGTAGTAGGAGATGGTGGTTGGTGATTCTCTAGCCAATAACATCTTTGAAAAAATTGGGTCAAAAACATGGAAATGAAAACATGTTGTTCACATACATTTGCTAAACAACAAAGACTCTGAAAAGGCAATCATGATATTTCCCAGTACTCTCATGTCTGCCAACTAAGCCTAGCCCTGGTATAAATGTTTCCGGTTTTCATGCCTTAGAATAACTTTAGGAAAATGGAGTCAAAAGTGTGCATTTTCAGCATAGTTTCCATGAAAAAAGAATAACTGAAACAGGTACTTCAGAAAATGAAATGTTATATTGCCTGGCATTTACCATAGCATCAAACTATACTTCTATATTTAATTTCTGTTTATTTTTCCATCCTGTTCCTTTCAAATAGTTTCTTTAGCACATGCTATAACTGAGATTATCGTTGGAAGATGCAGGGTGGAAATAAATACACATATATAACAATCACATAGGCAAACAATGTCTTAATTACATATGTATTAAGATCACAAGCCACAGGTGCAACCAATATACTTGGAATTATCACTATTATGAGAGGGCCAGAAGTGAACCACGGATGGCATTGGGAACCATCATGCCGTGGATGGCCTTAATATGTTAAAAATAGCCACCAATATTCCAGGGTCAGTATTCTGTCCAAGGTTTGTACCATCCTGCAAAAGCAGTCCTAAAATGCCACTAATTATCACAAATATACCACAAGCGTCCTCAAAATGATAAGAATCATCACTAGTATACCAGCAAAATAATTTTGAACATAGTGGGAGTCATCCTGCTGCGAATGGCCGAAAACTGCCAGAAATTACAGCCAACACATGTCTGGATAAACATAAACACATGTGCCGACACCCTGGCTGCTGGTAAGCGCCACCCAACAGCAAGACCCTGACCACAGGCCAGCTGGTACACAGAGGAACTTAGGCTGTAAAAACACCAGTGCCAGCAACTGGCGCACAAACGGAGAACAAGTCAAGACACCACAGAAAATTATATCTTCGGATTCAGGCCTAGCCACAGTACAGAAACTGCGGTAATCGCACCACAGACAACATTAGCATGATCATTGACAGAGAAGAAATAGCAGCCTTCATTCGGCTGAACCTCTCTGCAGCATTTCACATGGCCTCACACCCCATAGTTATCAAGCACTTGCACGAGATCGGCATCCAAGGGTCCGTTCTCCCGTGGATCTGCTCCTTCTTAACAGATAGAGGACAAGCAGTCAGCCTGGCACCTTTCTCCTCGAAAGTCCCAAACTGTGGGGAGTGCCTCAAGGTTCACTGCTCAGCTCCACCCTCTTCAATGCATACATGATCCCTCTGGCAAACGTCATCCATGCATACGACATCAACATCAACATCCTGTCCTACTCCGACAAAACACAACTCATACTTCCCCTCTCGGACAAGACCCCCAATACAAGAAACAAGTTCACCACCTATATGACCTATGCTGCTAACTGGATGAAAGCCAACTGTCTTAAGCTCGATACAGACAAGATGGAAATAATGATCTTCAGCAAGAGCACCTCACCATGGGTCTCCCACTGGTGGCCAACCAACCTTGGGCCTACACTTGCATCCAACACCCATTCCAGGAATCTCGGAAGAATTATCTACAGTAAACTGGACATGACAGCACAAGTTGATGCACACAATTCACAATGGTAAATATACCAAGATTTGTCTGTCTTTGAGGTAAGTCGCAGTCCATTTTAAAATGTTTTCTCCCATCACAACATGATAGAGTTTGTGTAGTAGCATCTGATAGTGGACAGTGTCAAATTCCACCAATAGATCCAGAAGCAGTAGAGCGGCCACTCCATTCTTGTTGCCATATGGCTGGTTGGAAATGAGGCAGTTATTGAGCTACACCTTTCGGTCAGTAATTATTTTTTCAGCAATTATATGAAGGTTCCATGTTTGAATGACATTTCTATTAGCAAAATTGATTTGATAAAGTTGTTAATATCAGCTATGACAGACTACAATAATTTTTTTTATGCAAGTGACTGGGCATGGGAACACTGATGATTTGCTTATTTTGGTTAACCGTGTCACCTCCTCCATTTTGAATGGCTTAAAGAACTTGAAGGAATACAGCACTGGACAACAATTAATGTGAACGTTTCTGCATTGTGAATTTCATCTTATTAGCCTGCAAATGTGATCTCAGGCTGCAACATTTCAGGTTGTGACTTGTTCTTTTCACTATGAACTCTGTTGTACAATTCATTTTAGTCAGGTTTCTCACTCTGAGAGGGTCTAAAATGTCCAGCACTTTGTAGGTCTTGTAGTGAAGGTCATGAAGAAGAGCCTCAGTGTCTCTGCCTAGACCGCTGATTTCACTGGTTTGTAGACTGTATCAAACTCAGTAACATTGATTCTAGAAAAAGCAAACTGTAATAGTGGTGTTCTCTCAGATATAACAGAGAGAGTGTTGCAACATATTTTCAAAGTAGAATTTGCTTTGTGAGTTATCCGGCCATATCTCTAGATGCACCATTATGTTATTGACTGCAATATTGTTAGAAAACACTAAACAAATCGTGCTACCGGTGTCTCTGTTGCCCTTCCCTTAGTGATTAGCTAAATCAATGCATCCATGCTTTCAATTAGTTCAGTCACTATCTTATAAATTTTGTTTTCCATTTTACCCTTTAAAGGAAAAGCAAAGGAAATTTTAGACAAGAAAGCATCGCTCAACAAAATTAAGGTTAAATATGCTAAAAGTGTAACACAATATGTTAGAGTCAATAAGGTTTTAAAAATCTCTTTTGGAATGGTGGGCTTGGGGTTTCAATGGCAAAGTGTAAAGAGCATCTCCTTAGTCAAGGTGGGATCTATTTGGGTTGGTGGCTAACTCGTCAACATAGCAGATGCGTCCTTTAGAGTGCTGGCTGAAGTCCCCATGATCAGTCAAAATCCTCTTTAAGTGCATATAATGATACCTTATAAACTACAAAAATACCCTTTCTATAGTACAACAGGCAGTGCTAAAGCTGTGATACTGGCTGCACCACACCACTAAAAACCAACGTCCCGAGGCCAAAATAGGCCCGGTGACTACGGCGAACAATGTGGCAAAATGGTGCCTGTTCTGTGCATGCTGTTAGGAATATAAGGAGTCCCTGAAGAGGGGATAGAGAACATGGGGCTGCGGCATGATGCAGAGTGATTCTCGGCCTGGGAGCCGAAAGTGAGACCTTGCGGGCAGCGCGATGCCTTGCACTTAAACAGGAAATGAAGACAGAGAAGTAGGGGTAGGGGCAGCAATGGGACCCCAGAGTGCAGTTTGTTCTTAAATACCGAAACCAACATTTTAGTGAAGATACTTGGATTGAGACTGATAAGAGTCATGACCTCACTTATAGATAATGACTAAACTGGGTACATGTCAGTGTGCATGAGAGGGCGCAAACTCAGAAGATTGCACAATTGACTGAACAAAATGAGGCTCTTGCGGGATCCCATTGCCATTATATCCCCAGATGTCGAAAAGGCATTCAACTCCACCAGTTGGACATGCCTTCTAAAGACCATGAAAGGATTTTAGTTGGGCCGAAATTTTTGTAGTCGGATGGCCTTGCTATATGAGTCGCTAACAGCAGTGGTGAAAGTCAACAGGGCCCTCTCTGACTCATTAACTCTGGAGTAAGGCACCAGATAGTGATATTCACTTACACCTTTACTGTTTGCTCTCTACATAGTAGCATTGGCATGTTGGGTTAGATTTAGAGCAGTCATGACAGCATTCCCTGAGATCACAGGCAGCACAGCCAGAAAAGATTTCATTATATGCAGATGATGTCCTGTTCTATGTCACTGATCCCCGGGCTTCAATAATGATAGCATTTTCTGTATTTCAGGAGTTTAGAAAATATGCACGTTATAAGATAAACTAGATTAAGTTGGTAATATATAAAATTAACAACTGGGGGGATATTCACTAGAACGTGCGCTAAACATCCCCAAAAAATGTTAACGCAACTTTACACATCGCAGTCTATCGCGGGAAAATAACCCCGTGTTAACGTGGAATTCACAAAACGGCGGTACCATGCGATAGCCTCCCGAAACCGCGGCCAAAGTCTGCGATACAACCACCCGTGACGGCGATAAAAACACAAACCACAACGCGTAAAAAGACGCGATGGGCCCAAACGCGATAAGAAAACAGTGATAACCAGCGAGAGGCCAGCAATACCCACGCGTAATGCGGGAAAAAGCACAAGAACAGCATACAGAAAATGCCACTAAAAAGGAAATCAACTGCCACGGATGCACCCTGACCGACTGCAGAGGACAACATGAACCCCACAATCCCCACGGATGAACACCCAGGAATCCAGGGCTCGTGGAAGGGCAATGAGAAGAGGAATAGCAAGACGGGGTACAGTCTGCAGGAAAACCCGATTATCGCCACGGATGAGATAGAACACCACCACCAACTGTACGTCACCTCCAACGTGTCATTGGCAACAAAGAGGCAAAGATGGCACACCATCTCGGACCATGTGAATGCCGTCGCCGAGGATGACAATGGAAGAGGACAAGAGGCGCTGGACTGATGTGAATGGCAAAACTAAGCAGAAACTCGCTGCCAACACGAAAGCAGCAACGCACTTCGGAGGAGGGGGGCAGCAGAACACCAGGAGCTGAATGAGATGGAGAAGATGGTGGCCACAGTCACCAGTAGGGAGACGGTGACAAGAGTTGGGGATCCGGACACTGCCCAACATGATCCGACACTATATCAACAGGGTGCGTACCGACCAGGGAGTGGGGGGACGGGGGAGATGGGCACAATGGCACACATGCACAATTAAGCAGAGCACACTGCACACCCACAATGACTCAGAATCATGTCCCTGATCCCACGGGAACACTTCAGCACACACACAAACACCAAGTAGTCCCACATACACCATGTGCCCAAAGGGGCACCCACTCAACACATCAACAATCACACAACCAACACATGCACACGTGCGAAACACAGCAAACATGCATATACGTCAGCCACACTGACAATGCAAGAGACACCACATGACGAGTAGCATGGCTGCAGTCCAATCATCATGACAATGTACACGGCACGACACTGAGGTGGCTGAGTGCGGACCACAACCGAAAAGGAGCAGGTCACACTCGGACACAACCACCTGCCCAAACAACCCCTTACGTCAACGACACATCTGCGGACAAACCATGCCCAAGAGTAACAACTCGACAAAGAGCACAAGTTACCCAAGTCTGCAACATCTCAGCACTGTGGAAGCACAGAACTGAAAGGCACACCACATGAAAGGGATAAGTGGCAGCCAAATCAGAGCCGCAGGAGCGACTCACCCACCGTGCAGCATATGCACATAAGAATAAGTGCACCTCGACATTGACAACATCCTGGTACAAGCAGCAACACCTCCACAACAGAACACAGGACACAACTGGTGCCGCATATGTGCACAACATGGCCAATCACATCTGGCACAGCAGGAGACTGTGACATGACAATGTACAAGTACAACCTGTAACCTGCAAATAATTTTTATTCAGACATGCTGTGCTTGTGGACATTTTGTACTATCCCATGATTGCCAGGGACGGCCACAATGTGACGTGCTCATGAGAAGAAATTGGCAATGAGGGTGTTTCTACGGGCCATTCCTGCCGCAGCTGCAGTGGGATGTGGGCCACCTGCCCCATCGTCCTCATCATCGTCCGGTACTTCTGGAACTTGGATCCATGGGGCATTGGTGCGTACACAGATGTTGTGCAACACACAACATGCAACGATCATCTTGCACACAATGTCTGGGCTGTACAGGAGCTTTCCACCTGTGCCATCCAGGCACCTGAAACGTGACTTCAACATGCCAAATGTGCGTTCCACGATGCCCCTGGTGCATATGTGGACCGCATTGTACTGCCTCTGGGCGGGTGTGTTCGGGTCTCGGAGGGGTGTCATCATCCAAGGGCAGAGTGCATATTCTTGATCACCTGTGACACTGCAGAGAGAAAAGAGTCAATACTTGGTTCGGCATGATGTGTTGGCAGGCCCACTAGTCCTGTGCTGGCTGTGTGTGGGGTGAGTGTAAGCCAGCCCTTAGGGAGTAGCTGGTGCTGATAACAACTTCAACAGTCATCAGGCACTCAGGAAAGCAATGTTCGAACAGCAAGGGAGCATGACTTGAGTTGCACAGAGTTAGTGGCCCTGGATGCACAGCGGCCGACATGGGCCTACCGCCACGGGACGCTGACTTGAGGGAGACTGGGGTAGGGTCATGAGGGCAGAGCAGGGTCTCGTATGTATCAAAGGGGATTTTTTGCGGAGTGTCTCGGGGGAGAGTGGGAGGTGTACCCCCAGGGCATGATGCAGAGGGCACATACCAGCTGTGTCCGGCAACATGGCGGATATGAATGCCACAGACTCATGCCAAACACCAAGTCCGTACCTGCCCGTTGCTGATGACAACCCCCAGGCCACAGGCTCAGACACCAACAATGTTCGGCCGGAGGCTGACAGTCACTCACGGCACACAGGGTTAGTGGCACCAGGTCAGTCCTTGCTACTGGTTGACCTCCTCCGTAACGGTGATCCGTGTTTCCACCGGACTGAAACACATCTTTCACTCACTCCTCACCCTGCGTTCACTGGCATGGACTCTGCCATTGATTAATGAAGACTCAGTTCTAGATGTGGGACATACTGGACTGCAGTGTAGGCCGGCTGCAGCGGTGGAGTATGTCAACGAATGAGGACACCTGGGGGCCTGTGTCACAGAGGACAGCGATGGTCTGAGGAGGCTGCCAAGGTCGCGGGCATGGGTCTTGGAGCTAGCACCGGCACGTGGTGGGCCGTCTTTGACACACGACGGTGTCGGCAGGTGAGCAGTGCGGCCTTGGAGCGCTGGGGCGGGCAGGCCTGGTCTGGGTATCAGCGGCCTGGGGTGCAGCAGGCACAAAGGCTCGCAGGCCCCGCTGCTCACGGCGTCGGCCTCATGGCGGGCAGAGAGGCGTCACCCTGGCAGTGACGTTGGCCATTCCGGGAGAGCACCACGCTCTGCGCCACGGGGTTTTTGTCCACACCCCTGCGCAGGCCTGGCGTAAGCCGGGCCAACCCACTACACTCACGCACACAGGGGGGGACGCAGCGAGCGACATTTCCACGATCTGACCCACAGCCTGGGGTGACATGGTTGCGTCCACTGTTCACTACTCTCCAGACACCAGCAGTTAATGTCTACATGGACATATCTGTGGTTTGCATACCCAGGTCTGTCCAGCACATTCACGCCACACTTGTCGTTGTGTACATTCCCATTCATGGGTCACTTGCATCCTTCGCTCATGCCTGCTTTCTGCCTCTCCACACGTTCAGCTGTTGTGTGGCTGTGGTGCCATGATATAGCTGGATTGTGTACATGGGAAGCCCAGGATCCCAATGGAGTTGTGTTGTTGTGTCTGGTAGGTGGGCATGTTGACTGACATGTTGTATGTGGTTTGGTCACGTGTGCATTCCCACAGTTGTGCGTTGTGTGATGGTGGCTTTGAGGTGTGTGGTGTGTAGATTTGGTACTTACCAACGAGCAGTCCAGCTTCATATGTGCCATCCTGGAAGCGCTGGTTGATGATGGACTGTCGGAAGATGTAGGAATCGTGCACACTGCCTGGGTAGTTTGCGACGACATTGCTGAACATTCCCCGGTGGTCCACTATTGCCTGCACATTTTGGAATGCGTGTGCTTTCTGTTGCGGTAGATGTGTGCAGTGTCCGCAGGGGGCACAAGTGGGACATGTGTGCAGTCAATGGCCCCCAACACGTGTGGGAATCTAGCAATGGCGTAGAAGCCTTGCTTGATCTCCAGCTGTTCCTGCGCAGTGTGGGGGAAGTGAAGGTACTGGGGTATGAAGCTGATGATGGCATCCAGGACAGGTGTGAGGAACTTTGATAGGGCTGGCTGTGAGACACCTCCGACTCTGGCAGTTGTTGGTTGGAAGGTACCAGAGGCCAACAGGTGCAGCACAGCCAGCAGCTTTGTCTGCGGAGGGATGTTGGTGGTCCGCTGTGTTGGGACCATCAGCCTGTGGCCGATGTGGGTCATGATGTGGTGGATGGTTGTCCTTTTGAGCCTGTAGTGTTCAATGACTTCCTCTGGCGTTAGGTCTGTGAGACTGGTGCGTTTTCGGTAGGTCCGCTGTCTTACTCTGCGCTGCCTCTGTGGTGGTCCGGGGGGGGTGCGGGTCCGGATCCGGGGGGTGGTGGCGGTCCTGGGGGTGGTGGCGGTGGGTGTTGTGGCCCTGTTGGGGCTCCGAGCTGCATGATGAGTAGCTCCATGGCGTCGGTTGTTCTTCGGGTGTGGCTGTGTGCGGGGCTCCGTTGCCTACTGCAGGTAGTCGTCCTGCTTTACACCAGCAAGAAAGAGGCAGGTGTTAAATACCTGCTGCTACCGCGGCTTATCGCGTGGTTTTGACTCGCATCACAGATCTGGCAGTTCGTTGTGAAAGTGGTGTAGTGGTGTTTTCGTGTGTTTTTGCACGGGAACGCCTACTCTGCATCTCATGAGGGTCAGTTGGTGGTGTCACCGGTGGAGATTTTGGGGCAGTTATCGCTGGAATACTGGCGATGTCTGCAGTTTGCACACGCTTGTGAATGGGGCGTTAAATCTATCTCCACTTTTAATGCGTTAAGGTGGCGATAACTCGGCGATAAGTCCTTGTGAATATGCCCCTGGGAGTTGTAAAGAGGTATGGCTAAAGATATCGAGGTGTCATTGGAGGGCTTTAGTTACCTGGGTATAAATATAACACTGAATAGATAAACAGTCTTAATAAGAAATTTGGAAATACTCCTTCTGGGGTTCCAAACAGATTTGTAACAGTGGCCCACTTGCAATAATGGGGAGGGTGGCGATTTTTATAATGATCACACTGCTGAAATTGTTATAAAAAACAACACCTTTAAAATTGTGAACTCCTTTTGGAGAGTAGATAAAGCACTGCTGGCCAGATGTACGACCATGGAAATAGCGCCTCGCAAATTGCGAGTTTTTTGTGACTCGCAATTTGCGAGGCGTTATTTCCAATATACAACAGTGTATTTCACACTGTTAGCGATTCCCAATGGAGTCGCAAATTGAGAGGCTCATGAATATTAATGAGCCTCTCGCAATTTGCGACCCCATTGGGAATGGCAGGCCCTCCCAGGTATGGTGGCCTGCTGGACTCAGCAGACCACCATGTCTGGGACTGCTTTTAAATAAAGCAGTTTTTTGGGGGGGAATGCAGTCCGTTTTCCTTAAAGGAAAACGGGATGCATTTAAAAAAAAAAAATTGAAACGTTTTCGTTTCATTTTTTAAGGGCAGGCAGTGGTCCCTGGGACCACTGCCTGCCCTTAAAAAATATTTTCCCCTGCATTTGCAAAGGGGAAGGTGTCCCCTGGGGACCCCTTCCCTTTTGCAAGTGCATTACCACCCTCTTGAAGAGGGTGGTAATTTGCGAGTGTTTTGCGCCCGCAATTGTGGACTCAAAACATTCTTACATATGATTGCGCTCGCTATTAGGAACGGAACGCCCCTTCCTAATAGCGAGTCGTAAAACCCTATTTTGCGAGTCGCAAAAAATTGTGAGTCGCAAAATAGGGTTTGTACATTCCCCATGCTGTTTTTGCATGCGCAAACGCGTTCGCAAACCCGTTTGCACATGCAAAAATGGTTGTACATCTGGCCCTGCATTCTCTATTGTGGGATGTGGCACACCCAATACTGTGCTAAAAACATTACATAGACCAACTTATAATAGAGGAATAGCACTTTCAGACATAACGACATTCTACTGTGCTTCGAAGCTCTGGGTCATTAATAAATTAGGGAATACTCCAAGGGAGGAGCTGGCAACAAGATTAGAAATAATTCCAATAGAACTGCACCCTCCATTTCTTATATGGGAGAGTGAAAAGGAAGGATTTGCTGGGACCTACACACCTTAATACCTGAGATAAATCCACAAGAGACGTGGGGTGGAAGGTAAAGATAATGAGAGAAGCTCCACTGTGGAAAGGACAAACACTGAAAAAGTGAACAAGCTGATAGGCTTTTTGCATCGGGATCTCTAAAGTAGGAAATCGGGAAGGCTGAAAATGTATGGCAAACAGCAAGAGGAATATGAATTTGGCAGGCACCCTTCAGAGATGACTTAGAATCGGAATTTTGGACTCGAAAATTATACCTGATAGTACCCCCTGGAAAATGGATTATTCCCAGGGGAGAGAAACAATAAAGAAGTATCACTCATTTACCGACACCCCAACAAATCTGAGAAGGTATGAGCTTGATGGAGATCCTATTGTGGAATAAATAGTGGGGATAAAAGTTTCATGGGGGAAAGCACCAATAAAGAGGGGCAGACTGATGAATAAATATGAGAGTGTAGAATACCGGCTCATATGGGTGCTGTGGAATTTAATGTTTGTGGGGATTTAGCCTTAGGAGAGGGAAACTGTGTGATGTTTCAAGGTTCCGGGGGATCAGTTCATTAAGTAATTGTACTATGCTGTGTTGACCTGATATAAAATTGGTACACTACATTGTTGTGTTATAAAAAAAAAAATAGATACATTCCAAAAAAGAAGGGATCTAAGCACTCTGGGCCTGATTAAGATCTCGGTCGGAAAGACTCTGACCACTGGACGGAGGCTTTCAGACCGACATGGTAGGTTTAAAGTCTGTCTGCCGTATTATGATGATGGCGGTCGGCGTTTAAGCCAGCCGGGGAATCCAACGCGGTTCCAATGGACTCCAGTCGGAAAGCTCTTATAATCCCTTACGGATGGCGTTTCCGCTGTTGGGATTATGATGTAGGTTTCCGACAGCCAATCCATGTCTGCCTTTCTGACATGGATTAGCTGTCGGAAACTGAATTTGAGGGCCCCTAGCAGGGCCCCTTCCCTCCTGGCCCTTCTGGCCCCCTGGGGGGCACATATGATGCCCCCCTAAACATCCCTGCACAGTGTCTCAGGCACCGTGAGGTGCCGGCGATACTGTCCAGGGATGTTTCCAAACTTCTATTTTTCAATGCGAGCTTGTACTGCGGGCGGTTTCAGCCCGCCGCACAAGCTCCCATTGAAAAATGGATGTTTCTGACCACAACGTGTGCCGTTGCATCCCAAATAATGCGGTCAGAACCACCGACCTGTGGTCGGTCGGTTCCCAATCCGCAACAGTGTCGGTCAGAGGCAACTCCGACCGACATCATAATGAGGGCCTCTGTGTTGTGTCTTTCCCAAAAGGTTTTGATGTCTTGCAGTCCAGTTTTTTATCCGGCACTTTTGCTTAATGGTGACTCTATGGGAGCACTTTCTCCATGATGATTTTGCGTAGGTCACAGGCAATTTTGTTCCATTGTGTCTTTTTCGCTAGCAAGTTCACCATGATGATTTTAACATAGGGTTCCGTTCAATGAAAGGGGGCAGGTTTTCCTGTTTGCAATCATGTTTGTGTTCAGACATCGTAAGGGGATGTTAGAGATGTTCATAACTGCTTAATGTGGTATGAATATCAGAAGAGGTAAATTAATTGTCTCATGAAGACTAGGTAAGAGAAGCTGGGGTGAGCTTTCTAGATGAATTTCAAAAAAAGGAGTGAGGACGAAATTAAAACAAAATGGGTCATAATTCCCAAAACGGTACAATACCTGTGGATGCGCCAGATGTAATGTCAGAGTATCCAAGTATTGGGAACAGTGAAAAGAGGCACAAGCTAGAAACCAAAATCATCCCTTTCAAGAATTTTCAAACCACACACACATTGCAGGAGGCCAAGACTAGAAGCAGACAGTGGAAGTCTGGTTGGGTCACTGCAGCCAATCCAACTCAGAAAACGGCCCCTAGCCTGCAGCTCAGCATGAAAATGTCAAGATGGCCGAATAGTCAGTCCAGCCCTGCAAGAATCTTGTAAGTGAATTCTTAGGCAACTTAAAATGCGAACATCAAGTGGACAATTCACAAGAAGCAAGTAACAGTACATAAAGGGGCATATTCTCAAGGACTCATCGCCGATTTATCGGCACTTTAGCGCCGCAAAAGTGGCGATAGATTTATCACCCTATTCTCAAGCTGGTGCAAACTGCCGATATCGCCAGTTTTCCAGCGATAGCTGCCGCAAAAAACATTGCCACGGATGAGAGCGACAACTAACTCTAATGATATGCAGAGTAGGCGTTCCCGTGCAAAAACACACGAAAACACCACTTCGCGATATTCTCAACGACCAGCCAGACCGGCGAAGCAAACCAAAAACAGGCGATAAGGCGTGTTAGCAGCAGGGTTTTAACACCTGCCTTTTACTGGTGTTAAGCAGGATGACAACCTGCAGTATGAAAGGGAGCCCAGCCCAGAGCCACAACTGAAGACCAACAGATGCCATGGAGCCAATGATCATGCAGCTCGGAGACCCAAAAGGGCCACAACACCCACCGCCACCACCCCCAGGCCCCCCCCCCGGTCCACCCCCCCTGGACTACCACCTAGGCAGCGCAGAAGAAGACAGTGGACGTTCCTAAAATGCACCAGCCTCAGACACTCAACGCCAGAGGATGCCATTGCCCACTACAGGCTCAAAAGGACAACCACCCTCCGCATCCTGACCCACATTGCCCACAGGCTGACGGTACCAACACAGCGGACAACCAACATCCCTCCGCAGACAAAGCTGCTGGCTGTGCTGCACCTATTGGCCTCTGGTACCTTCCAACCAACAACAGCCAGAGTCGGAGGAGTCTCACAGCCAGCCCTATCAAACTTCCTCACACATGTCTTGGATGCATGTCCACAAAAACAACGGCGGGCCCCTGTATCCGCACCACACGCTAGTTCCTATTCGTAGTGTACCTGCGCAACCAACTCCAACGCCAGCCATTGCCTGACGCCTCTGTGCTCCAGATCCAAGATTGTAGTTACTGAAATGGGGGTGCGCCAGGTCATGAAGTCCAGTAGTCAACAGTAGTGTAAAAACAGTTCTTTATTACAAATACATAAATCAACAATACGAAAAGCTCAGCCAACGCGTTCCATTCCCAACGGGGAACTTCATCAGGGCAACGTGTGGATTCAATTAACTGCATATGCTGCGGGAACTCCTCAATACAATTCCATATTCCGAAAGTCAGTATTCAGAAACCTGTTGGAGAAATGGTGACAATGGTCAAGCGTCCGTATAGTCACAAACGTAATCTGGTACAGTGTATTGCACTTGGACAAACCGGAATGCTAACAGGTATGATAAATCCTGCATAAAAAGACCGTAACAGAAGTTCGTGTGGGCGTAACCTTCGTAGGAAAGAAAAGAAAGGTTACAACCACACGTACTTCTGTTAAGGTCTTATCATGCAGGAGTTATCATACCTGTAAGCATCACGGTTTGTATCAGCTTGATACCCCTGCACCTTCACTTCCCCCACACTGCGCAGGAACAGCTGGAGACCAAGCAAGGGAACTATGCCATAGCTGGCTTCCCGCACGTGTTGGGGGCAATTGACTGCACACATGTACTACTTGTGCCCCCTGCCGACACTGCACACAATAACCGCAACAGAACCCACACGCATTCCATCAATGTGCAGGCAAAAGTGGACCACCGGGGCCTGTTCACGAATGTCGTCGCAAACTTCCCAGGCAGTGTGCATGATTCCTACATCTTCCGCAAGTCCATCACCAACCAGCGCTTTGAGGATGGCACCTATGGAAATGCACTGCTCGTCGGTAAGTACCAACTGAACATACCACACACCTCAACTCCACAATCATACAACTCACAACTGTGGGAATGCACATGTTACAAAATCACATACAACATGCCAATCAACAGGCCCAACTACCAGACACGACAACACAAGTAACTGTGGTAACCGTGGCCAGCCATGTAGACAAACCATCTACGGCATGGCACCTCTGCCACACAATTGCAGAATGTGGGGAGAGGTGGGAACAAAGTATGTGCGAAGGAGGCAAGTGACCCATCAATAAGAATGTACACAATGCCAAGTGTGGCGGTGATGTGCTGGACAGACTTCAGTATGCAGAGCACAGACATGTCGATGTGGACATATACTGCTGGTGTTTGTAGTGTTGTGGACAGTGGACGCAAACAGGTTACCTCAGGCAGTGTGGAAGACCTTGGACATGTAGCTTTGTCCCCCCCCCCCTGTAAGCGTAAGCGGAGTTGCCTTGCCCCGGCGTATGTCGTGAATAAATAGCCCGGGGCGCTGGGCGTGGTTCAGTTCCGGGATGGCCACCAAAGTAACTACTGCGTGTGTCTCTGTATCCACCATATCCTGTCCATAGGCCTACACACACGTGGCCGACCACCTTCAATGGCCAGATTTACACTGGAGATGAGGTGGCTACGTCCCAAGCCAACCCACGCACATCTCGTCATCGCCTGCAGGGTCGTGTCTGCCAGTGCGGTGCCCCCCACCCAGCCACGAGGCCGCCGCCGTGACCGGTGGTGCCTGCGCGATCCTGTGCTCCTGCTGCACCCCAGCCCTGGTCCCCAGACCGGTCCGCCGCCCAGCGATGACTGGCCGCCCCTGCACACCCAGGCCTCAATGCTCACCTGCCGCCACCGGCGTGTCTCCAAGAGGGCCCACCACGTGCCGGTGCACCCTCCTCAGCCGATCACTGGATTCCGTGCCACAGGCCCCCAGCGCACCCTGCGGCACCGCACCGCGGAGTCATGTGTGTGCTGACTGCTGCCTTCGGTGTACACTGCGCTCCAGCAGGGCCCTCAATTCAAATTGAATCTTGATTGGCAGGACGGCATATCGAGGTCTATGCATCATCGCAGGCTGCACACCCGCTCAGCTCTTCAGGTGCCCCTACCTCAGTGCACCGCAAGTCACCATCCCGTGGCGGTAGGCCCGTGCCGGCCGCAGTGCATCGGGTGCCATCAACTCTGTGCATCGCAAGTCACCGTCCTGTGGCGGTAGGCCCATGCCGGCCGCAGTGCATCGGGTGCCACCAACTCTGTGCACCGCAAATCATCGTCCCATGGCGGTAGGCCTGTGCCGGCCGCAGTGCATCGGGTGCCACTAACCCAGTGCACCACAAGTCATGGCCCCTTTATGATTGAGTCTCGTGGTGCGGACGCCATCATGTCACCTCCGGCAGTGGGGAATGTTATATGGTAGGCCCCTTTTATTGGCAGGGTCACATGTTCTGTGACGCCTGTGCTGGATGGGTGTGGTGTGGGTGTAAACCAGCCCTCAGGGAGTGGCTGTGGCATGCTGACAACTATACCAGTGATCAGCAGATCACTACAGGGAAGACCTGGGACATGTAGCTTTGTCCCCCCCCCTGTAAACATAAGCGGAGTGGGCTGGGCTGGCGTATGCCAGTCCAGCGTAGGGGTGTGAACAATGAGCACGGGACTCTGGGCGTGGTTCAGTTCTGGGCTAGACAAGAAAGTAACTAATGCGTGTGTCTCTGTTGTAGTGTCGGCACCACCTGGACCGCAATTGGCAATGTTGCACCCTGTGACTCAAGTCCCAAAACATGAGCAACATGGACGTAAGGGGGAATCACTGACCCTACATTCATCCATACTTTCATACTTGAATGATCATAGACATGACACATCTGTGTGAATTTGAATGTTTTATTCACATTCAGTGGAGTGTTGAAGCTGGAGCAGTACAGGGCCATGCAAACCCAACTTTACATTGTTGCCCCATGGAGGGCCAGCCAGAGTCCTTCAGGGAATGACAAGTTCATCGGAAGAGTTCAGTCCGCAGTCTGATTGCTGTGTCATTGGTAACCAAACAGAATATGGCAGTCCATGTCGAGGTCCAAGGTGAGTGTCGCAGAGTGTATCGGGGGACAGTGGAAGGTGATGATGCAGAGGGCAGAACCAAGCAAAAACAGGCCATATGGCGGAGATGAATGCTACCGCTTCCTTCTTACCATTAAGGCAGAATCATCCGCATCTTCGTCCTCTGATGTTTCATGTGCCTCACATGTGGGTGGTGGTGTTTTGTCAGCAGCACTGTGTGGCACTGACACATCAGGGGCCAGAGGTGGAATGTTTGCCGCACTGTGTGGCAGTGACACATCAGGGGCCGGAGGTGGAATGTCTGCCGCACTGTGAGGCACTGACACATCAGGGGGTGGAGATGTGGATGTAGAAGCAGCAGCAGCATTCATCGGCGCCAGGCCTTGTGGCAGCAATGCCATTCTGAGGATCTGCAGGGCATGGAAGATCCCAGCTACATCAGCTGGTGTGCAGCTGTGGCAGCCATTCTTTCCGCCTCCATCCGCTCCCTGTTCTCCATGATCCTCCGAATGTGTCCCAACTCCCGGCTGACATCGCTGGAGCCAATCTGACTAGACAGTTGTCCTTGTCTCAGAGTCAGGACTCCAGCGATGTCAGCCATGGATCATTGGAGAGCATGGAGCGGACTGTGGGTGTCCGTTAGGGACTGTAAGTGGTCCCTGATGGGACTTAGACACCCACGTATGGCATCTAGTTTGGCTGCCATGAGGTCAAACCCCACCTGCACCTGATCAGCCATCTTCTCCTGGCACCCTAACACACGGCATTGGAAGGCCATGTGTTGTTCGTGGGAGTCCTGGGAGACAGCTGGGGTGGTGGGTGCTTCCTGCTGTGTGGTCTGTGCAGGGGGTGAGGTCTCCTCGATGCAGCTGGGCTGCCCTGCTCCTGGAGGTGAGGTGCCGAAGCTGTCCATGAGCTCTTGGAGGGTGTCGGTGTCGAAGGTGTGGAGGTCCTCTTCGTCATCAGTGAAGAGATGTTGGGTCTGCTCTGCAGGAGGTGTTGATTCTCCCTCTGCAATGTGAAGGGGAGATGCAGTTTAACAATGTGTTCACATGTATGTTGACGCATTGTACAAGTTTACATACAGACTGCATGACAATGTACATTGTGACTGTTTGGGAGGAGCTGCCTATTTGATGCGGGACAGTGGACATTTCGACAACATCACGGATGTGTGTTTGTACTTGTACATTATCATCTCACATTTCCCTGCTATGCCAAATGTGATTGGCCAGTTTCTACACACAAGCGGCACCAGTTGTGTCCTCTGTACTGTTGTGAACGTGTTGCAGTTTGTACAACATTGTTGTCAATGTTGATGTGCTCTGGATGTTATGTGTGTGTGCTGCATTTTGGGAGAGTCGCCCCTGCAGCTCTGATTTTGCTGCCCCTTATCCCTTTCAGGCGGTGTGCCTTTGACTTCTGTGCTTATACAGTGCTGAGATGTTGCATACTTGGGTAAATTGGGCTCTTGGTGGGAGTTGGGACTCTGGGGCATGGTTTGTCCGCACATGTGTTGTTGAGATCAGGGGTTGTTTGTGCACGTGGATGTGTCAGAGTGTGACCTGCTCCTTTACGGATGTGGTCCACACTCAGCCACCTCAGTGTCGTGGCGTGCAACATGTCATGATATGTTGACTGCAGCCATGCTATTCGCCATGCAGTGTCACTTGTATTGTCAGTGTGGCTCACAGACACGCCGCTTTGCTGGGTTTGGCACATATGCATGGGTTGGTTGTGAGATTGGTGATGTGTGGGAAGGGCCCCCTCTGGGCACATAGTCGAGGGGGGCCTGCTTGCTGTTTCTAGGTGGGCTGCAGTGTGCCAAGGGGATCAGGGACATGATCCAGAGTCATTGTGGGTGTGCACTGTGCTATACTTAATTGTGCATGTGTGCCATTGTGCCCATCTCCCCCCGTCCCCCCAGTCCCTGGCCGTTACTCACCCTGTTGCTGTTGTGTCAGGTCATGTTGAGCAGTGTCCGTTCCCCCAGCTCCTGCCACCGTCTCCCCACTGATGACTGTGGACACCATTTCCTCCATCTCATCCAGCTCCTCCTGTGGCGCTAGACTCCCACCTCCAGTCTGCATTGCTGCCTTCTGGTTGTTGCGAGTTTCTGCTTGGTTTTGCGCTTCACATCATTCCAGCACCTCTTGAGCTCTTCCATTGTCCTCCTCAGCACTCCGACTGCATTCACCTTCTCCAGGATGGACTGCCATATTCCATTTTTTGTTGCCAATGACACAGTGGAGGTGACGAACAGTTGTTGATGGTGTTCTACCACCTCCGTTATCAGGATCCTGTTTTCCTGCGGACTGAAACGCGTCTTCCTCTTCTTCTTCTCCTTGCCCTTCCCTGACCCCGAGATCCCAGGCTGGTCCTCCGTGGGGCTTGTGGGGTTCTGGTTGTCCTCTGTACTTGCTCCGGCTACCTCCATTGTGCTTCGCAGTTGTTTTGGTTTTGTTTGTGGTTTTTTTTCTGCTTTTATGGTGATGTTTCCCGCCTGACGTGTGTGAATTGCAGGCCTGGCGCAGCTTATCGCTGATTTTTTTATCATGGTTGGGCCCATCGCCGCTTTTTTTACGTTCAACTTGAGCTTTTTATCGCAGTCCCGGTAATTTTATCGCGGACATTTGGCACGTTGTCGGGAAACTATTGCATGTTACCGCAGTGTTGAGAATACGGCGTTGACACTGAGTTATTTTCCGGCGATAGACGGCGAAATGAAAATTGCGTTAACCTATTTTGGCGATGATTATTGCACGTTCTTGAGAATATCCCCCAAAGAGTACTAAAGAAGTACTACTTTGTTAATACAAAATACCTTTAGGCAGATGCTCTCATTTGTGCAAGAACAGGGCAGGTGTTGTCAAAGGAAAACAAATACTAATTGCAGTTATTGAAGTTATTGGTGTTCCATGGGTGGCTTTCTGGTAACCATCAGTGAATCTATATTTCCTTGTCTTCTTAGGCTCAGTGGTTCAGGGCCTGTTTCACAAAGGTTAACCTACACTTTTTTGTAAGTTTACAATTGTTTGCTAATCACAAAGGTATTTTACTAGTAGTATCTTTACAACTGCGGAGTGTACATATAAAAATGTAGGACAGCTCTAATTTTTTATGTGCGGAGAACCTGCTTACTTAAAAATACTACTAGTAAAATACCTTTGTTAATAGCAATCTTAAACTTACATTAAGGTGTAAATTTAACTTTGTGAATCAGGCCCTAAGTGTTCATTTTTAAGTGTTTATTCTGCAGTCCTAACTTCTCTAAAATGGTGAGCTTCCAGCAAGCAAACCAATTTTTGCACACCAATTTTATTCCAAAGGATTTAATTTGGCTCTTTAGGCTATTAGTTGGCTAAATAGGTGGATAAGCAGAGATAGTATCCTCCGATGCCCAAATAATGTTTACTATTGGAGCTTTAGAAGGTGTGGTCTGGTCAGTCGGCGATTTGAGTGTGCCACTGTGTTGTACTGAGATACTATTGTTGTGCTTTTAGATATTTATAAGGCGTTACAATTAGAATGTTGTATGGTTTACTGACTTGGTGCCTTGCTGGTGGTGTCTCTATTTCCCCTCAGCTCTGTACTACAAGACAAGTGGTCGTTGGAGCTTTTTTATCAGACACCTCTTTTGACCCACCCTCCATATTGAGCTGAGTGGATATTTAAGAAAATATAGTATTGCAAACACCCATATCTATGGACAGGGTAACTGAATTTTATACATGCACAAGGATACCAAGGCTGACCGCTGGAAAGAGTAGTCGTGGGAAGGAAGATGTAATAGTCAAGCCCCTAGACGAGGAGGCACTTACATTTCATTTTCAATTGAGCTTGGCTCAAACACGTTTTACCTCAAGAGCACCAAAGGCCATAGCTGCCTCCTGCTAGATGTATTTCGTGAGGATTTTTTGCGTCCATCAGTCCCCACTTTTGAGTGTGGGCCAAGAAAGACTTACTGGCTTGAAGACAGTCCTAAAACACGAAAACGTGTCAGCAATGCAAAACGGTTAAAGGTAAGCAATATAAAATAATACCTGCTTCCTTTTTGGTAACGACTGCCGGCTGCTGTTTGGAGGCTGTAGTGTTGTAACCATTAGCACGGCTACCAGCTTCATCAGGCCCCTCTAACATCCCACTCCTTGTCTATGCTCTAGCTCACATCCTAGTACACTGATACGGTTAAGCCACCTTGATGCTCTAATGTGTCACAAGCTAAATATCCAGGGGCAGATTTACAAGGCCCTTACGCCACTTTTGCGTCATTTTTAACATGGAAAAAGTGACGCAAAAGTGGCGTAAGGGCCTTGTAAATAAGCCCCCCAATATTTGCTCCATGAACTGGGCAGCACTGGCCACGGAGAGTGGCGCAAGGCGCAATACTCTGCCACAATGAAGAAAGCAGGACTGCACCTCTTCCTCGCAGGGTTAGTCAGCAACTTTCATTACTGCCGAAGAAGTCATTTTCAGGTACAGGGTGAGCGTGAAACTGTTTCAGGAGTGCAATAGATCTTTTTTTTTTTCATTGCAAGTATATTCCGCACACAGAAGAAGGAAAAAAGGAAAACATGCAACCCAAATAAAAATTGATGTTGAAAAATAAATTAGCTATTACATATAATTTTAATAAAGCTGCTAAGTACAACTTAGCATGCAGGTCTACTTATAACAAGTATAGAAACCCTTTTTAATTTTAATGCACATCACAGGAAACAATGATTCTCATTGGTACTATTGACTTTGAATTACTGTAAGCTAAATACATGAATTAGACTGCAAAAAACACAAGAATTCCCATAAAGTATAAAAAGATAAAGAATGTGAAGTAAAAATCTTTGGTAAACTATTAGGCCACCAGCTCTGACAATTAAGTGAACTTCTTTTCAGATGGATGTGTACATGAAGCAGGCAAAACGTTGTCGCTTAGAAAGGCAAGGACTGCAGTAGGCTGACCCATTGCCCCATGCTGTATGCTGAGGTCGGCAGAATCAAAATACAAATGACAGTTGACAGACTCATGCATGAACAAGGCTGACCAAAAAAGTATCTACGTTTGTATATGTATATGTGTTTTGTATTTATATATTTTTTTACATGAGGCTGCCTAGAAAGCTAAATCTTTTCCCACAAGGTAAAGGCTTCCTTCAAGTAATACAAGTCCAGGGACGTTTAAAGGAAGACACATTTACACTGGTTTGGTAATAGGCATAACACAAAATGAAGGGGGCTCCTCCAGAATGTGGTGAGTGGCCCCTGAAATTTCCATATCTCACATATATCGATAATTGTATTTATTTAATTGCGCCCCCACCCCCCCTTAATGGTGTGACTCTGCTGCAGGGGCTGCAGGGGGCTGCGGTGCATCCGTGGTTTGGGTTGCCTGCTTTGGTCACCAAGTAGACTACAAGCAAGGAAAAAAATAAATAAATATAGATGCATTAGAACGTCTCAGAGACACCCAATTGCACATTCTGAGACACCATGATTTCCCACTACTGATTCTAATTTATTGAAACTTAACACCCTATAAATTGAATCTGTACAAGGTAGAAGGCCAACACTGCTGTCTCTTTATACCCCCGAGTAGGACATGTTTGTCTACTACTCCGAGAACCAGAACAACCTAAAATACATGTAACAAGCAAAATAATAGGAGCCACGCTGTAAAGCAACATATAGGGGGTTGTAGGAAAAACACTGAGACAAGTTAATGAACTTCGCAATCACGTGTGAATTTTTCACTGAATGCAGTGTTATTTTCCTATACTATTTATAAAATCATTTTTTCTGCATTGTAATGGCATGTCCATTTGTCATTCGAAATTAGGTAAGTAGCCCTGTCTCATTCAGAGGCACCATAGCATTTGCAGGGAGGAAATTGGGTAATGCTTCGACGCTTTAATGAATGTCTGCTCCCAAAAAAAATACAAGTTCTGCCCTCATACCGAGATTTGAGCCTCATAAAACACCCAAAAAGCACATGGAATTGTGTGTTAACGACGCGTACAATACTTAATCAGTTGGCCTTTTTTACATTGTTTTGTGGCACTAGGCAGGCCTGCGTTTCGATATTTAGCACCTGTTTCTATTTTCTGTGCAATTTAAATGCAATCACATTCGCCAGCTAAGTAATTAAACGGCCGCAAGATCGGGAGCAAGTAATGGCAAATGGGCAATTACGCAGTGTTTGCTAGGAGTGAGACTGCTTGGAAGCCGGTGCCATTAGAGCTAGTGACTGGAGAAAATTTGCAATTATTTACACGCCAGTTATTAAGCACTTACGTGTAATATGCCACCGAACCTGAATCATTTCCAGCTGCAAGCCACAGACGATGATAAATCACTCTGATCAATTGCCAAAGCTACAAACAGAATCAACACAACAGGCTCACGATCTTAGTCACAAGAGAACTTTAAATAGCAAGACAGAGAGCTAGCCTAACACTCGTTACTGCTTATGTTTCAATAATGTTTTTTTTATTTTTATAATACACAACTTAAGGAAGGCATATTCACCGTCAACATAGAGCGAACATTTCCCCCACCCCTGTAATTACCCCCGCCGTGAAGTTATGGTATGGTTGGTCTAGATCAAGTACTACTCCACATCACCCCTTCCACTATGCCCAGCACCCTGCTAGCATGTACGTTTCATTGTCCAGTAGGTCCAGGGATCGAAGTCTATGAGGCCAGGTCAAGCCTCTGTTATCCTCGTTCAGGAATGTCAAGACGTGGTCCCACATTCAGCTAAACTTATGGGTCTCCCCTTTCCAATGGTAAGCTGTTGTCTCATTTGCAAGTAGTTGCCAGAGATTCTTTAACCTTACTTCCAGAGAAGTGCCAGAGCACTTCTTCACAAACTCTTTGTGTTTGAAGGTCAATTGTAAGTAGGAAATTATTTTCCCTCTGATTTAGTGTAGTGGATATGTTTCGGCCACTGGGACCCATAAAATCATTAGTTCTGGGTTTCTGTTTATCTTTCTACCCTTAGATTGTGATATACTATTACGCATATTCCCTTGAGTTCTTGAGTTTGGGATACGTCTTTAGTATGTGCATGATTGTGCCTGGTTCTCCACACAGCAGGACAAGGAGCATGTTTTATCTATAATTTGTTTCTCATTCCTGTGCATGGTGTGCAGAGTTATTGGCCCATGTTCAAATGATATCTCAATGTTTAGAGTCTAGTGTGATATTAAGGTCTTGCTCAAATTGTCTCTGGTGAGCGGGTCTGACTGTAAATGTAGCATAGATTCTAGAGACATAAGGCAGATTTATCAGTCTTTCACGCCACCTTGCTGCACTGCGTGAAAGAGCATGAATGCGTCGTATTTAACATTATAAGGTCCATTTCTGTCCTTTCCTAGTGCTGGCACACTTTTGACTGCCTAGCGCCAACGCAGGTACCCTGTGTCCTGCGTCAAAAACAATGCTGAGTGCATTTTTCTCTTTTTTATGTGTGCTGCAGAATACAGCGCACGTAGAAATAAGAAAAAAAGAAGAGAAATTAAGATATTTCTCTTTGTTATGCTTCACCTGGGAGGGGGCATAGCATTTTGATGGCATATCTGGGAATGCACCAAAATCCACGGGTTTAATGCGTGGGAACACCCATTCTCCACCTATGGAACGCCTCCCTGCGGCAGAGTACTGCGAGGCAGCGATTTGTTCTGCCTTGTGTTACTCTAGTTTTATCAAGCCACGCAATGTGGCCGTCTAGGGCTTGATAAATCCCACTTAAGGTTTGCATCGCCCTTGTGCCCACTGGTGTAGAGCAAATGCAATGCAAAACCTTGATAAATATGGGCCTAAGTACTGTGTTGTTGTGAAGGTGTGTACCTAGTGATTGTTCAGAGTGTGTTACCAAGTTTGTCACAAAGAAATTACTTTCTTCGTTCTCTTTCTCTGACTTCAAGCATTCAAAACGAGTAATATGAAACACAAGAAGAGAACTATCTCATTAAACTAAGCTTTCACATAAAAGGAAAGATCCCCTACCCTTATCGCTCCAAATAATATGATGTCTGCATTGCAACCCTTCTAGGACTGACAGCTCTCCAGTACTTTTTTCTTTTTCTTTTTCTTTGAAGACCAACCGCCCACTTTCACCTCTCGCATGTCTCACTTCCGTCACTGCAGTCATTTATTCATAGGAACCTCCATATCTTGTGACTTTAGCAGTGCTCTTATTGTGGCTCACTCCAGGACCCGTAGGGGCATATGTACAAGCGCCTATCGCCACCACAACGTCACTTTTTACGACATTGTGGTGGCGATAGGGGCATTGCCTTATTTTCAAGGCATCGTTAAGCCACTTATTGTGGCTTAACGCTGCCTTGTAAATAAGGGCCCCATTCACGTTATGCTTAGCGTGAAAGGGTTGGGCAGTGGATGTTGCGGTGGGCGTTCCACCGCAACACCCATTGATTTTGACGCTGCCCCCTATTTACAAGGGTAGCGTAAATAAGAGGCAGTCCCAAAATTAAGACCATGGAAAACCTGGTCTTAAGTTGGCGAAATGAGAAGAAATGCATTATTTCTCCTCGTTTTTGCTTTTTCCATGTGTGCTGTCTTGTGCAACACACATGGAAAAAGCTAAATGCCTTGGATTGTTTATGTACAAGAAGGTCCCCCTTCCTGTACATAAACAATCTTTTAAAAAAAAGGCCATTTTGTGACTTCCATGTGTGCTGCATTAAGCAGCACACATTGAAGTGACAAAATGGCATTTAAGGAAGGAGTACCTTCCTGTACATAAACAATCGTTGCCTTGCATGCAGACACCCTTGCACTATGGTGCAAGGGTGCCTGTGTTGGTGCTACACTGCTAAGTGTAGCGCCAGTGCAGGGGGAAACGCAAGGCTGCACCATATTGTTGTAAATATGGTGCAGCCCTGCGTTTCTCAAGTGGCGGAGTGAGGCGTTAAGCCATGACGGCTAACACCTCACTCCGCCACTTCCTTGAACATATGCCCCTTAGTACAATTAGCCAGAATACCATTCAGTCACAATATATAAAGATTCCTGTGAATACTGAATAGTTAATGCTTCATTTCTGGTACTACTGGTTGCAGATTGTAATTATGACACAAGGTGGCGAAAGTTGAATAAATGAACCATATTTACCAGTCCTATTTACAGGTAATCTTTGACACTCAGTGACCGTGGGATGAATATAAACTTTCCCGGTGCCCCCCAGCAACTACAGACTGAAATTCAGTACCCTATAGGTAGGTAAGTATGTTTCCAGTTCTGGGTTTCTTTTTCCAATTCCAATTGGCAAATAGAAACTGAATACTCTGTTAGAAATTGGGTTATTAATTAAGGGGGGTAAGTACCCACCTCAAAGAAAGAAAAGGACCTTTGTCATGGACCACAATGAAGTGCGGTTGAGATACATTTACCAGGTTCATCCTGGTCGAAGATAGTACTTGCTGGCTTTAGCCCTTTAAGCCCAAATCCACTATAGGAGTAAGCATCTAAAGCCCTTCAGGACCTCAGGGGAGTCATTTAGAGACTCACAGGGTGGCAGGAGGAGTCCAGTCCAGGTCTAGCTGCCACTGATCAGCTTGGCAGTTGCAATAAAGGCCTCTTGCAACTTTTTGCATCCATGTAGCTTGAACAGAGGTCAGCCTTATTACCCTTGGAGTCCACTTCTTTGTCCTGTATATTAGAGAGAGAACATTCCAGTCCTCAAGGGCTCTTCTCAGGTGCAGACAGCAGGTTCAGTACTTTTCTGATCTTCCCCAGGTCCAGGAGTGTTCTGAGGTTGATGCCTAGAGATGCCACATATATGCCTGCCGCAAGCTTGTGGGTGGGAATGACCCTGGGGATGCCCTACCCATTACCATTTAATTAAGATTCCCTGGGCTAACCCTACCCACTTTGGGCATTTTCAAGATGGTCAAAGACTTCTGCCACTCTAACCTTGGGCTCTGAGGATTGATTGTGTATGTGGAGAATGTACTATGGTACTATGGTAATTGTCCTATGTATGTACTATGGTAATTGTCCTCCCACATCCAATGCTAAAATCCAGTTTTAGGCAGTCCCTGTACCCACAACAACCTCAGAGACAGACGTCTGGTATAACAAAGATGAGCTTTCAGCAACCAGACAGCGGCTACACACAAATTGTTTGGCATTCTGTTTCCCTCCTGAATTGTGCCTCATATGTTATATGAAAACATAGCAGACCTGTCAAATAGGTTGTGACACTGTAAAGTCAGAAGAGGCCCACTGCCATTTGAGCTTGGCTGGCTGGGAAGAAAAGAGAAGGGCCCTACCCACATGTCAGCTAACACTTGCCTCTGACAGGGGAAGCCTCTTCGAAGTGCGTCTCAAGGGTCATATGAAAAGCTCCAGTAGACCTGTCAAGCAGGGTGTAACATATAAGCAGGAGTGACATTTTAATATGAAAAATGATTCTCCCAGCCCCACTCGCATAGTCTGTCAGTTTAAGAAGTCATCTCTACCCATTCAGGTCAGTCTATTGTTTTACTCCTGAGAGCAAGTTCACCCCTCATTCATACCTATGTAAATGCTAATTACTATCCCGCTAAAGTGGGAGAACAAAATGCATATTTAGTTTCCAGGGGCTTCAGGCAAGGCAAACGTAACTTTTTAAAAGTTGCTTTTCTATAATATTTAGATTGAATCAGATTTTTAATAATTATTAAAAATAGTTGTTTAAATATTTTTCCAGTTTTCACCCAGGCCCATTTCTGAGCTACAAGATTAATATGCAATATTGCATTTCAATGTTTTCCTACGGGGCAACTAAACCTACTACAGTGAAAAACGCTTTGAGGGTATTTTCACTGTAAGGACATGTTTAACATTAAGGTTTTACATATTCTCCTTTCCAATAACATGCACCCTGCCCTTATGGGCAATAAGGCCTACTCAAGGGTGACCTATAAATATTTAAAAGGAAGAAAAAGGCCTGTTGAAACAGGTTTTTTTGATAGGTAGAATTTCAGTTAATCCTTGCTCAGCCAAGTTATTGGTGGCAGTCCTACAGTCATGCTTACATTGCCACTGTAGTGGATGCCACAATGGATGCTGTAGTCCACTTGTGGCATTTAACTTACAAACCCTGGTTAGCTTTGTTACCACATTTCAGGGACTTATAGGTAAGTTAAATATGCCAATCGGGAGTAGACCAATGTTATCATGTTGAAAGGCGGTGTGCAAGCTCTTTCTCATTGGTTAGCAGGGGTAAAGTACACAAAATTCAATAGCCAGCAAAACTAGGTTTAAAAAGACATAAAAATTGAGGTGACCCTACAGAAATAGCAAATGTTCAACACAGCCCAACCCCCAGCCAAAAGCTAGGGTAGACTAATCAATATATTGAATGAAATACCAAAGCAAGGCCCAACACACTCTTGGCCTTCCAATCAATGCCCTTTGCATAGGATGCTGGTTTTAGGAGTGGAGGTTACAGGGATACCCATATGAGTGTAGGGCCAACTACACCTCTTTAAATTGTAACGGGGAAAGAGGAGTGGGTGTGTCCTCCAAGTATTCTATTTTTATTTGGTTTCAAAGAGTCGTGGTTGTATTTTGATATAAAGAAAGATTTGATCCGTACACACAAATGGTTCTGTTATGTTGTTTTTATTTATTGCATTTATTTTCTTGAAGAACAAGTAGCCACACTTATTTTAGTGAAGAACAAATAGCCAACACATGTTTCGCCCTGTTTAGGCATGCATGCTTAGGGCTGTTTTAAGGCTATGGGGTGAGAAACAAAAAGAACATTAGAACAAAAACATAGAGCCATCATGTAATGGATGTTTAAAAATACCTAATGAATTATGGGGTTGGGGTAGTGTTTTTAGCCCAAGAGAGGATGACCTCGTGATTGGTGAGCAACGTATCTTGAAGTCGGTGTGAGAAAGTGGTATTAATAGTACCTAATACAAGAGTTTGTAAAGGTCCCAGCCTGGAATTCTAGATGTCTATAGAAGTTAAAAGGTACTTGATGCAGACTAGGAACAGACCGCATCATCTCAGGTTCTTGTGCTTGATATCACGTAGCAAACTAAGCCAAGTTCAAACATTATGGATATGCTCAGTATGCAGATGTCCCATTCTAGACTAAAGCTCTTCCTTTTCGGATTGTACTCACCCTTTACAAATGTTATTTTTGTGTTGTTTACAAGAGCCTGTGCCCGATACAGAGAAAGCCTCTAAACTGTGAGTGCCGAGGGGGATACGGTAATCCGCTCAGACCGCATCCCACATGCCTTGCACTTGATACAGAGGTAGTGGCACAATTACGAATGTCGAGACAGACCGCACTTCAAAATTGGCTGCGAGCACACAGACATGCCCAGAAACCTTTGACTCCGTCCCAGTCTGTATTTTATAGGCTTCGTGACTACTGGTGTCCACCACTAATTTTACGGGCTGAGCCCACACATGTGGGCCCGCAAATTCTTGCTTCCCCATTAAAAGATTGGTACTTCTGGCTGTACAATGGATTACAAGTATGAGAAACGGCCCAAACTTAATTGTATATTCTGTCCATGGTTATTCTAAATTGCTTAAATGACCCATAGAAATCTCTAGAACTGTAATGTTCAGGTTTCAGAATCTTCCTATCACATTATAACCAAGCACTTTAAAGCTTCTCATAGAATTGCACATCATTTTCTTGCTCTTATGAAGAATTATCCATCCTTTCTTTAAGGAATAAGAAGTTAAAAAAATTATTTGTGAATTGGAATGACCGTTAATTCTTTTTATTTGTGAAATACACAGGTAATAATTTGCCTGTAGTGTGCAATTGTTATTGTGCAAGTGCTATTTACATAAATGTTTTAAAGAACTATCAAGTTGGCGATCACATTTTGGCATTCAGATCTGATCACCAATTTTAATGCTTTCTTAGCACACTTCAATTTCTTCTGGTATCTAGTGCTCAAACACTTGACCAAATAACTCCTTTTAGTTTCTATAAACATCTAGAATTCCAGCACTAGGAACTTTACAAAATCTTGTATAAAGTACTATTAATGACACTTTCTCACACTGACTACAAGACACATTGTTCACCAATCACAAGGTGATCCTCTTTTGGGTTAAAACACTACCCCATAATTCATTGAGTATTTTTAAACACCCATTACATAATAGCTCTATGTTTTTGTTTCTCAACCCATAGCCTTGAAAAAGCCCTAGGCTTGCATGCCTATACAGGGTGAAACAGGTGTTGCCCATTTGTTCTTCATGAAAATAAATTTGGACACTTGTTCTTCACGAAAATGAATGTGATAAATAAATAAAAAAATATAACATGACCATTCATGTGTACGGATCGAATCCTTCCTTATATCAAGATACAAGCACGAGTTTTTGAAACCAAATAAAAATAGAATACTTTTTGCTTATTTGGTCCATTTTGCCCCCTAAGTCAGACTTCTGTCTCCAGCCTAGGAAACCATTGAGTACAAGGACAACAAAGAACATAGGCCACTGCCAGCTGTCAGTTTCAAGAGCCAGGCCCCTGGCCATCCACTACCAGGTGGAGGTTCCAGTCTGAGGCTGTGGGTCTAGTAAAGAGGCCCCACTTGCTCTTGAGGTCTCCTTTGTTTCTTAGGTTCCTCAGAGTGGGGTACTACTGGCAGAAGCTACCAGATCATGCCTAGACCACACTCAGCAAGTCCTCACAGCCAGACCACACTCACCCATGACCCTGTTTTCTACTGATTCTTTAGAATTATTCCAGCCCGCTGACACTGTCGCACACTGTCTTCATGCCACAATACTTTTAAGGAACTCCACCATTGTATTTGAATAGTTGCATTACCCATGGGACTCATTGTGCACATTATTATATTGTGAAATGGCAATTGTGTATGTCATGGTATTGCCGGATGGTACATGGCAGTTGTGCTGCCATTTCCGAATGCTCCTGTTTCTCTGTTTACCGTGAGATTTGCTGAAACCTTGCAAGTTCCAGCAAATCCTGGCAGCCATCTTGGGCACAGTAAGTATTTAAACTGTACCCTGGCTTGCTCATGTGCTTTGCCTCGAACTGTCTGAAGGAAGAGGTTCTCTTCTGTACCTACCTGTGGGTCAGTGCCATCTAGTGATGTTCTGTTGAGTGATGTCCATTCAGCTTTCATCCTTAGGACTTTTACAAAGACACTCTTGACAGGAAGAATCTGAAAGAAAAGAAAGAGAGAAAAATCAGTAAGGTCTTACCAACCAGGGTCGGCGTTAGGTAGGTGCCACACTGGGCGCTGACCTGTGGAAGGGGTGTTGACCCCAGGTGGGCCGCTGTGTTTAGCAATACCATGATTTAAAAACACCTACAGCAGAGTACCTCATGCGTCCAGCTTTCAGGCAGCAATGAAAATGTCAAGATAGCTCTTGTGGTTAATGTTCCTGCTAAAGAGAGAGATGGGAGTTTTGTCTAGTGGCAGTTTAGACTCGTCATAAAGTAGTGCAGTGAGTAAATATGCCAATAGAACAGTGATTGTTAAGAACTTTCATCAAAGAGCTGCATGCTAACTGCTTAAAATATGTTAGGACGTTATGTTTTTTCCCCTGTCCTTTATTATCTATGCATGTATTGCTAAAAAGGGTTCATTTATGTAGATACACTTTTTTAATAGTAAAGCCAGGCTTTGCCAGTGCTTTAAAACAAATTAAATGTATGTGAGAGAGGAACTATAAAGAGGTGAGGGGTACTTTTGCTTGTTGGTAGTGAGGGAATCAGGTTAGGTTGTTATGGGGGGGGAGACGCCAAAAGATTTTGTCGCATCGGGTGCCACCAGCACTAAGGCCAGCCCTGTTACCAACCTAAAACCAAGAAAACTCAAGGCACTAGCTTTACTTGATTTATAGTTCTAAAGCATGACTGATGTTGATCAAACTTGTGGATTTACATAATAAGAGAACTGACGAGGGATTGAATTCCGAGACCAGTTATTGGAAACTGATTAGAAAAAGTGATCAGACTTAAAAGACTCAGCATTAACCTTGGGATGACACTTAACATCACAAGTAAGTTTACCAGAGAAAAACATTCAGAAACTAAACATTGTAAGTGAGAACAGTAATTGTGTAACATATATGAGCTAACTGTTATAATGCTGAGCTATCTTATTCAAACATTGTTTCAACCAACCTTGTGTATGTTTTATAGAACATTCAGAGAAAAATCCCAGAAGATTCAGAGAAAAGATATCTGATTCCTTCACATACCCTATATCAGCATCATTCAGCACCTCAGCCAGTTGAACGCAGGTAGATTATAGTTAGGAACCTACTGGGAAGTAAATTGGTATGTTTGAATGGCGAATTCAATAAATCTAACTAGGCTCTTGTTTTTAAAAGGCTGCAGAAGCTTACAAGATTCTTTACCCTGCCCTCTGCTTGTCTTCCTGGTTGTTGATAACATCGCTAGTAAGAAAGCTCGGGCCAAAGGATTTGGGTCTTTATAATTTCTGCAAAGCCACGATGGGGACAATCAAGATAAGGTTTGCATCTTTAAGTCTGACAGCTACACCCTCAGGTAATAGACTCTCTCCTTCCACTCTTATTTCTTCCACCTCAGGTGAGGTATCCTGAGACTGGCCTTTGTGTTCAGGAAATGTACCCTGAGACTGAGCAAGTGCCTGGCTGTCCAGGACTTTCAGGGGATACCCTAGGTCCCTTCAAGAGTGACACACTCTGTCTGTGTCTGCCAGGGGTCTGGTTGGGCCAGGTCTCTTGCCCTCTGTCTCTGTGACAGTGCAAGTAGCACCTCCAGGGTAGAAGTGGCCTCACCAGGGTCAGTATTCGGATGCTTTTCTCTCAGAGCAGGTAACCCATGACCTACTGGTTTTCCCACGTTGGATTGCCTCCACCTCCTACCTGTGACTCATCTTCTGGACCTCCATACTGTCTGTTGTAGTGTAGCTCCTATTTCCCTAATAGGCTCTGCGCATTGGAATAATATCCCCTATAGGTTTGACATAGGACTAAGGTCAGTATGTCCCTATCGAGTATATTAAACTTAATTACTTGTGCCAGCTAGCTCAGAGGCCACTAGAAACCCCTTGACGACAAGAAGGGAGTAGTTTCTGGCAGCCGCAAAACATGACAACTTTATTTCCCTTTAGAATCAGAACGTGTCCCAGAGTCGTAGAAACAATAGATAACTATTTTACTCAGCTCACTCGTGCATACTTAGTTTTCTTCAAAGTTACACAGAAAGAAATAGACGGGCGTTTCAATAAAAGATTTATTGAACAGTCTTGTTTCTCGTGTAAGTAAAATGTGCTATTACGATCACAAGACATTATGAAAGGTAAATAATGTACAGCGTAAGCAGTAGAAATAAATAATACTGCAATAGCATTATCTTTTAGCAGATATTCATTTACATAAATAACACAGACTAAAAAATGCGAGTACTCATACGATGCGTTTCTAAGCTAGTTCTACCCCAATGTGCCTAACCTAACCTAGGTGTAGGGAGAGGTATGAAGTAGGTGAAGTATTCCTTACTATGGTATACTAAGAGTATGTTAAGTCTAGTATGCCTAGTATGCCAAGTATGCCAAGAGTCCCTCTAGGTTCTAGTCATCTCCATACCTTAAGAATGAGAGAGGTGGGAATCTCTTTCCAGATTCGAACTCCAACACCCCGCAAGGGAAGTCAGATCACTGGAAGCTGGACTCTCTGCGTGCAGGGATGACAGCGCCTTCTCAGTGCGTCAGGCTGGGAAACGGGCTCCTCTGAAGTCGAGGTCTCCTCTAGTTTACAAGGGCTAGGGAAGGTATATTTATACCTGAGAGGTACCTCACAATGTTAGCATTGACGTGAATCGGACAGCGGAAGACGTCATGAATGAACCCCTAAGGTAGAACGGTTCATGCATAATAGATGAGTCCTTGAAGAAATCAGTAGTCCTGTGCTAGGGAAACTCCCGAAGCCTAAGGGTCTGTTCTTCAAGAACTCGTTGTGACGTTAGGGTGGACGGATGTCGGAGACCATGCCTGTATTTGGAGTGCACGGTTTAATGCCTAAATAAGGACTGGGATTTTATGCCTATATAAGGGCAGGGCGAATTGTGCCTATATAAGGACATGATACAGGAAAGCCCGTGTATGGACACCATAAGAGGAATACAACACCCACTCCACTTTCGTGTGTATGATAAAACTAAAATGCTAAACATTTAAAATGCTAAACATTAAATGGAGTACCGCATATTGCTAAAATATTTCTTAAAACCGTTTAAAAAGGCATTTAAAAAACCTATTAGAATGCAAAAAGTACTGTACAGTTTAAGCATTGCTTTTCATTTCAGGCATATATTTAAAATAAAATGCAATTTGAATGAAATAAGCAGTAATATTTACATATGACAAAAAATGATCGATAAGGTGTTCAAAATCAAAAATCATTTCATGGCATGGAAATCAATGAATTTTTTTAGACTAACACAATGATAAAAGTGTCTGAGGAAGTACCGCGAAGTCTGTACTATAAGGCTAGTTCTACTTTAAGCAGATTGAAGTGTCATTTTCGTTCGAAAAATGGGAAAAAGTTCAATTTGGGAAGAGTTCCAAGTTTTTTAAGTATGAAGGCCAAATTGTTACTGCATCTCTGGAACACTGTGGGCTGAATCAGAGCCAGTTTACGGGTCTGGTGTAAACATGAGATCATCTATTTCTGTAGACAAAACATCGTCCACTGAGGTTGGTGTCAGTTGGAACACCTCGTGTAGTAGATTAATTGCACAGAGATGTGAAGCATCGCTTTCAGCATAGGTTGCCGCAGCAATGTTCGCGTCCGTTGTTACCTGTGTGCCTGTAGATCTTTCTCGTACCTCAGCAGCAGCCGGAAGTGTCTGTGAGATCTCAATGAATGCTGACAGCAGGATTGGCAGCCTCTGGGGACAACACAGAGCATGGGCCGTTATCGGGTCCAGCAGAGTATCGATATCCGTTGGCGTAGCTGATGGAAATGTTAGACAGGTGTCCAACACGCATTCTTCACCGCATAGCAGGCATCGTAGAACAGGTAAGATGCAATCTTGCCAGATTGGTCTGAATGACAGGAACCAAGTGGTATTAAGGTCCTGTAGACGAGTCATGCCCAAAAGCTGTACTATTCACTCACGGCACTTTCGTTCAAGGAGAGCTTTCTCCATTTCGCTCGGAGTGATGTCTGCGAATAGGCTGGCCATAACGTAATAGCAGGAAGAGAAATAGAATTCCGGCAACAAGTGCTAGAATTAATGGTATGCCACCAAACACCGAATGTGCAAAGTTCGGGATGATTTCGAGTATTGCCTGGAAAGGTGCTAACAGACCGGAGCAGATGCTCTTAAATACATGTACAATTCCTGTTGTATCAGACATGTTAAAGATACGTCCTATCATTTCCACGAAATGTATAGGGCAGTTTGTACGTATTAAAGTCTGTATCTCAGCCGAAGTCCTTGCTATTTGTAGATCATAGGTTTCTTTGGCCGAGGTCAAAGGCACTGTTTGCTGTAAAAGCATGGCTTTCATTCTGCTTAAAGTATCAAATCTTATAAAAGAGACGTTCAGCGAACGCCACAAAGGCGACTCCCTGACTGTGTCTATTGGGGGAAACAATACTTGCATACAGCAAGTGACCCTGGAGTTGACCGTTACTAGATATGGGATGCCTGGCAACATTCCGCAGCAACTCTGATCATTCAACATGAGGTAACTCCCATTAGAAAGTTGTCCAAACGTTGGATTAATCACAGCAGCTGGTGTACCCTGCTGATGGCAAGACAAATTTGCCACAGAACCATTACAAGCCCCGTGTAAAGAAATGTCCTGACATATAAGTGAACCGCTCAGTGCACGTTTACAGTGTGTACCGCTCAAAAACACTTCACGATCCCCACTCCAACATCTATATGTATACGGTAAATCCCAAGATGTCTTAATGTATTCCTTACCCAACCTTTCATATATGCCTGCTTGCATTTGTCTGAGGCAATACTGAAACTGAAAAATAGTCACAGGTAATGTTATTTTGCCATGAATGAGCCATTCTGTAGCTGGTTTTTCTGCCACTGTGAATGGTAACTTTTCCATTTTTTCAATGCTCAGCACTGTATACTTTGCTCCTCTTTGTGCCAGTTCGATCTGTTTATCAGTTAGATTGTATTCTGCAAACAAAGCCGATGTGTTGATGAAACGCCAAGGCACATAGCCCGCTCGCAAAGATTGCAGCGTCCAGCTTAATAACACAATAGAACGTAATTGAGATTGGCCTTGCTGTAACATCGCCAAATCTTGTTCTAGTATGTCGATAGCAGAGGATACAATGCCATCCAATGAATATATTCTGGAGGACAAAGTTGTTAACCCATTGTCGACCACAGAGAGGGTTTTCTCTAAATTAATACGATCAAGTTCACGTATTCGTTCTGCGGCCTCCATCTGTGACACTTTCCATGCTTCATTATAGGCAGCATAAATGCCGGCATATATGAAACGTTTTCTACGCGGTTTTCTTGGTCCAAGCAAGAATTCCCTAAGGTCTGCGTCTTCTGTAAGTAAGGATAAGTGTTGTTTCACATCCTGTAGTGTAGATTTCTGAAGCCAATCGAGGCATAATTTTCCTACATTGTATGTTGTTACTACCCCCGGATGCTGTCTTTGGACGTATCTTGGGTCTGGCCTATGAATAGTAAAGCCCTGAGTTTTATTCAGGAATCTTTCCTGACAGTTGTTCATGTCTGTGGGCCAGATCAACCATTTTCTCCAATCAGGATTAGATCTGTTGAGTTGTAGTATATTGTCAACTGTCACCACTGCCTGTGTATTATTATCACTGGCAGGTGTTGGTACAGAAGGTGTCTTCATCTCTTTGATCTTGGCTAATCCAAGACAAGATGTTTGTTGGACAGTTTCATTCAAAAACATTATTTGTTCAGGGATGATACAGGCTCTAAATAAAGCTTCTATCCCCTGCACTTGCCAATCTTTAGTACCCCACACTGTTTTTGTGTCTATTGTGTTTTTCCATAAGTCTAAACCCTGTCTAGACAGTTGGGCAATAAATGCTGCAGAGTAAATCTGTTTCGTATTAGTTAACATAATTTTCAGTCCTGTCTTGTTTACATTTTTATAGTAAAACATTTCTGGAATAGATGTATTGTATCCTGAAAAATATGGAAACTTGTTAGCAAATGTTTTTGAACTACCTTGTGGTGGTGTAGGACAATGCTCCCATTGGTTAAACATAAACACATTTCTAGGATATGCAGATTTATGCAAATAATGATGACCATAGTGGTTGTAACAATACATTTGTTCATAGTCTGATGAACCCTCTAAATATTCATTTTTAGAAAATGCAGCAGATTTTTCTAGGTCAAACATTATGTCATTAACAGTCTCAAAGTCCCAATCATCAGAGTAGGTACTGGACGTAATTAGATCACTTAGTGAAATTTTAAACAAATGTGGAATGTTCAATTGTTCCGTCGTGCTGAAGACATCAAAATCTGTTCTGTCCCACACTATACCATCCTGTATAGGAACAGCTGTGATGTTCACTGACGACAAGTCTCTTGCTTCACGATGGGAAGATTTATGAGGTCTCAAAAGTACGTTCATGTCTTTTCCTTCAGTGTTCACATGGATGTATCTGCCACTTATAAGCATGCTCACAGTTGTAACCAAAGCTAGCCAGAGCAGGAAAACAAAAAGTCCAGATGTAATCCAGAGTTCAATCCATGGTGAAACCAGATAAGTCTTTTTCAGAAAGTGAAGAAAGTCTTGTACTTGCTGCTTGAATTTCAATGATGCTGGCGTCGTTTCAGGTTCACTCGGATCTTCTGAGAACGTATCAAAGTTAATGAAATAGCCAGAAGCAGTTCTGTCAATTTTTGGAATTGCATCAGGATTTGTAGAAATCGCTGGAACCAGTTCATCACTTGCTACATTGGTGTAGACAGGTGTATTTGGACGAACTGTGACTTGATGTTCAAGAGGGATGAGTTCCATTGCATTGTTGCTTAGTCCTCCATCTGTTACAGCTGAATTCTCGATTGTTATCAGTCTTTCAGTCTGAACCTCTTGGATAGTAGCGAGAGGAGTGCGTCTGCTACTAGGTCGGAGTCCACGTGGTCTACTATTTAGTATTGGCCACATACTGTGGTTTGATGAGGTTGATGGACACAAATCTTTTCTCCTTTCTTCCAGCAAGGGGCGGCAGAAGTACTGTTCTTGTTCCTTGAACTGCTAGGACAGGTACTGGTTGTCTGTAAGAAGGTCCAAATTCCTTCTTGTCCGCAATCTTCTCTCTGACTAGATCCCCAACTTTTGGAATCCAGACAGGCCTTGCTGGGACCGCCGGTTTTTCCCCAGTGGTGGTTGGCTGTAGGAATACGTTGCTTTGTTTCGTCCTTAACTCATTCAGTTCCTGTAAAACAGCCAAACGATCTTTGATATCAAATGTTTTATTTTCCACCACTGTGCCTACATGATCGAGATCTGGTACCCACATTCTTGTCCCAAATAGGACCTCATATGGAGTGACCCCCCCCTAGAGAACTTCTTGGCAGATTATTCAATGAGCGTTGGACCCCATTAAGATGTTTGACCCACCCATCACCCGAACCTAATACCCTAGCTGTTATAGTCTGCTTTATGTCCCGGTTTTTCCTTTCCACAACCGAATTTCCCTCAGGATGGAATGGAGAGGAGTACCGCAATGCAACGCCCAGACTGGCCATGGCTTCTTTGTAAGCCCGAGAGCTAAATGCAGGGCCCTGGTCAGAATGTAGCGTGCCTATTGCGTATGTGCCGATAAAGACTCGCAAATCTTTTATAACAGTTCGAGCGTCAGCCGAGCGCTGAGGCCATATCCATAGGAACCTAGAGCATGAATCCACTGCCACCATGATATATTTATAGTTACCGTCCCTTTGCAAGGGACCACAGTGGTCCAGGTAAACACAAGCTAATGGTTTGTCTGAAATTAACAGGGGTGTCTGCGCAATACGTTTCACTGTGGAGACTTTCATCTGTTGGCATATATCACATTCTAAAACATAGTTCTTTGTTTGTTTTCTAATGCCAGGCCACCAATATCTTTGCTTGAGTAAAGATACTGTTGCAGAAACACCTGCATGGGCAGAAGCTATCCCTTCGTGTGCTGCTAGGATTAGTCCTAATCTGCGTTCCTTGTTTGGAATTACCCTATCCCCCACTCCAGGGATTCGAGCAAAAGGAACGTTGTTCGCATCAATTACATAAGAGTACTTGAGTGGAAACTTTTTTGGTAACACTGCACTGCTGCCTTTGCTTGAAGCATTGACAGCCAACATTATCTCACCGTCTATTTTTGTTTTCGAACAAGTGATCGCAGCTACGGAAGCCATCTGAACAGCCCCCTTTGCGGCTTCGTCAGCCAATGAATTCGCTGCAATGTGAACGCCATCACGTTGATGACTCAGTGTGTGGATCACGTGAGCCTTTGGTAGTTCGTTTTTCAACTGAAATACTTGTTCCCAAAGCATTGTGTGCTTTATTATGCCACCCTTCGCATCTTTGAAACCATTTTCAAGCCAGTTTTGTATATATTCATTATACGACTGAACACAGTAAAAGGAATCGCACACTATTAGTGTGGGGAATTCTCGATCTGTACTTTCAAGTGCCAGTTTGAATGCTTGTAGCTCAGCTCGCTGAGCAGTACAATCTCCTAGAGATTGAGTTTTTGTGACCATAGGTCTGAAGATGCCATCTCGCATGCGACCTTTAACGATTGCACACGCTGCACTGTAAGCTTGCTTACTCCCTGTTGCGGGCTGTGCGGATCCGTCAGTGTAAATTATGAATTCGTACTGATCGAGAGGCAGAATTTTAGTAGGCAGAGGACATTCTTGTTCATATTGCAGGAATGCTTGTGTTTTTAAATCTGGATCAAAAACATATTCAACATCTGTTGCAGCAAGAGAATTAACCCATTGTATCCATCTTGGATGTAATGCTTTAGCATTTGGAATGCTTGCTTTTGTGACCGCTTCTAAAGCTGGTACTGGGGTTACGACAATAATGCGTTTCCTTGGGCTAAGGCTCTTTCTTTTGCTACAGCGGTTTGAACTGCTGTTAGAATTTTTTCAGTTGAACTGAAGCGCATTTCCGCTTGTGTGTACAAATGAGATTTGTATGCAATTGGTATTTTCTCACCCTCATTGAAGGTTAAGTAGGTGAATCCGCATTGACCCGAAATTATTCTGATCACCAGGTTTCGTTGACTTACGCGTGTTTGTAAGTGATTTGTTGCTAACATGTTAGCCTGGAGTGAACACAAGATTTCTGTGTGTTCTTGTGTCCAATTCTTGATTGAAAAATCAGGTTTGATTAATGCGTAGAGAGGTTTAACCCTTTCTGCATAATTTAGAATGTATGTTCTTCCCCGAAAAATTTAGGAAACCCAGGATGGATTGTAAGTTTTTTAGCGTTTTTGGAGGTTGGAGCAGCGCACATTTCTCTAAAAAGGTAGCTGCCAAGCTCTTGCCTTCACTTGAAAGCTCATATCCTAGAAATAGGACATTGAGATGGCCAATTCGGGACTTTTTAAAGTTGAATTTGTAGCCCTCAGAGGCGAAGCCCAGTATAATGGTGCTTACCCTGTTCAAGTGTTTGTCCAGGTCATCGTCCGTCAGATAGATGTCATCGACATAGGACAATGCCTCATTGTCATAAATTTGTAGTAACTCCGTTACCCTCGCTGAGAATAAACCTGGGCTGTGCTTGAACCCTTGTGGGAGTCGACAAAAGTGACGCTGGGTCCCCATTATGGAGAATGCTGTTAAGTACCTGCTTTCAGGTGCTATGTTTTGACAAAAGAAACCATTTGAGATATCTAATGTGGTTTTGTATTTTTTAGGCACAATGTTATTCATTAATGCTGTGCTATGTGCATTTTGCACTGCAAATGTTTTAGAACAAGTGTTTAGGTGTCTGTAATCCAAAACTAGACGATATGTATTGTCTGGTTTGGAGACAGGAAACAAAGGATTGTTCATTGAGGAGGTGCATGTTTCAATCACCCCTTGGTATTCAAGTTGATCTAAGATCTCCCTGGCCTGTTTCTTAGCTTCTTGCTTTATTGGGTACTGCCTTTGTGCAGTTGGTTCATGTTTCAGATGTATTTTATGGTGAGGTGAGTCCTTATCCCATCCTACATGATTCTTATATAATGCTGGGGCCTGGGCCACTGCCCATTTCCTGGCATATGTATATTTTAGGTGAATTGGAATATGGTTGGAGAAGGTAGGCATAATAATGTCCTCGCTGTGTGGGTACTCCCTGACAAATTGTGGTGGCCAGTCTTTTTCTGCTAGAAGTATGTCATAGCCCCTCGATAGTCTTTCCCAAAAAAGTGCTTTCACCTGTCTAGGTTTGTCTCCCTCCATCCAGAGGGTTATTTCATATAACTTTTGTGGAGTACTAACTCTGGTGTCTACAGTCTCAACTGTAATGTACTCATTCAAGTCCACTATCTCCAGAAGTTCCTTCAGGTTCTGGCGAGCTATTGTGACTTCTGCTGCACTGTCCAGCATTGTCTGAGCCCATTCTCCGTTCTTGAGATGTGTTCTCAGTATTCTCGGCATGTCTGATCTTCAGACCCGCTACTTTCTTTTTGGAGAATTGAGGTTTTGTTTTATTTTTTGGAGCGTGTTTTTCTTCTTTCGATTTCACGCGTTCTTCTCTATGTTCTGATCGTCCTCTTCTTTCCGAAGTCTGTGATGAGATCTGAAAGGGACGAGAGGAACGTGTATCAGTATCTTGATACCTATCAGGTTTTCTTAAATTATCCCTATTCCTGAGGTTATACCTCCTTTCAGAGGGCTCCTTTTGAGGAGACCTACCCGGGATTGAGAACGTTTCTCATTTGACTTTTGTTTATTAGTCTCCCACTTCCTTTTAGAAGATGTAGGAGTTTGTTTAATAGAGTCCTTCTCAGGACTTTCATTTAGTTTCGGCTTCACTGGTCTTCCACCCAAACTATCTCTGCCTAATTCTGCATAAGATTGTTCTATAATTCTGGGTAGCTCTGTTTGATGTTCTGTAACATCAAATTCCCTTAACTTTTGGCGGATCGCCACTGCTGCTGCCTCCCCTTTAATATTAGATAATATTATTGCTGAGACCTGGTCGAAATTTTTCAGTAATTTCATACCTAAATTTAGAGCAGGCTCTGCCCCGTATTCGTTTTGAATTTGTTTCAGGACATCAGGTATTACCGCAATTGACGGAATGCCATGTGTTTTAGTATAGATGGCAGCAAAGACTGAGCCCCAAGTGGTACAGTCTTCCAGTTGTGGTGTGATCCCCATCGCAAAACTGATTGTTAGGATTCTGTGTTTCTCATACGGGCTAGTATTTGGAAATACTGCTTCGATTTGAGTGATTTTTTGAGCTATCCAAAATGGAACCTGCTCACGTTTTGTGGGCATTTTACCCATGACTGCGTATAGAGTCTGTGGTGTAATTTTTAGTGTATTCCCCTGTTGGGGAGTTGGATTTGGAAGTGTCAGTGGTTGCTGGACTGTGAAAGTCCGCATGACATATTGAACCAATTGTCTGTTGATTTTTATTAACTCTGTAAGTTGAGTAAGTAGTTCCTCATCTGACATTATATCAAGTTCAGGATGAGGTGTGTAGCCGGCTAGAATCGGCCATGTTGCTCCTGGTCTACCTAGTGGACCGAGCCTGGTAATGTTTCTGTGATGTTTTAGGGCGCCTTTAAACCAGAGCTGATGCTCTTGGTATGTTAATGGAATTTCTATATCCTCGAAAGGAATGTATTCCTCTGGTGGATCATCTTCTTTGTAGTAGTGAAACATGTGTGTTACTGGATTGGATTAAGGAAATATTACCCATGAATAGAATACCTCTGTCTGAAAGGATTTGTGTGCCTCTATCACGAAAACTGCTCTACCGCCTCTTGGTGGTAGGCCATGTTTTATAAGTTTTAGAGTGATGGCTCTTCTTAAGTTTGGAGCGATGTCTATAACACCCTCCTCGGTTTCATTTAAACCTGTAATGTTAAAAACTGCTGCTTGGGCTGGGTCAGCCGCAGCTCCACCGTTTCTGGTGGCATTGTCCCCGTTTAAGGACATTTCTTATTTTTGAAAAATGTAGAACAAGTTTCAAGGAGACAAAGATAAGGTGCACAATATTTTGGAACAGTGTATCCTTCAACGTTGAACAAACCAAACAGCTAATATATAGGGTGTTTCCCTATGTAGCCGTGGTGGATACTTAACCATGCTCACTCCAGACGTCTTTTGGAGTATATGGGTAGGGGTCTCTGAGAGAAAAAAGCACGGCTGAGTTACTCAGTATCTAGCGTTAAATTACCGCCTTACCAAACGTTGGGCGCCATGTAGTGTAGCTCCTATTTCCCTAATAGGCTCTGCGCATTGGAATAATATCCCCTATAGGTTTGACATAGGACTACGGTCAGTATGTCCCTATCGAGTATATTAAACTTAATTACTTGTGCCAGCTAGCTCAGAGGCCACTAGAAACCCCTTGACGACAAGAAGGGAGTAGTTTCTGGTAGCCGCAAAACATGACAACTTTGTTTCCCTTTAGAATCAGAACGTGTCCCAGAGTCGTAGAAACAATAGATAACTATTTCACTCAGCTCACTCATGCATACTTAGTTTTCTTCAAAGTTACACAGAAAGAAATAGACGGGCGTTTCAATAAAAGATTTATTGAACAGTCTTGTTTCTCGTGTAAGTAAAATGTGCTGTTACGATCACAAGACAGTATGCGAGGTAAATAATGTACAGCGTAAGCAGTAGAAATAAATAATACTGCGATAGCATTATCTTTTAGCAGATATTCATTTACATAAATAACACAGTCTAATAAATGCGAGTACTCATACGATGCGTTTCTAAGCTAGTTCTACCCCAATGTGCCTAACCTAACCTAGGTGTAGGGAGAGGTATGAAGTAGGTGAAGTATTCCTTACTATGGTATACTAAGAGTATGTTAAGTCTAGTATGCCTAGTATGCCAAGTATGCCAAGAGTCCCTCTAGGTTCTAGTCATCTCCATACCTTAAGAATGAGAGAGGTGGGAATCTCTTTCCAGATTCGAACTCCAACACCCCGCAAGGGAAGTCAGATCACTGGAAGCTGGACTCTCTGCGTGCAGGGATGACAGCGTCTTCTCAGTGCGTCAGGCCCGGAAACGGGCTCCTCTGAAGTCGAGGTCTCCTCTAGTTTACAAGGCCTAGGGAAGGTATATTTATACCTGAGAGGTACCTCACAATGTTAGCATTGACGTGAATCGGACAGCGGAAGACGTCATGAATGAACCCCTAAGGTAGAACGGTTCATGCATAATAGATGAGTCCTTGAAGAAATCAATAGTCCTGTGCTAGGGAAACTCCCAAAGCCTAAGGGTCTGTTCTTCAAGAACTCGTTGTGACGTTAGGGTGGGCGGATGTCGGAGACCATGCCTGTATTTGGAGTGCACGGTTTAATGCCTAAATAAGGACTGGGATTTTATGCCTATATAAGGGCAGCGCAAATTGTGCCTATCTAAGGACATGATACAGGAAAGCCCGTGTATGGACACCCTAAGAGGAATACAACACTGTCTGGAGATAGTAACCCTTGAAATCTATAAGTTTGGGGCACCCAGCATAGCTGTCCCACCGAGCTCTTCTCTCACTGATGGATGTTCATTACAAAGGATGCAGACAATGGGCATCTGTGAACTGACAGTAAACCTCTTCTTGGCCACTTCCACTCCATTCCTGGGATATCAGGGCAGTAGTACAGAAAAGTCCTGTTTATAGGCCAGGGTTACTTTACATAGCTGTCCTGTCATATACTGCTCTCAGGAAACCAGCTTTTCCACCACTGTAGTCTGGCTGGCAAAGGTATCCCCCAGAGCAGTAACAGGACCCAATTCAGAGTGACCTGGGAAAAGTGATGTCTCCCTCCATTGGGGATCACCAGATAACCTTCTGGATCCATTCCCCCAAAGTAAGGGGCATTAGGGCAAGTTCTACCCTCTCCTCCTGGGGCCAACTTCTACCTAAGTCCCGCTGCATGTGCCCTGACTGGTAACAGTCATAATTCTTGTGTGAAATGTCGAGATTGACACGGGGTGGCTCTCCCTGGTTGAGAGCTGGTCCTGTGCATGGTGCATCCTCATTAGAATTTCTACAAGCTGGAGAAACATGTGGGGCTGGACAACCGGACAAGGATTACCCCCAAACTGTGGATGCACCCCTTCACTGTTTTCTTGGTTGTCATTCCACATATTGTTTTGATCTATCATTAGAGGCTCCCCCAAAGAATGTCATAATTACAAATGTAAAAATGAATGCTTGATGTTCTTTCCATTGTATGGCATGAGTTATGATGTATGTAAAAAAAACAATAATAATAATTTGAAAAACAAACAGTCATAACACTTGAGAGGGGAGGATGCCTGAGTTTCTACCAATCAGAATCTCCCCCTTGTGCTCAGCATGGGTATGAGAATATTTTCCCTCTAAACTCTTTTGTGGCACTTTGGGGTACTTATCTGTTTCATCCTTGCATTCCCCCTCCCTCTGTTGAGGGGGACCTAAACCAGGCTTCTTGGAGTCAATCCCAAGTACCTTTTTGAACACTCTAGTGATGATCCAGAGATTTACTTCCTTCCTTAGATCTCTGGGGACAGTGAGCTCAGAATCAATAAGGTGTTGGCACAACTCTGGAAAACAATTACTGAACATGTGCCCCCCATTATCAAATTGTAATAATTTACTTTGCTGCCTTTCACCCAACCATCCAGTGCCTTATTGGAGAAATCTACAAAATTACGCATGACTGGTGGGAATGCGTCTGGCTATCCCTGAACCTCGGCCAATGCATTTCTGGGTTAAACCAATCTTCAGAACAGGAGCTTTCTTCAAGGGGCCATGTATCTAATTCTTTCAGCTTTCTCAAGGGCCAATAATGGATCCATCCCCATAGGGGGTATGTACTTTCACAGTCTAGCCATCCAGTCCTCATCTGGAACTCTGTGCATACACAATGCAATCTCATAGGCCTCAAGCCACTTGTCTATGTCATCCCCCAGCACAAAGACAGGCACCAGGTCTGTGTGTATGTGGCCCGTTTACCTCCTCTAGATAATTCACTGTGACTGCCACCATCCTCCTTGGATTTTGATACTCTCTTTGCCTTCACATCGAGTTCTTTCTGGCTGATGTCATGAGCCATCAAGGCTTTTTTTCTCTTCCAAAGCCAAGGCTAGTTTTTTCTCCTCCAGGGCCAGTGCCATTTTCTTTTTGTGTCTTGGCAAGAGTAGCCAGCTATAGTTTTAGTTTTCTCTCTGCATGCCTGTCCTCTAACTCTAATTGGGTCAAGCTGCAAGAAGACACACTGCTCTTTGCTCTGGAACAGGCAGGGGACCTTGTCGTGTAGTTCCTATAGTACCCATGCAGGACCTGCGCGTTTGGATAACATAAACCGTGGGCGTGGTGATAGACTGGCTCTGTGTACCCCCACCGCGTATGTTAGCCTGATTTGCATTAGCTAGCTCACAGTGCCACTAGAATCTCCTCTTATCGGGGAGAGATTAGTTTCTGGCAACCTTAGATCATGACAACCCAAATTCCTCAGAATCGTGGAAACAATATACTACTTTTCGCTCAGTCACTCGTGCTTGCTTATTCAGGTTGTCTCAGAGAGTTACACAGAATAAACAGTCTGGGCATTTCAATAAGTATTTATTGAACAGTTGTTATTCTAGTGTATAAAATATGTGCTTACAAAAACAGAGTAGGGAGAGAAGAGGTGCACCTCAAGGGTGCCGGAGGTGGATACGTCCTCCTCAGATAAGTATATATAACCAAAAGATCCACCTCAAGGAGGTTGTTACAAAGAGATGTGTTTCAAAGCATGGTAGAAAACACACAATGTTTGCTAAGATACCCCTCACACACCAAAAGGGCCCTTGGTGTCATGCTTCATCATGGGGGTCTTCCCGCCCCGCTGCGGGATGGGGCGTGCTGCGACCAACGACTACGTGGGAGCACTGGTATTTGAAGTGCTATGTGTGGTGTAAACGTAGTGAGAGGAAGGGTCAGGGTGAATGCAAAAGTGAGTTTAAAAAGAACCTGGCCTCATGGGCTAAGGAAATTTAATAGGTCATAGAGGCTGGTACTATTAAAAAGGTGATGCGGAGATGTCCTGCTTATAATGTGCGGATACTCCTGGTTGTGTCAACATGTTTCGAAGCAACAAGGCTTCTTCATCAGGACTGGGATGATCCCTTCAGTACTCACTTTATAACTATCAATAGATATGTGTTACAAGCAAAAGAATATAAATTGAGCTCACTCAGTATTTCTGAATGTAGGCTAGAGACAGCAGGAGATAATGCTCCTTGAGCCTTTGAGCGGTTGGGAAGGGTGTTGCCATGTGTAAAGGTCAACAGCTCCTCGCTTCCGATAACGCCATCCCGCGGCTCCGTTGTAAAGATTTTGTAAAGATAGCAAAACCCCCCGTACAGACTCATTGTTACTGATGACGGCTGAATAGCCAGAAACCGGTCCCAGGATGCTTGTTTCCGGTCCAGGGAAGACATGGCTTGGCAGTTCGGGCTGGACTGTTCCCATGAGGCACAGGGTCAGACTGATTTGCATATGGCCATGTCTGAACTGGGGTGGTGGAGTGAGCTAAAGAATGATGATGGATTAAACCCAGATCAGTTGACTGGGGGTGAGTGTTTGATTAGCTCAAGCGCTCCGTCCATCATCCCTTTTGGTATCGCTTTATATAAGGAATCCTGGCTATAATAGGACATGTACAGTTATGACCATAATAGGGCCTATGCGGCATTGACCATAATAGGGCAAGTACGAATATGACCGTATTAGGGCAAATATGAATACGTCCATTTTAGGGCATGTATGAACGGGTCTACATTAGGGCATCTATACGGGGCATAACACCCACTCCTCTTCCGAACAGGAGGATAATGACCATACTTAAAATCTGGACAATTTAAAAACATTTTAAAAGCAAGTAAAAACATGGTTTTAAAATTGTTAAAAAAAAATTCAAAAATGTTATAATTCAACTATTTCCAATTGCCACTAACAAAAGAAATGTCTTTTTTGTTTCTCTATATAAGTTGCTTCACTCAAAGTGGAAGAAGGCCATGCTTTTCTCAAGCGAAAGTGTCAATTTAGGAAGTGTTCCAAATTTGCTCGCTTATTATGAAAACGAGTGGAGAAGCTGAATTCTTTCCCAGGACGCGATGAGCCAATTCAAGATTAAGTGTCCTGGCTGGGAAGCACAACATTATCTGTGTGAGCTACTGCAGACGACAAATCCAATGCCTCACAGAGAACGTCAATCGCACATAGATGGAATGTAGCACTGCCAACAGTCGATGCTGTGGCAGCTTGTTACCTGGGTGCCTGTGGAGGAGTCACCTAACCCAGCAGGAGCAAACGGCACCTGTGGATTCTCCAGGAATGCATTCATCAGAATTGGAAGCCGCTGGGGACAACGCAGAGCATGGGCCTTTATGGGGTCCAGCATTGCATCCGTGTCCGGAGGCGCATCTGATGGAAATGTTAGACAAAGATCCAACGTGCATTCTTCTCCGCAAAACAGGCATCGAAGAACAGGTAAGATGCAGTCTACCCAGACTGGTCGAAAGGATAGAAACCAGGAGGCATTGAGTTCTCGCAGGCAAGAAATGCCCAGAAGTTGTACCATGCGTTCACGGTATTTCTGCTCCAGCAGTATGTTCGCCATTCCCTCGGGAATTGGGCCGTCCATTGCGTAGCAGTAGTATTATGAATAGGACCCCTGCAATCAGCAACAGGATAAGCGGGAGTCCTCCAAATACGCTTCCCAATACGGAGTGTATAAAATTTGGGATTACTCCAAGGACTGTCTGAAAGGTGCTTAACAGTCCTGACCCTATGGTCTTAAATAGGTGTATAATACCGCTTGTATCAGACATATTGAAGATACGTTCCACCATTTCTATGAAATGAAAGGGGTAGTTTGTACGTATAAGCGCCTGTATCTCAGTCGAGGTCCTTGCAACTTGAAGTTCAAAGGTTTCTCGAATGGAGGCTAAGGGCACGGGTTGCTGGAAAAGCATGGCTTGCAGTCTGCTCAGAGTATCAAATTGTATGAAAGAAACATTGAGTGAAGGCCATAGCGGTGCCTCCCTGACTGTGTTCAGTGGCGGAAACAATACTTGCATACAGCAAGTAACCCTGGAGTTAACAGTGACCAGATAGGCGACGCCCGGAAGCATCCCACAGCAACCCTGATCATTTAGCATCAAGTAACTCCCATTCGAGAGCAGCTGGAAAACCGGTGTGATCATGGCCGCTGGGGTCCCTGTCATGTGACACGATAGGTTCGCTACTGAACCGCTACAGGCTCTGTGTAGAGAAATATCCTGACACATGAGAGAACCGCTTAAAGCGTTCTTGCAGTTTGTACCACTCAGATACACTTCTCGATCCCCATTCCGGAATCGGTATCTATATGGTAACTCCCAAGTTTCCTTAATGTAACCCTTACCCATCTTTTCATATTTGCCTGCCTTTGCTCAAGGCAATATTGAAACTGAAACGTAGTGACCGGCAGAGTGATTTGGCCATGAATTAGCCATTCAGTTGATGGTGATTCGGCTACAGTGAATGGTAACCTTTCCAGTTTCTCAATACGCAGCATTGTATATTTGGCTCCCCTTTGTGCCATTTCTTTCTGTTTATCAGTCAGATTGTATTCTGAAAACAGAGACGTGGTGTTTATAAAACGCCAGGGCACATAGCCTGCACGCAAAGATTGTAGCGTCCAGCTTAGCATCATAATAGAACGTAGCTGAGATTGCCCGTGTTGTAACAAGGCCAGATCTTGTTCTAATATGTTGATTGCCGAAGACACAATGTTGCCTAAGGAGTAAATCCTGGAGGTCAAAGTTGTTAACCCATTATCCACTACAGCTAATGCCTTTTCTAAGTTAATACGGTCTATTTCCCGTATTCTTTCTGCGGCCTCTTGTTGGGATATTCCAGTTTTCATTATAATAGGCATAAATGCCGGCATATATGAAACATTTCTGATGTGTTTTCCTTGGGCCTAGCAAGAAATCCCTACGGTCCACATCAGGTGTGAGTAAGGTTAAGCAATGTTTTACTTCTGTGAGTGTTGAGGTCTCTAGCCAATCAAGGCACAACTTCCCCACACTATACGATGTCACTACCCCTGGGTGTTGTCTTTGTACATAGCTTGTATCTGGCATATGGATACTAAACCCTTCGGTTGTATTCATAAATCTCTGTTGACAGGTGTTTGTGTCAATGGGCCAAATCAGCCATTTCGTCCAATCAGGATCTGATCTGTTGTACTGGAGAATGTCATCTAATCCTACCCCTTGTGTAGTTGAATTCTGCCCCCCACCCATCTGTGATGGTGTAGGAAACCCGGGTGAGTTCAGTTCCTTGTTCTTGGCTAGTCCAAGACAGGATGTCTGTTGCACAGTGTCATTTAGAAATATCAGCTGCTGTGGAATGAGGCATGCTCTAAAAAGCGCTTCTGTTCCCTGGACTTGCCAGTTCCTAGAACCCCAGATTGATTTTAAATCTATAGGGGCAGATTTATGACGACTGACGCATCCCTGCAAATCAGCAGGGATGCGCCAGGTAAGATGCGTCACGCAAGTTTACCCTTGCGCCACCACAGATGCGCCGCATTTACAATGCGGCGCATCGTGGCGCAAGGATAAACAGATGCGTGACGCATCTCCCGTCGGAAGGGTGGCGCATTGCTGGAGCCGTGTCGCAAACGCGATGCAACTCCAGCAATGCTCGTGGCCTGCCCATACATAACGTGGTGCGTCATGCCTTACGCCAGCTTCAAGCAGGCGCAAGGTTTTGACGCAGCGGCGTCGGAAAAGTGACTGAGTGGAATCTTGTAGATTTCACTCAGGCACTTTTCCGAGGCTTTACTGCGCCGGAACGCCCCCCCCCAGCGCCGGAACGCCCACATGAAACCTGACGCAGGTTTCATGTGGCGCAGGGCTTTACAACGTGATGCATCTCCCTAGATGCGTCACGTTGTAAATAGGGTGCAACGTGGCGCATGGTTTACGCCGCCGCTGCGTCACAGAAGTGACGCAATGGCGGCGCAAAAGTGGCGCAAGGGGCTCGTAAATCTGCCCCATAGTGTCCTTCCATAGGTCGAAACCCTGTGTAGATAACTGGGCCATAAAGGAAGCACAGTAAATCTGTTTGGTGTTAGTCAACATAATTTTCGGTGCTGATGTTTTTGCCACTTTGTAATAAAATGACTTCGGGTCAGATGTATTAAACCCTGAAAAGTATGTGAATTTCTGTGCAAAGGTTTGTGAACTACCTTTTGGAGGTGTTGGGCAGTATTCCCACTGGTGGTATTCAAATACATTTATAGGTGTTATAGATTTGTGTAAGAAATGATGACCATACTGTTGGTAACAGTACAATGTATCATAGTCTGAAGTACCTTCTAACATTTCATTGTTCGGAAATGCTGTAGTTTTTTCTAAATCAGACATCATATTGTTTACAGTTTCAGTGTCCCAATCATCAGAAAATGTACTGGTGGTAATGATATCACTTAAAGAAATTTTAAATACATGTTTAAGCTTTAAAAGTTCAGTCGGACCGAATATATCATAATCAATCTTGTCCCATACTATACCGTCCGGTATAGGAACTGCTGTGATGTTCACTGAAGACAAGTCTCTTGGTTACGATGTGAAGACTGGTGTGGTTTTAAAATCAAATTGACTCTTTGGGCTGTAGAGCTCTGCTGGAGATATCGTCCATTAATAAGCATACTAAAAGTTATAAATAAACCTAGCCAGAAAAGAAAAAATAAAATCCCAGTGATATACCATTGTTCGATCCAAGGTGACACCAGGTAAGTCTTTCTAAAAAAGTTCAAAAAGTCAATGAGTTTCTGTTTGTGTGATTTTTTGGTTGGCGTCGTTTCCGGCTCGCTTGGATCCAGTGAAAACGTATCAAAGTTCATGAAATAGCCAGAAGCAGTTCGATCGATTGTTGGAATTGCATCGGAATTTGTTGAAATCGGATTTTGCTCTTGACGAGGCATGTTGGCGTAGACGCCTGTAGTCGGTCTTATTGCATCTTGGTTGTTAAGTAGAGTTTCTTCTTGTTGAAGTGGAACGAGTTCCATAGCATTGTTGCTTAGTCCTTCATTCCGTACAGGTGGCCCTTCAAACGTGATGGGTCTTTCTGTTTGAACTTCTTGGATTGTAGCAAGAGGAGGGCGTCTGCTACTGTGGAGTCCACGTGGCCTACTGTTTAGTATCGGCCACATAGTGTGGTTTGATTAAGTCGATTGAGACAAATCTTTTCTCCTTTTTTCCGGCAAGAGGCGGCAGAAGTACAGTTCTTGTGCCTTGGATTGCTAGGTCCGGTACAGGCTTTCTGTAGGATGGCCCAAATTCTTTCTTGTCTGCAATCTTTTCTCTGACCAGATCTCCAATTTTTGGGATCCAGACAGGTCCTGCCGTTACTGCCTTGACTTCCTCAGTGGCGGTCTGTTTCTGGAGCACGTTACTTTGTTGTGTTCTGGATTTATTTAGATCCTGTAAAACAGCCAAACGATCATGGATATCAAATGGTTTTTCATCCGCCACTGTGCCTTCACAATCAAGATCAGGTACCCACATTCTTGTCCCAAATAGGACCTCGTAAGGAGTGACACCCCCTAGAGAGCTTCTTGGCTGATTGTTTATTGCTTGTTGTACCCCATAAAGGTGATCGACCCATCTACCGCCCTTGCCTAATACCCTAGCTGTTAAAGATTGCTTTATGTCCCGGTTTTTCCTCTCCACAACGGAATTTCCCTCAGGATGATACAGAGAGGAGTACCGCAATGCTACGCCCATTCCTTCCATGGCCTCTTTGTAAGTCCGAGAGCTAAACGCCGGGCCACGGTCAGAATGTAACGTGCCAACTGCGCATGTGCCGATAAAGACTCGCAAATCTCTTATAACAGTTCGAGCGTCAGCTGAGCACTGAGGCCAAACCCATAGGAATCTAGAGCAGGAAGCCACTGCAACCATGATATATTTCTTAGCCCCATCAGATTGTAGGGGTCCGCAGTGGTCCAAATATACACATGCAAGAGGTTTGTCTGATTTCAGCAATGGTGTCTGCGCTGGGCGTGTTACAGTGGAATCTTTCATCTGCTGGCAGATGTCACACTTTAAGACATAGGGGCCGATTCCGATTCGGGCCGGAAATCTCTCCGACCGAGCCGGACCCGGAGAGATTTCCGACTGAATCGGACCCTAGCAGTCCGACCGAACGAGTACGATGCGTTCGTATGCTATCGGACTCAATTCGGTCGGACTCCCATTGAAGTCAATGGGAGCCGGTCGTACAATGTGTACGGGGGCTCCCATTAACTCAATGGGTGCGAGGCGAACAAGGGCCCCCCCTACAGCGGGTACGCGTCGAAGCGGGTCGTGCCGTACATGCACAGGTAGGGGGGACCCATGGGTCCCCCCTGTGTGCGACTCGTGTGGCTAGGCGTACAGGGGGGTCCGACACGGACCCCCAAAGTGCAGCTCCAAATGCTCTTTTGAGCCGGACGGCGCGAGTCGGTCGGACTGCTCGAGGCGCGCATCGTACTTACCCGGCCGGGGAACGTCTCCATTGCGCGGTGCGAGGCGTGTCCGTGCGAGTCGGTCGGAGCGGTCGGCTTTCGCGAACGAGTCGGTCGGTGCGGTTGGGTTTCGCGAACGAGTCAGTCAGAGATTTCGCATCGTACTCGCTCGCCCGGACGCACGTACGAATCGGTCGGGAAACAGGGCTCCGAATCGGATCCGGTAAAGCCAAATCCGATTCGAAGCCCTACCGGCCGAGATCGGAATCGGCCCCATAGTCTTTGGTCTGCTTTGTTAACCCTGGCCACCAGTAGCGCTGTTTCAGCAAAGAAATAATCGCTGTGACGCCTGTATGCGCAGAACCCAAACCCTCGTGTGCTGCTAAAATTAAGCCTAGCCTACGATCCATATTTGGTATTACTCTATCCCCCACTCCAGGAATCTGAGCATATGGAATGTTTTGTGCATCTAACTTGTAGGAGCACTTGAGTGGAAATTTTTTAGGTACTGCTGTGCTGCCTTTGCGTGAAGCATTGACAGCTACCATAATCTCGCCGTCTATTCTCGTTTTTGAACGAGTGATTGCAGCTACGGAAGCCGTGCCTTCAACCCCCTTTGCGGCTTCATCAGCCAATGAATTCCCTTCAACGTGAACGCCATCACGCTGATGACTCAGTGTATGTATCACATGAGCCCTTGGTAGTTCGTTTCTCAACTCCACTACCTGTTCCCATAGCATTTTATGCTTAATTGTACCACCTTTTGTGTCTTTAAACTCGTTTTGTTCCCAATAATGTAAATATTCATTGTACGACTGTACACAGTAAAAGGAATCACACGCAATCAGTGTGGGGAATTCGTGTTCCGTATTCACCAGTGCCAGTATAAGTGCTTTTAACTCTGCCAACTGAGCCGTGCAGTCTCCTAGAGTTTGCGTTTTAGTGCAACTCGGATGGAACTTTCCATCGTGCATGCGACCTTTAACAATCGCACACGCCGCGCTGTAAGCTTGCTTACTCCCTATGGCCGGTTGAGCAGATCCGTCAGTGTAAATAATATATTCATACTCATCTAGAGGCAAAATCTCATTTGGTAGAGGATATTCCAGTTCGTATTGCAGAAATGCTTGTGTTTTTAAACTTGGATCAAATCTGTATTCAACATCCGTTGCAGTAAGAGAATTAGCCCATTGTATCCATCTCAGATGTAAGGCTTTCGCATTTGGAATGCTAGCCTTTGTAACAGGTTCTAAGGCTGGTACTGGGGTCACGACAATTATGCGTTTACCCTGAGCCAGAGCTCTTTCTCTTGCTACAGCGGTCTGCACTGCTGTCAGGATTTTTTCTGTTGAAGTGAAACGCATCTCTGCGTTTGTGTACAGGTGTGATTTGTATGTGATTGGTACCGTTTCGCCTTCATTGAAAGTTAAATAAGTGTACCCACATTGACCCGCTATTACTCGGATCACTAAGTTGCGTACGTTTACGCGTGTCTGTAAATGTTTAGAAGCTATCATGTCTTCCTGTAGGGAACGCAGGATATTTGTATGTTCCTGTGTCCATTGTCTGACTGAAAAATCAGGTTTTATTAAGTCGTAGAAAGGTTTTACTCTTTCTGCGTAATCCCAAATGTATGTTCGACCAAAATTTAGGAATCCCAGAATTGATTGTAAATTCTTTAATGATTTTGAAGGTTGAAGCAGCGCATATTTTTCAAAAAAGTTTGCTGCTAGGCTTTTTCCTTCACTTGACAGCTCATATCCTAAAAATAGAACACTGAGGTGGGCAATTTTTGATTTTTTGAAATTAAATGTATAGCCCTCAGAGGCGAATCCCATAATAATGGTGCTCACCCTGGTCAAGTGCCTCGGTAAGTCATCGTCCGTCAGATAAATATCATCCACATAGGACAATGCTTCTTCATCCAAATTTTGGAGTAACTCTGTTACCCTTGCTGAAAATACCCCAGGGCTATTTTTATACCCTTGGGCTAGTCGACAAAATTGTCGCTGGGACCCTAACGCACTGAATGCGGTCAGATAACTGCTTTCAGGCGCTATATTTTGGCTGAAAAATCCATTTGAGATATCTAGTGTTGTTTTGTATTTTTTGCGCACAATGTTATTCATTAATGCGGCACTATGTGCATTTTGAACTGCAAAAGTCTTTGTGCAAGTGTTTAAATGTCTGTAATCCAAAACTAAACGATATGTGTTGTCAGGTTTCATTACGGGAAACAAAGGATTGTTCATAGGTGAAGTGCAATTTTCTATCACCGCCTGGTATTCTAGTTGATCTAGGATCTCCCTGACTTGTTTTTTAGCTTCCTGCTTTATAGGGTATTGCCTTTAAGCATTTGGGGAAACTTTTAACGGGATCACGTGGTGGGTTGAATCCTCGTCCCAACCAACATGATTTTTGTACAATGCTGGAGCTAGGACAACCGCCCACTCCTGCGCATATGCATGTTTTAGGTGAATGGGAACGAGGTCGGAAAATGCTGGAAAAATTACAGTTTCTCCCCTAGGGCACTCCATGACGAATGCTGGCGGCCAGTCTTGTTCTGTTAATACAATGTCATAACCAGATGAATGATTTTTCCAAAAGAGACCTTTAACTTTTCTGGGCTTGTCCCCCTCCATCCGGAGTGTTATCTCATGTAACTTATGTGGGACACTTACCCGAGTATCAGGTGTTTCCACCGTGATATACTCACTCAACTCCGCTGTCACCAGAAATTCCTTCAGGTTCTGGCGAGCTATCGTTACTTCTGCCGCGCTGTCTAGACTCGTCAGAGCCCATTCCCCGTTCAGAAGCTGTGTCCTCAGAATTCTGGGCATGTCTGATCTTGAGACATGCTACCTTCTTCTTTTGAACTGAGGTTTTGATTTTTGTTCATCTTCTTTTTTTAGGTGCGTAGTCCGCAGTGCGTTGCGTGTCTCTGGACTTTGTACGCTCCTCTGACCGTCCTTCCCTCTCTGAGTTTTTTGATGAACCCTGAAAGGAACGAGAGGAACCAGTGTCAGTATCCTGATACCTGTCAGGTTTTTTAATAATATCCCTATTCCTGAGGTTATACCTCCTTTCAGAGGGCTCCTGTTGAGGAGACCTACCTCTGGATTGAGATCTGTTGTCTTTAGACTTTTGTTGTTTTTTATTTTCCCACTTCTTTTTAGAAGAAGTAGGCGTCTGCTTTGTACTGTCCTTTTCAGGACTGCCCACTAGTTGTGATTTTAATGCTTTCCCACCTAAACTGTCTCTGCCTAGTTCTGCATATGCAGTTTCAATTATTTTGGGTAGTTCGTGTTGATGATCCTCTGGACTGAACTCCCTTAGGCGTTGGCGGATCACCACTGAGGCTGCCTCCCCTTTAATATTAGCTAGTATTAGGGCTGATAACTGGTCAAAGTTATTTAGTAACTTCATCCCTAAGTTAAGGGCAGGCTCTGCTCCGTACTCATTTTGTATCTGTCTCAATACGTCAGGTATTACTGCTAAGGACGGGATACCATGTGTTCTGGTATATATGACAGCAAAGACTGAACCCCAAGCAGATTGTTAGTATTCTGTGTTTATCACAGGTGGTAGTATTCGGGAATACCGCCTCAAGCTGAGTTATTTTCTGAGCTATCCAGAATGGTATTTGTTCGCGTTTTGCGGGCATTTTGCCCATTACCGCGTGTAATGTTTGAGGAGTAATTTTATTTCCTGTACCCTGAGCTGGAGTACTGTTTGCTGCACCTGGTGCAGGTTAGACTGTTAAAGTCCTCATGACAAATTGTGTCAGGTTTCTGTAGATTTTAATAAAATCTTTGTGTTGCACTAGTAAGTCTGGCTGTGGCATTGTGTTAATGCCAGGATGCGGTGTGTAAGCCGCTAGTATTGGCCATGTGGCGGGACTAATCTTACTCTTTCTCGTACGTGGGGTAGGGCGCCATTAAACCAGTAATGATATTCCTGGTAAGTGAGTGGAATCTCTATGTCCTCAAACGGACAATATTCCCGTGGTGCATCTCCTTCTATATATAGTAGTGAAATGTATTTGTTGTTGCATTTGCTCCTGGGAGTGTAACCCAAGAATAGAATACCTCTGTTTTGTTTGATTTGTGTGCCTCAATCACAAAAACAACAAGGCCACCCTTGGCTTGTACACCATTTTCTAATAGTCTTAGGGTGACTGTCCTTCTGAATTTTGGTGCAATCTGTATTGCATCCTCAGGATCTTCTCCTCCCAAGTCAACTCTCTCATCCCCTGAACCAGGCATGTTTAGAGGAAGAAGTGTTCAAAGGGAACTAAGGTGATGTGTTATGCACAATTTAGGAACTAAATGTCCTTTCAAGCTTGATTAACCAACAGCCAATAAATAATATTTTCGTACTACTCAGCTGCGGCGGATTTTGTGCCCACCCACTCCAGACTTCTCTAGGGTTTTGTGAGTAGGTTCTCTGAGAATAGCACGACTGAACTACTCAAATTCTACTGTTAAATAAGTACCAAACCAACGTTGGTGGCGCCATGTCGTGTAGTTCCTATAGTACCCATGCAGGACCTGCGCGTTTGGATAACATAAACCATGGGCTTGGTGATAAACTGGCTCTGTGCACCCCCACCGCGTATGTTAGCCTGATTTGCATTAGCTAGCTCACAGTGCCACTAGAATCTCCTCTTATCGGGGAGAGATTAGTTTCTGGCAACCTTAGATCATGACAACCCAAATTCCTCAGAATCGTGGAAACAATATACTACTTTTCGCTCAGTCACCCGTGCTTACTTATTCGGTTTGTCTCAGAGAGTTACACAGAATAAACAGTCTGGGCGTTTCAATAAGTATTTATTGAACAGTTGTTATTCTACTGTAAAATATATGTGCTGCAGAAACCAGCAGACAATAGCAGAGATATATTATCAGCAGTACGATAAAAGCGAAGGGATAGAACAGTTCTACCATATTGCAATAATCATGAATACATACATGAATATAAAAAGCATTATGAAAAGTGCGCGTACTCCTACGATGCCTAACTAGATGTACCTGAATGTACCTAGCATATGTGTAGGTCTAAAAGCCTAAGAGCCAAGAGTGTGGGACCCCCTCCTGGTCTCGAGTTGGACACCCCGCAAGGGCTGTGTTAGACCGCTGTCAGCTGGAGCGACTGCATGCAGGAGCCTCAGCGTCTCTGGTCAGTGTGTCAGCATGGAAGTCTCGGTTCCCTCTGTCTTACCGGGGTAAGATGTGGTGTATTTATACCCTGAAGACTCTAGTTGCTTCGTATGGTTTGTATTGGCCCTTGTTAGACTTGAGGAAGACGTCAGGGGTGAACTTTGTACATACATATTATGCAGGTGGTGTATTCCTAGAGAGCCATGCATAATTGATGAGTACAGTGTGGGCCTGTGTTTGGGAAAAACCCTGCTGTATTCAAAACCACAGGATAGATAACGTTCAGCCCTCAGAGCTCGTTGTTTACTAGCGAGGACCAATGTAGGTGAAAGATCATGCCTATATAAGGAATCATTACTATAATAGGACATGTACAGTTATGACCGTAATAGGGCATATGCGGCATTGACCATAATAGGGCAAGTACGAATATGACCGTATTAGGGCAAATACGAATACGACCATTTTAGGGCATGTATGAACGGGTCTACATTAGGGCCTCTATACGGGACATAACAACCTAGATCCTCATGGCACTTCTTCCTCTGCTGGCACTCAGCCCCTTATAGGGTCATCCTCCTCTTGCTCTGGGGCCACTGCCTGGCAATCCTCTTCTTCTTCCTCTAGCTCATCCTCATCCTTTGCTCAATAATCCTGCTGCCCATGTGACATAGACTGCAACATGCGGACTTCTTCCCAGGCTCTGAGGACTATATGTTGCTCCAGCTTCTTGGAGCCCTTTGCTAGTTTCATCCTTCTTTCCTTGCCTCTTCAGCTCTGCCATGTGAGGCTCTAAATGCTGCTGAGATCCACTTCCATTCTTGCAAAAATCACAGGTGTAAAATAAGGGGATAGGAATGTAATTTAGGAAAAATCAAATAATGTCCAACTAAAATAAGAGGAGAATTTAAAAATCAAAAATGGATATTGATGTCAGATTATAAAAAGGGATTTTTTGTTTTAACACAAATCAATGACTAGTAGTGCAAAAAATAAGTCCTGAATCCCACCACTGAAAACCTATATAAGAAATGTGGTTATTCTTTGAGGGGAGTCAGTACCTACCTTAAGTAATAATCACAATCCTAAAGTCAATCAATCAATCAATCAATCAATCAATCAGATAGGGCTTGTTAAGCGTGCAGCTACTCTATAGAATGTCCCGGCGCCACAGGTACAATAGACCCCTGATCTTGCCACTAGAAGGACAAAATCTAAAAGGTATCATTAAAAGGCCAGGTTTTCAGGCTACGTTTAAAAGAGCCCACATCCCTGGTCGCACGAAGATGCAAGGGAAGGGCATTCCAGCTTACAGCAGCTAGCGCCGAGAAGGAAGTGCCTCCCCATCTCTTCCACCTCGTCTTAGGCACAATAGCCAGCAATGCATCAGCAGAATAAAGCGTTCAGGAAGGATAATAATGGGGGAGTCACTTGAATAGATATTTAGGGCCTACACCAGTCCCTTAAACTTCACTCTCACCTGTATGGGAAGCCAAAGTAACCCCTTAAGATGGCGCTGAACAGAAACATTCCTAGGAATGTTATGCAGGAGCCTGCCTGCAGCATTCTGTACCAACTGTAGTCACTTAAGTTTGTACAGGGGGAGGCCCCAGTTTAATTAATTAGCGTAGTCAAGCCGAGATGTTATGAGGGCAAGGACTATCATCTTCCAAAAAGGAGCCAGAAAAAGGAACAAAAACTTCCTCAAAAACCAGAGAAGACCAAAGCAGAACCCAACTGAGCTCTTCACTTGTGGTTTAAAGGACAGGTTACTATTGAACTTGACTCCCAGGTTCTTTACCACCATAGTTGAGTCGAAGGAGAAGGAACAGAACTTGGCCAAACCTCACCACCCCACAAAGGGGGAGGAGATCCAAAAACCAGTACCTCTGTTTTTCTGGTATTACACTGGAGGTTACTCTGGCACATCCATTGAAACACTGTTGACAGACACGCTTCAAATCTGCATTGGGCACCAGAGATGTTCCTTCCCAAGTTAGAATAATCTGCATGTCGTCTGTATAAGAGATGATCTGCACTCCAAAGGATTCCACCAGGGATACCAAAGTGGACATATAGACATTAAAAAATGTCAGACTCAAGGCTGAGCATGAGCTCAACCCCCTGGTAGCTATGGCACAGAGCAGTCAGGCTTAACTTAGAGGCAATGTGTAAACTTTTTATGCAGTACTAAAACAGTAATAAAGTTGAAATGCAAAACAATAATAACCACAAAATAAATTAGAAAAACAGAGTACAATTTAATAAAAACTCTTTATAATTATAATCCTACTCTCCTCACATATTTAATACTAAAATCCTGTCTTAGGCAGTTTCTGTACCCAGAACACCTCAGAGACAGTCGTCTGGTATAACAAAGCTGAGCTTTCAGCAACCAGACATTCTCTTTCCTTCCTTTGCACCCCCAATGTTATATGTTAACCCAGCAGCCTTGTCAAACAGGCTGTGACACTATTATGTCAAAAGATGCCCACTGTGTCAAGACTGCTGTATCTACAATGCGGCTCCCGGGGGCATTAAAGATTAGGAAATATACGGACAGTTGGAGTCCTCCGCCACATCTGACCTATTACCTGGAACAGAGCAGGAGTACTACACCTGGTAATGGTTGGAGCATATCAGGAGCATGAACATGGGCATGGGATGGAGCTCTGAAGTCTCCAGTCAATTAGGAAGAAACCATTGCATTGCAAACACAGCATTGCACTATTTGCATTGACCTATTTGTGTTGTGCTGTTTTCTTTAATAAATCTGTGTTTTAGTTTTCAGGAAAATGATACATTTTTTTCTTCAGGTCTTGCATCATTCTGACAGTCCATCAGAAGCCAAAAATAACTGCTCCCCCAAAATAAGCAGAAACAATTTGAAGATGGGACCATCTCAAGGGGTGTCACAACAACCCTCTTTCATTTGATAATCGCACTAAATACAAATATCAAAAATACCGAGATATAGAAATATTGAAGCCAAAATACTGACACCCATAATATCGTCAACCCCATAATTATAATTAAAATACCTAAAAGAGTGAATCTAGCATATTGTTATATAACAATGCCTAAAGTTCAAAGATATTGAAATCCAAAATATACATACCAACAAGGTAGACTCTTTAAATTAAGATTACAAATAATCAAAATATTGAAAACCGAATTTTATACTTAAAAATAATATATTTATTCAATATTAAATGTATTTAATATGAATCAATTTTAAACTTCGAAAAAATGTGCAAATATACTTAAAATTCTTCAAATGAAATAACTAACAAATAATGTCATTATTCTATAAAATAATATATTTACATTAATACATAAATATATGTAAATAGACAAAAATATGTTGCATAAATCATTTAAAAATGTAAAAATATTTAGGATACCTATTATATATTTTTTTCAATAATTATCCCCCCACAAACACCCCTAAACTCTAAAACAATATTTATCCCTGAGTTGTAACAACTCCTTGCTATCAGTATCCTCTACCCAACTCTGAGTGCTAAAAACATCTTACTACCTTACTCATCCCGAAGGCCTATAAACTCCTTAGTACCACTCCGCAATACCTAGCCCTTCGCCTTAAAAAATAATACTAAACTAGTGTAACACCCACCCCAGTGCCCTAAAGCTAAACAGTCTCTCAGTGGGGAGAGGAGTTGGCCTAACGGCTCATGCGGTCGACCTCGAATCTGGGGAACTGGGTTCGAGTCTCGGCAATGACGCTGAACATCCTGTGATTCTGGGCAAATCACTTAATCTCCCCGTGCCTAACAAAAATGAATGTGTACTCCTGTAACGCAACTGGTGCTATGTAAAGCGCTCTGATACCCGATTCGGGTCAAGTTCGCGCTATATAAAACTCCGTAAAAAAAAAAAAGTGCAACTCCTATCACTGCACCCTAAAAACTAATTACTAAACTGATCAATTTCCCACCACTGCAACCTAAAAGCTAAACAGTAATCTGGTCCACCACCCATTCTAGTGCCCTAAAAACGAATCAGTAAACTGTGCCATACCCATCCCAGCACCCATAAAATTATTTAGTAACCCAGTGCAATACCCACACCAGCACCCTAAAACCTAATCAGCATGCTTTTGCAGTACCAATCCCTGCACCCGGAAAACTAGTCGGCAACCCAGTACAATACCAGTGTGTCCAAAAAACGAATCAGTAAATTGGTGCAACACACATCCCTCGGTCCTAAAAACTAATCAGTAACCCAGGCAAAACCTACTCCAGCACCTTAAATCCTAACCAGTAAAGCAGGGAAATACCGATCACTCACCATAAAAAATAATCATCAACTCAGTGCGATATTCATCCCGGTGCCCTAAAAACTAATCACCCGCAAGCTTGGTGTGGCCTGCAGGTGCCTTTGTTTTAGAAGGGTCTGTGACTCAAAATATATATAGTTAGGACCATTTTTTCCATGGGAAAAGCGTTTTTTGACTTTCCTATATCTTTGGCACCGTCTGATGAATCTTCACTAAATTTTCCAAAACAAGTGTGCCGGTGATTCTTGTTGTGCGTGGAAGGTTTCGGGTGATCCGCAGAGAAAAAGGGGGGTCAAAAAATGGTGCGTTTCCCATGTTAATCCCTATAGGATATGTCAACACGCCTACAGCCCGAACCGCTGGACGGAATTACACCAAATTTGACAGAAAGGTAGATTTGGTTACACAGATTTTCTCATTTGGTGTAAATCCGTTCAGTAGTTGTCAGGAAATTAAAAAAAATACAGTTAGTGATATCTGTGGGCGCGACGACCGCGAAAAATAATGAGCTTGTGCAGGGAAATGCAGAGCTCTGATTAGCTGCCAACGCTTCAACCAGGAAGTGTTGGCAGGCATCTTGATACTCAGCTTGAGTTGAGACCCCAAACAAATGTAAAATAAAATAAATGGGGGCAGGGTAGGAATACCCTGACCCAATGAAGTTGGTCCTGGGGTCCCAAAGGGACCCTGACAGGCCAAAAAGTATTTGAAAAAAATATATATACTGTGAAATCGTGATATTCACGAATTTGTGGTAAAAAAACAAAACACAAGCACAGCTCCAGAACTTGTTTTTAATTAATCCCCCGGGTGGGCCAGGTCCCGGGGCCATGCCACTGAAACAGGAGGGGTGGGGCATGGGCCCCCCTCCTAGAGCTTATGAAAGCCCCGGAGACCACCCCCTCCCCGGGGGCATTGCTTATTATGTATGCGGGGGTGCCCATGTGGCACCCCAGTGCCCCAGGGACCGCCACCTCCCTGGGGCAATTTTAAAAAAGAATGCGCCACCTCTCTGGGGTACTTTACAATATGTATACATGGCTAAACATGAAATGAATGCGGGTGGCCCGTGGGTCACCCCCGTAGTCCCAGAAACTGCCACCTCCCCGGGGCAATTCCTTCAAATTTAGGTGGGGGCGGCTGCATGACCTCCCTGGTGCAATTTTCAAAAAGAAATGGCCCCCTCGCAGCCCAGGGTACCGCCACCTCTCTGTGGCACTTTACAATATGTATGCGTGGCTAAACATGAAATTATTTTTGGGGACCCGTGGGTCACCTCTGCAGCCCTGAGGACTGCCAATTCCTTCAAATTTAGGTGGGGGTTCGTGTGGCCCCCTGCAGCCTCGGGGACCACTACCTTCCCAGGGCTGTTTACTGCAATGGAGGGGCCATGCGACCCCCCTCCTGGAGCCATAATAGCCCTGGGGACCGCCACCCCCCAGGGCCAGCTACTGCTATGTCGCAGGGTGCCCACTCCAGGACATAGCTGTTTGCTGTGGCTTGGTGCAAGCTTTAACCACTCTCGCCAAGCCACAGCAAACACTCTGCTTTCAGCAAGCAAGAGCAGTGAAAATGCTCTTGCTTGCTGAAAGTGGAGCATTTTTCTGTTTAGCTGCACTCTGTCAAGTGAGCAGAGAAACAGACAAATTGTTTTCACACACAGGGAGCTGCATTTCCAGCAGCTCCCTGTGTGTGAAAGCAATGCTGGCTCGTGCAGGAGACGAGGAGCCCACAGGTACAGCATGGGCCTTGAGACTCCCCTGCGGTCCAGGTGCAGCTTGAATTTCTAGTTTTTTTATCGTAAAGTAATAATTTGTTACCATACGCAAAGCCACCCCCCTTGCCGGCCATGCACAGCGGGGGGGTGGTTGCAGGGCCTGAACTGCGGCCAGGCTCTGTGGCTAAGCCCACCCAAAGGCAGCCAACCCCCAGGCAGACTTCCAGCCCCACGCTGCGCACAGCCTTTGGTGTGTGTGTGGCATTGGGTTGGCCTCCAGGCACCGGGGTGCCATCCACTGGGGGCAAAGCATATATAGATTAGATGAAGCACCCACCTCTGATTGGTCACTGCATTGCTTAGGCTTGGAGAACCCCACTGTTTCAATCACTGGACATGTGAGGATGACCAGCACCACCACTCTATATCACGCAGGTGGCGCGCAATATTATCTTCTTCTGATTGGCTCTGTATCTAATAATTTTGTAACTTGTACTGTCTGATGATGAACATGTGATGTATTAGTCTATAGTTGCCAAGAAATTCTCTTGCATATATGATTTGATTGGACATGTACCGACACACCTTTTTGTGGTTTGCAGGAATAAAAGATTGTGCTGAACTGCTGCAATTTGGGCACTTGGTTTCTATGCCAGCTGTCCCTGTGTCACTTATAATAAATATCTCTTTCTTCATATGAGCTGATGGAGTCTTTTATCTTTTTTAATGTAGACTTCTACATTTGGTGAAGAATGCAGCAGCTCCTGGACTGCTGACTACTACTACTGCTGGCCTGCAGCCTTTGCCCTCGTCCGTCGGTCTGACCACCACAAAAAGGTATCAACTATTTCACAGGTGCACCTATGAGACGCACTTCTCTGCATTTTTACTGTGAATGATGGTCTGCTAAATTGAGAACATTTCCGAATTCTTTCCTTTATTGTACACTACATTCTTTGACTGCTTTTGTGTTAGTATAGGGAAAAACTACCATGACAGTTTGGAAAATGCATTCTTGTTAATGATCGATACCAAAGAGAAAACAATACTCCTTCCACAACTGATTTCAGAAAAAAAGAAAACCTGTTAGAAATGGGGTCTCTAGTTGGCAGTGGTTTGCACCCTGTCCAAGTAGGGACCCACACTCTAGTCAGGGTAAGAGAGTCCCTTGGTAGCTTGGCATGAGCAGTCAGGCTTATCTCAGAGGCAATGTGTAAAGCATTTGTACTCTCACACATACCCACACACACGCACACACACGCGCACACACACACACACACACACACACACAGTAACACAGTGAAAACACTACAAAAGGAGTCCACACAAGTTTAGAACAATAGTTAATATTTATCTGAATAATCCAAGACCAAAACGACAAAAATCCAACAAACACAGGTCCAAATATCACTTTAAAAAGATTAAGCAAGTTTAGTCCATAGAAATCAATAGATGTGTTTGTTTAAGCACAAAGTACCTTAGATGCATCAAAAATCAAAGACGTTGCACTGCGCAGGGGAGGTGAGGTGCCTGAAAAGCAAAGCGATGCATCAGTTCCTTACTACACAGGGGAGATGATGCGTTGGTTCCTTACTGGCAGCTTAGGGGATGCGTTGATTCCTTACTGCTAGGTAAGAGATGTGATGCGTTGGTTCCTTATTGACATGGGAGGTGATACGCTATTTCCTTACTAGCATGGGACGTGATGCGTCAGTTTCCGGACACGCAGCCTCTGTTCCTTACAGCGTTGCGGTGGAAATGAAGAGTCTGCATCGATAGATGATGCGTAGATAATCCAGACGTGCTGCATTGATGTGACAGCGGCGATGCAGGTGCTGCATCAATTTTGCAGCCACGAGGCAGGCGCTGCATTGATTCTTCAGCCGTGAGCAGGTGCTTCATCAGAGTCGGAGCGGGTGCCACGGACGTCGGTGACACAGTGCTCAGGACTCATGCTATGGCGATTTTTCTGATGCGCTGCAATGGTGAGCTGGGGCTGCCGTGAAAGCCATGGTCGATGCTTCCAGCTGGAACCGTGCTTCAGTGCAGGCGGCAGTGATGCGTCAATCTTTTGCAGCGATGCGTCGAGAAAACAGGCGATGAGAGTCGATGCATGGATTTTATCCTTACGATCACCAGGTTACACTTCCAAGGGCCCAGGAACTGTATTTGACACCACTTGGCAAGTTAGGGCTCTCAGCAGAGGAGCCCAGGCACTGGTAGGTGAGTGAAGTCTTTGATGGCCCTGAGATTTCTTAACTGGAGACAAGCACGCACAAGCCCTTGGAGAACCTTGGAAGCAGGATGTACAAAGAAAAAGTCCAGTCCTTTCACTGCCAGGACAGAAGCAGCAAGCAGCAGGCCAGCACAACAAGGCAACAGGCAAAGTGGCAGTCCCTCCTGCAGCATCCAGATCTTCTTCCTGGCAGAATGTTCTCATTCCAGAAGTGTTCTGATTTTGGGGTGTCAGAGGTCCAATACTTATATCCCTTTCTGCCTTTGGAGTAGGCAAACTTCAAAGGAAAGTCTTTGTGGTGCACAAGACCCTGCCTTTCACTGATCTAGCTCCAGACACACTTCAGGGGGGTGAAGATAGCTCTGTGTGAGGACAGGCACTGCCCTATTCAGGTGTCAGTGACAATTCATCCCACCACTCTAGCTCAGGAAGGTCCATCAGCCTGGGGGTGGTCCATCAGGATATTCCAGGCACACCTCAGCTCCCTTTGTGTGACTGTCTCGAGTGAATGCACAAGAGCCCAACTGTCAGCCAACCCAGATGTGTTTTCTAGAGACAGGCAGAGGCACAGAATGGTTAAGCAAGAAAATGTCCACTTTCTAAAAGTGGCATTTTCAAACACGCAATTTAAAAACCAACTGAACCAAAAGATGTGTTTTTAAATTATGATTTCAGAGACCCCAAACTCCAAATCTCTATCTGCTCCCAATGGGAAATTGCACTTAAAAGATATTTCAAGGCAATACCCATGTTACTCTATGGGAGAGATAGTCATTGAAGTAGTGCAAAACGAAATTAGCAGTATTTTACTATTAGGACATGCACAACACACCAGTACATGTCCTACCTTTTAAATACACTGCACCCAGCCCATGGGGTTGCCTTGGGCCTACCTTAGAGGTGACTTACATGTAGTAAAAGGGAAACTTCAGGCCTGATAAGTGGGTGCACTTGCCAGGTTGAAATTGTAGTTTAAAACCACACTCACAGACACTGCAGTGGCAGGTCTAAGACATGTTTGCAGGGCTACTCATGTGGGTGGCACAGTCAGTGCTGCAGGCCCACTAGTAGCATTTGATTTACAGTCCGTGGACACACCTGGTGCACTTTACTAGTGATTCAAATATGCCAATCATGGATAAACCAATCACCAATTAATTAGACCGTGAGCATATGCACAATAGCACTGGTCAGCAGTGGTAAAGTGCCTTGAGTCCTAAAGCCAACAAAAACAGGTCAGAAAAAATAGGAGGCAGAAGGCAAAAAGTTTGGAGATAACCCTGCAAAAAGGGCCAGGTCCAACAAAACCTATTCAATATTTGATTGATGAAGAGGATGGTTCCTTCACACAGTTTGGCCTAAGCCATTCATTGATAAAATATTGCCTTAAGAACAGGTTTAAATGAGCCATACACATTGCATACACTTTATGGTTCAAATGTGTTTTATAGTTTTCCAGAATAAAGACCAATACAAACAAGCCAGTAATTGAAGGCCTCATCCAAACTGGACTGGCCATGCCAAGCTAAGCAGCAATACACAATTGCAAATACATGTCTTACAAACATCCCTCCTCCAACCCCATCTCTCCTCTTTCGTACTCACTCTTCGGTAGTGCATTCTGGGCATTACTACCTCCTGCCCTATCTAACTCTTGCCTAGGGCCACCACATGCCATGTGAGTGTTGTCTACCCCCTCCATCAGCCGCAGCAACTGCAGCAATCTAGGGCAAGTCAACTTGTTAAACTCCGAGGAGAGTAACAAAGTATAAGGGGCCCACAAGTCACAGTAGACTGCAAGGTTGTTAGTCGTTGCTAGGGTCAGTTTCTCCAAGCCTGTTGTGTGCCATATCCTATGTAACCACGCCATGTGAGTGGGAACTTTATCTGTGCCCCAGTGGGATAGTATCATGTGAAGCACAGCCCCTAATGCTAAATTAATGTGTTGACCCCAACGAGATTGCAAGAGAAAGGTCAGGGGATTAGGAAGCCCCGATATAAGGTAAGCTGAAAAGTGCAGAAGCTGTGTGTCCAGGTGGGCATCTATGTCAGTCAAGACTGCATCCCAGTATCTAGTTTATTTCAGGCACACCTGCAGAAGGTGCGGCAATGTATCTGATGTTTCACATTCCCACCAGCAAAGCTCAGTACGAGAAGGGTTGTCCCTGTGAAGTGTGACCGGGGTGAGGTACCAGCATGGCACTGTCTTAGTGGTTGCCTCCATGGCTACAGTGTTACGTGCTGTGCATCGTGCTCTGTAATAAATGACCTCACAATATTTATGCGTGAGGGTTTGTCCCAGTTCTTGCTCCCATCTCCTCTGCTTTGGCATATTGCCCTCTGTCTGGAGGTGCATCAGAAGATGCAGCGCCCAGTGGTGAATCTGGAGATAGTGAAGACGTTCTATTTCAGGAAGGCAATAATCATTTTTCAGTTGCACGAATGAAATAGGCCTGTCAGCATCAAACAGGTATCCCATAGACCTATAGCCAGAAAGCTGCCATGCAGTAAACAGCGGGGTCTGGAGACCCAGGGTAAAGTCTGGATTCCCCAGAATGGGCGTCAATGGCGAGGGAAAGGATGTCAACCCCTTCTGGACAGCCACTTCATCCCACACTACCGATGTAGCCTTGGTGACTGGTGAGGAGTACACGCTACATGCCCTTTTGAGGTAGCAGGGGCACTTTCCAGAGGTGGTCTCCCGCTTTCTTTCAACCCCAATGCACCAATGCTTTTCTATTTCTGATGGCACCACACTACTAGGAAGCATAGCTGTGCTGTCTGGTAATGAAGGAGGTTAGGGACTCCCAAACCCCTTTGACTGCTGGGCAATATATCTGGCTGCGCTGCATGCACAGGTGTTTCCTCTCCCAGATGAAATGGTTGAATTCTGACCGGAGTGATTTGAGCACTCCCTCGTGTGGGGTCAAGGACAGGGCTTGGAACACAAAAAGGGCCCTGGGAAGCGCGGTCATTTTTAGGGCTGCTATTCTCCCAAACCAGGAGAGACAGTAGTCTCTCCACTGGGGAAGGTCCACCTTGATCTGGCTTATCAGGACTCGATAGTTAATAGTGACGTTTTCCGTGATCATCAGGGCAATTTGTATCACCCAAGTGGGAGCTAGAGCAATCAGTCCCTATCAGGGAGTCTTGGGCGGCTAACTTCTCCTGAGTGTGTGGGGTTTCAGACAGGTTAAGTGCCTGTCATGTCTGGGAGTTGATATGAAAGCCCGATGCTTTGTCAAACTGTTAAAGTTCTTCAAAAAAAGGTGGCAAAGAAGTCAGAGAGCCATCGAGCGCAACTAGCACGTCATCTGCGTATAAGCTTCTGTTGTAGACATCCCTCTGAATCACACCCCAGTGATCTGCAGGTTGTCTTGGACTCTTTGGGCCAAAGGCTTCATGTATAGTGCAAACAGCAGGGGGGACATTGGACATCCCTGCCCTGTCCTTCTGCAAATCGGAACGTGGGGTGAGAGTATCCCATTGCATTGCATATACCTTAAAGTGACCATCCAGTGTAGAAAAAAAAAATTCTCTTTGTCCAGTCCTTCCTCTCTACCAATCGTCAACAATGGGTACTCTAGAATGATGATTCCAGCTGGGAGTTTGAGCTCTGTTATGACATAATTCACGCGATGCCCCCTTTATGCATTAGGTATATTATACTTCATATCAGTTGGACAATGAAGTGGCCATTTTCTTGGACAAATAGAAGCTGAACAATTATGTTGTTCATTGAACATGTGCACATCCACACCTGCCTATTTGTTGCTTCCTGGTTGATTCCCTTGATAAATGGTCTAGTTTGGGTTGTCTATATGATCAATGGGAATATTCAATTGCCACAATATTGCTATGGCACTTAATTTCGCTTAAAGCATGACAACTGCACTGACAAGCCTCAAATATAGTGAATATAGTTTCCTTATGCTGGAAATTCATGAGTGATGTTTGCCCTCAGACGATAATCTATATTTCACTGGATTCACCGAAGTGAGAATATGGTGCTCTTTGTATCCATTTAATACCGTCATCTATTTGTGACTTACCTCTAATATAAACTACCTACATACATGTTTACATTGGAATGCATAGTGATGTTGCTTGAGGTGATGGATGCATTTTTCTATTGAAATCTAGCTCGGAAAAATAAATTAGCGTGCCACTCTGCATCGCTTAAGGCCAACTTGTAAATATGCCCTCTTCTGCCGCAGTCCTTTGCGCCAAAGGGGCGTACAATGGGTGTTGCTGTGGGCGTTCTACCACAAACGCATTGCTTTTGGACGCTGCCTCAGATTTACAGGGCTGAGGAAGCTCCAAAAACGAACGCCCTGGAATACAAGGCATTAGAATTGCACAACGAGGAGGAATTCTTAATTTCTCTTCGTTTTTTCCTCTTTCCATGTGTGCTGCAGAGAAGGTGCAAATCACCATTATTGATTGTGTATGTGCAGGAAGGTATTCCTTCCTGCACATATAGAATCGTCCCTTGCAACATGGCGACACGGTGTCTGCGCTGGTGCTAGGCAGCTTTTTTGTGCCAGCGCTAGGGGAAACACAGGGGTGCGCCGTATTCTTGTTAATACAGCTCATCCCTGCGTTTTGAAAATGTCAGAGAGTGGCGTTGCCAAATTTGTTGCAGCTCCGCACTTCGTCTTTTTCTTCTGAATATGCCCCACTGGCGGATTTAAAATAAAAAACGTTTCCTTTTTGAAAATGCAAACACAGGACTGATGGTCTGTTGTTCCTTGCAGGCCATCATCACAGTGATTGTAGCCAATCACAGGGGTCTGAAATAGCAACCTATCCAATTAAAATTCATCAAACAGGTCCTTCTGTTACCCCTGCGACTAGAGATTTTTTGATGCAAACTATTAGAACAAAGGTTGCATTACAAAGTCAAAGACTGGTCGCAAAGAGTCCGTGCGCAATTTGCGAACGCTTTTTACTGCCAGTCTGGTCATACATCGGGTCCCTATTTACAATTTCGAGCACTTCAGAGTGAAACTTTCAAGTAGCATTTTAAATCCAGAGCAGGAAACAAAATTGACAAGGGCAAAGTTGTTCTTAAACTCCTTGAAATGCCGAACACATAAGAACAGGAAAGTTGTTGGTATTCTGTTAACAATGCGTAGAGCCCATATCTCAAGGCAGCAGGAATCACCTGGGCAACCCCAAATCTTGCACTTTCTCATCGTCTTTGATAGTCTGCCAATAAAAACACTGGGCAGTCGTCAACAGCGTGGTAGCTACGGACATGATGGGCTGTGGCACGCTGAGAAGAGGCTTGGATCAATAGGCTTTTACAAAGGTCTCAATTCAGCAATGATATTTCAGATACTTAAGCTGGTTTTATTTGATATGATTACAAATTTAGTGCGAATCCTTTCTTTTCATTTAAATGCCACACACGTGCATGAGTTTTAATGAGGTTAAATATTAATTCACAGTTCAAGTACAGAGTTTGGAGAAACTCCTGCATCAATCAAGAATAAAATTTACTCGCAAGTAAGTCACTCCCAGTGTAATAAAAGGTTATGTTATTATATCTCTTATAATACTAACCACAAAAATAATGACAATTATTACCAATATTATTATTATTACTACAATTGCCATTATTCAATTGTTTGTATTGTTTCTGTCTAAATTATAATGCGCACACATATATATAAAAAACATATGCATAACCATATAGATATACATTACAGTGGCAGAGATAATGCCTTTGTAGTTATAGATAGGTCCATCTTTCTATTGCAAAGATGTTTTTGCTAATAATTTGGCACCATTTAACAAATCTTCATGAAACGTTCCCCAAAAAACGTTATCTGATTTGGGTTTGGCAATCCACGTTCTGTCAGTTCCATTAAGTGAAGGTAAAAGAAGAGGGAAGGGATCAAAAAGTGGCATTTACTATTTTAATCCCCATATTAAGCCATTGATGGAGCTAAACAAAAAAGGCTGAATGAAAACTCACTCATAGAAGTGCCTTTGCTTGGTTTGCCGTAATTCATCAAGTAGTTTTCAAGAAATGTGTTTTTTGTAGTCCTCAAATTGAGCAATCACTCAAAATTTGGAACACAAAGATATCTGGTCGATTTATTGTAGGATGGTCAGCAAACCCAGGTTCGCCGGCCATCTGTGAACCCACATTAAAAAAATAAACAAATTTAATTGGACAAGAGAGCTTTTTCTCCTGTTATACATTTCACTTCTCGGAACCCAAAGCCAGGTCCCTGGACATGAAGCTCTCTGATAGGCTGACCACAACTTAAATACAATTGTTGTAGCCACCAGTACAGGATGCAGTAACTTGGTGCCTACAGCCTCAATAAAAGCATGGCTCAGCCATAAGGTCCCCCATGCTTAAGTGCTGGGAACCCAAAGGGACCCTCCTGTTGTCAAAGTTTATTTAAAAAAATGCAGATTTTGCCATGGGTTTGCATTGCAGGTTCCCACAGTCTGTGATGTCAGCACCAGAGTCCTCGAACCTCTGGGAAGAGCTCATGGACCCTAGCAGCAACACCGAATCTAGTGTCATGTGAAGCAGTGGTTGGTTGACCAGGCAGGTTGGGGCAAGACCCGGCCAAAGGCCACCACATGTAGGGCACTGTCAAAGGGCATGCTCAGCAAGAGTTTGACAACACGTGCTGCACACAGATGAAAGTTATGAACACAGGGTTGGCGGCCCACAAGGAACAGCAGAACACCATCCCTGTTTTTGTAGCCCCAAACAGGAAACTTGTTTTTTTAAAGAATTCCATGTTCCTTAAGGGAACCAGTGTTGCTACTAATGAAATTAAGTTTCCAGTTTGGGAAAACTTTAGAGGGAGCAGGTATTTGTACCCTGGATGACCGCCTACACCCACCAAGGTTGCCAACACAATTCTCAAAATGCAAGATGTCCAAGTGGATACTTTCTCCTTAGAGAATCAGTTACCAGTTACCACTTCTTTTGAGGTATTGGTAACTTATCAATGGTTTGCGACCGCAATTGCAGTCACAAACCATTGCTACGTACGATATCACATTACACATAGGAAGGAAACCACTTTAAAGCCCCTTCCGGGCTGGAATAGGTTGGCAATCCCATTTTGTGAGTCAGAAAAAAAATTTTGACTGACAAAATGGGTTTCAAATATGCCAAAAAGCAATTTTGTAGTCACAAAACCTGTGATTTTGTGACTCACAGCATTTGTGAACGCAAATGTAGAGTACATTTTAATTCTAACAAGTTTACCTAAATGTACAAGAGAACCTGCTTGACTGGGTTCTTATCTAGCCATCCAGTAAAGGCCCTGGTTGTCAATCCAATGACATCACTATTGGCAGAACAGTAGATTCTGATTAGACTGGGCAACATGACATCATCGTGCAGTTACTATCTAACAGATGGTTTTTGTATAGTGTGCAACTTCAGGCCATTATTCATGGTTTTGGTCAGCACGGCTCAGGAAGCCAAGAACCTGCCAAGAAAAACCGACCTGGAATGTATTCAAAGTCACAGCATCGTTTTTATTGATAGACCTCTTTGGTTTTCATTTTTCATAGAGACATCATGAATCACCAAAAACATGAAAATACTTGCATAATTTTACCACAAAGTCCATTAAGTGCTTCGGGAAAAGAGAAGCTTTGTCGGATTAGCCCAAAAAACTGCTAGAAAAGGAGACAGCTTAGAAGGCTGGCTGGCCGGCGCTGAAAGGGACCAGAAAGTAGTTCATAGTTACTATAGAAGGCATGTGGTTGGCTTTAACTGGGCTCTCTTTATTTGTCTCTTTTGCCTGCTAAATTCATTCATTCCCTGAGCTATACTTGGGGGGGGAAAAAACTGTGATTTTATATTTTTAACTAATGTAAATGTCAGCTGAGATTAAGTCCCAGAGCAACACATAAGAATTTTAGTGATGGCTTAAAATCATGTGCTGGCAAAATTTTTGATCATTTTCAAATATTTGTTGTTCCCCTCTCAGTTTCCATTTCATTGACAATTTCCAAGTATTAATTTCTGTTGTTATCAATTCATATGGTTCTTTGTTGCTCTCTCCAGCTTTCCTTACATATATATTTGCTTTCTCTGCCTCTTTCTATATATTCACATGGGTACATACAGATATATATACAAATCAAAATATATTTAACTAGGGGGCCACATGTACCAGAGTACATTCACAAAAAGGTTCACTGATAGAATATCGATAGTAAAAATATCAATAGTAAAAATATCAAAGTAAAAATATAGATAGTAAAAATATCGACTCCCTATACTTAAACAGGTAAGTACAAAAATATTGAATCAAAAATATCAAAGTTAAAAATATAGATGTAAAAAATATCGATTTAAAACTATAAATAAAATAATATATATTAAAATATAAAATAAACAAAACCACTGGAACAACGGTCTCACACCTGGTGACTCATCTCAAGGGACCTGATTCACAGAACTAACTTACGTCAAAAACGTAAAGTTAGTACTTTTTGGTATTCACAGAATACACTTACTCATTTTGGTATTCACAGAATGAACTTACTCATTTCGGTATTCACAGAAGTTAGTAGTCCTAACTTTAGGACTCCTAAATGCCTTCTGTGAATACCGAAAGTCTTAAAGTTAGGATTTTTCTCAGTTTAGGAGTAGTAAAGTTAGGACTCCTAACTTTACTACTCCTAAACTGAGAAAATCCTAACTTTAAGACTTTCGGTATTCACAGAAGGCATTTAGGAGTCCTAAAGTTAGGACTACTAACTTCTGTGAATACCGAAATGAGTAAGTTCATTCTGTGAATACCAAAATGAGTAAGTGTATTCTGTGAATACCAAAAAGTACTAACTTTACGTTTTTGACGTAAGTTAGTTCTGTGAATCAGGCCCTTATTGTGTAAGTGAGGAGGTGACGGAGTTGCTACTAAATCAGAAAAAGGTGGAGTGCCCTCAGCAGAGGACTACAAGCAAACAATGGGAGACCCTCAGAGAGATAGCTGACCAAAGGGGACCAGGTATATTCGAAATCTTTCCTATTGTCTTCCGCTATATCAGATAGCCGCTCTAATGCTATCGCCTTCCACAAACGTGCATGCCACTGCGAAAGAGAGGGAGCGGTAGGCTTCTTCCAGGCCCCCGCTATAGCCATTTTCGCCGCCCCAAGGCAGAGCCATAGGATGGATCTATCTGCGTGTGTTTGCCGCTGTAACAGAGGATCCCGAATGCCCAGCAGCACCTGCTCTATGGAGTCCCCAGTCGGGTAGCCTAATATGAGTTTTATCTGGGCAAGGATCTCTTTCCAGAAGATCTGGATTACGGGACAGTCCCACCAAATGTGTTTGAAGTTTCCCAAGGCCCCACATCCCCGCCAGCAGCGATCTGAGGTACCCGGAAAGATCGAGTGCAACCTGTGAGGGTGGAGATACCAATCATAGAGCGTCTTGTAGTGGGCTTCCCTGAGATGCATAGATCTATTGAATTTGGCAATGTCCTTGTAAAGGGTCTCCCATTGCCTATCCGAGGGCGGGACCTGAAGCATCTTACCCCAACATTCCCTATGGTGTTGTGTGCGAAGTGGTGCCAGGGTGAGAAGGAGATTGTATAGAAAAGAGATACACCCTTTACCCGTGGTGCCCGTCTGAACAAATTTTTCCATTGGGAGATATCCCCTAGTGGCTGCGGCCTGGATCTCCGGTTGTTGAACCCAGTGGACCAGTTGAGAGTAGTGAAAGTGCTCTGTGCGTGGAAGACTAAAACGTGTCATACAATCCGAGAATGAGCGAAGCCTGGAGCCCTGAAAGAGATCGGAGATCATGCGGCACCCCCCTTCCCTCCAGCTATCGAAAGGCCCCTCCTGCTGCGCCAGTGGGAAATGCTTAGAGAAGTGTATAGGGGAATACGGTGATGGGAATGTGGTCAGAGGCAATGCCCTAGTAACCGCGTCCCAAACGCTAAGAGTAGTGGAAGTGGGAACACTTAAATAGGCGTTAGGCGATCTATCGTCCCTGGAACGCCAAGGCAAATCCCATATCGTCCTCCCCGTGACCTGCCTGTCTATATGCAGCCACAATTTTTCCGAAGCTTGCAGCGACCATTCGCTTAAGACCCTAAGCTGCGCCGCCCTATAGTAAGTTAAAAAATCAGGCAGAGCCAAACCTCCTTTTAACCTCGGCCTTGTCAGCAAATGAAATGAGATTCGGGCTCGCCGACCCTGCCAGATGAATTTGAGTAGAAGGGATTTCAGAGCGGGAAAAAGTGCTCTGTCTGGTTGAATGGGGAGACCTTGAAAGAGATATAGTAGACGCGGCAATACATTCATCTTTATGACGTTAATCCGTCCGATCCAAGAAATGTAGGCGGCACCCCATTTTTTGCACTCGATCGTAAGCTGCCGCAGAAGCGGCGGGAAATTAGCCCGGTACAGGTCCCCAAGTTTGGGGGTAAACTGTATCCCCAGGTACGTGATAGCCTTGCGTGCCCAGCAAAATGGAGAGGACTCCTCCAGGGCCTCTTGGAGTCCAGAAGGTAATGTAAGATTCAAGATGGAGGACTTGGAAAGGTTGACCCGGAAACCGGAGACAGCCTCAAAGCATTCCAACTCGTGGCAGATGGCCGGGAGCGATGTCCGCGGGTCCATCACTGGCAGTAAAATGTCATCGGCGAATAATGCAATCTTGTATTCCTCTTGCCCAAAAGTGATTCCCCTTATTTGGGGGTTGGAGCGTATCCGAATTGCAAAGGGTTCGATACTGAGGGCGAAAAGCAACGGGGACAAAGGGCAGCCCTGCCTGGTCCCTCTTGCCAGTTTGAACCATCCAGATGCCACTCCGTTCACCAAAACCCGAGACCTAGGAGCCGCAAAGTTCGCCCCAACCATCCCAATGAAAGCTTCACAGAACCCAAATCGGCGCAGAGAAAGCTCCAAAAAGGCCCAATCAACACAATCGAACGCTTTCTCTGCGTCGAATGACAGCAGCGCGGCCGGGATCTTTTTCTTGTGGGCTTTGTCTATCAGGTGGAACACGCGACGAAGATTGTTGTGGGTTTGCCGCCCCTTAATGACCCCGGATTGGTCGGGCTGAACAAGAGCTGGGAGACATTTCTCAAGTCTCGTGGCTAGGATTTTAGAGTATAGCTTCGCGTCCAGGTTGAGTAAGGCAATGGGGCGATATGAGGCACATTTTATCTCGCCCGTTGGAATTAGGAACCCATGGACCTCTTGTCTACCCCTTCGAATCAGGATACCCGTTTCAGAAATTGGTTAATGTCTGGTTCGCACCTTTTTTTTGAGCTAGCACAGGCTTATCACTATGCTTTCTGAAACCATTAGCGACTGGAGACCGGGGGATTGACCTGCCAATGTCACTCGAAAATGTGTTTAGTAATTTAGCTATTAACAGCATGGTGGGGCGAAATGGAGGGGGGATTCATTTCCTCCTTGTTTATATATGCCTTGAAGAGATGTAATTCTTACAGAGGTCCTTTGTGTACTATCTGCCCTTCTTTTCATGTTTTCCAATTCAAATGTTTCAATAAAAACATTATGACAAAAAAACATAAAATATTAATATTATCTTTAGCAAAATAAATTAAATTTAATATACATTTCAACTAAATATAAAAAATAAACTTAATTTTAAAAATATAAACACACAAACATAATAATTTATACATATACATATATTTACTTTAAAATAATTTATTAACTATTATCTTTATTTAATTTTTAAACTTTTAAATTATATAAAAATAATATATATACATATATCAATAATTTAAAATTAAAAAAACATTCTATAATAATTAAAACTTTAAACTATTAAAACAAAAATAAAACAGTAGGGAAGGTATTGGATAGCGGAGAGGAAAAAATTAGTATTCCCACTCCAGTGAGTGCAACAGTAGGGAAAATATTGGATAACGGAGGGGTAAAAATTACTATTCTCACTCCAGTGAGTGCAACAGAAGGAAAAGTAATGAATAGCGGAGGGGTCAAAATTACTATTCCCACTCCAGTGAGTGCAACAGTAGGGAAAGTGCTGGATAGCGGAAGGATGAAAATTACCATTCCCACTCCAGTGAATGCAACAGTAGGGAAAGTGCTGGATAGCAGAAAGGTAAAAATTACTATTCCCACTTCAAAGAGTGCAACAGTAGGGAAAGTATTGGATAGCGGAAGGGTAAAACTTACTATTCCCACTCCAGTGAGTGGAACAGTAGGAAAAGTATTGGATAGCAGAGAGAAAAAAATTACTATTCCCACTGCAGTGAGTGCAACAGTAGGGAAAATATTGAATAGCGGAGGGGTAAAAATTACTATACCCACTCCAGTGAGTGAAACAGTAGGGAAAGTGCTGGATAGCGGAGGGGTAAAAATTACTATACCCACTCCAGTGAGTGCAACAGTAGGGAAAGTGCTGGATAGCGGAAGGGTAAAAATTACTAATCCCACTTCAGTGAGTGCAACAGTAGGGAAAGTATTGAATAGCGGAGGGGTAAAAATTACTATACCCACTCCAGTGAGTGAAACAGTAGGGAAAGTGCTGGATAGCGGAGGGGTAAAAATTACTATTCCCACTCCAGTGAGTGCAACAGTAGGGAAAGTGCTGGATAGCGGAGGGGTAAAAATTACTATTCCCACTCCAGTGAGTGCAACAGTAGGGAAAGTATTGGATAGCAGAAAAACAAAAATTACTAATAACATTTCAACAATTAAAAAAATATATATATTCTTAAAAGTAAATAAACAATATTTTAAAAATATACCATTAAACATATTAAACATATAAAAATAACACAAATTATAATGTTAATTACATATGATAAAAACCTACAAATATGATATTAAAAAAAATAATAAATACATTTTTAAACAATATTTATTTAAAAGAAACAAATATTCCCAAACAAATTATTTAAACAATAAATGTATTTATTTTATTTCCTACCCTATAACACCACACCAATAAAAAAAGACATCAACAATTTTTTAAAATGTATTTCCATAATTAACATAATTAATAATAAATTTAAATATCTTATTATTAAAAAAGATAATGAACATTAATTGATTACACATTCTTGAACACTATAATATCCACAACACACACCTAAAATTCATTACACAATTACAATTAATAATTACTAATTAATTAATTTAAATGAATTAACAAATAATTAATAATTCATCAATAAAAAATAAATTACTTCCCACCCTTCCCACCATTTATACCTATAAACACCTCAACACACACCTAAGATTAATTACACAAGTCCCATAATTAATTACTAAATACTTAATTTAAATTAATTAACAACTAATTAATAATTCATCAATAACATTTAAATCCCCTCACACCCTTCCCACCATTTACACCTATAAACACCACAACACACACCTAAAATTAGTTACACAATTACCATAATTAATTACTAATTAATTAATTTAAATTAAGTAACAACTAATTATTAATTCATCAATAAAAATTAAATTACTTCCCACCCTTCCCACCATTTACACCTATAAACAGCACAACACACACCTACAATTAATTACACAATTACCATAATTAATTACTAATTAATTAATTTAAATTAATTAACAACTAATTATCAAACAATTATTCATAAATTAATTTACACATTGAACACTATAACATCACAATTATACAACTATTAATAAATAAAAATTATTCAAAACATTTTATATAATTAAATTACTTCCCACCCTATTTCCCTATCAACCCACAACCCGCTACGGAACTAAAAACGCAAAATGCAATTTAAAAAACATTAATAACTACTATAAATAATCAATAAAATAAATATAATTAAATTACTTCCCACCCAATTCCCCCATAAACCCACAACCCGCTACGGAACTAATAATGCAAAAATCTATTTTAAAAAAATTAATAACTACTATAAGTAATCAATAAAATGTATATAATTAAATTACTTCCCACCCTATGGAACTAAAAACGCAAAATTCAATAATTTTTTTTTATTAACTACTAAAACTTTAACACATATAATAAAAATACAAACAATTCTTATTCAAAAAAACAAACATCACACACATAAAATATATACTAAAATACATAACATTAATAAAAAATCTATATTTTTAACAACTATGGGGCCGATTCCGATGTCGGACGGACTCAGGTCCGTCCGACATCGTCCAGGAGCCGTAACCGACCGACCTGCTGTCGTCGGTTACGGCCCTGCAGAGTCGATGCGACCGAACCCTGTTCGGTCGCACTCGTATACTTCACAATGGGAGCATGCATTCCGAGCGGAATGCATGCTTGCATAGTGAAAAGCAGGGGTGCAGTTCATCCCTGCACCCTGTGGCCGGCACCCCAAGGTGCCTGCCACCGGGTGCAGGGATCAACAGAGGGGCACCATAGGTGCCGGCCTCGCACCCATGGGGGCCCTACTGGGGGCCCCCAAAGACAGTTACCGACTGCCTTTTCGTGCCGGAAAGACCGGCACGAAAAGGCAGTGAAATACTGCCATCGTACTCCCTCGGTCGTGAAGAGGCGGCCGGGGGAGTACTGAAGGATTATCGGACGGCGGTCGGGCTCTCCGAGCCCGTCGTAAGCCATCCGGAAATCCGAGTCGGATTCCTTTCCGACGAGCCCATCGGAATGGCTCGGTCGGAAAGGAATCCGGCCGGCACGTTCCGATTCGGTCGGAAGGGCTCCGACCATCGTTCGGTGCCCTTCCGGCCGAGATCGGAATCGGCCCCTTTTTACAAACGATATTTAACTCTTCGATATTTTTTAAATCGATATTACTTACCTAAAATCGATATTCTTGACCACGATATTTCTTCTGTCGACATTTCTGACCCACGATATTTTTACATCGATATTTTGTCTCTGCACCCACAAAAATTGGTTGTAAATTGTGCACAAACTATTTGCAAATGGACTCGTTTTTTGAAAACTAATCTAGGGTACTATTTGGTCAGTACTCAAAATTCCCATTTACAGAGGGGCGCTGAACATCCTGCCTAATGAATATTATTTAGGCAGCTCACAGTTTGCGACCCCCTGTGACTGGCTACAAGCACACATGGTGGTCTGCAGGAGACAGCAGACCACCATCCGTGAGTTTGCATTCCTAAATGGGAATCTCTGTTTTCTAAAGCATCCCCAGTTCCAAATAGGAATCAGTGTTGCTTTAAAAAACATAAAAGTTGCCAGTTAGGGAAATCATCCCTTGGACCACTGCCTACTCCCCCTGAGGCTTCCAAAATGATTTCCCTTGTGGAAATGGACAAGGGGACACCATCCTCTTTGCGAATAAGATGCCATCTCCAGTGAAGAGTAGGTAATGGTCAGAGGCTTGAACCAGACTTGTTGTTGCAAATTATTGACTCATACTCTACCAATCACAATTTGAGAGGAACATCCCTCTCACACCCTTTCTAAATTGCGATTCAGTGTAGGTTGCAAAACCCTTTTTACAAGTCAGAAAAAACGTTCCCAACTTATAAAATGGGGTTTGTATGCTCTAGGTTGCAAACCCTGTGATTTTGAAAATTGCTGGATTTGCCAACACAAAATTGCTTGCTGCATCTCGTGCAAGGCCTCTTAATGCACCTTTATTCCTTACTCCCTTTGTGTCTCTGATTTTCTCCACCTCTCTCTCATTCTCTCACTCTACTGCAATCTTTTTTTCCCTCTCAACTTTTTTTTATTCTCTTCATCTTTCTCTCTTTCTCTATGAGTTTTTCCACTGAGCAACCCTCACTGTACCTCTCTGTATACTGCACCTTCTCCTGCTGTGACTCTACACACTGTACAAAGTTTGAAAGAACCATGACATAGCAGATTACAAAAATTATTCAGTATGCTTTCTCAGCATTCTTCCCAATCTCATGCTTTCAAATAGCAAATATTCAAAGGCAAGTGATGAGTGTTAAGCGGCTTAATTTAGAAAGCTCTGCACAGGCAGTTCCAGGGACATAAGCCCGATGACATCCGTGGAATGTTAATAGCAAGTAGTACATGAAAGGCATCTAATACTTGTTATTGCGTGCTTTGTTTTGGTCCAGTTTTACTTTTGGTCTCAACAAACCTAAAGTTATCCTACAAAGTTCAAAATAGCTTGAAGATGACGGAATGTGTTCAATATGACAAGATATATTTTATTGTTATACAGATACTGAAGAAAACAAAGGGTTGATTTAGCCTGAGCACCCCTTTTTAGAACATTTAGGACATGTGGCATAGGCACTATATGCAACAGAAAAAAGAGTGATAGCGAACTCTATATATACGCCATAACAGATGTTCTTTTTTTTATAGAGAATCAAAGACTGATTTTCTATGAACCTTGAGTTATTATGCCAGCCATTAACTAGGGAACTTGTCCCATGCCCATTAAATATACGTGATGATACTAATGCAAATGCAGTTTAAATCAGATTGTTCTAAAGGGTTAATCATTGTGTGCACATATTTACTATTACTCTTTGTCACTGTAATACCAGCTCACAGAGTGCAAATACTTTATGCAATGTGCAATGGTACAATGTTGATATAGTCACACTTCACACATGTACCCTTTGCTGACATATGATATATATCATGTTACATTTCATCATTGATGATATCACTGAAGACATCTCAGATTCAGGAGGATCACGGATGATGTCATCAGTGATGTCATCAATGGCATCTGTGATGTCATCAATGAAGTCAACTGTCAATCAGTTCATACATTAGTTGGTAGAAAAAAAATAAAAGAAGGTAGCAAATTAAATACAATAAAATTCATCAGTCAAACATAAAATAAATACAAATTGATAATACAGTATAGCAAGCAGACATACAAAAAACTAACATCTCATATCATGAAATTCATGAGTCAAAATGGTAAAATTAGCAACTTTAAGTATTGAGATAAGAAACCTAGGGGCGTATTAGCAAGACCGGCGATAAAATTATCGCTGTTTTAGCGGCAGGAAACTGCCGCTAAAACGGCGATAATGGGCTTGCTAATATGCGTTATAGATTTCCAATAGAAGCCCAGGTTAGATGTCCTGCACATCTAACCTGGGCTTCTATTGGAATTCTATAACGAATATTATCAAGCCCATTATCGCCATTTTAGCGGCAGTTTCCTGCCGCTAAAACGGCGATAATTTTAACCTGGGTCTTGCTAATATGCCCCCTAGTTCTAAGTGACAAATAAAAACTGTAAAAAAACATATAATGCATTGCTGTTTGTGAGAAGGTTGTGTTGCAAGGATCGAAGTTTAAAACATCAGATGCAGATCTCCCACTTTGTAAATGAGAGAAAAGTGCACAATATCCATTCTAAAACATGTTAAAATGTAATGGTCCCAGATATCTCGAACATTATTTAAATAAGGTTCTATGGAATCCTGTGTTTTGATCAAAACCAAGGATTTTCCAGTAAGCATCAAGAGTCCAAGGGTCTCTCTTTTGGAATTTCTTATTTGGTTGAAAGGGTTAATTGTTTTTCAATTTGGTAATAGTTTCAGGAATAGCAAAAAGATTTGGTCTTCCTAGCTCTTAACAAAGTGATTTTAAAGAACTTAGCCATTTATCCTAAGCTAAGCCATCTTTGATTAGCCCTCTGTTTAAGTCTGCACAAAGATTAGACCTAGGGGTCGATTCCGATCCCGGTCGGAGGCGCACCTAATACCTTTCGGTCGGGAAAAAATCCAGGCGAATGCCTGTTTCCCAACCGATCCGCACATACGTCCGAACGAGCAAGTACGATGCGCACAACTGCCCAAATCCCGACCCAGTCGTACTCACCCAATACAGGTCCTGTTCTCCGACCGAGGCGGATCCGGAATCGTAAAATCGAGCCGCACGGAAGCAAAAATGCAGCCCCGTCCGGCCGGACAAGTACGATGCGCTTCCCGTACGCGCCGAACCCGTCGCTACGCACGGCACGTCAAAGCATCCGGTCGAGGCGCACATAAGCTCCGATTCGCGCCACTACACGATCCACGGCTACGAGACGAACACGCCAGCGACGAGGACGAGGCGAAGCAAAGAGAAAGACGAACGAGACAAACCAACCATGAATCCCTTCGTGCCGATCCTACCAATATTCTACCTCTATTACCGGAACAGGCACGGACGCGTACGGCGCAGAAGGTAAGTCAGACACCAACAACAAAAACAAACTACACGTACCCGACACATCACACACAGAGGGATGCAGAAATACCTACACCAGCAACAGCAGCACCATAGGGGCGGGATGGCCCTCACCAATGCCACACATACACATAGGGGCCTGTATGCCTACCACTACTACCACCCCTACCCATGGGGGCTGGATGCCTGCCACTACTACCACCCTTACTCAGGGGTGCCAGATGCCTACCACTACTACCACCCTTACCCAGGGGTGCCAGATGCCTACCACTACTACCACCCATACCCAGGGGGTGCCGGATGCCTACCACTACTACCACCATTACCCAGGGGTGCCAGATGCCTACCACTACTACCACCCTTACCCGGGGGTGCCAGATGCCTACCACTACTACCACCCTTACCCAGGGGTGCCAGATGCCTACCACTACTACCACCCTTACCCAGGGGTGCCAGAAGCCTAACACTACTACCACCCTTACCCAGGGGTGCCAGATGCCTACCACTACTACCACCCTTACCCAGGGGTGCCAGAAGCCTAACACTACTACCACCCTCACCCAGGGGGTGCCAGATGCCAACCACTACTACCACCCTTACCCAGGGGGTGCCAGATGCCTACCACTTCTACCACCTCTACCCATGGGGGGCTGGATGCCTGTCACTACTACCACCCTTACCCAGGGGTGCCAGATGCCTACCACTACTACCACCCTTACCCAGGGGTGCCAGATGCCTACCACTACTACCACCTCTACCCATGGGGGCTGGATGCCTGTCACTACTACCACCCTTACCCAGGGGTGCCAGATGCCTACCACTACTACCACCCTTACCCAGGGGTGCCAGATGCCTACCACTACTACCACCTCTACCCATGGGGGGCCAGATGCCTGTCACTACTACCACCCTTACCCAGGGGTGCCAGATGCCTACCACTACTACCACCCTTACCCAGGGGTGCCAGATGCCTACCACTACTACCACCTCTACCCATGGGGGCTGGATGCCTGTCACTACTACCACCCTTACCCAGGGGTGCCAGATGCCTACCACTACTACCACCTCTACCCATGGGGGCTGGATGCCTACCACTACTACCACCTCTACCCATGGGGGCTGGATGCCTGTCACTACTACCACCCTTACCCAGGGGGTGCCAGATGCCTACCACTACTACCACCCTTACCCAGGGGTGCCAGATGCCTACCACTACTACCACCCTTACCCAGGGGTGCCAGATGCCTACCACTACTACCACCCTTACCCAGGGGTACCAGAAGCCTACCACTACTACCACCCTTACCCAGGGGGTGCCAGATGCCTACCACTACTACCACCTCTACCCATGGGGGCTGGATGCCTGTCACTACTACCACCTCTACCCATGGGGGGCTAGATGCCTACCACCAACACCACCCCCACTCATAGGATGGACAATGCATGACACAACCAGCACACCACAACCTAGGGAATGCAAGAAAAAGACATCCCCCCAACACCATGACAAGCGTGTGTAGACTGTGTCAAATGCCTACAACACTGAACATGACTTTGAACATACAATGTGACCCCCTATCACATGTGCCACACATATATGTGTGTGGCCCCCACAATGCAAGCAGGCCATGACCATTGTGGCAATGGGGTCCAAAACCCCATCATCACAGTGACCAAAAGGTAAGTGTGGGGTCCATAGCTGAAGCACATCTTGAACATTGTGGCAATGGGGTCCAAACCCCCATCATCACAGTGAGCAAAATGTAAGTGTGGGGGCCCATAGCTGAAGCACATTCAGAACATTGTGGCAATGGGGTCTAAACCCCCATCATCACAGTGACCAAAAGGTAAGTGTGGGGTCCATAGCTGAAGCACATCTTGAACATTGTGGCAATGGGGTCCAAACCCCCATCATCACAGTGAGCAAAATGTAAGTGTGGGGGCCCATAGCTGAAGCACATTTTGAACATTGTGGCAATGGGGTCCAAACCCTCATCATCACAGTGACCAAAAGGTAAGTGTGGGGTCCATAGCTGAAGCACATCTTGAACATTGTGGTAATGGGGTCCAAACCCCCATCATCACAGTGAGCAAAATGTAAGTGTGGGGGCCCATAGCTGAAGCACATTCAGAACATTGTGGCAATGGGGTCTAAACCCCCATCATCACAGTGCCCAAAAGGTAAGTGTGGGGTCCATAGCTGAAGCACATTTTGAACATTGTGGCAATGGGGTCCAAACCCCCATCATCACAGTGACCAAAAGGTAAGTGTGGGGGCCCATAGCTGAAGCACATTCAGAACATTGTGGCAATGGGGTCTAAACCCCCATCATCACAGTGACCAAAAGGTAAGTGTGGGGTCCATAGCTGAAGCACATTTTGAACATTGTGGCAATGGGGTCCAAACCCCCATCATCACTGTGACCAAAATGCAAGTGTTGACAAAGAAAAAGCTGCAACTGCCAAACTGCATGGATGATTCCTGGTCACAGAACATAAAACACATCAGTGGCAAAGTAGTGCATGTGTCCCATTGCAACATAAATTGGGGGAGGCAAATAAGACATACCTTTGGCCATGTGCAGACAAACAACACCCATGGGGGCTGACACTGTCAACATTCATCAATGACACAATGACAGAAGTGACCATCAGAATGCAGACCCACATATTTGCACCAATGGGCACACAAATGCAGATACCCTGTGGAGACTGTAGATGTGAGGTGAACAGATACCATACCATGGCAGCAATGGGACACACAAACCATGATCATTGTGCTGACCGATGACCTAGGAGTCGCAGGGACAGCAGGGGAAACCCAGCAAACAACATACAGCCAATGGCACACCAAAGATATGCCAATGCAGTGGTGCAGATGCACAAACACAAACAGGCAGACCCACACTGCACATCAAACACAACAGGTGAGGGGGGTGCCAGTGTCCCCAGGCAACCACACAACACATGAGGAGGCCTGAATACCAATTACACAGATGTGCATACAGTGCCACACAAAGGTAACTCATGGATCCAAATCCCCTATGTGGGCAATCAGGCATTGTCAGATGAGAGGGAGCACAAATCACAAATGTCACACAAGCATGTAGGAACAGCAACTGACACAGCAAGACACAGACACACCACAGCACTACCTCCAGGGCCCCCACAATGTGGTGACCCTGGGCTGCATTACAATCCCACTGTGATGACAAAGCTAAATGTCGTTCACACTGTGAACCACAGTCATGTGTCCTGAGCAACAAACTATCATCACACCTACACAAGCACAAATCAATCAGCACGGCCAGTAAGCCAAGGCCAACATGGAGGCAGGGGTCTAGCCGGGCAACAACTCTCATCTGCACACACTCAACACCACACACCTCGACCTCCAACAATGTGCAGCACTGAAGCACACATGCACTGGTGACATTGCACATGCACCCATGACAATCCCAGGGTGGTGGGTGGGAACCAAGGTGCAGAAACACATCACACATGGCCACTCAACAAGACTCCTGAATGTCTGACACACTGCACACTATGCTGTACATGGACATGACGGCAATACCACACCAACCAATGGGATCCCAGCCACAGTCACACACCAATGAAGAAGCCAAGGACACCCACAAAGAACACTAATAGACAACTACCAACATTGCAGCCCGGACCCTGAGGAGTGCCAGCAGTCACACACACAACGTGTCACAATCACTGAAAGATAACACAAACTGGAAATCACATGACAGGTGTAAACAACAAGTGCCAAGGGGAATCCTGACTGTGACCCATCTGCGTCTGCACACAAACTCAGCCCTGACAGCAAACACACTGATGGGTGACACCCTGATGACCAGTAATGTGCCATGCACCCACATCACAGAGAATCCAGGGAGAAGACTTGGGGGGAACATAGGTCAACTCAGCAAGCATCACAAACAGGTACAACACTAGGGATCCCAGCATGCACAGCAAAACGGAAGTGAACACACAGACATGCTCATACAACACACACCTTGGGCGCAGGCAATGTCACAGGAGTACACACTGCCATGAGGGGACTCCACTACTGTGTGAGGAAAGCTGTGCCATATGTTGCCTCAGTAGGGCTCCATCATGTCAGCTGAGCACTTGGTCACACAGTCAACAATTAGCACCAAATGAAGGCTCCCGTCACATCAGCCTGGTCATGGGAGTGCCAACGAAATCATCAGCACAGATCCAACACACTTGTATAGCAATGTTGCACTGACAACACAGATGAGTACTTCCCCATTGATGCCCAAACCTGCATGTCCAGTGGAGATGGCCACACGGTCAGGGAAGTAGACGAATTGAACAATGGCAGGCACAACAGATGTGCAGGGGTGGAAGCCACAGATGTGAAATTGCTAATGTAAGTAGGAAATCCCATTGCCAAATATTGAACACATGACACCCTCAGATGCTGCTAAGGATGACATGGATACACCACAGGATAGGACACATTCCCCTGGACCACATGTGTTCCTGCACAGTAACACTTCATTATCGTGAGACCAAATATCACCATCACTGCAGCAAGGGCATGGTTAGCATCATCAACAACATGTACATCAGAAGCAAAAGCACTAGAGAACAGAAAGGTGCTTTATTCAGCATATGTGGGTCTAACAGTTGATGTCCAGCAAAAAATTAACAAAGGCCAATGGCCAGTCCAACATGAAAGTCAAAACAGGGTGACAGTGGCAGATGTCACCCTACGCATGCCTGCACTGATGAAAGCCAGGGACAATCCCCTCGGAGGGGCATACGGGGGGCAGGCCAGGCACCGCAGGGACAGGATCATGGCTCACCAGAAGGAGGCAGGGAAGGGGTGGTGGGTGCTGGAGAGCCACTGACAACTGCAGTGGAGGTGTCTGACATGGTGTGTGCCGGCACAACTGGGGGGCATGACTCTGATGGTGTGGGTGCCGGAAAGACTGCAGGGGACTGTGCAGATGGAGTGGACAGGTTCCCCACTGCAGTGCCCAAGTCAGACAGGGTGGTAGTGGAATCCACTGCAGTGCCTACCTCCAGGGGAGGAGAATGGGGATCAGGTAAGGTGGGCAGGACCGAGGGGGAGGACACCTTCTCCACACCAGTGGCACAGACAAGCGCAGCGGGGGTGTGGGGCCGGAAGAGCAAGTGGCAGGGGGAGAAGGCCTGATCCTTTTGGGGATGGTGTATCTGTGGGTGGGGGAACCTGGGGCAGGGTGTGGTGGGGGCACCTGTGGAGTGGGGGCCTGAGGGATGGAGGAAGGAGACTTGGTGCCTGAGCTGCAGGGCGGCGGCGGGGTCTTGCTCTTCCGGGTCCGGGGGACTTGCGGATGGGGGCGTCAGTCGGTCTGCGCCTGGGGGAGGGTGTCCGGTGGCGAGGGGCACTCCGCTCCGTGTGGGTGGGCTTCCTCTTCCCCCTGAATGCTGTATCAGCTGGATCGGAGGGGAAGAGGCCGAGGTCACTGAGGAAGAGCCGCTGGGTCTTTGGGGTTGCAGGTGAGGCAACGGAGGGGGCTTTGGAGGGAGAGGCAACTGTGGACTGTGCAGTGCTCGTGGATGCATGTGTGTGTGACTGGGCCCCATCCCCTGTGAGTGTGGTTTCAGTCCCCTGACTGTGCGTGCGTGTGCGTCTTGTCTGTGGCGTGTGTGTGTGTGTGCTGCTCGTGTCTGTGCTGGTGTGTGCCTGTGCCAGTGTGTGTGTGCTTGGGACAGGTAAGGTGCTGGGGAGTGTGGATGGGGCAGAGACAGGAGGGGTGAGGGACTGTTGGAGGAGGGACACTGCTGCCGTCAGGGAGGAGTCCATGGACCTATTGCCCCTCTGTAGGGCAGACATGCCCGATGAGTTGCCCTCCATGAACGACACCAGCTGAGTCAACAGAGTGGTGTGTGCATGGCGGACACTCAGCATCGCTGTCTGCCCTACATGGAGCTGGCGAAGGAGGTACACAGACTCCTCACTCAGGGCAGCAGGGGACACAGGGGCAGGGGGTGCGGTGCCTGGCCCGAAGGAGACACGCTCCCGAACATGGGAGCCTCCACGGACCTCGGGAATGGGAGCCGATGGGAGGGCGGTGGTGGTGGTGGTGGGGACAGCAACACTAGCTGGGGTGTGGTGGCTGCTGACACCCGCCTCCATAAGGGAGTCATCCTCCGAGCTGCTGTGGTCCTCAGCTGAGGTGGATGGTGCTGAGGACTCCTCAGTGTGGCTCCCCTCGCCCTCCGTGCCACTGGGTCCCTCCGACCACTCCTCGGCTGTTGACCCAGTCTGGCTCTGCGGCTCCTCCTGGTCCGTGGAGCTGTCCCCTCCTGTGGCCGTGGATGTATCTGCAAACAATAGGGAAACAGACAGACATCAGTCACCTGCACCGAACGCACACACCACAGTAAGTACAGCACAATACAGAGCAAGGCCTGGCATCCTTAGTTGAACATTGCTAAAATTGCCCAAACAGAATAGGAGAAGCCAATTGTCAGTCTGATCGTCAACCATGGCACTCACATCCCACCTGGCCTTGCACCCATCTGTCTGGCGTCCGTTGGCTGGCAATACCCCAGTGTGGACACATGCACCACCTACACAGTAGTTGGACGGTGCAGAGAACACGGTGAAGCATGTGAACATGCACACATCACAACTCTTGCCACTGAGTCAGTACAGGTGCCCGGATGAAAGTAATGCCCAGAGTCAGATATATGAAATGCATGTGATGCATACCAGCGACAGACACCACGATGCACCCATGTGCTGATAGCCATTGCCACTATGGTGTGCATGTAGCACATGTCACTCCCCTGCAGGATCACTCATAGGAAGTCACATGCCATGGCACAGGCATGCCTGCTAAGTCATACATCACTGTCTCCAGTCACATGGGCAGGGCAGCCACACAACAACAGTCTGCACTGTGTCACAATAGTAGGTCATGGGGAATGCAAGTCCTGGAGCTGAACAAGTGCACATGTACATCCCCCACACACCACATCATCTGAACCCTTATCTGTCCAGGTCATACTGATTGGACATATGGGTGACCTGTAACACAAGCCTCTGAACCTGAGCACCTCACAATCTGCTGTGAATGGGACACAGCTGCATGGACCTCACATTCGCATACCCCAGTCTGCACGGTCAGGTGTTCAAACACCTATGTGTCACACAAGTATCGTCTCCTATGGTCACATCTCCGGTGGCATGCTGAGCCCCAACCGATAAACACCCCAGCAGTCCTGACATCGAAGCCACAGCACACTGACACAGAGGCTGACACCTGAGGGGACATATCACTGAGCACAACGTCTCAGCTGATACATGGGAGTGGGAGTACAGAGTGCATTGCATGGCCTGGTGTAGGCATGACTGTCCTGCCCCACATGAATGAGGGATGAACCCTGGACAGTAGGCAGCTGGCTAAGTATGTGTGACACACGTAATATACACACTCCTGGGGCCCAAACATAGTTCCCACCCGCAGCTTGGGTGTGTGCCAGTTACCCCAGGCACATGTGGTGGATCAGCTCAGCAATTGGACCACATATCAAAGTAACACGCAGATTACATGTCAGAACACAGGCATTGTGTAAGCAATGGACCCACCCATGATGCCCACCACAGTTAGGGGAACAGATGCTGTCCCCCACCTTGAGTCAAGCAAACTGCAAGGACACAGTACCCAAGTGACACAATTCCCTGACTGCAAGGGCCACACCTGGGTATCAGATGAGGAGTGGGCAGTGCACAATCGAGGGACATGGGTCCTGGACCACATGACTGATGTGCTGTGGAAGTTTAACCAGGCCAGAGGAGGGCACATAGGATGGCAGACAGAGTACACAATGCAGTCATGGACTCACCCCCTCTGTGCTGCTCCCTGGCCTTCAGCTGCCCATCCAGATCAGGGAAGACCACCGCCAGGATCCTGAGCATGTGGGGGGTCAGGGTCCGGTGTCCGCCCCTCCTGCGAGGAGGCGACAGCTTCAGCTGGACACGTGCGATCCTCCGGGTCCATCCCCGAAGGTCCTGCCACCTCTTCTGGCAGTTGCGGATCCGGTGCTTGTAGTCCCCCACGGATCTCACTGCCCGGACGATGGTCAGCCATATCTTCTGCTTCTGGTGGGCATCAACCTGTGAGGATGACAAAGTGAGAATGCTATTACTACACATGCAACATATCCGTGCATTACACAGTTGTGTATACATGTCTCAATCACAGGGGCACATGATGTACACAGGCAGTGCAACGATGGCCATGGACAGTATGCCAGCAGTAACTACATGGTATCATTGCCTGGGAAGTAAAACCTTGTTTAAATGCACTGTCACTGCACTATACCTGTCCAGTGCATGTAACTACACACTATGGGGGGTGACAACTACTCAGTGAGCCTGCTAGCCAGTGGCGTGCAGACTGTTAGCCTTGCTAGTCAGACAACATGCACATTTAGGAAGGCAGTGGACAGAACACTCACCTGCTCCCCTGCTTTCCCATACAGCTTGCTGTACTGTGGAAGGAGGCTGTCCAGCAGGGCCTGGTTCTCCTCAGTGCTGAAGGCTGGGGCTCTCTCCACAGTACGTGCCATTGCAGGGTCCAGAGGGTGCAGATACAGCAGCAGTGGTGGTGGCAGATGTCGTCCTGGAGCATGTAGTGCAGGCAAGTGAGCTCTCAGGGGAACAGCCAGCATTATATGTGTGCTGCAGAGGCAGTCACTGTCCCATGTGTCCAAAGTGATAGGTCCAAGTCGTTAGCATCTTCTGAATCTGGCCAATCCGTGGAATTGCACCACTTACACACGCCCACAGCATCCTTCAAAAGTTCAACTTCATGACACCCATGAATTTGCAACATTGTTGTGGGTGACCAACTGAATTTCCAGCATCAGACTCGTTCAAAATTTGAAAACGCGTCCGTTGCCAGGCCAGGCCATAGCCAATGGGTGCGCACCGATCGGTCCATTGCTGTTCAACGCGTATCTAGGATACAACGCGTACCCGCACACATTGAATGCAATGGGCCGGCCGGGCACACCGATCGGTCCATTGCTGTTAAACGCGTACCCAGGATACAACGCGTACCCGCACACATTGAATGCAATGGGCCGGCGGGCACACCGATCGGTCCATTGCTGTTCAACGCGTACCCGGGATGCAACGCGTACCCGCACACATTGAATGCAATGGCCAATGTGTGCGCACCAATCGGTCCATTGCTGTCCAACGCGTATTGCGAATACAACGCGTACCAGCACACATTGAATGCAATGGCCAATGTGTGTGCACCGATCGGTCCATTGCTGTCCAACGCGTATTGCGAATACAACGCGTACCAGCACACATTGAATGCAATGGCCAATGTGTGCGCACCGATCGGTCCATTGCTGTCCAACGCGTCCCTGTACATGTCACTGGCATATGTCACCATGCCTGTCACAGGTGAACATATGCCAGCCACATATACTTCCCAGGGAGTGAGGGGCACACCTACAACACCACAGCCTGTCCAAACTGTATCCTAAGGCATGTAAGGCTGCATTACCTATTCCGTGTATGGGGGTGAACATGTTGTTCTGTGGGTGTCACTTGGGGCAGCCACCCCCAGGCTGTGCATGTGTTCATGGGGACAGTATCCTTGGTGTTTCGTGTACATGACCACTGTGATGTGCAACTGTTCATATCTGAGCATGTGGCATGGTCACATTTCATGGTGGTGTATGTGTATGTCATGTCACATGCCCCCTGAGTCCCATGTGGGACGGTATGTTTAACCCAGGGTGACCCATTGGCACAATCGTGATGGTCCTCCACAGTCTGTGTGCATGTTGTGTTTACAATGTCTCGGATTTCATGTGCACAATGGGAGACAGTCTCCACATCCACGTTGTTTGTGCATGGACTTTGATGTTGTGCATGTGTGTGTCACAGACGTCCATGTCTGTCCTGCCGAGGCAACAGGGACCACTACCTGTGGGGGTCATGGTTGTTTTGCTGTGGTGTATACATGATACGCCATGTCATGCCAGTGTCCATGTGGCAATACAGGGTCCCTGGGAATCTACCTGTCATTGGGCTGTGATGCCTGGGGCACATCTGTCCTCACATGTCACTGTGGGGTGTGTTTGTAACGTGGCAGCAGGAGATGGGAAATGTGACACGTCCTCATGATACCCAATGGCACAACCTGGGACTTATTGATGCCACTTGTTGAACTGTGATGTTGGATGTTAGCCATGTATGTGCCATACATGTCCTTACGGAACTGCACACATCATGTACTTGTGCCTCATAATGATGTATCGTGTGATATTGAGTGTGTACAATGCCACATATGTGGGGTGAGTGACAATCTTTCTTTGTTCACCTATGCACTGCAGGGCACCAGCTGTCCAAAGACCATTCCCTGACCTGGCAACGATGGTGGAACGTGACAGCATCCGAAGGTACCGCTTCACCAGGCAGCTGATTGATGATTTGGCAGTGCGCTTGGCACCACACCTGCAACTTGGCCGGCCGTACCCTACAGCGCTGACCCCCAAGGTGAAGGTGATGGCAGCCCTACACTTCTTTGCCACCGGTACCTTTCAACACACTCTGGCGACTGCTGGTGGGATGTCACAGACCATGTTCAGCCGTGTGCTCCGCGATGTATTGGAGGCTATGTTGATATACCTGAACCAGTACATCTATTTCCCTAGACTCCAGCAACTCACTGACGTGAAGAGTGACTTCTATGCCCTGGGGAGGATGCCGCATGTCATTGGCTCCATTGATGGGACACATGTGGCTTTGGTACCACCACAGGCCCAGGAGCAGGCATACAGGAACCGCAAGCACTACCACTCGGTCAATGCACTGGTGGTCTGTCTTGCAGATATGACCATCTCACACGTGTGTGCCCGTTTCCCCGGTTCTGCACACGATGCCTACGTGATGAGGAGTAGTCGCATCCCGAGGATGATGTCACAGATGCGGAACCAGCGTGCCTGGCTTGTTGGTGTGTACTGACTTTGTACCATTGTGTGTGTTCTGCAATGTAGTGTTCCACCCTCTTTTCCAACTCAGCTAATGTGCAATTGTCTGTATGTAGGTGACTCCGGATATCCCAACATGCCGTGGTTGCTGACGCCCCTCAGGAACCCTGTGACACCAGCCCAGATGCGCTACAATGAGGCACATGGTCAGACGAGGAGAGTGATTGAGCGGACATTTGGTCTCCTGAAGAGCCGCTTCCGCTGCCTGGACAAGACAGGAGGGTCCCTCCCATATGCCCCGGCAAAGGTGTGCAAGATTGTCATCGTCTGCTGCATGCTACACAACCTGGCAGTGCGGAAGGAGTTGCCTCTCATCCTGGATGACGATGACCAACGTCCACCACCTGTGGAGGATCCTGGCCTGGACCACGATGCCAGTGATGATGATGATGATGATGATGGTGATGTCCGCACACAGCTCATCACCAACTTCTTCAGCTGAATGTAAGTATCCAGAGATGTCATGTAACTGATGTGAGTTTGCATGATATGTGTTGGTGGTGCTCTGGTGCTGTTTGAGTGTGTCCATGTGCTACATGACTGTATGCGTGTAGCGATGTGTCCTTACAGGTAGTCTGTACTCCCCAACAGTGTCGACATGCTAACTTGGTTCTGGGTGGGTATCTTGTGACATGTATTGGGCATGAGTATTGCAGTTCTGTCCTGTTCTTCAGTGCTTTTGACTGTGTGTCATTTCTGTCCTTCACAGGGTACTTTCAGAGTCGTTTGGTCAACTGTGATCCCCGACACCGTGATTCGACTTCCAGGGTGGTAGCTGTCGTGTCCCTACAGGTGATGTGCACCACACCCATGGACTTCCTTCCTTCTACACTTGTTGACTGTGTGCCCGCTGCCAGGTGGGATTACCTTGCATCTGTGGTGGTTACAACATGTTGCAAATGTGTAATAAACCTGTGCTTCACTTTGTGATGTGCGTTGTCTGTGGTCACACATCTGACTGACATTTGCTTACTGCACCAGTGGGCTAGTTAACACAGACTGTGAATGGGTGTTGGGTCTGTGCAATGCAACGTATTTCCTGGCAACATCAGTGTAGGCGATGAGTCAGATGGCCATGGTGTGTATGTGTTGTGTAGCCCTGGTGGTGTGCCTCCCTCATATGTGTGACGTCGCCATGACTCACATGCCGGTGTTGTACTTGCTGTAGCAGTTAGCATGCACAGTGTCATTTCCCAGATCATCATCGCCACTTCAGAGACAACGTAGGAATCACAACAGAGGCAAGTATGGTGTATTAGTGAGTTTATTGACATACATGTGTGAGTATAGTGCACAGGATGGTGGGTGCTGTACATTGTGATTGTAATCCAAAGTTCCTAGATGATTTGGAAGTCCTGGTAGCAGAAATGTCCAGAGTAAAGTCCACAGTCATCTGAGACATTGGTCCAACTTGAGCTCCCCATGTCATGTGGGAGAGTTGTGTTGCAGTCAACAGGGTGAACAGTTTGCACACAAAGGTGATTATCCAGAACAGGTTTTGGCTTCCTGGGGGTTGCACATGGCCATCGGCCTCTCACTTGCCCCTCCTCGGACGGCCCCTCTTCTTTGGGGGGGACCCTCAAGTGCAGGCTGCTGCGGTGCAGGGGACTCTCCGCCAGAGTCATCCTCCCTCCCTGTGGCAGTTGCAGTTGTTTCAGCACCAGATGTTGTGGGCACACAGGGAGGTGTTGACTGGTTGCTGCTCATCTGGCGGAGGCATTGTAATATGTCCCTATGCACCGCCGTCATCTCTTGCAGTGTGTCCCACTTGGACTCCACGCGGGACATGTGTGAGTCCAAGCGGGCATGATGGGCAGCCTGCTGCTGTTTAATGTCCCTGAGGAGCCCCACTACCTGGCTGAGCTCTCTGGTGCTGGACTGGTACGCATCGGCTATGCGTGCCAGTTGTGGGTCATCATGCAGTCCAGACCCCTCTGCGATCAGTGACCTATGTCTCCCACCCCTCCCACCACCCCTGGCGACACGTGCAGTACCTGAGGTGGCACGCACAGGTGACCCTGGGCCCCCTTGGGGGTTGTTGGTGGTGTTGGTGTCCATGGCCCCACGTTGGTCCAGGGTCCCTGTGCTGGTGGTGGTGGTGCTCCTTGGTCTTTCCATGTCGGCAGGGGTGGTATGTGTGTTGACAGTCGTTGGAGGGGTGGGTGCAGGGGGTGCAGCTGGTGGTCCTGCTGGTGCTGCATGATGACTTGCTCCGGAGGTGCCAGGTTGGTCTTCTTCATCCGAGGAGGGCAGAGGCTGTTCCACACCAGTGAGCTCCGTATCCTCTTGAGCCTGGGACGGGGACTCCTCAGCGTCTGCTGCTGTGTCCCCATCATCACCTGTTTTTGGGAGACACACACAATGTATGTTATGTTTCTGCAGGCATCAATGGTTGACACACCTGACAGTTGTGACTGTGCCTCTGGATGCGGGCCTGTACATTGCATTGTCCTAAGTTGTCACAGTCAGGGGTTGATATTGGTGTAGCACATTGTCCTGCATTATTTGGGCATTTCCATGTGAATGTTGGGGTGTGTACATGGTCTGCATTGGTTGTATTTGGTTGACATCCGGCCCTCCTTCCCACCCAGCCAGATATCCCACCATGGAACGTGCTTCCATTGCAGGGAGTGCAATTTGACTTTCAGGATGTCAGTCAGTGGTGTCCTGCTGTTGGTTGGTGCACAGTTGCCAGCAGGGCCTTGTGCTCCCCACAGCAGTAGCCAGTGTCAGCCATCTTGTCAGTTGTTTTCCACTCCCTGTGATGTGGGCATGGTTCATGGTGGTGTTGATGTGCGCATTGTGAGGGTGAGCAATATCTGTGACTACCACTCCCATCATGCTATTGCCTCCAACCCCCTTCCCAGCATGCCCATACTTCCTTCCTTTTGAGTGTACTTCACTGTGTGTGGGTGGGACAGCAATGGCAAGATGGCTGACAGTGGTGTCCTGCTGTTGGTTGGTGCACAGTTGCCAGCAAGGCCTTGTGCTCCCCACAGCAGTAGCCAGTGTCAGCCATCTTGTCAGTTGTTTTCCACTCCCTGTGATGTGTGCATGGTTCAGGGTGGTGTTGATGGGCCAATTGTGAGGCTGACCAATATCTGTGACTACCACTCCCATCATGCTATTGCCTCCACCCCCTTCCCAGCATGCCCATACTTCCTTCCTTTTGAGTGTACTTCACTGTGTGTGGGTGTGACAGCAATGGCAAGATGGCTGACAGTGGTGTCCTGCTGTTGGTTGTTGGCCAGTTCCCAGCATGGCCTTGTGTTCCCCACAACAGAGCACCAGTGTCAGACATCTTTGATGGGGCTTTACACTCTCTGTGAGGTGTGCATGCTTCAGTGTGAGCTTGCTGGGCCATGTGGGGGGGATGTTGAGCTGTGACTACCACTCCCATCATGCTATTGCCTCCACCCCCTTCCCAGCATGCCCATACTTCCTTCCTTTTGAGTGTACTTCACTGTGTGTGGGTGTGACAGCAATGGCAAGATGGCTGACAGTGGTGTCCTGCTGTTGGTTGTTGGCCAGTTCCCAGCATGGCCTTGTGCTCCCCACAACAGAGCACCAGTGTCAGACATCTTTGAAGTGGCTTTTGACTCCCTGTGAGGTGTGCATGCTTGGGTGTGTTCTTGCTGGGCCATGTGGGTGGGGGATGTTGGGCTGTGACTACCACTCCCATCATGCTTTTGCCTCCACCCCCTTCCCAGCATGCCGATGCTTCCTTCCTTTTGACTCAGCTTCCCTGTGGGGTTGTGTGCCTGTGCTGACAAGATGGCTGACAGTGTTATCCTGGGGTTTGTTTTGCTACAAGTCCCATGTGTGTCCCTGTGCTTCACACTGCATGACCCAGGGTTGTGGTTCTTTGTGGGATATTTGATTGGTGTGTGAGGCAATGCTTTCTCCCAGGTGAGTTGTGTGTAGTTTGTGTTAGGGGGTGTGTGGGTGGAGCTGCTGGTGACTATGGTCAGTGCTGTGAGTCCTCCTTCCCACCCAGCCAGATATCCCACCATGGAACGTGCTTCCATTGCAGGGAGTGCAAGTTGTCTTTCAGGATGTCAGTCAGTGGTGTCCTGCTGTTGGTTGGTGCACAGTTGCCAGCAGGGCCTTGTGCTCCCCACAGCAGTAGCCAGTGTCAGCCATCTTGTCAGTTGTTTTGCACTCCCTGTGATGTGTGCATGGTTCATGGTGGTGTTGATGTGCGCATTGTGAGGGTGGGCAATTTCTGTGACTACGACTCCCATGATGCTATTGGCTACACTGACTTGCCCAGCATACACAGTATTCCTTCCTTTCAGTGAGCTTCCCTGTGAGGTGGTGTTGTGGTGGTGGCTACATGTCTGACTGTGTTTGTTGGTTATATTTGTGCTACTGCCTAGCTCTATTTGTTGTTAGGTTTGTACATGTCATGACACAGTTACATTTCACTATGAGCTGGCATGTATTGTGTTTATCTGGCTGACATACACATTTTGGGATGATCTGTTTTGGTTGGTGTGTATTTGCTAAGGGTGCATGGTTTGACTCTCCCCTTGACAGTGATGTGTGTGTATTGTGGCACAATATTGTGTACATTTGTTGTGTACTCACCAGGCTCTAGGATGTTTTCTAGTCCATAGACGCTCACTGGTGGTAGGATGGCCCGCACCTTCTCCTCCCAGGGCCTGAGGTATACTGGTTTGGCAGGAGGGCCACTGCTGGTGTGTTGGCTCAAGATGTAGTCCTTCTTCAACAGCTCCTTGACCCTCCTGTGCACGTCATACCACCTGTTCTGGATGTCTACCTTTGTGCGCAAACATGGTGATTGTGCGTTCACCCTGTCGACGATCCTCTCCCACATCTTGGTTTTCTGCGCCATGGGTGTCTGTTGGACCAATGTGCCAAACAGCTGTGGCTCTACCCTGAGGATCTCATCTACCAGGACTTCCAATTCACTATCTAGGAACTTGTGATTCTTCTTTGGGGGCTTGGTGTTGGGTGGTGCTGGTGTGTGATGTGTGTGTTGGTGTGCAAGTGAGGGTGTGTGAGTGTGTGTTTTGCTGGGTGTATGTGAGGGTGCTATTTGTTGTGGTGCTGCTGGTGTGTGGCTTGTGTGATGGATGAGCTGTGAGTGTGTGTGTGGTTGCTGTCTGTTGGTGTTGAGTGCTGGCAGGTAATTTGAATTTGCAAGGGATCATGGTAGGGATTTGTGTCCTTTATATGGGTGGAGTTGTGGGTGTGTCTTTGTTCCCTGTTTCCCCCCCCAGTATTTATTTGCTTTGTGATAGCTTGTTTGGCCTTTTTTTGTGTTATTTTTTCCTTGGTTCTTTTTGTGCATGTAGGAGACGTTCTTGTGACCGAGTCGGACCCTCCAGTTGTCTCGTGCGAGCCTCTCAGATTCGTTCACGCTGTGTTTGTGCTGTTTTCTGTGCTGCGTACGCGTCGGTCGCAGGGTTTTGGGTTGCTTCGGCTCGCAGTTTTGAATGCGTGTCGGTCGTGCGGCTTGGGCTCCGTGCGACTCGGTCGTGTTTTCCACGTGTTGCATCGTACTTGGCGGGTAGGAGTTCGCGGGTACGTTTCGTTCGGGATTCTTCCTGGTGCGTGTCGGTCGGTTCGATTCGCGTGCTTTTCCGGCCGGATGGCTGTTTTCCGCGCGGCTCGGTCGTTCGGCTTGTGTTCCGTACGAGTCGGTCGGATTTAGCACGCTTCTCATCATACTTTGCGGGTCGGGCTGCACCGGTACGTGTCGGTCGGTATTTATTCCGGCTCTGAGTCGGTCGGTCCGTTTTCCGGCCCGAATCGGAATCGGCCCCCAAATAGATAACCACAACAGGAGAGGGACTTCCATCCTGTAAGTAGGAAATACCACATTCTTGAAGCCATGACGAATACAGACCACTCTGCAGAAGGGCTAGTAACTGTCTACAAAATATTTTTTTCTCCATCTGTATTACTCAGGAATCAGCAGAGTCCCAAACACCTGCACTATAACGCACTAAAAAAGCACATTTCATATTGTATAATGTAACTAAAAAGGATAGAGATGTGTAACCCAAACTGGAGGTGAAGTTAAAAACAGTAGCCTGAAGGGATACAAAAGAAGTTCTTGTTGAAGCCAGGTTGTAGAACTATCCCTAAGTAAGAGAAGACATAGATCTTCCCAAAAACCTGATTGTTAATAGAAAAGGTGCGGGTCTTAGTAAACATGGGCCCCAAAACTATGACGTAAGATTTTTAATAGTTTGTGCTCAGATCTCTAATATCCATATATAAAAAGTTTGTTGAGGCCAGTAGCTATATGGGCCATCAAATTGCATCATCTGCATACAAAGGTGTGTGAATTCGTTTAGAAACCATCCAAAGTATGTCTTTGCTCATTTCCAATAAGTTGGATTCCAGTTCATTAGTGAATAAAACAAACAGGGTTGTGGCTAACACACAACCTTGCTGGATGCCCCTAGGCAGTCTAAAAACTCACTGTGTTCACCCTTGATACCATAACGTACCCTTGAGGAACATGCACAACAAGTGCTGCAAAAAGGGCACAATGTCTTTGTTGACGCCCATATCGACAAGTAATGACCAACAGTTACGTCTTTTGACTCTATTGAAAGCTGATTGTTGGAGCAGAAATTTTATATTGAACAACTATTCTTCATGTTGTTGTCTTCACTGTGATTTCATAAACCTCACAGATGTACAAACCCTGGCTTTTGCAGTTAGGCCAAGCAGGGTAAAAGTCCATTAACTGTTTATTCTTGTTGCTTCTCCTTTGTTTTTAAGAACTAAAGGATCAGGTAGATAAGAGGTAGATAAGAAAGGACGACAAACAGCAGATGTCGAAATCGCACCTGTCATCAGCACTGTGAGAGTGTATTCATGATTTGATAAGATGCCTGTTAATGATTTTCTTCAGCTTAACTTACATAATTTTGTGCACTCATGTCTGACTCAGCTATATCAAAGTTGTCAATAATGTTTAAACGGTATAAATGGATTGGACCAGCTGTGTCTGGCAGAGTATACTTGGATGCTGAAATGCACTGTATCTCTCAGGCTTAAACTTAAATAAATATACCTCCATGACTGTCTTTGATTGCAGTCTCTCATTATCAGACAAGTGTACCTAATTTGTACATTCACAAACTGGAGACTCGTCCGGGAGCCACCAAGTAAATCCAGACGGACCAGAAGAAGCTGCGGTCAGGGGGGCGGTTAGTGAACCGACTGACTTCGAAGTACGTACCCGCAGAGGGTATTGAGTTTTCCGGCAGTCGCCGTCTGAGGGGATCAGCGGTACCCCGAGACACGAGGATGACTCGGCTGGATCCAAAGAACGCAGAGGCAACACAGTCATTGAGACCTGGTAAGGAGTACCATGGATGTGTGTAATGATGCAACATGATATGATAGACGTCTATGATAAATATCGCTATAGGGTTAGTATGTGAAAGCCCCACATGCTGGTAATTTTTAGTGGCTAGAGGTGTGATGGGAAGCATTTGCACTGTGACAAAGAAGATTCACCATTACTGCATTCAAATAATATGTGAAAGTTCAACATGTTGTTGATTTGTAGTGACTAATGGTGTGACAGGAACCATTTGCATTGTGACAAAGAAGATTCACCATTATCTCACTTAAAATAATTATTTTATAGAAGTAGTGAAAAATGGGTAGCTGTTGTAGCAAATTGCATGGTGTAAATAAGCATTATGGAGATGAAGTACAGCCATGTCCAGTACAAGGAACTCCAGAATGGGGGATAATGACTAAACAAGGGATAGAGTCTGGACTGTTTGTGCATTTATGGCATTCATATACTGAAAAGGATGCCTCATTACTGTTTCCATTGAATAACACGTTTGGTTATGATAAACTGAATTATCTAAGAGAATATAGGCTTGAGAAAGGAAAGAGGAAAGTGAGACTGTTGCAGTTTGATGTGCGGAAAAGGTGGGAAAATACGCCAGGCAAAAACATATGAAGTAAGTAATGAAAACTGAAAGGGAGAAAGCAAGGGAATATGACAGAAAGAAAAGGGCTGATGAATTTGCTGTAGAAATGAGGTAACATAATATGAAGGAGAGTAAGACATTTGTGATATTGTACAGATGGCCTCCGTTCCTTCAGTTTCGGAGGACCTTATAATAGAACACATTTTCACAAAAAGACCACACCTGCCATCCTATCAGCATCCACTGATCAGTGAAGGCAAACACAGGTCATATCAGAAACCATCGGTTAGAAGAACATGGAGACCCAACGGAGGATGACCCTCCTCTTCCTCCTTATCCCCCGATTTGCTGCTTTACAAGGGGACGTGCTTCCAGTACTAAACTATTAAGAACACCAGAATTGTGAAATCAAATTAAAATATTAATTCCGAACTGCATGAAACATGGCACTAAGGAATATGCAGGTAAGGAGGATAGGAATTTGAACACCTGTGAAAAATACAGTGAAGAACTCTATAATGCAAAAAATGGGAAAGGTTATACATAGCCTATGCATTAGATATAATTCAGGAAGGTTTAAACAGGGTCAGCCACTGCCAATAATTTCACCCATTATGACAGCGAATCTGAGACATTTGGCCATGATGGACTCTGAATGTAATACTGTGTTAGCCCTATATCTTAAATGGATTGACACATATCAATCCTTATGTGCCTCTATGATGGCCCCTATGCGTGAAATATCAGGTTTTGATGCCAATAACCATTGTTATTATGTACATGTCCCCTGGACTACAACAGAACTCATTGCTTTTTCCAAAGACTATTCCAGTACAAGGGAAAACCCTGATAAATGGTACACAAGGACAGCAAGATATTGCGCATAGGCCCATACTACTCTGAGAGACAAGGCACAGAAAGAACAGAATAAGCATAAGAAATGCAAGGAGTTACAGAGTAAAGTATTGCTCAAATAACTACAGCATGGCAGAGGCAGGTTGACATTCTGGGGAAAATGGGGGGGGTGCAAGGGGATCCTCTGCACCAACTTACAGACCCCAGAATGGCCAACTAGATAATCAGCTTCAGTGGATGAAATAAGCATGCTCTGCCAGAGAAGCTTCAGCCCTCTTTCTTTTGTGCGAGCCCATTACGATCGCATCCCCTTTCCCAAGCCACCAGGCCTCTCCACCTCCTTGCTGGCTTGGTGGGCAGAGAGCTGCAGACGCTGGCATTGGTGCACAGGGCATGGGTGGCAGAGCTCCAAGGCCGTATTCCTGCGTAAAAGGTAGGCATGGATCGCTCTTTGTTTTATCTAAAAGAGTCAGCTTATTATTTGTTTCCACGACACAGCTGTTTTGGCTTTGACCCTCTCCTGCCTCCTTCTGTAGTTTTTCGCCCTCCTGTATTTGGAGCGCCAACCAGCTCATCCCGCCAGCTTCCAGGCCTTACACAATGTCCACAGACGTTTCACCAGGTTTTGGCAAGAGGGGGTACAGGGAGTTCGGGGCCAGGCAACTTGTCTCTCCCAGGCTTGCTACCGTACAGATCTGAGTGTTGTATGGGTGAGAGGGCCAAGA